>CAXHUP010000076.1:0-600000 GCA_964020215.1 Aurelia sp. 3 sensu Dawson et al. (2005)
ATTGCTAGGACAGACATACCCGTACCCTCAACATGTCATGTACCCTTGCCCCCTAGCTACCTTGAAATTTTTATCCTTCCTTCTGCATACATTAAAGGAAGTACAAAGACCAGAAGCCTGTGCTACCTTTTTTGTTTCTGTGAATCAGTTATTCTGAAAGCTGTGCCATGCAAGTCACTGACTTTATGCAAAGTACAGTATACTGGTCATTGTACTGCCTTTAAATGATACCTTCATCAGTGAGCATAGAAGCAAGCATGTCTGCAAGTTGCACATCATCCTCAGTGAGATCCATTGTTCACATATATTTCTCACTTGATCTAAAAATTTGATATTGTAATATTGTAAATTTAATGATTTGCAAGACCATTAGCCTATTGCATGGACCCAGTTCCAAAAGAAGGACAAGTCTACAAAACAATGAGAAAAGGGTTCCTATGGGGCCTAAGTAATTACCTCTAATCACTCGCTGTTCTTTTCGATAGTGTGTGAAAAGCGTCAAAACAAAGGCTGCATAAACTAAGTTTTGCCGGGTGTCTCCGAAAAAAACTTCCAACGTTTGATGGAACACAGAGAAAAAGCTTTTGAGCCAAACACTTTCTATTTACGCTAGCTACACTCTAGACATTTCAACTTAAAAGTTTAGCATGACGTAAGAAGAAATTAGTAAACTTAAAATGGAATTATGAGCTCTAACATTTCATGTTCATTCTCAAGACAAAACCAGAGAGATTTGTATGGCGTCCTGCCTCATGGATGGTGGTAAAAGGGGACTCCCTCAAAGACCACAAACACTGAATTGATGATGCGTTCATTACCTTGACAACTTACAAGGTTTCTACTCACTGAGCATATTCAAGAAAAGGCCATTTTCTGGTCAGTTAAATTTTCCAGACCAGGTCTGTTAAAATTCTTCTGTTTACAAGACAAAAAGGTCACTTTGTAATAGACCCATTTACGGAGAGAAAAAGCATCATGGGTAATAGGGGCATAATTTGTTTGTTCGAACGCATGTTTCAAGAAATTATTTCATGCCTCTCACCTCGGCGCACCATCAAATTCTGGCTCTTATTCGCTCAAAATTTCATCAAAGTTCATGGAAACAACACAGCACTTACCTGAAACACAGGACTTTGAAATTTTAATCGCCTTTTCTGCATGGACTTTGCTACATTTATGTGCTTCCTTCGCAAACTGCGCCCTTCTTCGTGTTTCATACTCAATCACAAGTATTTACTGGTAGACCCCGGGGCTCCTCTTTTCGATTGCCAGAACCATATACAACACTGCATTCGCTTGATTTCCAAAAGGAAGGCCCCTCGCATCCTTACTTCAAGTTACAAAAAGTCTCCTTGCCGCATCTTTCTTCGTTCACAAAAAAAGTACGGTTGTAATATTTCATTTGTTGTTTTTGAAATTCTGCAAATTCTCAAATCGATTCGAACGCACCTAAACCCTTCTGAAACTGTCTAGAAATATTGTCAAACGTGTCACGGGGTGAGCCAAAGGGTAATCCAAGAAAGGGACAACGGGGGTAAATTTTCTGAAACAGATCTTATATTTCTGTCGCCACTTCTTTATGGTATTCTTAGTTTTTTTTTAGAGAATCTGCTTACAAAAACTCAACTTAGATGGCCGAGCATTTAGGAAATTTCAATAATAGAAAAATACATTCGGTAAGCTTTGCTTTATTCTATCACTTCATCTTTTTCACTTTCTTTGTACATTCGTCTGTCAGCAATTAGTTTTGGTGGTAGATGATCGGATCAGTTTATTGTAAAGAGAGGTGGGTTTCTGTCACGGGGGGGTTCTTCCATAGTAAGGGTACCTGGGGATGTGCCGCCCGCGAGGGTATACTTTTTCGGACTCCTAGTCTAGCCAAGGGTGTACTTTTTGGCAATTTTAGTCGAGTTAAGTCTAGGCAAGGGTATGCTTTTTGGGAATTTTGGTCAAAGAGATGTTAAAATTCGGTAATTTTGGTAAAAAAACCCAACTTTTTTGGAATTTTGGTCGAAAAAAGGCGAAAATTTGGTAATTTTTGCCTAGAAAATGTCAATTCAGAGCACTTCTGAAGGAAAAATTAGTCTAGGCAAGGGTATCATTTTCACAAAAATTGGTCTAGCCAACGGTTACATTTTGAAACTGTGGGCGGCACCCAACTAACCGAAATCTATCCGAGAACCCCCCCCCCCCGTGGTTTCTGTACATGCTCCGACTCCGACATAAAGATACACATTTATCTATAAGAAACTGGTTTATAAGAAACTGGTACCAAGATAGCGAAAATTTCAAAAAACTCTTGCACTATGGCTGAGAAGTAGAAAGAAACTGTTGAAAGTAAAATGCAAGGAAAGTGTCGCTAAGCCTTAATTACTGAGTAATATTAACCAACCGTTTACACGTATTTTATAAGGAATGCTTATAAGAAACTCAACTCTCAGATCGCCAAAAAATTAAGAAAACTCTAGTACTGGGAAAATATAACTTAAGCAACCATTTATTTTTACAAAGGAAATCCTTGACATATTTTTGCTTCACTTCACTTGTTGCCTGTACCATAAATACTCGGGATGTACTTGAGTATGAGGGCATGAACATGAAGATTGTTATGGAACCTTTAATAAACTCGTAAGAAACCCAAAGTACTCAAAATCTGATAATCTTAAGAAACTTTCAGTACTGGCTCAAATTCTTAGTTTCCTATAAAAAATGCGAGTATTTGTTTGAGCATAACAGAACACTGGCATTAAATGTCCAGTAACATATCTGTAGCAGTGTTTGAGACCCTTTAATAATGAGGCCCCCCGAAGGGGTCTGTGTTCCCGTGTTCCCTAAAAATTCTAAAAAGTCTGCCTTGTTCCCAACAATTTTTTTGAATGCTCCCCAAAAAGAAATGCCGAATGTTCCCCATTTCCTCTGGACTTGCCCGAGTCGTCCTGGAGGAAGGAAAGAGACGACTTGTCGCGAACAGTGAACAGCTGGATAACACAGCTGGAAGGCCGGACGGTTTTTGGTACGGCAGACGGCACCTTTGATCATAATGTTTGACCAATAGCAGACAGGATACTGCTGTTCCGTCAAGGTAAATGACGGGGGCAAACCAACATTGAAACATAAATGGCTGTATGTCAAAACGAACAGATGTTTATATGTTGGCGCCACCATTTCCCTAACAGCGCTCATGTGTAGACAGATACAATTGACCCCCTGGTTTTCAAATTCCTTGCGGTTAGATCCTATTAGAAACATCGGGTTAAGTCAGGTCACGTAGATCTTATGAATAATTAATGAGGAGATGTTCGCGACAAGTCGTCTCTTTCTTTCTTATATGACGACTTGGGCAAGTCCACATTTCCTCGAAAAGCATTCCTTTGATCCCTTGTTCCCTATACCTAGAAATTGCGAGATGTTCCTATGTTCCCATAAATAAAAATGGCAAATACCCTTGTTCCCCATAACCCCTGGAGGCCTCAATAATTCATGCATTCAAAAAATAAGAAACAAATTAAGAAACATTTAGTGCTAAAATCAACCAATGTTCACGCTGAACAATTAAGAAACTTTCAGTACTATGGCTTGATCCAAGTTTCCTGTATAAAAACGTGTATGACATTCAACAAAAATAGAAGATGCTCTTGCTTCCCTTGCATTCCCATAATTTACCCTTGCAATACCCTCATCAGTCCCATCATCTGAAGCAGATATGCAGCAGTATCGTGTCTAGAGTCTGGTACACAATAAGCAGGAGTCACTCAAAAATGTAAAAGAACATGTCAAAGGCGGTCAATGCTAGGATCTACATTGAAGATGTGATCTGACGATTGAAAAATTAGAATTTTGAATAATGACCCATCAGCTTTACTCTTTCATATTTTTTAGCAGAATTTTGGGGATCGAGATCCAGGGGAGTCCATAGGGGCCATGTCCCCCTAAAAAATTTTCAGTAGTTGCTGCAGTAAATATTTATTCTTTCCTTTTCAATATTTCAAAATATTCCATGTTCTCATGTATATCTCGTTCAATTTCTACGTTTCATTAGTCTAGGAAGCCCTTTAGGGGTGTTTACAAACTAACTACTTGTCTCCTCACAGGAATACATTTCCTGTTCGCTCACAGGAAACTAAGAATTTAATCCCACTGAAACTTTCTAAAATTGTCATATTTTGAGTTTTCATAAGTTTCTTAAATGTTTTCTAAATGCTCCACAAACAATTGTGACATCTACTTTCGAAACAAACTTCAAAGCCTTTCCAATGTTTGCACACTGCTCAAGTACGGCTGAAAAGTTACGATACAGAGTGAAAATAAAGAAAAAACGCGCCAAGAATTAGCTCTAAAATATATAGTTTGTTAAAATATGTTTTCCGTCACTGAAATTTCCTAAATGCTTGGCGATCTGATTGTTGAGTTTCTTATACACAGCTTCTCTAAGCAAGTAAGTATACTATAAAAATAGTGGCGACATAAATATAAGATCTGTTTCAGAAAATTTACCCCTGTTGTCCCTTTCTTGGATTACCCTTTGGCTCACCCCGTGACAAGTTTGACAATATTTCCAGACCGATTCAGAAGTGTTTCAGGTGCGTTCGAATCGGTTTGAGAATTTGCAGAATCTCAAAAACATCAAATGAAATATTACAACCGTACTTTTTTGTGAACGAAGAAAGATGCGGCAAGGAGACTTTTTGTAACTTGAAATAAGGATGCGAGGGGCCTTCATTTTGGAAATCAAGCGAATGGAGTGTTGTATATGGTTCTGGCAATCGCAAAGAGGAGCCGGGGTCTACCAGTAAAGACTTGTGATTGAGTATGAAACACGAAGAAGGGCGCAGTTTGCGAAGGAAGCACATAAATTTAGTATGTATGTATGTATGTATGTATGTATGTTTTTGCCAAACTAAAAATCTAAATTACAATGTAGAATTACTAAAAAGAAAGTTTTCTAATTACAGCAAATATAATATTTACGGGCAAAGAATTTAAAAATTAAGTTTAAAAACACCCCAGGTTAAGATGGCAAGGATAGCATTAAAAAGGTCAATATGACCTTGTTTCCATAATGGTCCTTCCGGAGGTGTTATCAAAAAGAAAATTTGTTGCGGAAAAGTGAATCTTGTGTCAAAAAAAAAGAAAAAAAAGTGTTGACTAATACCTTTAACTGTAGGTTGATTTTACGTTGTCAATAATATACGTAGGGGCTATCATCTAGTCTTTGGAGATCGTTAAAGAATTTATCTTTAATCTTATGTTTAAAACTGTTGATGTTTGTTGTCGATTTTAGATTTGATGGTAGATTTAGCAAAGTCCATGCAGAAAAGGCGATTAAAATTTCAAAGTCCTGTGTTTCAGGTAAGTGCTGTGTTGTTTCCATGAACTTTGATGAAATTTTGAGCGAATAAGAGCCAGAATTTGATGGTGCGCCGAGGTGATAGGCATGAAATAATTTCTTGAAACATGCGTTCGAACAAACAAATTATGCCCCCATTACCCATGATGCTTTTCTCTCCGTAAATGGGTCTATTATTCCACCTGCTAAAAACATTGTGTGGACTCTCTCGGAACAAACAATTTGCTGATATTATTGTTGCATATGCCAACTGGGACTTGCAAATGGGAGTTTTACTATTCCAAGGTTTCGTTTCTTTAACTAAAAATGGTTTTTTCAATTCTTTTTTTACAAACTTTCAAACTTAGTATGTTCATCTGAGACCCGTTGGATTTGATTTTTCAGACCTTGCTTTGAATGTGCTCAATAATGAGCAGGACTCTTTCTTGTCGTCAAGGGAAAGCCTGGTGACAAGGTCTTTTTAGTCGTTAGAGTCATGCAGAAAGACCCAGAAGACAAAGGACTCAAACTCTAGTATGTGTCTTTTTGGTCTTTCAGCATGCCCTTAGTGACCCAGACGACCTAGTGTGAATCCAGCGTAATGATCAAAAGTGTGAACCCAGTGTTGTTCATCCGGAGATTCCCCTTCACCGTGATGATGAAGGAAAGAATACAATCTCTATGGTGAACATGAAATTTAGAGCTCATAGCTCCAATTTTAGATTACTAATGTCTTCATACGATATGCCAAATTGTAAGTTGAAATGTCTAGTATGTAGCTAGAATGATTAGAAAGTGCCAGATGAAAAAGTGTTTTCTTTGCGTTTAATCAACAATTGGATTTTTTTGGGACACCAGGTAGAGATAAGGAAACCCCCTAGCAAGCTTCTGCCCTTTGTTTTGCACTCTTTCTTCTTTTGGAATTCCTACCACGCTGCATGAGCACATACTCAAAAGGGTTTTTATCATCTGCAATCTGACCTGACTGCTCTGGAACATTCAATGCATGGCCAATGTGCACCAAGGGCAACGCCACAGGATAGACTGGGATAGACAAGTCTACCATACTTTCCTCAGGTTAGGTAATTATTTAAAGCAAAATGATACAAAAATTATAGGTATACCTCGTGGCAATCAATTACTTCAAAATATCTTTTCCAGCCCACTATTTCAGAGTTGGCACCAGCCCTGGTGTACACATATATTGATTAGAGCTTAAATTGGCAGTAGGCCATACTAGAATCATCATCATACAAATCATGCTTTTGCCTTCAATATACTGTATGAACCATTTTGACGGGGCATGGTGGGGGGGGGGGATTTGTTTCCCAAGGAAAATTTCGGCATCAACTGCTTGAACCAGAAGTGAGCTAGATTGGTGGTTGTTTTCAGTATCATTGCACTTACACTTATTGCCCGAGTCAGTCATTCTGAGAACATGCATTAGGCAAGCTAGCAATGCAAAATTTTCAGTTGAATCAGCCCTGAAATATGTAATACATATTATTCAAATCATCGAATCCAGAAGTAGCAGCAAACTTACTCAATATTTTTTTAAGGGCAGCTTTCCATAATATACAGTTGTTAACCCTATCTGACCTGGGGGGCAGATTCCGCCCCCCCTCGTACATTTTCATTTCTACGTTTCTCCGTGTTTGCTGAATGCCTCTGATATTTAGCAAGTTTAACTTTCTATCATACAGCATTCAAACTGTAACAATTCTGGTGTTCTATTTTTAGTCTTGCATCCATGGTAACCAAGTTTTCATGCCACACTCTGTGAAAAATATACATTGTATCTATCTTAATCCTTTTTAATTGGTCCAATTAAGTCCAAATTATGAATTTACATCTATTTTGATCTACATATTTCATTTCTTTGCGAAAAGTAAAGTTTTACACCCTTTTAACACACTTTGATTTTGATTACGTCGTATGACATCATAATGTTAATTATGCTCTAGCAACAACAACAACAACGCTAATTAAACTATTGTTCCAAAAATTCATTTTTTATATAATGAACAACCTTTGTGCCGAATATGGTTGCCATATCTCAAGCAACGACAAAGATTAACAGGGGGGCGGAATCCGCCCCCCCCCCCAGGCATTGAGTGTTTCAAATCGCCCAGGTCAGATAGGGTTAACTGTATATTCCTTTAAGAAACGTATATATTATTCAATTACTGTATGAATATATATCTTATTTGATTGTATAAGCACTGAAGGTTTAAAAAAATGTTGTTTATTAAAAATCGTCACGTATGGTATACTATTTTGAGGAGTGCTTGCAATTTGTACAAAATTTCCAGTCAGCTTCCACTGAGCATGCGATTGTTATTTGGAAGTTTGCAAGCATTTTCACAAATGCTAACTGGTTATAACCTGTTTTACTTAAAATGTTGTTTATTTAATGGATTTTGGTACCTTGTGGAATTTTAAAATGAAATGAAACTGAAACTAAACTGAAACAACCTTGGGACAAACTTTGTACAAATTTGCGGCAAACTAAATGCGTTAATGACATTGTGGTAAACAAGTTTTGTGATATATGGCCATATTACTGAGCTATGCTGTTTTGTACACGTATATGTTATTCAATTACTGTATGAATATATATCTTATTTGATTGTATAAGCACTGAAGGTTTAAAAAATGTTGTTTATTAAAAATCGTCTCAAATTTTGAGTACTCAGAGTTTCTTACAAGTTTTTTAAAGGTTCCACAACAATCTTCATATGCCTTATTCCCCAGTAGGGAAACTATACAACAATTTTCACTGAGACCTAGGGTGTGCATGAGGCAGTCCTCTATTGTTACTTCATTTTATTTTAAAACATAATATGTTTTTTCTGTTTGGAACACCATAAATGTTTTTAGAGTTTGGACATGCAGGCCTACTGTAAGCTCTTGTTAACATTTAAAAAATTGTTTTTCTAGTCAAGAATATTCTAATAACATGATACAGAAGTCAAGTGAAAATAAAGCAAAAATCTGTTGAGTTATTACATATCTTAAGCTATATATATATTTTATTACTGGATTTTCTTAATACTTTCTGGAACAATCAACCTACTGTATGTAGATTGTTATTGTTACTTACTGAAAAAGTTACTACTGCTTAACCACTTTAACAGTGGAAAATATTCATCAAATAATTTGCCTTTTTTACTTTTCGTTATTATCGATTTAGTGCACTTATATTTTGTAAATAGTAAGCCAGGTTTAAGAGATCAATATCAATTAAGATGACAAACAAATAAAACAAGGTTTTAGGCTAACAGCTTATGATGGAATATTCGGTTCTTTATTTTTTTAGTGATTTTCTAGCTCGATTTTGACTTTCGGGCTCTATTTCTTGACTTTTCTTATCGGATCCGATTAAGCAATGTGATCGGATCCGTTGCAATATGATCGGATCCGATTATCAAACTTCTATGTAAAGCATCTCTAGGGGCTGCATCTACATCTCAAATGTATCGAACTTTGTATCAGAATAAATTTAGTTAAATGATTTATATAGCATGACATAAAAGGTTTAAATCACTTTGATAAAACATTTAAATGAAAATTATCGGCCTGATTTCTATAAATGAACAGCAAAGAAACCGGACCCCATATTTCATCGGATCCCACCAGTATCGGGTCCGATAAAACATCGGGTCCGTTAAAACATGGGACCCGATGAAGTATCGGATCCGATAAACTTTCGGATCCGATTCACCGCAAGCGTAAAGGATGGGTTTGAATTTGCCGCGCGGAACTTAGTTAAACGGAAGTGTATCACTGATGATGTGGTTCTCTGTTTTTTGAACAACGCTTTCAGGTTTTTTTGTGATTTTCATCCTCTCAGTCTTTTGACGGGTGTTTCGTAAAGCCAACAATCTTAGGTGATGGTAAGCACGTCAATTTATTTTCTTTTGATTGACGGGGGTACACTGAGCACAAACGGAATACACTCTTCATTTTCATAAGAAACTTTTGGTAGCAATCAGGGACAGAAATCATAAGAATTTGCCTACGAAAAGAGTTTAAGACGAATCCATGCAGAAGGACGCAAATAACAAGAACAAAGTAATTGTTTCTCATAAATCATCGTTTCCTCGTAATGATAACTACAGATTAAAATAAACCTCGAATTAAAGATGATAAAACGTCTTTCTAAACATGTACAGAATCATGATACAAACCAAAGCAGAAGTTTTCGACAAAATATTCATACACTCAATTTCATTAAAGAATACCGTTTCTTAGGACACTCAATTTTCCAAATTAGGATTCTAGATCAAACGAAATTAAGCTAACAATCTACATACATTCAAAGATTGCCAGGTGAATTTAGTGGAAAGCCTGAGCGCCTCGTCGAGGCATCACCCACGCCCAGGTTTTCCTTTTTAAGGCTCTCCCTGGAATATAAAGCAGTTTTTGGAAACAATTTTGAAACAGTGACTATGAAATTGAATCATCATTAGCTACAAAGACTATTCCAAAACATCAGAGTAAGAATGAGAATTTTTGAAGAGACTTCAAAAGCGACCGCGTAGCAGTAGTCCAGTAAATCTAGGGTTTGACCTAGAACAAATTGCAACAGAAATGATTTTTGCGGGATCTAATAGCTTAAACAGTGTTAGTTAACATACTAAAAGTCTAAGAAAATCAGAGCGTCGGAAGACCACCAAATTCGACATATTTTTAAAGAATAATCCTGTCAGTTCCATGTTATACACGACAGTTGCGAAGCGGAAACAAAACTTGTCAATTTCATAAAACGGTATTGAAATCCGGTATCATATAAAGTGCGGACTACTGGAACATGGGATGATTGGACATACTGTTCTTTAAAATTCAGAAAAAATTGGCTCGTTAGCTTTCTAGACCAGACGGAAAATGAGGTAGGGGTAACCTGGAGCCGAACTTTATTAGGTATTGTTTTTCTGGTGTAGAATTTTGCGCTGAATAAGAAAATCTTTGGTAAACAGACCGTATCCGCTGCGTTTACCATATATGGGCATTTTTTTGAGACGGGGGTATGGTAATTAACTATTTTGCACAAAATTTCTTTCTAGAGTTGGTCTGGATGTTAAATGTTCGTCTCGCACCATTTTAAATACTGATTTGATCCTTTTCTGTTAATTCTGCAAAGTAGTAGCAAGTGAGAGCAATTTACAAGTGTGAAAACGGGGGTTACATCGTGTTTTCCAGTGGCTCAAAAGAAATCATGCTTGCGTTTTGCGAGCAGCCTTCACCACTGTCATTAAATTCTTCTCGCTTTCGTCACTGCTCTCATCATTGTCATCTTCATCCAATAAAAAGTGCCCCAACTCTTCAAGGAAAGCAGCATCCATCAAGATCATTTTGCCATCCGCTGACCATCAATTGTGCTCAGTATCAGCAGAGTCAGTGCTCGTTTTTAAGCAGGGCCTGCGCACTTCTGCAATCTGATTTGATATTTGTTAGTGCAACTGCAATAACTGTCAACATGGAGGCAGCGAAAGCATGAATCCTTCCTTTCTTTTTATAAATGTTGCTGAAGATTTCACAACGAGCTCTGTTGACCTCATTCTTTTTGTCCAAAGAAGATATTTTTCCAATTCTGAAAGGGGATCTTCAGCCATACTCCACTGAGCTTGTATCTGGAGAAAACGTGGACCAACAGGTTATACTTTTCACCACTTGCCAACAGTGAGCCTTTGACTTTCGAAGAATGGAGAGGCATAGCCATAGCCATCTCTTAGTGAGGGCTCGGTGACCCTGCGAGCTTTCATCGCTACAAATGCCATGGTATCTTGCATTAACTTTGTTTTTTTTAACTTATGATTGATAAAAGAATAGCCATCTCCAATGAAGGAATAGAAATCAACCAGGGCTTGATTGTGTTCATCGTTAAAATTAATGGAGCTGCCGAATCATCCTGGAATTTCTAGAAGCATCTTCTCAGAATTTTCTTACAATACATCGAGAAGCAACAAGTTGATAGCGAACGAACAAGCACAGAGCCATTAGCACTCTCAGAAAGTGCGTCATTTTCCGTCTGGTCTATTCATAAGTGAAAGATATTATTCTTTTAGGGTTAGCCTTTGCCGTTGGGGTACGTTAACAGTACGAATTACATGAGCAAGTGGTTTTTGGCTTCAAATCGGGAGGAAACATGCTTTCAATGGCCTATGAACAAATCCCTTAATCAAAACAAGAAAGAGTCTATGAAACAAGGAGCACTAACTTGCTACGGTCACCCGAATAATTAGTGTAAATCATTTTAATCCCCTATTCAAATAATGTGCGAAATGTGTCTCAACACAGGTCACATAAATCAAGTTCTAGAAATCTGGAAACCGTAATAGCAATCTTTTGCTCTTTGTTTTGGACCCTCTCTTGTTTTGAATAATGGGTCTCCTCGTAGGCTACGCTCTCAGATGAAATTTACCGGGGTTGGTAGGCAGTTTCTTAAATGTGGAGCAAAAATGCAAATCCAGACATTTCTTTAGTAGAAAACTAATGAATCTTCTCAATCAGGAGTCCGACACTTTCGTGCGCTTTCGGGGCGCCTACTTTCTACCGAAATTTGGGCGCAATCTCTGCCAGCTGCCCTCCTTCAACTTCAGGCTGGATCCGTCCCCGTTCCCCATTAAATCAATCCAAGGCTTTGCAGCAGCATTTTCCCTTTGACCAATTTCTTGGTGTGGCTTCTTCATCTTAGTCCAGTAGATCGAGATTGAAACGAAGAATTATAACAAAAATTATATTTGAGAGAATTGATAGTTTCAGTAGTGCTATTTTATATCCAAAACGTCTAGAGCAAGCCAAACAATTGAGATCTCTGCATTATGTTCGTTCGAAATGCAATTTTTTTCGGAATCTTTACTGAAGAACAACATCAAAGTTCCAACTTTACAATGGTCCGCATTTTATACGTTGGGTACTTTCAATACAAATTTGTGAAATCGACAAGCTTTGGTTCCTCTTCAAAACTATATCGTAAAAGATGGAACGACGTGGATTACCCGGTAAAATACATCTAATTTCATGGTCTTCCGATGCTTATGGATTTTCTTAGACTTTTGATATGCTATTTAGTAGCAGATGTAGAATGGTTTGCCATGCAAAAAAATTCTGTTGCAATTTGTTCTAGAATCGACTAAAATTTGCCTTTCGTTTTCTGGACTACAGGCGATCCTCGGATAACAAGAAAAGGAAACCCATGTTCTCCTTGCAATATAAAGAACATGGAAAAGCATAACTTGGTCACAGCTATAAAATATGACAAACAAATATGGATACTGGACATCCGTTGAATCTGCATGAGATAAAGTAAACACACCTGGATAAAGAAAAAAAAGGAATTTCCATAAAGACAATACTAGAGGAATTTTCAAAAGGATGATAACTTTCAGAAAGAAGGGGAGAGTAGAATAAATTTATAAATGGCCCCTCTTCCCTTTCCCGGCATTGCGTTCTAAGTAAAACAAAGAAACAGGGCTGATTTTTACCCGTTAGGGAACGCAATCCCTGGGAAAGAAATTAGCAGCTCACACTCTAACCTAAATCTTAGTTGTCCTAAAAGCTCCAAGGAATATTATTGAGAATTTAGAGGAAATTAAATGCATGGCCTGCCTTCTCTTTCTCGGCATTGCGTTCTTAGCCAAACAAAGAAAAAGGATTGTCTTTTACCCGTTAGAGAACGCTATCCCCGGGGTAAGAAATTAGCAGCTCACACTCTAACCTAAATCTTAGTTGTCCTAAAAGCTCCTGGGAATATTATTGAGAATTTAGAGGAAATTAAATGCATGGCCCCTCTTCTCTTTCCCGACATTGCGTTCTAAGCCAAACAAAGAAACAGGGCTGTCTTTTACCCGTTAGAGAACGCAATCCCTGGGAAAGAAATTAGCAGCTCACACTCTAACCTAAATCTTAGTTGTCCTAAAAGCTCCTGGGAATATTATTGAGAATTCAGAGGAAATTAAATGCATTGCCCCTCTTCTCTTTCCTGGCAATGCGTTCTAAGCCAAACAAAGAAAAAGGGCTGTCTTTTACACGTTAGAGAACGCAATCCCTGGGAAAGAAATTAGCAGCTCACACTCTATCCTAAATCTTAGTTGTCCTAAAAGCTCCTGGGAATATTTTTGAGAATTTAGAGGAAATTAAATGCATTGCCCCTCTTCTCTTTCCCGGCATTGCGTTCTAAGCCAAACAAAGAAACAGGGCTGTCTTTTACCCGTTAGAGAACGCAATCCCTGGGAAAGAAATTAGCAGCTCACACTCTAACCTAAATCTTAGTTGTCCTAAAAGCTCCTGGGAACATTATTGAGAATTCAGAGAAAATTAAATGCACTGCCCCTCTTCTCTTTCCTGGCAATGCGTTCTAAGCCAAACAAAGAAAAAGGGCTGTCTTTTACACGTTAGAGAACGCAATCCCTGGGAAAGAAATTAGCAGCTCACACTCTATCCTAAATCTTAGTTGTCCTAAAAGCTCCTGAGAATATTTTTGAGAATTTAGAGGAAATTAAATGCATGGCCCCTCTTTTCTTTCCCGGCATTGCGTTCTAAGCCAAACAAAGAAAAAGGGCTGTCTTTAACCCGTTAGAGAACGCAATCCCTTGGAAAGATATTAGCAGCTCACACTCTAACCTAAATCTTAGTTGTCCTAAAAGCTCTTGGGAATATTATTGAGAATTTAGAGGAAATTAAATGCATTGCCCCTCTTCTCTTTCCCGGATTTCGTTCTAAGCCAAACAAAGAAACAGGGCTGATTTTTACCCGTTAGAGAACGCAATCCCTAGGAAAGAAATTAGCAGCTCACAATCTAACGTAAATCTTAGTTGTCCTAAAAGCTCCTGGGAATATTATTGAGAATTTAGAGGAAATTAAATGCATGGCCCCTCTTCTCATTCCCGGAATGGCGTTCTAAGCCAAGCAAAGAAAAAGGGCAGTCTTTTACCCGTTAGAGAACGCAATCCCTGGGAAAGAAATTAGCAACTCACACTCTAACCTAAATCTTAGTTGTCCTAAAAGCTCCTGGGAATATTATTGAGAATTCAGAGGAAATTAAATGCATTGCCCCTCTTCTCTTTCCTGGCAATGCGTTCTAAGCCAAACAAAGAAAAAGGGCTGTCTTTTACCCGTTAGAGAACGCAATCCCTGGGAAAGAAATTAGCAGCTCACACTCTAACCTAAATCTTAGCTGTCCTAAAAGCTCCTGGGAATATTTTTGAGAATTTAGAGGAAATTAAATGCATTGCCCCTCTTCTCTTTCCTGGCAATGCGTTCTAAGCCAAACAAAGAAAAAGATCTGTTTTTTACCCATTAGAGAACGCAATCCCTGGGAAAGAAATTAGCAGCTCACACTCTAACCTAAATCTTAGTTGTCCTAAAAGCTCCTGGGAATATTATTGAGAATTTAGAGGAAATTAAATGCATGGCCCCTCTTCTCTTTCCCGGCATTGCGTTCTAAGCCAAACAAAGAAACAGGGCTGTCTTTTAAACGTTAGAGAACGCAATCCCTGGGAAAGAAATTAGCAGCTCACACTCTAACCTAAATCTTAGTTGTCCTAAAAGCTCCTGGGAATATTATTGAGAATTCAGAGGAAATTAAATGCATTGCCCCTCTTCTCTTTCCTGGCAATGCGTTCTAAGCCAAACAAAGAAAAAGGGCTGTCTTTTACACGTTAGAGAACGCAATCCCTGGGAAAGAAATTAGCAGCTCACACTCTAACCTAAATCGTAGTTGTCCTAAAAGCTCCTGGGAATATTATTGAGAATTCAGAGGAAATTAAATGCATTGCCCCTCTTCTCTTTCCTGGCAATGCGTTCTAAGCCAAACAAAGAAAAAGGGCTGTCTTTTACACGTTAGAGAACGCAATCCCTTGGAAAGATATTAGTAGCTCACACTCTAACCTAAATCTTAGTTGTCCTAAATGCTCCTGGGAATATTATTGAGAATTTAGAGGAAATTAAATGCATGGCCCCTCTTCTCTTTCCCGGCATTGCATTCTAAGCCAAACAAAGAAACAGGGCTGTCTTTTACCCGTTAGAGAACGCAATCCCTGGGAAAGAAATTAGCAGCTCACACTCTAACCTAAATCTTAGTTGTCCTAAAAGCTACTGGGAATATTATTGAGAATTTAGAGGAAATTAAATGCATTGCCCCTCTTCTCTTTCCTGGCAATGCGTTCTAAGATAAAACAAAGAAAAAGGGCTGTCTTTTACACGTTAGAGAACGCAATCCCTGGGAAAGAAATTAGCAGCTCACACTCTATCCTAAATCTTAGTTGTCCTAAAAGCTCCTGAGAATATTTTTGAGAATTTAGAGGAAATTAAATGCATGGCCCCTCTTTTCTTTCCCGGCATTGCGTTCTAAGCCAAACAAAGAAAAAGGGCTGTCTTTAACCCGTTAGAGAACGCAATCCCTTGGAAAGATATTAGCAGCTCACACTCTAACCTAAATCTTAGTTGTCCTAAAAGCTCTTGGGAATATTATTGAGAATTTAGAGGAAATTAAATGCATTGCCCCTCTTCTCTTTCCCGGATTTCGTTCTAAGCCAAACAAAGAAACAGGGCTGATTTTTACCCGTTAGAGAACGCAATCCCTAGGAAAGAAATTAGCAGCTCACAATCTAACGTAAATCTTAGTTGTCCTAAAAGCTCCTGGGAATATTATTGAGAATTTAGAGGAAATTAAATGCATGGCCCCTCTTCTCATTCCCGGAATGGAGTTCTAAGCCAAGCAAAGAAAAAGGGCTGTCTTTTACCCGTTAGAGAACGCAATCCCTGGGAAAGAAATTAGCAACTCACACTCTAACCTAAATCTTAGTTGTCCTAAAAGCTCCTGGGAATATTATTGAGAATTCAGAGGAAATTAAATGCATTGCCCCTCTTCTCTTTCCTGGCAATGCGTTCTAAGCCAAACAAAGAAAAAGATCTGTTTTTTACCCATTAGAGAACGCAATCCCTGGGAAAGAAATTAGCAGCTCACACTCTAACCTAAATCTTAGTTGTCCTAAAAGCTCCTGGGAATATTATTGAGAATTTAGAGGAAATTAAATGCATGGCCCCTCTTCTCTTTCCCGGCATTGCGTTCTAAGCCAAACAAAGAAACAGGGCTGTCTTTTAAACGTTAGAGAACGCAATCCCTGGGAAAGAAATTAGCAGCTCACACTCTAACCTAAATCTTAGTTGTCCTAAAAGCTCCTGGGAATATTATTGAGAATTCAGAGGAAATTAAATGCATTGCCCCTCTTCTCTTTCCTGGCAATGCGTTCTAAGCCAAACAAAGAAAAAGGGCTGTCTTTTACACGTTAGAGAACGCAATCCCTGGGAAAGAAATTAGCAGCTCACACTCTAACCTAAATCTTAGTTGTCCTAAAAGCTCCTGGGAATATTATTGAGAATTCAGAGGAAATTAAATGCATTGCCCCTCTTCTCTTTCCTGGCAATGCGTTCTAAGCCAAACAAAGAAAAAGGGCTGTCTTTTACACGTTAGAGAACTCAATCCCTTGGAAAGATATTAGTAGCTCACACTCTAACCTAAATCTTAGTTGTCCTAAATGCTCCTGGGAATATTATTGAGAATTTAGGGGAAATTAAATGCATGGCCCCTCTTCTCTTTCCCGGCATTGCATTCTAAGCCAAACAAAGAAACAGGGCTGTCTTTTACCCGTTAGAGAACGCAATCCCTGGGAAAGAAATTAGCAGCTCACACTCTAACCTAAAGCTAACTTTCGCTATTTGGTGGAGTCATGTTGTTAGCTTACAAAGACGAAAGCATTGAGAGGAGTAACTATGAGTACGTAAAGAGAATCTTACCAAGAATAAAATATAGTGTCCATTTTCTTAGTTCTTCAAACGATTTTAGAGTCAATTTCTTCGATGTCGGAAATTTTGGTCACGTCTGAATGATCATTTTTCTTCGCGTAGACATTGCCATTTCTTGTCCAGAAGTATTCCCAGTTTTGCTGCGCGGCCTTCAACCTGACAAGTCTGAATAGATTCTTATTTTGCTGTGTCAGGGACTCGTTGATAAAGATCTTGTTTGATTTTTGGTGATCTGCAGCATGAAATCCTAATGTACCGACTGTTTTGCCTTTGAGGTTTCTTCTTTGCGACATGACTCTTTCCTTTATCTTTCGGTTTAAGAATTTGGCGATGATGATTGGGTCTCCCTTTGCTTTAACAACTCTATGGCAGGCTACGAAATCTTTTTCAGTGACATCTACTCCTATTTCCTTGATGATTTTCGTGATTATCTGCTCTGGATTCTCGCTTTCAGAAGGGGGCACTCCGCTAACTTCGATGCAGTCGCGGCGGCCATATTGCTCGAGGTCATTGACAGCTTTGTTTTGCTTCGCTAACTCTTTCTTAAGGTCACCGATAGTATTGGAAAGCTGGTTGTTGAGATCTTCTAATTTGGTTTGTTTTTTAATCAGGTTTTCAGTTATCTTCTTCTGATCTTCGTATTGCTTGTTAACGAACTGCAGTGATTGCTCGAAGTTTTCACAGCGGTCTTCCAGTATCTTTAATCTGCCAAGAGCAACGTCGTTCACTTTGTCGATTTTCACAGACAACTCATCCATGCGCTTGTTAAAGTTGTATTCTTGTCTTTTTAAGAGATTTAGTAGCTCTTTTATTCCTTCGTCGGTGTTTTTTCCGTCGTTGGTCTTTATTCCTTCGACAGACTGCTCCTGCTCCTGCGGTTGATTTTGATTCTTGCCAGCCATTGTGTGTTCGGATAACTTTTGATGCAAGTTTTATTTAGTAGATTCATAAGTCCATTGGTTTGATAGAGATAGATGTGTAAAACAATAAAAATACTTGACTGAAAACTACTTACTAATTCGAAACTACATTGTTTGCTTGCGTAGTTCAGAGCTCGTAAAAGAACGTCCGCACGCCGCATGAGCAGCAGTGGAAAGTCAGTAGGTACTGAAAAAGTCAGTAGGTACTGAAAAAGTCAGTAGGTAATGAAAAAGTCAGTAGGTACTGAAAAAATCGGTAGGTACTGAAAAAGTCAGTAGGTACTGAAAAAGTCAGTAGGTACTGAAAAAGTCAGTAGGTACTGAAAAAGTCAGTAGGTACTTAAAAAGTCAGTAGGTACTGAAAAAGTCAGTAGGTACTGAAAAAGTCAAGAGGTACTGAAAAAGTCAGTAGGTACTGAAAAAGTCAGTAGGTACTGAAAAAGTCAGTAGGTACTGAAAAAGTCAGTAGGTACTGAAAAAGTCAGTAGGTACTGAAAAAGTCAGTAGGTAATGAAAATTTCAGTAGGTACTGAAAAAATCGGTAGGTACTGAAAAAGTCAGTAGGTACTGAAAAAGTCAATAGGTACTGAAAAAGTCAGTAGGTACTGAAAAAGTCAGTAGGTACTGAAAAAGTCAAGAGGTACTGAAAAATTCAGTAGGTACTGAAAAAGTCAGTAGGTACTGAAAAAGTCAGTAGGTACTGAAAAAGTCAGTAGGTACTAAAAAAGACAGTAGGTACTGAAAAAGTCAGTAGGTACTGAAAAATTCAGTAGGTACTGAATAATTCAGTAGGTACAGAAAAATTCAGTAGGTACTGAAAAAGACAGTAGGTACTGAAAAAGTCAGTAGGTACTGAAAAAGTCAGTAGGTACTGAAAAAGTCAGTAGGTACTGAAAAAGTCAGTAGGTACTGAAAAAGTCAAGAGGTACTGAAAAATTCAGTAGGTACTGAAAAAGTCAGGAGGTACTGAAAAAGTCAGTAGGTACTGAAAAAGTCAGTAGGTACTAAAAAAGACAGTAGGTACTGAAAAAGTCAGGAGGTACTGAAAAAGTCAGTAGGTACTGAAAAAGTCAGTAGGTACTGAAAAAGTCAATAGGTACTGAAAAAGTCAGTAGGTACTGAAAAAGTCAGTAGGTACTGAAAAAGTCAGTAGGTAATGAAAAAGTCAGTAGGTACTGAAAAAGTCAGTAGGTACTGAAAAAATCGGTAGGTACTGAAAAAGTCAGTAGGTACTGAAAAAGTCAGTAGGTACTGAAAAAGTCAGTAGGTACTGAAAAAGTCAGTAGGTACTTAAAAAGTCAGTAGGTACTGAAAAAGTCAGTAGGTACTGAAAAAGTCAGTAGGTACTTAAAAAGTCAGTAGGTACTGAAAAAGTCAAGAGGTACTGAAAAATTCAGTAGGTACTGAAAAAGTCAGTAGGTACAGAAAAATTCAGTAGGTACTGAAAAAGTCAGTATGTACTGAAAAAGTCAGTAGGTACTGAAAAAGTCAGTAGGTACTGAAAAAGTCAGTAGGTACTGAAAAAGACAGTAGGTACTGAAAAAGTCAGTAGGTACTGAAAAAGTCAGTAGGTACTGAAAAGGTCAGTAGGTACTGAAAAAGTCAGTAGGTACTGAAAAAGTCAGTAGGTACTGAAAAAGTCAGTAGGTACTGAAAAGGACAGTAGGTACTGAAAAAGTCAGTAGGTACTGAAAAAGTCAGTAGGTACTGAAAAAGTCAGTAGGTACTGAAAAACTCAGTAGGTACAGAAAAATTCAGTAGGTACTGAATAATTCAGTAGGTACAGAAAAATTCAGTAGGTACTGAAAAAGACAGTAGGTACTGAAAAAGTCAGTAGGTACTGAAAAAGTCAGAAGGTACTGAAACAGTCAGTAGGTACTGAAAAAGTCAGGAGGTACTGAAAAAGTCAGTAGGTACTGAAAAAGTCAGTAGGTACTTAAAAAGTCAGTAGGTACTGAAAAAGTCAGGAGGTACTGAAAAAGTCAGTAGGTACTGAAAAAGTCAGTAGGTACTGAACAAGTCAGTAGGTACTGAAAAAGTCAGTAGGTACTGAAAAAGTCAGTAGGTACTGAAAAAGTCAGTAGGTAATGAAAATTTCAGTAGGTACTGAAAAAATCGGTAGGTACTGAAAAAGTCAGTAGGTACTGAAAAAGTCAGTAGGTACTGAAAAAGTCAGTAGGTACTGAAAAAGTCAGTAGGTACTGAAAAAGTCAAGAGGTACTGAAAAATTCAGTAGGTACTGAAAAAGTCAGTAGGTACTGAAAAAGTCAGTAGGTACTGAAAAAGTCAGTAGGTACTAAAAAAGACAGTAGGTACTGAAAAAGTCAGTAGGTACTGAAAAATTCAGTAGGTACTGAATAATTCAGTAGGTACAGAAAAATTCAGTAGGTACTGAAAAAGACAGTAGGTACTGAAAAAGTCAGTAGGTACTGAAAAAGTCAGTAGGTACTGAAAAAGTCAGTAGGTACTGAAAAAGTCAGTAGGTACTGAAAAAGTCAAGAGGTACTGAAAAATTCAGTAGGTACTGAAAAAGTCAGGAGGTACTGAAAAAGTCAGTAGGTACTGAAAAAGTCAGTAGGTATTAAAAAAGACAGTAGGTACTGAAAAAGTCAGGAGGTACTGAAAAAGTCAGTAGGTACTGAAAAAGTCAGTAGGTACTGAAAAAGTCAGTAGGTACTGAAAAAGTCAGTAGGTACTGAAAAAGTCAGTAGGTACTGAAAAAGTCAGTAGGTACTGAAAAAGTCAGTAGGTACTGAAAAAGTCAGTAGGTAATGAAAATTTCAGTAGGTACTGAAAAAATCGGTAGGTACTGAAAAAGTCAGTAGGTACTGAAAAAGTCAGTAGGTACTGAAAAAGTCAGTAGGTACTGAAAAAGTCAAGAGGTACTGAAAAATTCAGTAGGTACTGAAAAAGTCAGTAGGTACTGAAAAAGTCAGTAGGTACTGAAAAAGTCAGTAGGTACTAAAAAAGACAGTAGGTACTGAAAAAGTCAGTAGGTACTGAAAAATTCAGTAGGTACTGAATAATTCAGTAGGTACAGAAAAATTCAGTAGGTACTGAAAAAGACAGTAGGTACTGAAAAAGTCAGTAGGTACTGAAAAAGTCAGTAGGTACTGAAAAAGTCAGTAGGTACTGAAAAAGTCAGTAGGTACTGAAAAAGTCAAGAGGTACTGAAAAATTCAGTAGGTACTGAAAAAGTCAGGAGGTACTGAAAAAGTCAGTAGGTACTGAAAAAGTCAGTAGGTACTAAAAAAGACAGTAGGTACTGAAAAAGTCAGGAGGTACTGAAAAAGTCAGTAGGTACTGAAAAAGTCAGTAGGTACTGAAAAAGTCAGTAGGTACTGAAAAAGTCAGTAGGTACTGAAAAAGTCAGTAGGTACTGAAAAAGTCAGTAGGTAATGAAAAAGTCAGTAGGTACTGAAAAAATCGGTAGGTACTGAAAAAGTCAGTAGGTACTGAAAAAGTCAGTAGGTACTGAAAAAGTCAGTAGGTACTGAAAAAGTCAGTAGGTACTGAAAAAGTCAGTAGGTACTGAAAAAATCGGTAGGTACTGAAAAAGTCAGTAGGTACTGAAAAAGTCAGTAGGTACTGAAAAAGTCAGTAGGGACTGAAAAAGTCAGTAGGTACTTAAAAAGTCAGTAGGTACTGAAAAAGTCAGTAGGTACTGAAAAAGTCAGTAGGTACTTAAAAAGTCAGTAGGTACTGAAAAAGTCAAGAGGTACTGAAAAATTCAGTAGGTACTGAAAAAGTCAGTAGGTACAGAAAAATTCAGTAGGTACTGAAAAAGTCAGTATGTACTGAAAAAGTCAGTAGGTACTGAAAAAGTCAGTAGGTACTGAAAAAGTCAGTAGGTACTGAAAAAGACAGTAGGTACTGAAAAAGTCAGTAGGTACTGAAAAAGTCAGTAGGTACTGAAAAGGTCAGTAGGTACTGAAAAAGTCAGTAGGTACTGAAAAAGTCAGTAGGTACTGAAAAAGTCAGTAGGTACTGAAAAAGTCAGTAGGTACTGAAAAAGTCAGTAGGTACTGAAAAAGTCAGTAGGTACTGAAAAACTCAGTAGGTACAGAAAAATTCAGTAGGTACTGAATAATTCAGTAGGTACAGAAAAATTCAGTAGGTACTGAAAAAGACAGTAGGTACTGAAAAAGTCAGAAGGTACTGAAAAAGTCAGTAGGTACTGAAACAGTCAGTAGGTACTGAAAAAGTCAGGAGGTACTGAAAAAGTCAGTAGGTACTGAAAAAGTCAGTAGGTACTTAAAAAGTCAGTAGGTACTGAAAAAGTCAGGAGGTACTGAAAAAGTCAGTAGGTACTGAAAAAGTCAGTAGGTACTGAAAAAGTCAGTAGGTACTGAAAAAGTCAGTAGGTACTGAAAAAGTCAGTAGGTACTGAAAAAGTCAGTAGGTAATGAAAATTTCAGTAGGTACTGAAAAAATCGGTAGGTACTGAAAAAGTCAGTAGGTACTGAAAAAGTCAATAGGTACTGAAAAAGTCAGTAGGTACTGAAAAAGTCAGTAGGTACTGAAAAAGTCAAGAGGTACTGAAAAATTCAGTAGGTACTGAAAAAGTCAGTAGGTACTGAAAAAGTCAGTAGGTACTGAAAAAGTCAGTAGGTACTAAAAAAGACAGTAGGTACTGAAAAAGTCAGTAGGTACTGAAAAATTCAGTAGGTACTGAAAAAGACAGTAGGTACTGAAAAAGTCAGTAGGTACTGAAAAATTCAGTAGGTACAGAAAAATTCAGTAGGTACTGAAAAAGACAGTAGGTACTGAAAAAGTCAGTAGGTACTGAAAAAGACAGTAGGTACTGAAAAAGTCAGTAGGTACTGAAAACGTCAGTAGGTACTTAAAAAGTCAGTAGGTACTGAAAAAGTCAGGAGGTACTGAAAAAGTCAGTAGGTACTGAAAAAATCGGTAGGTACTGAAAAAGACAGTAGGTACTGAAAAAGTCAGTAGGTACTGAAAAAGTCAGTAAGTACTGAAAAAGTCAGTAGGTACTGAAAAATTCAGTAGGTACTGAATAAGTCAGTAGGTACTGAAAAAGTCAGTAGGTACTGAAAAAGTTAGTAGGTACTGAAAAAGTCAGTAGGTACTGAAAAAGACAGTAGGTACTGAAAAAGTAAGTAGGTACTGAAAAAGTCAGTAGGTACTGAAACAGTCAGTAGGTACTGAAAAAGTCAGGAGGTACTGAAAAAGTCAGTAGGTACTGAAAAAGTCAGTAGGTACTTAAAAAGTCAGTAGGTACTGAAAAAGTCAGGAGGTACTGAAAAAGTCAGTAGGTACTGAAAAAGTCAGTAGGTACTGAAAAAGTCAGTTGGTAATGAAAAATTCAGTAGGTACTGAAAAAATCGGTAGGTACTGAAAAAGACAGTAGGTACTGAAAAAGTCGGTAGGTACTGAAAAAGTCAGTAGGTACTGAAAAAGTCAGTAGGTACTGAAAAAGTCAGTAGGTACTGAAAAAGTCAGTATGTACTGAAAAAGTCAGTAGGTACTGAAAAAGTCAGTAGGTACTGAAAAATTCAGTAGGTACTTAAAAAGTCAGTAGGTACTGAAAAAGTCAAGAGGTACTGAAAAGGTCAGTAGGTACTTAAAAAGTCAGTAGGTACTGAAAAAGACAGTAGGTACTGAAAGATTCAGTAGGTACTGAAAAATTCAGTAGGTACTGAAAAAGTCAGTAGGTACTGAAAAAGTCAGTAGGTACTGAAAAAGTCAGTAGTTACTGAAAAAGTCAGTAGGTACTTAAAAAGTCAGTAGGTACTGAAAAAGTCAGGAGGTACTGAAAAGGTCAGTAGGTACTGAAAAAGTCAGTAGGTACTGAAAAAGTCAGTAGGTACTGAAAAAGTCAGTAGGTACTGAAAAAGTCAGTAGGTACTGAAAAAGTCAGTAGGTACTGAAAAAGACAGTAGGTACTGAAAAAGTAAGTAGGTACTGAAAAAGTCAGTAGGTACTGAAACAGTCAGTAGGTACTGAAAAAGTCAGGAGGTACTGAAAAAGTCAGTAGGTACTGAAAAATTCAGTAGGTACTGAAAAAGACAGTAGGTACTGAAAAAGTCAGTAGGTACTGAAAAAGTCAGTAGGTACTTAAAAAGTCAGTAGGTACTGAAAAAGTCAGGAGGTACTGAAAAAGTCAGTAGGTACTGAAAAAGTCAGTAGGTACTGAAAAAGTCAGTAGGTACTGAAATATTCAGTAGGTACAGAAAAATTCAGTAGGTACTGAAAAAGACAGTAGGTACTGAAAAAGTCAGTAGGTACTGAAAAAGTCAGTAGGTACTTAAAAAGTCAGTAGGTACTGAAAAAGTCAGGAGGTACTGAAAAAGTCAGTAGGTACTGAAAAAGTCAGTAGGTACTGAAAAAGTCAGTAGGTAATGAAAAAGTCAGTAGGTACTGAAAAAATCGGTAGGTACTGAAAAAGACAGTAGGTACTGAAAAAGTCAGTAGGTACTGAAAAAGTCAGTAAGTACTGAAAAAGTCAGTAGGTACTGAAAAATTCAGTAGGTACTGAATAAGTCAGTAGGTACTGAAAAAGTCAGTAGGTACTGAAAAAGTCAGTAGGTACTGAAAAAGTCAGTAGGTACTGAAAAAGACAGTAGGTACTGAAAAAGTAAGTAGGTACTGAAAAAGTCAGTAGGTACTGAAACAGTCAGTAGGTACTGAAAAAGTCAGGAGGTACTGAAAAAGTCAGTAGGTACTGAAAAAGTCAGTAGGTACTTAAAAAGTCAGTAGGTACTGAAAAAGTCAGGAGGTACTGAAAAAGTCAGTAGGTACTGAAAAAGTCAGTAGGTACTGAAAAAGTCAGTAGGTAATGAAAAATTCAGTAGGTACTGAAAAAATCGGTAGGTACTGAAAAAGACAGTAGGTACTGAAAAAGTCAGTAGGTACTGAAAAAGTCAGTAGGTACTGAAAAAGTCAGTAGGTACTGAAAAAGTCAGTAGGTACTGAAAAAGTCAGTAGGTACTGAAAAAGTCAGTAGGTACTGAAAAAGTCAGTAGGTACTGAAAAAGTCAGTAGGTACTTAAAAAGTCAGTAGGTACTGAAAAAGTCAAGAGGTACTGAAAAGGTCAGTAGGTACTGAAAAAGTCAGTAGGTACTGAAAAAGACAGTAGGTACTGAAAGATTCAGTAGGTACTGAAAAATTCAGTAGGTACTGAAAAAGTCAGTAGGTACTGAAAAAGTCAGTAGGTACTGAAAAAGTCAGTAGTTACTGAAAAAGTCAGTAGGTACTTAAAAAGTCAGTAGGTACTGAAAAAGTCAGGAGGTACTGAAAAGGTCAGTAGGTACTGAAAAAGTCAGTAGGTACTGAAAAAGTCAGTAGGTACTGAAAAGGTCAGTAGGTACTGAAAAAGACAGTAGGTACTGAAAAAGTCAGTAGGTACTGAAAAATTCAGTAGGTACAGAAAAATTCAGTAGGTACTGAAAAAGACAGTAGGTACTGAAAAAGTCAGTAGGTACTGAAAAAGTCAGTAGGTACTTAAAAAGTCAGTAGGTACTGAAAAAGTCAGGAGGTACTGAGAAAGTCAGTAGGTACTGAAAAAGTCAGTAGGTACTGAAAAAGTCAGTAGGTACTGAAAAAGTCAGTAGGTACTGAAAAAGTCAGTAGGTACTGAAAAAGTCAGTAGGTACTGAAAAATTCAGTAGGTACTGAATAAGTCAGTAGGTACTGAAAAAGTCAGTAGGTACTGAAAAAGTCAGTAGGTACTGAAAAAGTCAGTAGGTACTGAAAAATTCAGTAGGTACAGAAAAATTCAGTAGGTACTGAAAAAGACAGTAGGTACTGAAAAAGTCAGTAGGTACTGAAAAAGTCAGTAGGTACTTAAAAAGTCAGTAGGTACTGAAAAAGTCAGGAGGTACTGAGAAAGTCAGTAGGTACTGAAAAAGTCAGTAGGTACTGAAAAAGTCAGTAGGTACTGAAAAAGTCAGTAGGTACTGAAAAAGTCAGTAGGTACTGAAAAAGTCAGTAGGTACTGAAAAATTCAGTAGGTACTGAATAAGTCAGTAGGTACTGAAAAAGTCAGTAGGTACTGAAAAAGTCAGTAGGTACTGAAAAAGTCAGTAGGTACTGAAAAAGTCAGTAGGTACTGAAAAAGTCAGTAGGTACTGAAAAAGTCAGTAGGTACTGAAAAAGACAGTAGGTACTGAAAAAGTCAGTAGGTACTGAAATATTCAGTAGGTACAGAAAAATTCAGTAGGTACTGAAAAAGACAGTAGGTACTGTAAAAGTCAGTAGGTACTGAAAAAGTCTGTAGGTACTTAAAAAGTCAGTAGGTACTGAAAAAGTCAGGAGGTACTGAAAAAGTCAGTAGGTACTGAAAAAGTCAGTAGGTACTGAAAAAGTCAGTAGGTAATGAAAAAGTCAGTAGGTACTGAAAAAATCGGTAGGTACTGAAAAAGACAGTAGGTACTGAAAAAGTCAGTAGGTACTGAAAAAGTCAGTAAGTACTGAAAAAGTCAGTCGGTACTGAAAAAGTCAGTAGGTACTGAAAAAGTCAGGAGGTACTGAAAAGGTCAGTAGGTACTGAAAAAGTCAGTAGGTACTGAAAAAGTCAGTAGGTACTGAAAAAGTCAGTAGGTACTGAAAAAGACAGTAGGTACTGAAAAAGTCAGTAGGTACTGAAAAATTCAGTAGGTACAGAAAAATTCAGTAGGTACTGAAAAAGACAGTAGGTACTGAAAAAGTCAGTAGGTACTGAAAAAGTCAGTAGGTACTTAAAAAGTCAGTAGGTACTGAAAAAGTCAGGAGGTACTGAGAAAGTCAGTAGGTACTGAAAAAGTCAGTAGGTACTGAAAAAGTCAGTAGGTACTGAATAAGTCAGTAGGTACTGAAAAAGTCAGTAGGTACTGAAAAATTCAGTAGGTACTGAATAAGTAAATAGGTACTGAAAAAGTCAGTAGGTACTGAAGAAGTCAGTAGGTACTGAAAAAGTCAGTAGGTACTGAAAAAGTCAGTAGGTACTGAAAAAGTCAGTAGGTACTGAAAAAGTCAGTAGGTACTGAAAAAGACAGTAGGTACTGAAAAAGTCAGTAGGTACTGAAATATTCAGTAGGTACAGAAAAATTCAGTAGGTACTGAAAAAGACAGTAGGTACTGTAAAAGTCAGTAGGTACTGAAAAAGTCAGTAGGTACTTAAAAAGTCAGTAGGTACTGAAAAAGTCAGGAGGTACTGAAAAAGTCAGTAGGTACTGAAAAAGTCAGTAGGTACTGAAAAAGTCAGTATGTAATGAAAAAGTCAGTAGGTACTGAAAAAATCGGTAGGTACTGAAAAAGACAGTAGGTACTGAAAAAGTCAGTAGGTACTGAAAAAGTCAGTAGGTACTGAAAAAGACAGTAGGTACTGAAAAAGACAGTAGGTACTGAATAAGTCAGTAGGTACTTAAAAAGTCAGTAGGTACTGAAAAATTCAGTAGGTACTGAAAAAGTCAAGAGGTACTGAAAAATTCAGTAGGTACTGAAAAAGTCAGGAGGTACTGAAAAAGTCAGTAGGTACTGAAAAAGTCAGTAGGTACTAAAAAAGACAGTAGGTACTGAAAAAGTCAGGAGGTACTGAAAAAGTCAGTAGGTACTGAAAAAGTCAGTAGGTACTGAAAAAGTCAGTAGGTACTGAAAAAGTCAGTAGGTACTGAAAAAGACAGTAGGTACTGAAAAAGTCAGTAGGTACTGAAATATTCAGTAGGTACAGAAAAATTCAGTAGGTACTGAAAAAGACAGTAGGTACTGTAAAAGTCAGTAGGTACTGAAAAAGTCAGTAGGTACTTAAAAAGTCAGTAGGTACTGAAAAAGTCAGGAGGTACTGAAAAAGTCAGTAGGTACTGAAAAAGTCAGTAGGTAGGTACTGAAAAAGACAGTAGGTACTGAAAAAGTCAGTAGGTACTGAAAAAGTCAGTAAGTACTGAAAAAGTCAGTAGGTACTGAAAAATTCAGTAGGTACTGAATAAGTCAGTAGGTACTGAAAAAGTCAGTAGGTACTGAAAAAGTCAGTAAGTACTGAAAAAGTCAGTAGGTACTGAAAAATTCAGTAGGTACTGAATAAGTCAGTAGGTACTGAAAAAGTCAGTAGGTACTGAAAAAGTCAGTAGGTACTGAAAAAGTCAGTAGGTACTGAAAAAGTCAGTAGGTACTGAAAAAGTCAGTAGGTACTGAAAAAGACAGTAGGTACTGAAAAAGACAGTAGGTACTGAATAAGTCAGTAGGTACTTAAAAAGTCAGTAGGTACTGAAAAAGTCAGGAGGTACTGAAAAAGTCAGTAGGTACTGAAAAAGTCAGTAGGTACTGAAAAAGTCAGTAGGTAATGAAAAAGTCAGTAGGTACTGAAAAAATCGGTAGGTACTGAAAAAGTCAGTAGGTACTGAAAAAGTCAGTAGGTACTGAAAAAGACAGTAGGTACTGAAAAAGTCAGTAGGTACTGAAAAAGTCAGTAGGTACTGAAAAAGTCAGTAGGTACTGAAAAAGTCAGTAGGTACTGAAAAAGACAGTAGGCACTGAAAAAGTCAGTAGGTACTGAAAAAGTCAGTAGGTACTGAATAAGTCAGTAGGTACTGAAAAAGTCAGTAGGTACTGAAAAATTCAGTAGGTACTGAATAAGTAAGTAGGTACTGAAAAAGTCAGTAGGTACTGAAGAAGTCAGTAGGTACTGAAAAAGTCAGTAGGTACTGAAAAAGTCAGTAGGTACTGAAAAAGACAGTAGGTACTGAAAAAGTCAGTAGGTACTGAAAAAGTCAGTAGGTACTGAAAAAGACAGTAGGTACTGAAAAAGTCAGTAGGTACTGAAATATTCAGTAGGTACAGAAAAATTCAGTAGGTACTGAAAAAGACAGTAGGTACTGTAAAAGTCAGTAGGTACTGAAAAAGTCTGTAGGTACTTAAAAAGTCAGTAGGTACTGAAAAAGTCAGGAGGTACTGAGAAAGTCAGTAGGTACTGAAAAAGTCAGTAGGTACTGAAAAAGTCAGTAGGTACTGAATAAGTCAGTAGGTACTGAAAAAGTCAGTAGGTACTGAAAAATTCAGTAGGTACTGAATAAGTAAGTAGGTACTGAAAAAGTCAGTAGGTACTGAAGAAGTCAGTAGGTACTGAAAAAGTCAGTAGGTACTGAAAAAGTCAGTAGGTACTGAAAAAGTCAGCAGGTACTGAAAAAGTCAGTAGGTACTGAAAAAGACAGTAGGTACTGAAAAAGTCAGTAGGTACTGAAATATTCAGTAGGTACAGAAAAATTCAGTAGGTACTGAAAAAGACAGTAGGTACTGTAAAAGTCAGTAGGTACTGAAAAAGTCAGTAGGTACTTAAAAAGTCAGTAGGTACTGAAAAAGTCAGGAGGTACTGAAAAAGTCAGTAGGTACTGAAAAAGTCAGTAGGTACTGAAAAAGTCAGTATGTAATGAAAAAGTCAGTAGGTACTGAAAAAATCGGTAGGTACTGAAAAAGACAGTAGGTACTGAAAAAGTCAGTAGGTACTGAAAAAGTCAGTAAGTACTGAAAAAGTCAGTAGGTACTGAAAAATTCAGTAGGTACTGAATAAGTCAGTAGGTACTGAAAAAGTCAGTAGGTACTGAAAAAGTCAGTAGGTACTGAAAAAGTCAGTAGGTACTGAAAAAGTCAGTAGGTACTGAAAAAGTCAGTAGGTACTGAAAAAGTCAGTAGGTACTGAAAAAGACAGTAGGTACTGAAAAAGACAGTAGGTACTGAATAAGTCAGTAGGTACTTAAAAAGTCAGTAGGTACTGAAAAAGTCAGGAGGTACTGAAAAAGTCAGTAGGTACTGAAAAAGTCAGTAGGTACTGAAAAAGTCAGTAGGTAATGAAAAAGTCAGTAGGTACTGAAAAAATCGGTAGGTACTGAAAAAGACAGTAGGTACTGAAAAAGTCAGTAGGTACTGAAAAAGTCAGTAGGTACTGAAAAAGTCAGTAGGTACTGAAAAAGTCAGTAGGTACTGAAAAAGTCAGTAGGTACTGAAAAAGTCAGTAGGTACTGAAAAAGTCAGTAGGTACTGAAAAAGTCAGTAGGTACTGAAAAAGTCAGTAGATACTGAAAAAGTCAGTAGGTACTGAAAAAGTCAGTAGGTACTGAAAAATTCAAGAGGTACTGAAAAGGTCAGTAGGTACTGAAAAAGTCAGGAGGTACTGAAAAAGTCAGTAGGTACTGAAAAAGTCAGTAGGTACTTAAAAAGTCAGTAGGTACTGAAAAAGTCAGGAGATACTGAAAAAGTCAGTAGGTACTGAAAAAGTCAGTAGGTACTGAAAAAGTCAGTAGGTAATGAAAAAGTCAGTAGGTACTGAAAAAATCGGTAGGTACTGAAAAAGACAGTAGGTACTGAAAAAGTCAGTAGGTACTGAAAAAGTCAGTAAGTACTGAAAAAGTCAGTAGGTACTGAAAAAGTCAGTAGGTAATGAAAAAGTCAGTAGGTACTGAAAAAATCGGTAGGTACTGAAAAAGACAGTAGGTACTGAAAAAGTCAGTAGGTACTGAAAAAGTCAGTAAGTACTGAAAAAGTCAGTAGGTACTGAAAAAGTCAGTAGGTACTGAAAAAGTCAGGAGGTACTGAAAAGGTCAGTAGGTACTGAAAAAGTCAGTAGGTACTGAAAAAGTCAGTAGGTACTGAAAAAGTCAGTAGGTACTGAAAAAGACAGTAGGTACTGAAAAAGTCAGTAGGTACTGAAAAATTCAGTAGGTACAGAAAAATTCAGTAGGTACTGAAAAAGACAGTAGGTACTGAAAAAGTCAGTAGGTACTGAAAAAGTCAGGAGGTACTGAAAAAGTCAGTAGGTACTGAAAAAGTCAGTAGGTACTTAAAAAGTCAGTAGGTACTGAAAAAGTCAGGAGATACTGAAAAAGTCAGTAGGTACTGAAAAAGTCAGTAGGTACTGAAAAAGTCAGTAGGTAATGAAAAAGTCAGTAGGTACTGAAAAAATCGGTAGGTACTTAAAAAGTCAGTAGGTACTGAAAAAGTCAGGAGATACTGAAAAAGTCAGTAGGTACTGAAAAAGTCAGTAGGTACTGAAAAAGTCAGTAGGTAATGAAAAAGTCAGTAGGTACTGAAAAAATCGGTAGGTACTGAAAAAGACAGTAGGTACTGAAAAAGTCAGTAGGTACTGAAAAAGTCAGTAAGTACTGACAAAGTCAGTAGGTACTGAAAAAGTCAGTAGGTACTGAAAAAGTCAGGAGGTACTGAAAAGGTCAGTAGGTACTGAAAAAGTCAGTAGGTACTGAAAAAGTCAGTAGGTACTGAAAAAGTCAGTAGGTACTGAAAAAGACAGTAGGTACTGAAAAAGTCAGTAGGTACTGAAAAATTCAGTAGGTACAGAAAAATTCAGTAGGTACTGAAAAAAGACAGTAGGTACTGAAAAAGTCAGTAGGTACTGAAAAAGTCAGTAGGTACTTAAAAAGTCAGTAGGTACTGAAAAAGTCAGGAGGTACTGAGAAAGTCAGTAGGTACTGAAAAAGTCAGTAGGTACTGAAAAAGTCAGTAGGTACTGAAAAAGTCAGTAGGTACTGAAAAAGTCAGTAGGTACTGAAAAAGTCAGTAGGTACTGAAAAATTCAGTAGGTACTGAATAAGTCAGTAGGTACTGAAAAAGTCAGTAGGTACTGAAAAAGTCAGTAGGTACTGAAAAAGTCAGTAGGTACTGAAAAAGTCAGTAGGTACTGAAAAAGTCAGTAGGTACTGAAAAAGTCAGTAGGTACTGAAAAAGACAGTAGGTACTGAAAAAGTCAGTAGGTACTGAAATATTCAGTAGGTACAGAAAAATTCAGTAGGTACTGAAAAAGACAGTAGGTACTGTAAAAGTCAGTAGGTACTGAAAAAGTCAGTAGGTACTTAAAAAGTCAGTAGGTACTGAAAAAGTCAGGAGGTACTGAAAAAGTCAGTAGGTACTGAAAAAGTCAGTAGGTACTGAAAAAGTCAGTAGGTACTGAAAAAGTCAGTAGGTAATGAAAAAGTCAGTAGGTACTGAAAAAATCGGTAGGTACTGAAAAAGACAGTAGGTACTGAAAAAGTCAGTAGGTACTGAAAAAGTCAGTAAGTACTGAAAAAGTCAGTAGGTACTGAAAAAGTCAGTAGGTACTGAATAAGTCAGTAGGTACTGAAAAAGTCAGTAGGTACTGAAAAAGTCAGTAGGTACTGAAAAAGTCAGTAGGTACTGAAAAAGTCAGTAGGTACTGAAAAAGTCAGTAGGTACTGAAAAAGTCAGTAGGTACTGAAAAAGACAGTAGGTACTGAAAAAGACAGTAGGTACTGAAAAAGTCAGTAGGTACTTAAAAAGTCAGTAGGTACTGAAAAAGTCAGGAGGTACTGAAAAAGTCAGTAGGTACTGAAAAAGTCAGTAGGTACTGAAAAAGTCAGTAGGTAATGAAAAAGTCAGTAGGTACTGAAAAAATCGGTAGGTACTGAAAAAGACAGTAGGTACTGAAAAAGTCAGTAGGTACTGAAAAAGTCAGTAGGTACTGAAAAAGTCAGTAGGTACTGAAAAAGTCAGTAGGTACTGAAAAAGTCAGTAGGTACTGAAAAAGTCAGTAGGTACTGAAAAAGACAGTAGGTACTGAAAAAGTCAGTAGGTACTGAAAAAGTCAGTAGGTACTGAATAAGTCAGTAGGTACTGAAAAAGTCAGTAGGTACTGAAAAATTCAGTAGGTACTGAATAAGTAAGTAGGTACTGAAAAAGTCAGTAGGTACTGAAGAAGTCAGTAGGTACTGAAAAAGTCAGTAGGTACTGAAAAAGTCAGTAGGTACTGAAAAAGACAGTAGGTACTGAAAAAGTCAGTAGGTACTGAAAAAGTCAGTAGGTACTGAAAAAGACAGTAGGTACTGAAAAAGTCAGTAGGTACTGAAATATTCAGTAGGTACAGAAAAATTCAGTAGGTACTGAAAAAGACAGTAGGTACTGTAAAAGTCAGTAGGTACTGAAAAAGTCTGTAGGTACTTAAAAAGTCAGTAGGTACTGAAAAAGTCAGGAGGTACTGAAAAAGTCAGTAGGTACTGAAAAAGTCAGTAGGTACTGAAAAAGTCAGTAGGTAATGAAAAAGTCAGTAGGTACTGAAAAAATCGGTAGGTACTGAAAAAGACAGTAGGTACTGAAAAAGTCAGTAGGTACTGAAAAAGTCAGTAAGTACTGAAAAAGTCAGTCGGTACTGAAAAAGTCAGTAGGTACTGAAAAAGTCAGGAGGTACTGAAAAGGTCAGTAGGTACTGAAAAAGTCAGTAGGTACTGAAAAAGTCAGTAGGTACTGAAAAAGTCAGTAGGTACTGAAAAAGACAGTAGGTACTGAAAAAGTCAGTAGGTACTGAAAAATTCAGTAGGTACAGAAAAATTCAGTAGGTACTGAAAAAGACAGTAGGTACTGAAAAAGTCAGTAGGTACTGAAAAAGTCAGTAGGTACTTAAAAAGTCAGTAGGTACTGAAAAAGTCAGGAGGTACTGAGAAAGTCAGTAGGTACTGAAAACGTCAGTAGGTACTGAAAAAGTCAGTAGGTACTGAATAAGTCAGTAGGTACTGAAAAAGTCAGTAGGTACTGAAAAATTCAGTAGGTACTGAATAAGTAAGTAGGTACTGAAAAAGTCAGTAGGTACTGAAGAAGTCAGCAGGTACTGAAAAAGTCAGTAGGTACTGAAAAAGTCAGTAGGTACTGAAAAAGTCAGTAGGTACTGAAAAAGTCAGTAGGTACTGAAAAAGACAGTAGGTACTGAAAAAGTCAGTAGGTACTGAAATATTCAGTAGGTACAGAAAAATTCAGTAGGTACTGAAAAAGACAGTAGGTACTGTAAAAGTCAGTAGGTACTGAAAAAGTCAGTAGGTACTTAAAAAGTCAGTAGGTACTGAAAAAGTCAGGAGGTACTGAAAAAGTCAGTAGGTACTGAAAAAGTCAGTAGGTACTGAAAAAGTCAGTATGTAATGAAAAAGTCAGTAGGTACTGAAAAAATCGGTAGGTACTGAAAAAGACAGTAGGTACTGAAAAAGTCAGTAGGTACTGAAAAAGTCAGTAAGTACTGAAAAAGTCAGTAGGTACTGAAAAATTCAGTAGGTACTGAATAAGTCAGTAGGTACTGAAAAAGTCAGTAGGTACTGAAAAAGTCAGTAAGTACTGAAAAAGTCAGTAGGTACTGAAAAATTCAGTAGGTACTGAATAAGTCAGTAGGTACTGAAAAAGTCAGTAGGTACTGAAAAAGTCAGTAGGTACTGAAAAAGTCAGTAGGTACTGAAAAAGTCAGTAGGTACTGAAAAAGTCAGTAGGTACTGAAAAAGACAGTAGGTACTGAAAAAGACAGTAGGTACTGAATAAGTCAGTAGGTACTTAAAAAGTCAGTAGGTACTGAAAAAGTCAGGAGGTACTGAAAAAGTCAGTAGGTACTGAAAAAGTCAGTAGGTACTGAAAAAGTCAGTAGGTAATGAAAAAGTCAGTAGGTACTGAAAAAATCGGTAGGTACTGAAAAAGTCAGTAGGTACTGAAAAAGTCAGTAGGTACTGAAAAAGACAGTAGGTACTGAAAAAGTCAGTAGGTACTGAAAAAGTCAGTAGGTACTGAAAAAGTCAGTAGGTACTGAAAAAGTCAGTAGGTACTGAAAAAGACAGTAGGTACTGAAAAAGTCAGTAGGTACTGAAAAAGTCAGTAGGTACTGAATAAGTCAGTAGGTACTGAAAAAGTCAGTAGGTACTGAAAAATTCAGTAGGTACTGAATAAGTAAGTAGGTACTGAAAAAGTCAGTAGGTACTGAAGAAGTCAGTAGGTACTGAAAAAGTCAGTAGGTACTGAAAAAGTCAGTAGGTACTGAAAAAGACAGTAGGTACTGAAAAAGTCAGTAGGTACTGAAAAAGTCAGTAGGTACTGAAAAAGACAGTAGGTACTGAAAAAGTCAGTAGGTACTGAAATATTCAGTAGGTACAGAAAAATTCAGTAGGTACTGAAAAAGACAGTAGGTACTGTAAAAGTCAGTAGGTACTGAAAAAGTCTGTAGGTACTTAAAAAGTCAGTAGGTACTGAAAAAGTCAGGAGGTACTGAAAAAGTCAGTAGGTACTGAAAAAGTCAGTAGGTACTGAAAAAGTCAGTAGGTAATGAAAAAGTCAGTAGGTACTGAAAAAATCGGTAGGTACTGAAAAAGACAGTAGGTACTGAAAAAGTCAGTAGGTACTGAAAAAGTCAGTAAGTACTGAAAAAGTCAGTCGATACTGAAAAAGTCAGTACGTACTGAAAAAGTCAGGAGGTACTGAAAAGGTCAGTAGGTACTGAAAAAGTCAGTAGGTACTGAAAAAGTCAGTAGGTACTGAAAAAGTCAGTAGGTACTGAAAAAGACAGTAGGTACTGAAAAAGTCAGTAGGTACTGAAAAATTCAGTAGGTACAGAAAAATTCAGTAGGTACTGAAAAAGACAGTAGGTACTGAAAAAGTCAGTAGGTACTGAAAAAGTCAGTAGGTACTTAAAAAGTCAGTAGGTACTGAAAAAGTCAGGAGGTACTGAGAAAGTCAGTAGGTACTGAAAAAGTCAGTAGGTACTGAAAAAGTCAGTAGGTACTGAATAAGTCAGTAGGTACTGAAAAAGTCAGTAGGTACTGAAAAATTCAGTAGGTACTGAATAAGTAAGTAGGTACTGAAAAAGTCAGTAGGTACTGAAGAAGTCAGTAGGTACTGAAAAAGTCAGTAGGTACTGAAAAAGTCAGTAGGTACTGAAAAAGTCAGTAGGTACTGAAAAAGTCAGTAGGTACTGAAAAAGACAGTAGGTACTGAAAAAGTCAGTAGGTACTGAAATATTCAGTAGGTACAGAAAAATTCAGTAGGTACTGAAAAAGACAGTAGGTACTGTAAAAGTCAGTAGGTACTGAAAAAGTCAGTAGGTACTTAAAAAGTCAGTAGGTACTGAAAAAGTCAGGAGGTACTGAAAAAGTCAGTAGGTACTGAAAAAGTCAGTAGGTACTGAAAAAGTCAGTATGTAATGAAAAAGTCAGTAGGTACTGAAAAAATCGGTAGGTACTGAAAAAGACAGTAGGTACTGAAAAAGTCAGTAGGTACTGAAAAAGTCAGTAAGTACTGAAAAAGTCAGTAGGTACTGAAAAATTCAGTAGGTACTGAATAATTCAGTAGGTACTGAAAAAGTCAGTAGGTACTGAAAAAGTCAGTAGGTACTGAAAAAGTCAGTAGGTACTGAAAAAGTCAGTAGGTACTGAAAAAGTCAGTAGGTACTGAAAAAGTCAGTAGGTACTGAAAAAGACAGTAGGTACTGAAAAAGACAGTAGGTACTGAATAAGTCAGTAGGTACTTAAAAAGTCAGTAGGTACTGAAAAAGTCAGGAGGTACTGAAAAAGTCAGTAGGTACTGAAAAAGTCAGTAGGTACTGAAAAAGTCAGTAGGTAATGAAAAAGTCAGTAGGTACTGAAAAAATCGGTAGGTACTGAAAAAGACAGTAGGTACTGAAAAAGTCAGTAGGTACTGAAAAAGTCAGTAGGTACTGAAAAAGTCAGTAGGTACTGAAAAAGTCAGTAGGTACTGAAAAAGTCAGTAGGTACTGAAAAAGTCAGTAGGTACTGAAAAAGTCAGTAGGTACTGAAAAAGTCAGTAGGTACTGAAAAAGTCAGTAGATACTGAAAAAGTCAGTAGGTACTGAAAAAGTCAGTAGGTACTGAAAAATTCAAGAGGTACTGAAAAGGACAGTAGGTACTGAAAAAGTCAGGAGGTACTGAAAAAGTCAGTAGGTACTGAAAAAGTCAGTAGGTACTTAAAAAGTCAGTAGGTACTGAAAAAGTCAGGAGATACTGAAAAAGTCAGTAGGTACTGAAAAAGTCAGTAGGTACTGAAAAAGTCAGTAGGTAATGAAAAAGTCAGTAGGTACTGAAAAAATCGGTAGGTACTGAAAAAGACAGTAGGTACTGAAAAAGTCAGTAGGTACTGAAAAAGTCAGTAAGTACTGAAAAAGTCAGTAGGTACTGAAAAAGTCAGTAGGTACTGAAAAAGTCAGGAGGTACTGAAAAGGTCAGTAGGTACTGAAAAAGTCAGTAGGTACTGAAAAAGTCAGTAGGTACTGAAAAAGTCAGTAGGTACTGAAAAAGACAGTAGGTACTGAAAAAGTCAGTAGGTACTGAAAAATTCAGTAGGTACAGAAAAATTCAGTAGGTACTGAAAAAGACAGTAGGTACTGAAAAAGTCAGTAGGTACTGAAAAAGTCAGTAGGTACTTAAAAAGTCAGTAGGTACTGAAAAAGTCAGTAGGTACTGAAAAAGTCAGTAGGTACTGAAAAATTCAGTAGGTACTGAATAAGTCAGTAGGTACTGAAAAAGTCAGTAGGTACTGAAAAAGTCAGTAGGTACTGAAAAAGTCAGTAGGTACTGAAAAAGTCAGTAGGTACTGAAAAAGTCAGTAGGTACTGAAAAAGTCAGTAGGTACTGAAAAAGACAGTAGGTACTGAAAAAGTCAGTAGGTACTGAAATATTCAGTAGGTACAGAAAAATTCAGTAGGTACTGAAAAAGACAGTAGGTACTGTAAAAGTCAGTAGGTACTGAAAAAGTCAGTAGGTACTTAAAAAGTCAGTAGGTACTGAAAAAGTCAGGAGGTACTGAAAAAGTCAGTAGGTACTGAAAAAGTCAGTAGGTACTGAAAAAGTCAGTAGGTACTGAAAAAGTCAGTAGGTAATGAAAAAGTCAGTAGGTACTGAAAAAATCGGTAGGTACTGAAAAAGACAGTAGGTACTGAAAAAGTCAGTAGGTACTGAAAAAGTCAGTAAGTACTGAAAAAGTCAGTAGGTACTGAAAAAGTCAGTAGGTACTGAATAAGTCAGTAGGTACTGAAAAAGTCAGTAGGTACTGAAAAAGTCAGTAGGTACTGAAAAAGTCAGTAGGTACTGAAACAGTCAGTAGGTACTGAAAAAGTCAGTAGGTACTGAAAAAGTCAGTAGGTACTGAAAAAGACAGTAGGTACTGAAAAAGACAGTAGGTACTGAAAAAGTCAGTAGGTACTTAAAAAGTCAGTAGGTACTGAAAAAGTCAGGAGGTACTGAAAAAGTCAGTAGGTACTGAAAAAGTCAGTAGGTACTGAAAAAGTCAGTAGGTAATGAAAAAGTCAGTAGGTACTGAAAAAATCGGTAGGTACTGAAAAAGACAGTAGGTACTGAAAAAGTCAGTAGGTACTGAAAAAGTCAGTAGGTACTGAAAAAGTCAGTAGGTACTGAAAAAGTCAGTAGGTACTGAAAAAGTCAGTAGGTACTGAAAAAGTCAGTAGGTACTGAAAAAGTCAGTAGGTACTGAAAAAGTCAGTAGGTACTGAAAAAGTCAGTAGGTACTGAAAAAGTCAGTAGATACTGAAAAAGTCAGTAGGTACTGAAAAAGTCAGTAGGTACTGAAAAAGTCAAGAGGTACTGAAAAGGTCAGTAGGTACTGAAAAGGTCAGGAGGTACTGAAAAAGTCAGTAGGTACTGAAAAAGTCAGTAGGTACTTAAAAAGTCAGTAGGTACTGAAAAAGTCAGGAGGTACTGAAAAAGTCAGTAGGTACTGAAAAAGTCAGTAGGTACTGAAAAAGTTAGTAGGTAATGAAAAAGTCAGTAGGTACTGAAAAAATCGGTAGGTAGTGAAAAAGACAGTAGGTACTGAAAAAGTCAGTAGGTACTGAAAAAGTCAGTAGGTACTGAAAAAGTCAGTAGGTACTGAAAAAGTCAGTAGGTACTGAAAAAGTCAGTAGGTACTGAAAAAGTCAGTAGGTACTTAAAAAGTCAGTAGGTACTGAAAAAGACAGTAGGTACTGAGAAAGTCAGTAGGTACTGAAAAAGTCAGTAGGTACTGAAAAAGTCAGTAGGTACTGAAAAAGTCAGTAGGTACTGAAAAAGTCAGTAGGTACTGAAAAAGTCAGTAGGCACTGAATAAGTCAGTAGGTACTGAAAAAGTCAGTAGGTACTGAAAAAGTCAGTAGGTACTGAAAAAGTCAGTAGGTACTGAAAAAGTCAGTAGGTACTGAGAAAGTCAGTAGGTACTGAAAAAGTCAGTAGGTACTGAAACAGTCAGTAGGTACTGAAAAAGACAGTAGGTACTGAAAAAGTCAGTAGGTACTGAAATATTCAGTAGGTACAGAAAAATTCAGTAGGTACTGAAAAAGACAGTAGGTACTGAAAAAGTCAGTAGGTACTGAAAAAGTCAGTAGGTACTGAAACAGTCAGTAGGTACTGAAAAAGTCAGTAGGTACTGAAAAAGTCAGTAGGTACTAAAAAAGTCAGTAGGTACTGAAAAATTCAAGAGGTACTGAAAAAGTCAGTAGGTACTGAAAAAGACAGTAGGTACTGAAAGATTCAGTAGGTACTGAAAAATTCAGTAGGTACTGACAAAGTCAGTAGGTACTGAAAAAGTCAGTAGGTACTGAAAAAGTCAGTAGGTACTGAAAAAGTCAGTAGGTACTGAAAAAGTCAGTAGGTACTGAAAAAGTCAGGAGGTACTAAAAAGGTCAGTAGGTACTGAAAAAGTCAGTAGGTACTGAAAAAGTCAGTAGGTACTGAAAAAGTCAGTAGGTACTGAAGAAGACAGTAGGTACTGAAATAGTCAGTAGGTACTGAAAAATTCAGTAGGTACAGAAAAATTCAGGAGGTACTGAAAAAGACAGTAGGTACTGAAAAAGTCAGTAGGTACTGAATAAGTCAGTAGGTACTGAAAAAGTCAGTAGGTACTGAAAAAGTCAGTAGGTACTGAAAAAGTCAGTAGGTACTGAAAAAGTCAGTAGGTACTGAAAAAGTCAGTAGGTACTGAAAAAGTCAGTAGGTACTGAAAAAGACAGTAGGTACTGAAAAAGTCAGTAGGTACTGAAATATTCAGTAGGTACAGAAAAATTCAGTAGGTACTGAAAAAGACAGTAGGTACTGTAAAAGTCAGTAGGTACTGAAAAAGTCAGTAGGTACTTAAAAAGTCAGTAGGTACTGAAAAAGTCAGGAGGTACTGAAAAAGTCAGTAGGTACTGAAAAAGTCAGTAGGTACTGAAAAAGTCAGTAGGTACTGAAAAAGTCAGTAGGTAATGAAAAAGTCAGTAGGTACTGAAAAAATCGGTAGGTACTGAAAAAGACAGTAGGTACTGAAAAAGTCAGTAGGTACTGAAAAAGTCAGTAAGTACTGAAAAAGTCAGTAGGTACTGAAAAAGTCAGTAGGTACTGAATAAGTCAGTAGGTACTGAAAAAGTCAGTAGGTACTGAAAAAGTCAGTAGGTACTGAAAAAGTCAGTAGGTACTGAAACAGTCAGTAGGTACTGAAAAAGTCAGCAGGTACTGAAAAAGTCAGTAGGTACTGAAAAAGACAGTAGGTACTGAAAAAGACAGTAGGTACTGAAAAAGTCAGTAGGTACTTAAAAAGTCAGTAGGTACTGAAAAAGTCAGGAGGTACTGAAAAAGTCAGTAGGTACTGAAAAAGTCAGTAGGTACTGAAAAAGTCAGTAGGTAATGAAAAAGTCAGTAGGTACTGAAAAAATCGGTAGGTACTGAAAAAGACAGTAGGTACTGAAAAAGTCAGTAGGTACTGAAAAAGTCAGTAGGTACTGAAAAAGTCAGTAGGTACTGAAAAAGTCAGTAGGTACTGAAAAAGTCAGTAGGTACTGAAAAAGTCAGTAGGTACTGAAAAAGTCAGTAGGTACTGAAAAAGTCAGTAGGTACTGAAAAAGTCAGTAGGTACTGAAAAAGTCAGTAGATACTGAAAAAGTCAGTAGGTACTGAAAAAGTCAGTAGGTACTGAAAAAGTCAAGAGGTACTGAAAAGGTCAGTAGGTACTGAAAAGGTCAGGAGGTACTGAAAAAGTCAGTAGGTACTGAAAAAGTCAGTAGGTACTTAAAAAGTCAGTAGGTACTGAAAAAGTCAGGAGGTACTGAAAAAGTCAGTAGGTACTGAAAAAGTCAGTAGGTACTGAAAAAGTTAGTAGGTAATGAAAAAGTCAGTAGGTACTGAAAAAATCGGTAGGTAGTGAAAAAGACAGTAGGTACTGAAAAAGTCAGTAGGTACTGAAAAAGTCAGTAGGTACTGAAAAAGTCAGTAGGTACTGAAAAAGTCAGTAGGTACTGAAAAAGTCAGTAGGTACTGAAAAAGTCAGTAGGTACTTAAAAAGTCAGTAGGTACTGAAAAAGACAGTAGGTACTGAGAAAGTCAGTAGGTACTGAAAAAGTCAGTAGGTACTGAAAAAGTCAGTAGGTACTGAAAAAGTCAGTAGGTACTGAAAAAGTCAGTAGGTACTGAAAAAGTCAGTAGGCACTGAATAAGTCAGTAGGTACTGAAAAAGTCAGTAGGTACTGAAAAAGTCAGTAGGTACTGAAAAAGTCAGTAGGTACTGAAAAAGTCAGTAGGTACTGAGAAAGTCAGTAGGTACTGAAAAAGTCAGTAGGTACTGAAACAGTCAGTAGGTACTGAAAAAGACAGTAGGTACTGAAAAAGTCAGTAGGTACTGAAATATTCAGTAGGTACAGAAAAATTCAGTAGGTACTGAAAAAGACAGTAGGTACTGAAAAAGTCAGTAGGTACTGAAAAAGTCAGTAGGTACTGAAACAGTCAGTAGGTACTGAAAAAGTCAGTAGGTACTGAAAAAGTCAGTAGGTACTAAAAAAGTCAGTAGGTACTGAAAAATTCAAGAGGTACTGAAAAAGTCAGTAGGTACTGAAAAAGACAGTAGGTACTGAAAGATTCAGTAGGTACTGAAAAATTCAGTAGGTACTGACAAAGTCAGTAGGTACTGAAAAAGTCAGTAGGTACTGAAAAAGTCAGTAGGTACTGAAAAAGTCAGTAGGTACTGAAAAAGTCAGTAGGTACTGAAAAAGTCAGGAGGTACTAAAAAGGTCAGTAGGTACTGAAAAAGTCAGTAGGTACTGAAAAAGTCAGTAGGTACTGAAAAAGTCAGTAGGTACTGAAGAAGACAGTAGGTACTGAAATAGTCAGTAGGTACTGAAAAATTCAGTAGGTACAGAAAAATTCAGGAGGTACTGAAAAAGACAGTAGGTACTGAAAAAGTCAGTAGGTACTGAAAAAGTCAGTAGGTACTGAAACAGTCAGTAGGTACTGAAAAAGTCAGGAGGTACTGAAAAAGTCAGTAGGTACTGAAAAAGTCAGTAGGTACTGAAAAAGTCAGTAGGTACTGAAAAAGTCAGTAGGTACTGAAAAATTCAGTAGGTACAGAAAAATTCAGTAGGTACTGAAAAAGACAGTAGGTACTGAAAAAGTCAGTAGGTACTGAAAAAGTCAGTAGGTACTTAAAAAGTCAGTAGGTACTGAAAAAGTCAGGAGGTACTGAGAAAGTCAGTAGGTACTGAAAAAGTCAGTAGGTACTGAAAAAGTCAGTAGGTACTGAAAAAGTCAGTAGGTACTGAAAAATTCAGTCGGTACTGAAAAAGTCAGTAGGTACTGAAAAAGTCAGGAGGTACTGAAAAGGTCAGTAGGTACTGAAAAAGTCAGTAGGTACTGAAAAAGTCAGTAGGTACTGAAAAAGTCAGTAGGTACTGAAAAAGACAGTAGGTACTGAAAAAGTCAGTAGGTACTGAAAAATTCAGTAGGTACAGAAAAATTCAGTAGGTACTGAAAAAGACAGTAGGTACTGAAAAAGTCAGTAGGTACTGAAAAAGTCAGTAGGTACTTAAAAAGTCAGTAGGTACTGAAAAAGTCAGGAGGTACTGAGAAAGTCAGTAGGTACTGAAAAAGTCAGTAGGTACTGAAAAAGTCAGTAGGTACTGAATAAGTCAGTAGGTACTGAAAAAGTCAGTAGGTACTAAAAAAGTCAGTAAGTACTGAAAAAGTCAGTAGGTACTGAAAAATTCAGTAGGTACTGAATAAGTCAGTAGGTACTGAAAAAGTCAGTAGGTACTGAAAAAGTCAGTAGGTACTGAAAAAGTCAGTAGGTACTGAAAAAGTCAGTAGGTACTGAAAAAGTCAGTAGGTACTGAAAAAGTCAGTAGGTACTGAAAAAGACAGTAGGTACTGAAAAAGTCAGTAGGTACTGAAAAAGTCAGTAGGTACTGAAAAAGTCAGTAGGTACTTAAAAAGTCAGTAGGTACTGAAAAAGTCAGGAGGTACTGAGAAAGTCAGTAGGTACTGAAAAAGTCAGTAGGTACTGAAAAAGTCAGTAGGTACTGAATAAGTCAGTAGGTACTGAAAAAGACAGTAGGTACTGAAAAAGTCAGTAGGTACTGAAATATTCAGTAGGTACAGAAAAATTCAGTAGGTACTGAAAAAGACAGTAGGTACTGTAAAAGTCAGTAGGTACTGAAAAAGTCAGTAGGTACTTAAAAAAGTCAGTAGGTACTGAAAAAGTCAGGAGGTACTGAAAAAGTCAGTAGGTACTGAAAAAGTCAGTAGGTACTGAAAAAGTCAGTATGTAATGAAAAAGTCAGTAGGTACTGAAAAAATCGGTAGGTACTGAAAAAGACAGTAGGTACTGAAAAAATCAGTAGGTACTGAAAAAGTCAGTAAGTACTGAAAAAGTCAGTAGGTACTGAAAAATTCAGTAGGTACTGAATAAGTCAGTAGGTACTGAAAAAGTCAGTAGGTACTGAAAAAGTCAGTAGGTACTGAAAAAGTCAGTAGGTACTGAAAAAGTCAGTAGGTACTGAAAAAGTCAGTAGGTACTGAAAAAGTCAGTAGGTACTGAAAAAGACAGTAGGTACTGAAAAAGACAGTAGGTACTGAATAAGTCAGTAGGTACTTAAAAAGTCAGTAGGTACTGAAAAAGTCAGGAGGTACTGAAAAAGTCAGTAGGTACTGAAAAAGTCAGTAGGTACTGAAAAAGTCAGTAGGTAATGAAAAAGTCAGTAGGTACTGAAAAAATCGGTAGGTACTGAAAAAGACAGTAGGTACTGAAAAAGTCAGTAGGTACTGAAAAAGTCAGTAGGTACTGAAAAAGTCAGTAGGTACTGAAAAAGTCAGTAGGTACTGAAAAAGTCAGTAGGTACTGAAAAAGTCAGTAGGTACTGAAAAAGTCAGTAGGTACTGAAAAAGTCAGTAGGTACTGAAAAAGTCAGTAGATACTGAAAAAGTCAGTAGGTACTGAAAAAGTCAGTAGGTACTGAAAAATTCAAGAGGTACTGAAAAGGTCAGTAGGTACTGAAAAAGTCAGGAGGTACTGAAAAAGTCAGTAGGTACTGAAAAAGTCAGTAGGTACTTAAAAAGTCAGTAGGTACTGAAAAAGTCAGGAGGTACTGAAAAAGTCAGTAGGTACTGAAAAAGTCAGTAGGTACTGAAAAAGTCAGTAGGTACTGAAAAAGTCAGTAGGTACTGAAAAATTCAGTAGGTACAGAAAAATTCAGTAGGTACTGAAAAAGACAGTAGGTACTGAAAAAGTCAGTAGGTACTGAAAAAGTCAGTAGGTACTTAAAAAGTCAGTAGGTACTGAAAAAGTCAGGAGGTACTGAGAAAGTCAGTAGGTACTGAAAAAGTCAGTAGGTACTGAAAAAGTCAGTAGGTACTGAAAAAGTCAGTAGGTACTGAAAAATTCAGTCGGTACTGAAAAAGTCAGTAGGTACTGAAAAAGTCAGGAGGTACTGAAAAGGTCAGTAGGTACTGAAAAAGTCAGTAGGTACTGAAAAAGTCAGTAGGTACTGAAAAAGTCAGTAGGTACTGAAAAAGACAGTAGGTACTGAAAAAGTCAGTAGGTACTGAAAAATTCAGTAGGTACAGAAAAATTCAGTAGGTACTGAAAAAGACAGTAGGTACTGAAAAAGTCAGTAGGTACTGAAAAAGTCAGCAGGTACTTAAAAAGTCAGTAGGTACTGAAAAAGTCAGGAGGTACTGAGAAAGTCAGTAGGTACTGAAAAAGTCAGTAGGTACTGAAAAAGTCAGTAGGTACTGAATAAGTCAGTAGGTACTGAAAAAGTCAGTAGGTACTAAAAAAGTCAGTAAGTACTGAAAAAGTCAGTAGGTACTGAAAAATTCAGTAGGTACTGAATAAGTCAGTAGGTACTGAAAAAGTCAGTAGGTACTGAAAAAGTCAGTAGGTACTGAAAAAGTCAGTAGGTACTGAAAAAGTCAGTAGGTACTGAAAAAGTCAGTAGGTACTGAAAAAGTCAGTAGGTACTGAAAAAGACAGTAGGTACTGAAAAAGTCAGTAGGTACTGAAAAAGTCAGTAGGTACTGAAAAAGTCAGTAGGTACTTAAAAAGTCAGTAGGTACTGAAAAAGTCAGGAGGTACTGAGAAAGTCAGTAGGTACTGAAAAAGTCAGTAGGTACTGAAAAAGTCAGTAGGTACTGAATAAGTCAGTAGGTACTGAAAAAGACAGTAGGTACTGAAAAAGTCAGTAGGTACTGAAATATTCAGTAGGTACAGAAAAATTCAGTAGGTACTGAAAAAGACAGTAGGTACTGTAAAAGTCAGTAGGTACTGAAAAAGTCAGTAGGTACTTAAAAAGTCAGTAGGTACTGAAAAAGTCAGGAGGTACTGAAAAAGTCAGTAGGTACTGAAAAAGTCAGTAGGTACTGAAAAAGTCAGTATGTAATGAAAAAGTCAGTAGGTACTGAAAAAATCGGTAGGTACTGAAAAAGACAGTAGGTACTGAAAAAATCAGTAGGTACTGAAAAAGTCAGTAAGTACTGAAAAAGTCAGTAGGTACTGAAAAATTCAGTAGGTACTGAATAAGTCAGTAGGTACTGAAAAAGTCAGTAGGTACTGAAAAAGTCAGTAGGTACTGAAAAAGTCAGTAGGTACTGAAAAAGTCAGTAGGTACTGAAAAAGTCAGTAGGTACTGAAAAAGTCAGTAGGTACTGAAAAAGACAGTAGGTACTGAAAAAGACAGTAGGTACTGAATAAGTCAGTAGGTACTTAAAAAGTCAGTAGGTACTGAAAAAGTCAGGAGGTACTGAAAAAGTCAGTAGGTACTGAAAAAGTCAGTAGGTACTGAAAAAGTCAGTAGGTAATGAAAAAGTCAGTAGGTACTGAAAAAATCGGTAGGTACTGAAAAAGACAGTAGGTACTGAAAAAGTCAGTAGGTACTGAAAAAGTCAGTAGGTACTGAAAAAGTCAGTAGGTACTGAAAAAGTCAGTAGGTACTGAAAAAGTCAGTAGGTACTGAAAAAGTCAGTAGGTACTGAAAAAGTCAGTAGGTACTGAAAAAGTCAGTAGGTACTGAAAAAGTCAGTAGATACTGAAAAAGTCAGTAGGTACTGAAAAAGTCAGTAGGTACTGAAAAATTCAAGAGGTACTGAAAAGGTCAGTAGGTACTGAAAAAGTCAGGAGGTACTGAAAAAGTCAGTAGGTACTGAAAAAGTCAGTAGGTACTTAAAAAGTCAGTAGGTACTGAAAAAGTCAGGAGATACTGAAAAAGTCAGTAGGTACTGAAAAAGTCAGTAGGTACTGAAAAAGTCAGTAGGTAATGAAAAAGTCAGTAGGTACTGAAAAAATCGGTAGGTACTGAAAAAGACAGTAGGTACTGAAAAAGTCAGTAGGTACTGAAAAAGTCAGTAAGTACTGAAAAAGTCAGTAGGTACTGAAAAAGTCAGTAGGTACTGAAAAAGTCAGGAGGTACTGAAAAGGTCAGTAGGTACTGAAAAAGTCAGTAGGTACTGAAAAAGTCAGTAGGTACTGAAAAAGTCAGTAGGTACTGAAAAAGACAGTATGTACTGAAAAAGTCAGTAGGTACTGAAAAAGTCAGTAGGTACTGAAAAAGTCAGTAGGTACTGAAAAAGTCAGTAGGTACTGAAAAAGACAGTAGGTACTGAAAAAGTCAGTAGGTACTGAAATATTCAGTAGGTACAGAAAAATTCAGTAGGTACTGAAAAAGACAGTAGGTACTGAAAAAGTCAGTAGGTACTGAAAAAGTCAGTAGGTACTGAAAAAGACAGTAGGTACTGAAAAAGTCAGTAGGTACTGAAATATTCAGTAGGTACAGAAAAATTCAGTAGGTACTGAAAAAGACAGTAGGTACTGTAAAAGTCAGTAGGTACTGAAAAAGTCTGTAGGTACTTAAAAAGTCAGTAGGTACTGAAAAAGTCAGGAGGTACTGAAAAAGTCAGTAGGTACTGAAAAAGTCAGTAGGTACTGAAAAAGTCAGTAGGTAATGAAAAAGTCAGTAGGTACTGAAAAAATCGGTAGGTACTGAAAAAGACAGTAGGTACTGAAAAAGTCAGTAGGTACTGAAAAAGTCAGTAAGTACTGAAAAAGTCAGTCGGTACTGAAAAAGTCAGTAGGTACTGAAAAGGTCAGGAGGTACTGAAAAAGTCAGTAGGTACTGAAAAAGTCAGTAGGTACTTAAAAAGTCAGTAGGTACTGAAAAAGTCAGGAGGTACTGAAAAAGTCAGTAGGTACTGAAAAAGTCAGTAGGTACTGAAAAAGTCAGTAGGTAATGAAAAAGTCAGTAGGTACTGAAAAAATCGGTAGGTAGTGAAAAAGACAGTAGGTACTGAAAAAGTCAGTAGGTACTGAAAAAGTCAGTAGGTACTGAAAAAGTCAGTAGGTACTGAAAAAGTCAGTAGGTACTGAAAAAGTCAGTAGGTACTGAAAAAGTCAGTAGGTACTTAAAAAGTCAGTAGGTACTGAAAAAGACAGTAGGTACTGAGAAAGTCAGTAGGTACTGAAAAAGTCAGTAGGTACTGAAAAAGTCAGTAGGTACTGAAAAAGTCAGTAGGTACTGAAAAAGTCAGTAGGTACTGAAAAAGTCAGTAGGCACTGAATAAGTCAGTAGGTACTGAAAAAGTCAGTAGGTACTGAAAAAGTCAGTAGGTACTGAAAAAGTCAGTAGGTACTGAAAAAGTCAGTAGGTACTGAGAAAGTCAGTAGGTACTGAAAAAGTCAGTAGGTACTGAAACAGTCAGTAGGTACTGAAAAAGACAGTAGGTACTGAAAAAGTCAGTAGGTACTGAAATATTCAGTAGGTACAGAAAAATTCAGTAGGTACTGAAAAAGACAGTAGGTACTGAAAAAGTCAGTAGGTACTGAAAAAGTCAGTAGGTACTGAAACAGTCAGTAGGTACTGAAAAAGTCAGTAGGTAATGAAAAAGTCAGTAGGTACTGAAAAAATCGGTAGGTACTGAAAAAGACAGTAGGTACTGAAAAAGTCAGTAGGTACTGAAAAAGTCAGTAAGTACTGAAAAAGTCAGTCGGTACTGAAAAAGTCAGTAGGTACTGAAAAGGTCAGGAGGTACTGAAAAAGTCAGTAGGTACTGAAAAAGTCAGTAGGTACTTAAAAAGTCAGTAGGTACTGAAAAAGTCAGGAGGTACTGAAAAAGTCAGTAGGTACTGAAAAAGTCAGTAGGTACTGAAAAAGTCAGTAGGTAATGAAAAAGTCAGTAGGTACTGAAAAAATCGGTAGGTAGTGAAAAAGACAGTAGGTACTGAAAAAGTCAGTAGGTACTGAAAAAGTCAGTAGGTACTGAAAAAGTCAGTAGGTACTGAAAAAGTCAGTAGGTACTGAAAAAGTCAGTAGGTACTGAAAAAGTCAGTAGGTACTTAAAAAGTCAGTAGGTACTGAAAAAGACAGTAGGTACTGAGAAAGTCAGTAGGTACTGAAAAAGTCAGTAGGTACTGAAAAAGTCAGTAGGTACTGAAAAAGTCAGTAGGTACTGAAAAAGTCAGTAGGTACTGAAAAAGTCAGTAGGCACTGAATAAGTCAGTAGGTACTGAAAAAGTCAGTAGGTACTGAAAAAGTCAGTAGGTACTGAAAAAGTCAGTAGGTACTGAAAAAGTCAGTAGGTACTGAGAAAGTCAGTAGGTACTGAAAAAGTCAGTAGGTACTGAAACAGTCAGTAGGTACTGAAAAAGACAGTAGGTACTGAAAAAGTCAGTAGGTACTGAAATATTCAGTAGGTACAGAAAAATTCAGTAGGTACTGAAAAAGACAGTAGGTACTGAAAAAGTCAGTAGGTACTGAAAAAGTCAGTAGGTACTGAAACAGTCAGTAGGTACTGAAAAAGTCAGTAGGTACTGAAAAAGTCAGTAGGTACTAAAAAAGTCAGTAGGTACTGAAAAATTCAAGAGGTACTGAAAAAGTCAGTAGGTACTGAAAAAGACAGTAGGTACTGAAAGATTCAGTAGGTACTGAAAAATTCAGTAGGTACTGACAAAGTCAGTAGGTACTGAAAAAGTCAGTAGGTACTGAAAAAGTCAGTAGGTACTGAAAAAGTCAGTAGGTACTGAAAAAGTCAGTAGGTACTGAAAAAGTCAGGAGGTACTAAAAAGGTCAGTAGGTACTGAAAAAGTCAGTAGGTACTGAAAAAGTCAGTAGGTACTGAAAAAGTCAGTAGGTACTGAAGAAGACAGTAGGTACTGAAATAGTCAGTAGGTACTGAAAAATTCAGTAGGTACAGAAAAATTCAGGAGGTACTGAAAAAGACAGTAGGTACTGAAAAAGTCAGTAGGTACTGAAAAAGTCAGTAGGTACTGAAACAGTCAGTAGGTACTGAAAAAGTCAGGAGGTACTGAAAAAGTCAGTAGGTACTGAAAAAGTCAGTAGGTACTGAAAAAGTCAGTAGGTACTGAAAAAGTCAGTAGGTACTGAAAAATTCAGTAGGTACAGAAAAATTCAGTAGGTACTGAAAAAGACAGTAGGTACTGAAAAAGTCAGTAGGTACTGAAAAAGTCAGTAGGTACTTAAAAAGTCAGTAGGTACTGAAAAAGTCAGGAGGTACTGAGAAAGTCAGTAGGTACTGAAAAAGTCAGTAGGTACTGAAAAAGTCAGTAGGTACTGAAAAAGTCAGTAGGTACTGAAAAATTCAGTCGGTACTGAAAAAGTCAGTAGGTACTGAAAAAGTCAGGAGGTACTGAAAAGGTCAGTAGGTACTGAAAAAGTCAGTAGGTACTGAAAAAGTCAGTAGGTACTGAAAAAGTCAGTAGGTACTGAAAAAGACAGTAGGTACTGAAAAAGTCAGTAGGTACTGAAAAATTCAGTAGGTACAGAAAAATTCAGTAGGTACTGAAAAAGACAGTAGGTACTGAAAAAGTCAGTAGGTACTGAAAAAGTCAGTAGGTACTTAAAAAGTCAGTAGGTACTGAAAAAGTCAGGAGGTACTGAGAAAGTCAGTAGGTACTGAAAAAGTCAGTAGGTACTGAAAAAGTCAGTAGGTACTGAATAAGTCAGTAGGTACTGAAAAAGTCAGTAGGTACTAAAAAAGTCAGTAAGTACTGAAAAAGTCAGTAGGTACTGAAAAATTCAGTAGGTACTGAATAAGTCAGTAGGTACTGAAAAAGTCAGTAGGTACTGAAAAAGTCAGTAGGTACTGAAAAAGTCAGTAGGTACTGAAAAAGTCAGTAGGTACTGAAAAAGTCAGTAGGTACTGAAAAAGTCAGTAGGTACTGAAAAAGACAGTAGGTACTGAAAAAGTCAGTAGGTACTGAAAAAGTCAGTAGGTACTGAAAAAGTCAGTAGGTACTTAAAAAGTCAGTAGGTACTGAAAAAGTCAGGAGGTACTGAGAAAGTCAGTAGGTACTGAAAAAGTCAGTAGGTACTGAAAAAGTCAGTAGGTACTGAATAAGTCAGTAGGTACTGAAAAAGACAGTAGGTACTGAAAAAGTCAGTAGGTACTGAAATATTCAGTAGGTACAGAAAAATTCAGTAGGTACTGAAAAAGACAGTAGGTACTGTAAAAGTCAGTAGGTACTGAAAAAGTCAGTAGATACTTAAAAAGTCAGTAGGTACTGAAAAAGTCAGGAGGTACTGAAAAAGTCAGTAGGTACTGAAAAAGTCAGTAGGTACTGAAAAAGTCAGTATGTAATGAAAAAGTCAGTAGGTACTGAAAAAATCGGTAGGTACTGAAAAAGACAGTAGGTACTGAAAAAATCAGTAGGTACTGAAAAAGTCAGTAAGTACTGAAAAAGTCAGTAGGTACTGAAAAATTCAGTAGGTACTGAATAAGTCAGTAGGTACTGAAAAAGTCAGTAGGTACTGAAAAAGTCAGTAGGTACTGAAAAAGTCAGTAGGTACTGAAAAAGTCAGTAGGTACTGAAAAAGTCAGTAGGTACTGAAAAAGTCAGTAGGTACTGAAAAAGACAGTAGGTACTGAAAAAGACAGTAGGTACTGAATAAGTCAGTAGGTACTTAAAAAGTCAGTAGGTACTGAAAAAGTCAGGAGGTACTGAAAAAGTCAGTAGGTACTGAAAAAGTCAGTAGGTACTGAAAAAGTCAGTAGGTAATGAAAAAGTCAGTAGGTACTGAAAAAATCGGTAGGTACTGAAAAAGACAGTAGGTACTGAAAAAGTCAGTAGGTACTGAAAAGTCAGTAGGTACTGAAAAAGTCAGTAGGTACTGAAAAAGTCAGTAGGTACTGAAAAAGTCAGTAGGTACTGAAAAAGTCAGTAGGTACTGAAAAAGTCAGTAGGTACTGAAAAAGTCAGTAGGTACTGAAAAAGTCAGTAGATACTGAAAAAGTCAGTAGGTACTGAAAAAGTCAGTAGGTACTGAAAAATTCAAGAGGTACTGAAAAGGTCAGTAGGTACTGAAAAAGTCAGGAGGTACTGAAAAAGTCAGTAGGTACTGAAAAAGTCAGTAGGTACTTAAAAAGTCAGTAGGTACTGAAAAAGTCAGGAGATACTGAAAAAGTCAGTAGGTACTGAAAAAGTCAGTAGGTACTGAAAAAGTCAGTAGGTAATGAAAAAGTCAGTAGGTACTGAAAAAATCGGTAGGTACTGAAAAAGACAGTAGGTACTGAAAAAGTCAGTAGGTACTGAAAAAGTCAGTAAGTACTGAAAAAGTCAGTAGGTACTGAAAAAGTCAGTAGGTACTGAAAAAGTCAGGAGGTACTGAAAAGGTCAGTAGGTACTGAAAAAGTCAGTAGGTACTGAAAAAGTCAGTAGGTACTGAAAAAGTCAGTAGGTACTGAAAAAGACAGTATGTACTGAAAAAGTCAGTAGGTACTGAAAAAGTCAGTAGGTACTGAAAAAGTCAGTAGGTACTGAAAAAGTCAGTAGGTACTGAAAAAGACAGTAGGTACTGAAAAAGTCAGTAGGTACTGAAATATTCAGTAGGTACAGAAAAATTCAGTAGGTACTGAAAAAGACAGTAGGTACTGAAAAAGTCAGTAGGTACTGAAAAAGTCAGTAGGTACTGAAAAAGACAGTAGGTACTGAAAAAGTCAGTAGGTACTGAAATATTCAGTAGGTACAGAAAAATTCAGTAGGTACTGAAAAAGACAGTAGGTACTGTAAAAGTCAGTAGGTACTGAAAAAGTCTGTAGGTACTTAAAAAGTCAGTAGGTACTGAAAAAGTCAGGAGGTACTGAAAAAGTCAGTAGGTACTGAAAAAGTCAGTAGGTACTGAAAAAGTCAGTAGGTAATGAAAAAGTCAGTAGGTACTGAAAAAATCGGTAGGTACTGAAAAAGACAGTAGGTACTGAAAAAGTCAGTAGGTACTGAAAAAGTCGGTAAGTACTGAAAAAGTCAGTCGGTACTGAAAAAGTCAGTAGGTACTGAAAAAGTCAGGAGGTACTGAAAAGGTCAGTAGGTACTGAAAAAGTCAGTAGGTACTGAAAAAGTCAGTAGGTACTGAAAAAGTCAGTAGGTACTGAAAAAGACAGTAGGTACTGAAAAAGTCAGTAGGTACTGAAAAATTCAGTAGGTACAGAAAAATTCAGTAGGTACTGAAAAAGACAGTAGGTACGGAAAAAGTCAGTAGGTACTGAAAAAGTCAGTAGGTACTGAAAAAGTCAGTAGGTACTGAAAAAGTCAGTAGGTACTTAAAAAGTCAGTAGGTACTGAAAAAGTCAGGAGGTACTGAGAAAGTCAGTAGGTACTGAAAAAGTCAGTAGGTACTGAAAAAGTCAGTAGGTACTGAAAAATTCAGTCGGTACTGAAAAAGTCAGTAGGTACTGAAAAAGTCAGGAGGTACTGAAAAGGTCAGTAGGTACTGAAAAAGTCAGTAGGTACTGAAAAAGTCAGTAGGTACTGAAAAAGTCAGTAGGTACTGAAAAAGACAGTAGGTACTGAAAAAGTCAGTAGGTACTGAAAAATTCAGTAGGTACAGAAAAATTCAGTAGGTACTGAAAAAGACAGTAGGTACTGAAAAAGTCAGTAGGTACTGAAAAAGTCAGTAGGTACTTAAAAAGTCAGTAGGTACTGAAAAAGTCAGGAGGTACTGAGAAAGTCAGGAGGTACTGAGAAAGTCAGTAGGTACTGAATAAGTCAGTAGGTACTGAAAAAGTCAGTAGGTACTAAAAAAGTCAGTAAGTACTGAAAAAGTCAGTAGGTACTGAAAAATTCAGTAGGTACTGAATAAGTCAGTAGGTACTGAAAAAGTCAGTAGGTACTGAAAAAGTCAGTAGGTACTGAAAAAGTCAGTAGGTACTGAAAAAGTCAGTAGGTACTGAAAAAGTCAGTAGGTACTGAAAAAGTCAGTAGGTACTGAAAAAGACAGTAGGTACTGAAAAAGTCAGTAGGTACTGAAAAAGTCAGTAGGTACTGAAAAAGTCAGTAGGTACTTAAAAAGTCAGTAGGTACTGAAAAAGTCAGGAGGTACTGAGAAAGTCAGTAGGTACTGAAAAAGTCAGTAGGTACTGAAAAAGTCAGTAGGTACTGAATAAGTCAGTAGGTACTGAAAAAGACAGTAGGTACTGAAAAAGTCAGTAGGTACTGAAATATTCAGTAGGTACAGAAAAATTCAGTAGGTACTGAAAAAGACAGTAGGTACTGTAAAAGTCAGTAGGTACTGAAAAAGTCAGTAGGTACTTAAAAAGTCAGTAGGTACTGAAAAAGTCAGGAGGTACTGAAAAAGTCAGTAGGTACTGAAAAAGACAGTAGGTACTGAAAAAGTCAGTAGGTACTGAAAAAGTCAGTAGGTACTGAAAAAGTCAGTAGGTACTGAAAAAGTCAGTAGGTACTGAAAAAGTCAGTAGGTACTGAAAAAGTCAGTAGGTACTGAAAAAGTCAGTAGGTACTGAAAAAGTCAGTAGGTACTGAAAAAGTCAGTAGATACTGAAAAAGTCAGTAGGTACTGAAAAAGTCAGTAGGTACTTAAAAAGTCAGTAGGTACTGAAAAAGTCAGTAGGTACTGAAATATTCAGTAGGTACAGAAAAATTCAGTAGGTACTGAAAAAGACAGTAGGTACTGTAAAAGTCAGTAGGTACTGAAAAAGTCAGTAGGTACTTAAAAAGTCAGTAGGTACTGAAAAAGTCAGGAGGTACTGAAAAAGTCAGTAGGTACTGAAAAAGTCAGTAGGTACTGAAAAAGTCAGTATGTAATGAAAAAGTCAGTAGGTACTGAAAAAATCGGTAGGTACTGAAAAAGACAGTAGGTACTGAAAAAATCAGTAGGTACTGAAAAAGTCAGTAAGTACTGAAAAAGTCAGTAGGTACTGAAAAATTCAGTAGGTACTGAATAAGTCAGTAGGTACTGAAAAAGTCAGTAGGTACTGAAAAAGTCAGTAGGTACTGAAAAAGTCAGTAGGTACTGAAAAAGTCAGTAGGTACTGAAAAAGTCAGTAGGTACTGAAAAAGTCAGTAGGTACTGAAAAAGACAGTAGGTACTGAAAAAGACAGTAGGTACTGAATAAGTCAGTAGGTACTTAAAAAGTCAGTAGGTACTGAAAAAGTCAGGAGGTACTGAAAAAGTCAGTAGGTACTGAAAAAGTCAGTAGGTACTGAAAAAGTCAGTAGGTAATGAAAAAGTCAGTAGGTACTGAAAAAATCGGTAGGTACTGAAAAAGACAGTAGGTACTGAAAAAGTCAGTAGGTACTGAAAAAGTCAGTAGGTACTGAAAAAGTCAGTAGGTACTGAAAAAGTCAGTAGGTACTGAAAAAGTCAGTAGGTACTGAAAAAGTCAGTAGGTACTGAAAAAGTCAGTAGGTACTGAAAAAGTCAGTAGGTACTGAAAAAGTCAGTAGGTACTGAAAAAGTCAGTAGATACTGAAAAAGTCAGTAGGTACTGAAAAAGTCAGTAGGTACTGAAAAATTCAAGAGGTACTGAAAAGGTCAGTAGGTACTGAAAAAGTCAGGAGGTACTGAAAAAGTCAGTAGGTACTGAAAAAGTCAGTAGGTACTTAAAAAGTCAGTAGGTACTGAAAAAGTCAGGAGATACTGAAAAAGTCAGTAGGTACTGAAAAAGTCAGTAGGTACTGAAAAAGTCAGTAGGTAATGAAAAAGTCAGTAGGTACTGAAAAAATCGGTAGGTACTGAAAAAGACAGTAGGTACTGAAAAAGTCAGTAGGTACTGAAAAAGTCAGTAAGTACTGAAAAAGTCAGTAGGTACTGAAAAAGTCAGTAGGTACTGAAAAAGTCAGGAGGTACTGAAAAGGTCAGTAGGTACTGAAAAAGTCAGTAGGTACTGAAAAAGTCAGTAGGTACTGAAAAAGTCAGTAGGTACTGAAAAAGACAGTATGTACTGAAAAAGTCAGTAGGTACTGAAAAAGTCAGTAGGTACTGAAAAAGTCAGTAGGTACTGAAAAAGTCAGTAGGTACTGAAAAAGACAGTAGGTACTGAAAAAGTCAGTAGGTACTGAAATATTCAGTAGGTACAGAAAAATTCAGTAGGTACTGAAAAAGACAGTAGGTACTGAAAAAGTCAGTAGGTACTGAAAAAGTCAGTAGGTACTGAAAAAGACAGTAGGTACTGAAAAAGTCAGTAGGTACTGAAATATTCAGTAGGTACAGAAAAATTCAGTAGGTACTGAAAAAGACAGTAGGTACTGTAAAAGTCAGTAGGTACTGAAAAAGTCTGTAGGTACTTAAAAAGTCAGTAGGTACTGAAAAAGTCAGGAGGTACTGAAAAAGTCAGTAGGTACTGAAAAAGTCAGTAGGTACTGAAAAAGTCAGTAGGTAATGAAAAAGTCAGTAGGTACTGAAAAAATCGGTAGGTACTGAAAAAGACAGTAGGTACTGAAAAAGTCAGTAGGTACTGAAAAAGTCAGTAAGTACTGAAAAAGTCAGTCGGTACTGAAAAAGTCAGTAGGTACTGAAAAAGTCAGGAGGTACTGAAAAGGTCAGTAGGTACTGAAAAAGTCAGTAGGTACTGAAAAAGTCAGTAGGTACTGAAAAAGTCAGTAGGTACTGAAAAAGACAGTAGGTACTGAAAAAGTCAGTAGGTACTGAAAAATTCAGTAGGTACAGAAAAATTCAGTAGGTACTGAAAAAGACAGTAGGTACTGAAAAAGTCAGTAGGTACTGAAAAAGTCAGTAGGTACTGAAAAAGTCAGTAGGTACTGAAAAAGTCAGTAGGTACTTAAAAAGTCAGTAGGTACTGAAAAAGTCAGGAGGTACTGAGAAAGTCAGTAGGTACTGAAAAAGTCAGTAGGTACTGAAAAAGTCAGTAGGTACTGAAAAATTCAGTCGGTACTGAAAAAGTCAGTAGGTACTGAAAAAGTCAGGAGGTACTGAAAAGGTCAGTAGGTACTGAAAAAGTCAGTAGGTACTGAAAAAGTCAGTAGGTACTGAAAAAGTCAGTAGGTACTGAAAAAGACAGTAGGTACTGAAAAAGTCAATAGGTACTGAAAAATTCAGTAGGTACAGAAAAATTCAGTAGGTACTGAAAAAGACAGTAGGTACTGAAAAAGTCAGGAGGTACTGAAAAGGTCAGTAGGTACTGAAAAAGTCAGTAGGTACTGAAAAAGTCAGTAGGTACTGAAAAAGTCAGTAGGTACTGAAAAAGACAGTAGGTACTGAAAAAGTCAGTAGGTACTGAAAAATTCAGTAGGTACAGAAAAATTCAGTAGGTACTGAAAAAGACAGTAGGTACTGAAAAAGTCAGTAGGTACTGAAAAAGTCAGTAGGTACTGAAAAAGTCAGTAGGTACTGAAAAAGTCAGTAGGTACTGAAAAAGACAGTAGGTACTGAAAAAGTCAGTAGGTACTGAAAAAGTCAGTAGGTACTGAAAAAGTCAGTAGGTACTTAAAAAGTCAGTAGGTACTGAAAAAGTCAGGAGGTACTGAGAAAGTCAGTAGGTACTGAAAAAGTCAGTAGGTACTGAAAAAGTCAGTAGGTACTGAATAAGTCAGTAGGTACTGAAAAAGACAGTAGGTACTGAAAAAGTCAGTAGGTACTGAAATATTCAGTAGGTACAGAAAAATTCAGTAGGTACTGAAAAAGACAGTAGGTACTGTAAAAGTCAGTAGGTACTGAAAAAGTCAGTAGGTACTTAAAAAGTCAGTAGGTACTGAAAAAGTCAGGAGGTACTGAAAAAGTCAGTAGGTACTGAAAAAGTCAGTAGGTACTGAAAAAGTCAGTATGTAATGAAAAAGTCAGTAGGTACTGAAAAAATCGGTAGGTACTGAAAAAGACAGTAGGTACTGAAAAAATCAGTAGGTACTGAAAAAGTCAGTAAGTACTGAAAAAGTCAGTAGGTACTGAAAAATTCAGTAGGTACTGAATAAGTCAGTAGGTACTGAAAAAGTCAGTAGGTACTGAAAAAGTCAGTAGGTACTGAAAAAGTCAGTAGGTACTGAAAAAGTCAGTAGGTACTGAAAAAGTCAGTAGGTACTGAAAAAGACAGTAGGTACTGAAAAAGACAGTAGGTACTGAATAAGTCAGTAGGTACTTAAAAAGTCAGTAGGTACTGAAAAATTCAGGAGGTACTGAAAAAGTCAGTAGGTACTGAAAAAGTCAGTAGGTACTGAAAAAGTTAGTAGGTAATGAAAAAGTCAGTAGGTACTGAAAAAATCGGTAGGTACTGAAAAAGACAGTAGGTACTGAAAAAGTCAGTAGGTACTGAAAAAGTCAGTAGGTACTGAAAAAGTCAGTAGGTACTGAAAAAGTCAGTAGGTACTGAAAAAGTCAGTAGGTACTGAAAAAGTCAGTAGGTACTGAAAAAGTCAGTAGGTACTGAAAAAGTCAGTAGGTACTGAAAAAGTCAGTAGATACTGAAAAAGTCAGTAGGTACTGAAAAAGTCAGTAGGTACTGAAAAATTCAAGAGGTACTGAAAAGGTCAGTAGGTACTGAAAAAGTCAGGAGGTACTGAAAAAGTCAGTAGGTACTGAAAAAGTCAGTAGGTACTTAAAAAGTCAGTAGGTACTGAAAAAGTCAGGAGATACTGAAAAAGTCAGTAGGTACTGAAAAAGTCAGTAGGTACTGAAAAAGTCAGTAGGTAATGAAAAAGTCAGTAGGTACTGAAAAAATCGGTAGGTACTGAAAAAGACAGTAGGTACTGAAAAAGTCAGTAGGTACTGAAAAAGTCAGTAAGTACTGAAAAAGTCAGTAGGTACTGAAAAAGTCAGTAGGTACTGAAAAAGTCAGGAGGTACTGAAAAGGTCAGTAGGTACTGAAAAAGTCAGTAGGTACTGAAAAAGTCAGTAGGTACTGAAAAAGTCAGTAGGTACTGAAAAAGACAGTATGTACTGAAAAAGTCAGTAGGTACTGAAAAAGTCAGTAGGTACTGAAAAAGTCAGTAGGTACTGAAAAAGTCAGTAGGTACTGAAAAAGACAGTAGGTACTGAAAAAGTCAGTAGGTACTGAAATATTCAGTAGGTACAGAAAAATTCAGTAGGTACTGAAAAAGACAGTAGGTACTGAAAAAGTCAGTAGGTACTGAAAAAGTCAGTAGGTACTGAAAAAGACAGTAGGTACTGAAAAAGTCAGTAGGTACTGAAATATTCAGTAGGTACAGAAAAATTCAGTAGGTACTGAAAAAGACAGTAGGTACTGTAAAAGTCAGTAGGTACTGAAAAAGTCTGTAGGTACTTAAAAAGTCAGTAGGTACTGAAAAAGTCAGGAGGTACTGAAAAAGTCAGTAGGTACTGAAAAAGTCAGTAGGTACTGAAAAAGTCAGTAGGTAATGAAAAAGTCAGTAGGTACTGAAAAAATCGGTAGGTACTGAAAAAGACAGTAGGTACTGAAAAAGTCAGTAGGTACTGAAAAAGTCAGTAAGTACTGAAAAAGTCAGTCGGTACTGAAAAAGTCAGTAGGTACTGAAAAAGTCAGGAGGTACTGAAAAGGTCAGTAGGTACTGAAAAAGTCAGTAGGTACTGAAAAAGTCAGTAGGTACTGAAAAAGTCAGTAGGTACTGAAAAAGACAGTAGGTACTGAAAAAGTCAGTAGGTACTGAAAAATTCAGTAGGTACAGAAAAATTCAGTAGGTACTGAAAAAGACAGTAGGTACTGAAAAAGTCAGTAGGTACTGAAAAAGTCAGTAGGTACTTAAAAAGTCAGTAGGTACTGAAAAAGTCAGGAGGTACTGAGAAAGTCAGTAGGTACTGAAAAAGTCAGTAGGTACTGAAAAAGTCAGTAGGTACTGAATAAGTCAGTAGGTACTGAAAAAGTCAGTAGGTACTGAAAAATTCAGTAGGTACTGAATAAGTAAGTAGGTACTGAAAAAGTCAGTAGGTACTGAAGAAGTCAGTAGGTACTGAAAAAGTCAGTAGGTACTGAAAAAGTCAGTAGGTACTGAAAAAGTCAGTAGGTACTGAAAAAGTCAGTAGGTACTGAAAAAGACAGTAGGTACTGAAAAAGTCAGTAGGTACTGAAATATTCAGTAGGTACAGAAAAATTCAGTAGGTACTGAAAAAGACAGTAGGTACTGTAAAAGTCAGTAGGTACTGAAAAAGTCAGTAGGTACTTAAAAAGTCAGTAGGTACTGAAAAAGTCAGGAGGTACTGAAAAAGTCAGTAGGTACTGAAAAAGTCAGTAGGTACTGAAAAAGTCAGTATGTAATGAAAAAGTCAGTAGGTACTGAAAAAATCGGTAGGTACTGAAAAAGACAGTAGGTACTGAAAAAGTCAGTAGGTACTGAAAAAGTCAGTAAGTACTGAAAAAGTCAGTAGGTACTGAAAAATTCAGTAGGTACTGAATAAGTCAGTAGGTACTGAAAAAGTCAGTAGGTACTGAAAAAGTCAGTAGGTACTGAAAAAGTCAGTAGGTACTGAAAAAGTCAGTAGGTACTGAAAAAGTCAGTAGGTACTGAAAAAGTCAGTAGGTACTGAAAAAGACAGTAGGTACTGAAAAAGACAGTAGGTACTGAATAAGTCAGTAGGTACTTAAAAAGTCAGTAGGTACTGAAAAAGTCAGGAGGTACTGAAAAAGTCAGTAGGTACTGAAAAAGTCAGTAGGTACTGAAAAAGTCAGTAGGTAATGAAAAAGTCAGTAGGTACTGAAAAATCGGTAGGTACTGAAAAAGACAGTAGGTACTGAAAAAGTCAGTAGGTACTGAAAAAGTCAGTAGGTACTGAAAAAGTCAGTAGGTACTGAAAAAGTCAGTAGGTACTGAAAAAGTCAGTAGGTACTGAAAAAGTCAGTAGGTACTGAAAAAGTCAGTAGGTACTGAAAAAGTCAGTAGGTACTGAAAAAGTCAGTAGATACTGAAAAAGTCAGTAGGTACTGAAAAAGTCAGTAGGTACTGAAAAATTCAAGAGGTACTGAAAAGGTCAGTAGGTACTGAAAAAGTCAGGAGGTACTGAAAAAGTCAGTAGGTACTGAAAAAGTCAGTAGGTACTTAAAAAGTCAGTAGGTACTGAAAAAGTCAGGAGATACTGAAAAAGTCAGTAGGTACTGAAAAAGTCAGTAGGTACTGAAAAAGTCAGTAGGTAATGAAAAAGTCAGTAGGTACTGAAAAAATCGGTAGGTACTGAAAAAGACAGTAGGTACTGAAAAAGTCAGTAGGTACTGAAAAAGTCAGTAAGTACTTAAAAAGTCAGTAGGTACTGAAAAAGTCAGTAGGTACTGAAAAAGTCAGGAGGTACTGAAAAGGTCAGTAGGTACTGAAAAAGTCAGTAGGTACTGAAAAAGTCAGTAGGTACTGAAAAAGTCAGTAGGTACTGAAAAAGACAGTAGGTACTGAAAAAGTCAGTAGGTACTGAAAAATTCAGTAGGTACAGAAAAATTCAGTAGGTACTGAAAAAGACAGTAGGTACTTAAAAAGTCAGTAGGTACTGAAAAAGTCAGTAGGTACTTAAAAAGTCAGTAGGTACTGAAAAAGTCAGGAGGTACTGAGAAAGTCAGTAGGTACTGAAAAAGTCAGTAGGTACTGAAAAAGTCAGTAGGTACTGAAAAAGTCAGTAGGTACTGAAAAAGTCAGTAGGTACTGAAAAAGTCAGTAGGTACTGAAAAATTCAGTAGGTACTGAATAAGTCAGTAGGTACTGAAAAAGTCAGTAGGTACTGAAAAAGTCAGTAGGTACTGAAAAAGTCAGTAGGTACTGAAAAAGTCAGTAGGTACTGAAAAAGTCAGTAGGTACTGAAAAAGTCAGTAGGTACTGAAAAAGACAGTAGGTACTGAAAAAGTCAGTAGGTACTGAAATATTCAGTAGGTACAGAAAAATTCAGTAGGTACTGAAAAAGACAGTAGGTACTGTAAAAGTCAGTAGGTACTGAAAAAGTCAGTAGGTACTTAAAAAGTCAGTAGGTACTGAAAAAGTCAGGAGGTACTGAAAAAGTCAGTAGGTACTGAAAAAGTCAGTAGGTACTGAAAAAGTCAGTAGGTACTGAAAAAGTCAGTAGGTAATGAAAAAGTCAGTAGGTACTGAAAAAATCGGTAGTTACTGAAAAAGACAGTAGGTACTGAAAAAGTCAGTAGGTACTGAAAAAGTCAGTAAGTACTGAAAAAGTCAGTAGGTACTGAAAAAGTCAGTAGGTACTGAAAAAGTCAGTAGGTAATGAAAAAGTCAGTAGGTACTGAAAAAATCGGTAGTTACTGAAAAAGACAGTAGGTACTGAAAAAGTCAGTAGGTACTGAAAAAGTCAGTAAGTACTGAAAAAGTCAGTAGGTACTGAAAAAGTCAGTACGTACTGAAAAAGTCAGGAGGTACTGAAAAAGTCAGTAGGTACTGAAAAAGTCAGTAGGTACTTAAAAAGTCAGTAGGTACTGAAAAAGTCAGGAGATACTGAAAAAGTCAGTAGGTACTGAAAAAGTCAGTAGGTACTGAAAAAGTCAGTAGGTAATGAAAAAGTCAGTAGGTACTGAAAAAATCGGTAGGTACTGAAAAAGACAGTAGGTACTGAAAAAGTCAGTAGGTACTGAAAAAGTCAGTAAGTACTGAAAAAGTCAGTAGGTACTGAAAAAGTCAGTAGGTACTGAAAAAGTCAGGAGGTACTGAAAAGGTCAGTAGGTACTGAAAAAGTCAGTAGGTACTGAAAAAGTCAGTAGGTACTGAAAAAGTCAGTAGGTACTGAAAAAGACAGTATGTACTGAAAAAGTCAGTAGGTACTGAAAAAGTCAGTAGGTACTGAAAAAGTCAGTAGGTACTGAAAAAGTCAGTAGGTACTGAAAAAGACAGTAGGTACTGAAAAAGTCAGTAGGTACTGAAATATTCAGTAGGTACAGAAAAATTCAGTAGGTACTGAAAAAGACAGTAGGTACTGAAAAAGTCAGTAGGTACTGAAAAAGTCAGTAGGTACTGAAAAAGACAGTAGGTACTGAAAAAGTCAGTAGGTACTGAAATATTCAGTAGGTACAGAAAAATTCAGTAGGTACTGAAAAAGACAGTAGGTACTGTAAAAGTCAGTAGGTACTGAAAAAGTCTGTAGGTACTTAACAAGTCAGTAGGTACTGAAAAAGTCAGTCGGTACTGAAAAAGTCAGTAGGTACTGAAAAAGTCAGGAGGTACTGAAAAGGTCAGTAGGTACTGAAAAAGTCAGTAGGTACTGAAAAAGTCAGTAGGTACTGAAAAAGTCAGTAGGTACTGAAAAAGACAGTAGGTACTGAAAAAGTCAGTAGGTACTGAAAAATTCAGTAGGTACAGAAAAATTCAGTAGGTACTGAAAAAGACAGTAGGTACTGAAAAAGTCAGTAGGTACTGAAAAAGTCAGTAGGTACTTAAAAAGTCAGTAGGTACTGAAAAAGTCAGGAGGTACTGAGAAAGTCAGTAGGTACTGAAAAAGTCAGTAGGTACTGAAAAAGTCAGTAGGTACTGAATAAGTCAGTAGGTACTGAAAAAGTCAGTAGGTACTGAGAAATTCAGTAGGTACTGAATAAGTAAGTAGGTACTGAAAAAGTCAGTAGGTACTGAAGAAGTCAGTAGGTACTGAAAAAGTCAGTAGGTACTGAAAAAGTCAGTAGGTACTGAAAAAGTCAGTAGGTACTGAAAAAGTCAGTAGGTACTGAAAAAGACAGTAGGTACTGAAAAAGTCAGTAGGTACTGAAATATTCAGTAGGTACAGAAAAATTCAGTAGGTACTGAAAAAGACAGTAGGTACTGTAAAAGTCAGTAGGTACTGAAAAAGTCAGTAGGTACTTAAAAAGTCAGTAGGTACTGAAAAAGTCAGGAGGTACTGAAAAAGTCAGTAGGTACTGAAAAAGTCAGTAGGTACTGAAAAAGTCAGTATGTAATGAAAAAGTCAGTAGGTACTGAAAAAATCGGTAGGTACTGAAAAAGACAGTAGGTACTGAAAAAGTCAGTAGGTACTGAAAAAGTCAGTAAGTACTGAAAAAGTCAGTAGGTACTGAAAAATTCAGTAGGTACTGAATAAGTCAGTAGGTACTGAAAAAGTCAGTAGGTACTGAAAAAGTCAGTAGGTACTGAAAAAGTCAGTAGGTACTGAAAAAGTCAGTAGGTACTGAAAAAGTCAGTAGGTACTGAAAAAGTCAGTAGGTACTGAAAAAGACAGTAGGTACTGAAAAAGACAGTAGGTACTGAATAAGTCAGTAGGTACTTAAAAAGTCAGTAGGTACTGAAAAAGTCAGGAGGTACTGAAAAAGTCAGTAGGTACTGAAAAAGTCAGTAGGTACTGAAAAAGTCAGTAGGTAATGAAAAAGTCAGTAGGTACTGAAAAATCGGTAGGTACTGAAAAAGACAGTAGGTACTGAAAAAGTCAGTAGGTACTGAAAAAGTCAGTAGGTACTGAAAAAGTCAGTAGGTACTGAAAAAGTCAGTAGGTACTGAAAAAGTCAGTAGGTACTGAAAAAGTCAGTAGGTACTGAAAAAGTCAGTAGGTACTGAAAAAGTCAGTAGGTACTGAAAAAGTCAGTAGATACTGAAAAAGTCAGTAGGTACTGAAAAAGTCAGTAGGTACTGAAAAATTCAAGAGGTACTGAAAAGGTCAGTAGGTACTGAAAAAGTCAGGAGGTACTGAAAAAGTCAGTAGGTACTGAAAAAGTCAGTAGGTACTTAAAAAGTCAGTAGGTACTGAAAAAGTCAGGAGATACTGAAAAAGTCAGTAGGTACTGAAAAAGTCAGTAGGTACTGAAAAAGTCAGTAGGTAATGAAAAAGTCAGTAGGTACTGAAAAAATCGGTAGGTACTGAAAAAGACAGTAGGTACTGAAAAAGTCAGTAGGTACTGAAAAAGTCAGTAAGTACTTAAAAAGTCAGTAGGTACTGAAAAAGTCAGTAGGTACTGAAAAAGTCAGGAGGTACTGAAAAGGTCAGTAGGTACTGAAAAAGTCAGTAGGTACTGAAAAAGTCAGTAGGTACTGAAAAAGTCAGTAGGTACTGAAAAAGACAGTAGGTACTGAAAAAGTCAGTAGGTACTGAAAAATTCAGTAGGTACAGAAAAATTCAGTAGGTACTGAAAAAGACAGTAGGTACTTAAAAAGTCAGTAGGTACTGAAAAAGTCAGTAGGTACTTAAAAAGTCAGTAGGTACTGAAAAAGTCAGGAGGTACTGAGAAAGTCAGTAGGTACTGAAAAAGTCAGTAGGTACTGAAAAAGTCAGTAGGTACTGAAAAAGTCAGTAGGTACTGAAAAAGTCAGTAGGTACTGAAAAAGTCAGTAGGTACTGAAAAATTCAGTAGGTACTGAATAAGTCAGTAGGTACTGAAAAAGTCAGTAGGTACTGAAAAAGTCAGTAGGTACTGAAAAAGTCAGTAGGTACTGAAAAAGTCAGTAGGTACTGAAAAAGTCAGTAGGTACTGAAAAAGTCAGTAGGTACTGAAAAAGACAGTAGGTACTGAAAAAGTCAGTAGGTACTGAAATATTCAGTAGGTACAGAAAAATTCAGTAGGTACTGAAAAAGACAGTAGGTACTGTAAAAGTCAGTAGGTACTGAAAAAGTCAGTAGGTACTTAAAAAGTCAGTAGGTACTGAAAAAGTCAGGAGGTACTGAAAAAGTCAGTAGGTACTGAAAAAGTCAGTAGGTACTGAAAAAGTCAGTAGGTACTGAAAAAGTCAGTAGGTAATGAAAAAGTCAGTAGGTACTGAAAAAATCGGTAGTTACTGAAAAAGACAGTAGGTACTGAAAAAGTCAGTAGGTACTGAAAAAGTCAGTAAGTACTGAAAAAGTCAGTAGGTACTGAAAAATCAGTACGTACTGAATAAGTCAGTAGGTACTGAAAAAGTCAGTAGGTACTGAAAAAGTCAGTAGGTACTGAAAAAGTCAGTAGGTACTGAAAAAGTCAGTAGGTACTGAAAAAGTCAGTAGGTACTGAAAAAGTCAGTAGGTACTGAAAAAGACAGTAGGTACTGAAAAAGACAGTAGGTACTGAAAAAGTCAGTAGGTACTTAAAAAGTCAGTAGGTACTGAAAAAGTCAGGAGGTACTGAAAAAGTCAGTAGGTACTGAAAAAGTCAGTAGGTACTGAAAAAGTCAGTAGGTAATGAAAAAGTCAGTAGGTACTGAAAAAATCGGTAGGTACTGAAAAAGACAGTAGGTACTGAAAAAGTCAGTAGGTACTGAAAAAGTCAGTAGGTACTGAAAAAGTCAGTAGGTACTGAAAAAGTCAGTAGGTACTGAAAAAGTCAGTAGGTACTGAAAAAGTCAGTAGGTACTGAAAAAGTCAGTAGGTACTGAAAAAGTCAGTAGGTACTGAAAAAGTCAGTAGGTACTGAAAAAGTCAGTAGATACTGAAAAAGTCAGTAGGTACTGAAAAAGTCAGTAGGTACTGAAAAAGTCAAGAGGTACTGAAAAGGTCAGTAGGTACTGAAAAGGTCAGGAGGTACTGAAAAAGTCAGTAGGTACTGAAAAAGTCAGTAGGTACTTAAAAAGTCAGTAGGTACTGAAAAAGTCAGGAGGTACTGAAAAAGTCAGTAGGTACTGAAAAAGTCAGTAGGTACTGAAAAAGTCAGTAGGTAATGAAAAAGTCAGTAGGTACTGAAAAAATCGGTAGGTACTGAAAAAGACAGTAGGTACTGAAAAAGTCAGTAGGTACTGAAAAAGTCAGTAGGTACTGAAAAAGACAGTATGTACTGAAAAAGTCAGTAGGTACTGAAAAAGTCAGTAGGTACTGAAACAGTCAGTAGGTACTGAAAAAGTCAGTAGGTACTGAAAAAGTCAGTAGGTACTGAAAAAGTCAGTAGGTACTGAAAAATTCAAGAGGTACTGAAAAAGTCAGTAGGTACTGAAAAAGTCAGGAGGTACTGAAAGATTCAGTAGGTACTGAAAAATTCAGTAGGTACTGACAAAGTCAGTAGGTACTGAAAAAGTCAGTAGGTACTGAAAAATTCAGTAGGTACTGAAAAAGTCAGTAGGTACTGAAAAAGTCAGTAGGTACTGAAAAAGTCAGGAGGTACTGAAAAGGTCAGTAGGTACTGAAAAAGTCAGTAGGTACTGAAAAAGTCAGTAGGTACTGAGAAAGTCAGTAGGTAATGAAAAAGTCAGTAGGTACTGAAAAAGTCAGTAGGTACTGAAAAAGTCAGTAGGTACTGAAAAATTCAGTAGGTACTGAAAAAGTCAGTAGGTACTGAAAAAGTCTGTAGGTACTGAAAAAGTCAGTAGGTACTGAAAAAGTCAGTAGGTACTGAAAAAGTCAGTAGGTACTGAAAAAGTCAGTAGGTACTGAAAAAGACAGTAGGTACTGAAAAAGTCAGTAGGTGCTGAAAAAGTCAGTAGATACTGAAAAAGTCAGTAGGTACTGAAAAAGACAGTAGGTACTGAAAAAGTCAGTAGGTACTGAAAAAGTCAGTAGGTACTTAAAAAGTCAGTAGGTACTGAAAAAGTCAGGAGGTACTGAGAAAGTCAGTAGGTACTGAAAAAGTCAGTAGGTACTGAAAAAGTCAGTAGGTACTGAATAAGTCAGTAGGTACTGAAAAAGTCAGTAGGTACTGAAAAATTCAGTAGGTACTGAATAAGTAAGTAGGTACTGAAAAAGTCAGTAGGTACTGAAGAAGTCAGTAGGTACTGAAAAAGTCAGTAGGTACTGAAAAAGTCAGTAGGTACTGAAAAAGTCAGTAGGTACTGAAAAAGTCAGTAGGTACTGAAAAAGACAGTAGGTACTGAAAAAGTCAGTAGGTACTGAAATATTCAGTAGGTACAGAAAAATTCAGTAGGTACTGAAAAAGACAGTAGGTACTGTAAAAGTCAGTAGGTACTGAAAAAGTCAGTAGGTACTTAAAAAGTCAGTAGGTACTGAAAAAGTCAGGAGGTACTGAAAAAGTCAGTAGGTACTGAAAAAGTCAGTAGGTACTGAAAAAGTCAGTATGTAATGAAAAAGTCAGTAGGTACTGAAAAAATCGGTAGGTACTGAAAAAGTCAGTAGGTACTGAAAAAGTCAGTAGGTACTGAAAAAGTCAGTAGGTACTGAAAAAGTCAGTAGGTACTGAAAAAGACAGTAGGTACTGAAAAAGACAGTAGGTACTGAATAAGTCAGTAGGTACTTAAAAAGTCAGTAGGTACTGAAAAAGTCAGTAGGTACTGAAAAAGTCAGTATGTAATGAAAAAGTCAGTAGGTACTGAAAAAATCGGTAGGTACTGAAAAAGACAGTAGGTACTGAAAAAGTCAGTAGGTACTGAAAAAGTCAGTAAGTACTGAAAAAGTCAGTAGGTACTGAAAAATTCAGTAGGTACTGAATAAGTCAGTAGGTACTGAAAAAGTCAGTAGGTACTGAAAAAGTCAGTAGGTAATGAAAAAGTCAGTAGGTACTGAAAAAATCGGTAGGTACTGAAAAAGACAGTAGGTACTGAAAAAGTCAGTAGGTACTGAAAAAGTCAGTAGGTACTGAAAAAGTCAGTAGGTACTGAAAAAGTCAGTAGGTACTGAAAAAGTCAGTAGGTACTGAAAAAGTCAGTAGGTACTGAAAAAGTCAGTAGGTACTGAAAAAGTCAGTAGGTACTGAAAAAGTCAGTAGATACTGAAAAAGTCAGTAGGTACTGAAAAAGTCAGTAGGTACTGAAAAATTCAAGAGGTACTGAAAAGGTCAGTAGGTACTGAAAAAGTCAGGAGGTACTGAAAAAGTCAGTAGGTACTGAAAAAGTCAGTAGGTACTTAAAAAGTCAGTAGGTACTGAAAAAGTCAGGAGATACTGAAAAAGTCAGTAGGTACTGAAAAAGTCAGTAGGTACTGAAAAAGTCAGTAGGTAATGAAAAAGTCAGTAGGTACTGAAAAAATCGGTAGGTACTGAAAAAGACAGTAGGTACTGAAAAAGTCAGTAGGTACTGAAAAAGTCAGTAAGTACTGAAAAAGTCAGTAGGTACTGAAAAAGTCAGTAGGTACTGAAAAAGTCAGGAGGTACTGAAAAGGTCAGTAGGTACTGAAAAAGTCAGTAGGTACTGAAAAAGTCAGTAGGTACTGAAAAAGTCAGTAGGTACTGAAAAAGACAGTAGGTACTGTAAAAGTCAGTAGGTACTGAAAAAGTCAGTAGGTACTTAAAAAGTCAGTAGGTACTGAAAAAGTCAGGAGGTACTGAAAAAGTCAGTAGGTACTGAAAAAGTCAGTAGGTACAGAAAAATTCAGTAGGTACTGAAAAAGACAGTAGGTACTGTAAAAGTCAGTAGGTACTGAAAAAGTCAGTAGGTACTTAAAAAGTCAGTAGGTACTGAAAAAGTCAGGAGGTACTGAAAAAGTCAGTAGGTACTGAAAAAGTCAGTAGGTACTGAAAAAGTCAGTATGTAATGAAAAAGTGAGTAGGTACTGAAAAAATCGGTAGGTACTGAAAAAGACAGTAGGTACTGAAAAAGTCAGTAGGTACTGAAAAAGTCAGTAAGTACTGAAAAAGTCAGTAGGTACTGAAAAAGTCAGTAGGTACTGAAAAAGTCAGTAGGTACTGAAAAAGTCAGTAGGTACTGAAAAAGTCAGTAGGTACTGAAAAAGTCAGTAGGTACTGAAAAAGTCAGTAGGTACTGAAAAAGTCAGTAGGTACTGAAAAAGTCAGTAGGTACTGAAAAAGTCAGTAGATACTGAAAAAGTCAGTAGGTACTGAAAAAGTCAGTAGGTACTGAAAAATTCAAGAGGTACTGAAAAGGTCAGTAGGTACTGAAAAAGTCAGGAGGTACTGAAAAAGTCAGTAGGTACTGAAAAAGTCAGTAGGTACTTAAAAAGTCAGTAGGTACTGAAAAAGTCAGGAGATACTGAAAAAGTCAGTAGGTACTGAAAAAGTCAGTAGGTACTGAAAAAGTCAGTAGGTAATGAAAAAGTCAGTAGGTACTGAAAAAATCGGTAGGTACTGAAAAAGACAGTAGGTACAGAAAAATTCAGTAGGTACTGAAAAAGACAGTAGGTACTGTAAAAGTCAGTAGGTACTGAAAAAGTCAGTAGGTACTTAAAAAGTCAGTAGGTACTGAAAAAGTCAGGAGGTACTGAAAAAGTCAGTAGGTACTGAAAAAGTCAGTAGGTACTGAAAAAGTCAGTATGTCATGAAAAAGTCAGTAGGTACTGAAAAAATCGGTAGGTACTGAAAAAGACAGTAGGTACTGAAAAAGTCAGTAGGTACTGAAAAAGTCAGTAAGTACTGAAAAAGTCAGTAGGTACTGAAAAATTCAGTAGGTACTGAATAAGTCAGTAGGTACTGAAAAAGTCAGTAGGTACTGAAAAAGTCAGTAGGTACTGAAAAAGTCAGTAGGTACTGAAAAAGTCAGTAGGTACTGAAAAAGTCAGTAGGTACTGAAAAAGTCAGTAGGTACTGAAAAAGACAGTAGGTACTGAAAAAGACAGTAGGTACTGAATAAGTCAGTAGGTACTTAAAAAGTCAGTAGGTACTGAAAAAGTCAGGAGGTACTGAAAAAGTCAGTAGGTACTGAAAAAGTCAGTAGGTACTGAAAAAGTCAGTAGGTAATGAAAAAGTCAGTAGGTACTGAAAAAATCGGTAGGTACTGAAAAAGACAGTAGGTACTGAAAAAGTCAGTAGGTACTGAAAAAGTCAGTAGGTACTGAAAAAGTCAGTAGGTACTGAAAAAGTCAGTAGGTACTGAAAAAGTCAGTAGGTACTGAAAAAGTCAGTAGGTACTGAAAAAGTCAGTAGGTACTGAAAAAGTCAGTAGGTACTGAAAAAGTCAGTAGATACTGAAAAGGTCAGTAGGTACTGAAAAAGTCAGTAGGTACTGAAAAATTCAAGAGGTACTGAAAAGGTCAGTAGGTACTGAAAAAGTCAGGAGGTACTGAAAAAGTCAGTAGGTACTGAAAAAGTCAGTAGGTACTTAAAAAGTCAGTAGGTACTGAAAAAGTCAGGAGATACTGAAAAAGTCAGTAGGTACTGAAAAAGTCAGTAGGTACTGAAAAAGTCAGTAGGTAATGAAAAAGTCAGTAGGTACTGAAAAAATCGGTAGGTACTGAAAAAGACAGTAGGTACTGAAAAAGTCAGTAGGTACTGAAAAAGTCAGTAAGTACTGAAAAAGTCAGTAGGTACTGAAAAAGTCAGTAGGTACTGAAAAAGTCAGGAGGTACTGAAAAGGTCAGTAGGTACTGAAAAAGTCAGTAGGTACTGAAAAAGTCAGTAGGTACTGAAAAAGTCAGTAGGTACTGAAAAAGACAGTAGGTACTGAAAAAATCGGTAGGTACTGAAAAAGACAGTAGGTACTGAAAAAGTCAGTAGGTACTGAAAAAGTCAGTAAGTACTGAAAAAGTCAGTAGGTACTGCAAAAGTCAGTAGGTACTGAAAAAGTCAGGAGGTACTGAAAAGGTCAGTAGGTACTGAAAAAGTCAGTAGGTACTGAAAAAGTCAGTAGGTACTGAAAAAGTCAGTAGGTACTGAAAAAGTCAGTAGGTACTGAAAAAGTCAGTATGTAATGAAAAAGTCAGTAGGTACTGAAAAAATCGGTAGGTACTGAAAAAGACAGTAGGTACTGAAAAAGTCAGTAGGTACTGAAAAAGTCAGTAAGTACTGAAAAAGTCAGTAGGTACTGAAAAATTCAGTAGGTACTGAATAAGTCAGTAGGTACTGAAAAAGTCAGTAGGTACTGAAATAGTCAGTAGGTACTGAAAAAGTCAGTAGGTACTGAAAAAGTCAGTAGGTACTGAAAAAGTCAGTAGGTACTGAAAAAGTCAGTAGGTACTGAAAAAGTCAGTAGGTACTGCAAAGGTCAGTAGGTACTGAAAAAGTCAGTAGGTACTGAAAAAGTCAGTAGGTACTGAAAAAGACAGTAGGTACTGAAAAAGACAGTAGGTACTGAATAAGTCAGTAGGTACTTAAAAAGTCAGTAGGTACTGAAAAAGTCAGGAGGTACTGAAAAAGTCAGTAGGTACTGAAAAAGTCAGTAGGTACTGAAAAAGTCAGTAGGTAATGAAAAAGTCAGTAGGTACTGAAAAAATCGGTAGGTACTGAAAAAGACAGTAGGTACTGAAAAAGTCAGTAGGTACTGAAAAAGTCAGTAGGTACTGAAAAAGTCAGTAGGTACTGAAATAGTCAGTAGGTACTGAAAAAGTCAGTAGGTACTGAAAAAGTCAGTAGGTACTGAAAAAGTCAGTAGGTACTGAAAAAGTCAGTAGGTACTGAAAAAGTCAGTAGATACTGAAAAAGTCAGTAGGTACTGAAAAAGTCAGTAGGTACTGAAAAATTCAAGAGGTACTGAAAAGGTCAGTAGGTACTAAAAAAGTCAGGAGGTACTGAAAAAGTCAGTAGGTACTGAAAAAGTCAGTAGGTACTTAAAAAGTCAGTAGGTACTGAAAAAGTCAGGAGATACTGAAAAAGTCAGTAGGTACTGAAAAAGTCAGTAGGTACTGAAAAAGTCAGTAGGTAATGAAAAAGTCAGTAGGTACTGAAAAAATCGGTAGGTACTGAAAAGACAGTAGGTACTGAAAAAGTCAGTAGGTACTGAAAAAGTCAGTAAGTACTGAAAAAGTCAGTAGGTACTGAAAAAGTCAGTAGGTACTGAAAAAGTCAGGAGGTACTGAAAAGGTCAGTAGGTACTGAAAAAGTCAGTAGGTACTGAAAAAGTCAGTAGGTACTGAAAAAGTCAGTAGGTACTGAAAAAGACAGTAGGTACTGAAAAAATCGGTAGGTACTGAAAAAGACAGTAGGTACTGAAAAAGTCAGTAGGTACTGAAAAAGTCAGTAAGTACTGAAAAAGTCAGTAGGTACTGCAAAAGTCAGTAGGTACTGAAAAAGTCAGGAGGTACTGAAAAGGTCAGTAGGTACTGAAAAAGTCAGTAGGTACTGAAAAAGTCAGTAGGTACTGAAAAAGTCAGTAGGTACTGAAAAAGACAGTAGGTACTGAAAAAGTCAGTAGGTACTGAAAAATTCAGTAGGTACAGAAAAATTCAGTAGGTACTGAAAAAGACAGTAGGTACTGAAAACGTCAGTAGGTACTGAAAAAGTCAGTAGATACTTAAAAAGTCAGTAGGTACTGAAAAAGTCAGGAGGTACTGAGAAAGTCAGTAGGTACTGAAAAAGTCAGTAGGTACTGAAAAAGTCAGGAGATACTGAAAAAGTCAGTAGGTACTGAAAAAGTCAGTAGGTACTGAAAAAGTCAGTAGGTACTGAAAAAGACAGTAGGTACTGAAAAAGTCAGTAGGTACTGAAAAATTCAGTAGGTACAGAAAAATTCAGTAGGTACTGAAAAAGACAGTAGGTACTGAAAACGTCAGTAGGTACTGAAAAAGTCAGTAGGTACTTAAAAAGTCAGTAGGTACTGAAAAAGTCAGGAGGTACTGAGAAAGTCAGTAGGTACTGAAAAAGTCAGTAGGTACTGAAAAAGTCAGTAGGTACTGAAAAAGTCAGTAGGTACTGAAAAAGTCAGTAGGTACTGAAAAAGTCAGTAGGTACTGAAAAAGTCAGTAGGTACTGAAAAAGTCAGTAGATACAGAAAAATTCAGTAGGTACTGAAAAAGACAGTAGGTACTGTAAAAGTCAGTAGGTACTGAAAAAGTCAGTAGGTACTTAAAAAGTCAGTAGGTACTGAAAAAGTCAGGAGGTACTGAAAAAGTCAGTAGGTACTGAAAAAGTCAGTAGGTACTGAAAAAGTCAGTATGTAATGAAAAAGTGAGTAGGTACTGAAAAAATCGGTAGGTACTGAAAAAGACAGTAGGTACTGAAAAAGTCAGTAGGTACTGAAAAAGTCAGTAAGTACTGAAAAAGTCAGTAGGTACTGAAAAAGTCAGTAGGTACTGAAAAAGTCAGTAGGTACTGAAAAAGTCAGTAGGTACTGAAAAAGTCAGTAGGTACTGAAAAAGTCAGTAGGTACTGAAAAAGTCAGTAGGTACTGAAAAAGTCAGTAGGTACTGAAAAAGTCAGTAGGTACTGAAAAAGTCAGTAGATACTGAAAAAGTCAGTAGGTACTGAAAAAGTCAGTAGGTACTGAAAAATTCAAGAGGTACTGAAAAGGTCAGTAGGTACTGAAAAAGTCAGGAGGTACTGAAAAAGTCAGTAGGTACTGAAAAAGTCAGTAGGTACTTAAAAAGTCAGTAGGTACTGAAAAAGTCAGGAGATACTGAAAAAGTCAGTAGGTACTGAAAAAGTCAGTAGGTACTGAAAAAGTCAGTAGGTAATGAAAAAGTCAGTAGGTACTGAAAAAATCGGTAGGTACTGAAAAAGACAGTAGGTACAGAAAAATTCAGTAGGTACTGAAAAAGACAGTAGGTACTGTAAAAGTCAGTAGGTACTGAAAAAGTCAGTAGGTACTTAAAAAGTCAGTAGGTACTGAAAAAGTCAGGAGGTACTGAAAAAGTCAGTAGGTACTGAAAAAGTCAGTAGGTACTGAAAAAGTCAGTATGTAATGAAAAAGTCAGTAGGTACTGAAAAAATCGGTAGGTACTGAAAAAGACAGTAGGTACTGAAAAAGTCAGTAGGTACTGAAAAAGTCAGTAGGTACTTAAAAAGTCAGTAGGTACTGAAAAAGTCAGGAGATACTGAAAAAGTCAGTAGGTACTGAAAAAGTCAGTAGGTACTGAAAAAGTCAGTAGGTAATGAAAAAGTCAGTAGGTACTGAAAAAATCGGTAGGTACTGAAAAAGACAGTAGGTACTGAAAAAGTCAGTAGGTACTGAAAAAGTCAGTAAGTACTGAAAAAGTCAGTAGGTACTGAAAAAGTCAGTAGGTACTGAAAAAGTCAGGAGGTACTGAAAAGGTCAGTAGGTACTGAAAAAGTCAGTAGGTACTGAAAAAGTCAGTAGGTACTGAAAAAGTCAGTAGGTACTGAAAAAGACAGTAGGTACTGTAAAAGTCAGTAGGTACTGAAAAAGTCAGTAGGTACTTAAAAAGTCAGTAGGTACTGAAAAAGTCAGGAGGTACTGAAAAAGTCAGTAGGTACTGAAAAAGTCAGTAGGTACAGAAAAATTCAGTAGGTACTGAAAAAGACAGTAGGTACTGTAAAAGTCAGTAGGTACTGAAAAAGTCAGTAGGTACTTAAAAAGTCAGTAGGTACTGAAAAAGTCAGGAGGTACTGAAAAAGTCAGTAGGTACTGAAAAAGTCAGTAGGTACTGAAAAAGTCAGTATGTAATGAAAAAGTGAGTAGGTACTGAAAAAATCGGTAGGTACTGAAAAAGACAGTAGGTACTGAAAAAGTCAGTAGGTACTGAAAAAGTCAGTAAGTACTGAAAAAGTCAGTAGGTACTGAAAAAGTCAGTAGGTACTGAAAAAGTCAGTAGGTACTGAAAAAGTCAGTAGGTACTGAAAAAGTCAGTAGGTACTGAAAAAGTCAGTAGGTACTGAAAAAGTCAGTAGGTACTGAAAAAGTCAGTAGGTACTGAAAAAGTCAGTAGGTACTGAAAAAGTCAGTAGATACTGAAAAAGTCAGTAGGTACTGAAAAAGTCAGTAGGTACTGAAAAATTCAAGAGGTACTGAAAAGGTCAGTAGGTACTGAAAAAGTCAGGAGGTACTGAAAAAGTCAGTAGGTACTGAAAAAGTCAGTAGGTACTTAAAAAGTCAGTAGGTACTGAAAAAGTCAGGAGATACTGAAAAAGTCAGTAGGTACTGAAAAAGTCAGTAGGTACTGAAAAAGTCAGTAGGTAATGAAAAAGTCAGTAGGTACTGAAAAAATCGGTAGGTACTGAAAAAGACAGTAGGTACAGAAAAATTCAGTAGGTACTGAAAAAGACAGTAGGTACTGTAAAAGTCAGTAGGTACTGAAAAAGTCAGTAGGTACTTAAAAAGTCAGTAGGTACTGAAAAAGTCAGGAGGTACTGAAAAAGTCAGTAGGTACTGAAAAAGTCAGTAGGTACTGAAAAAGTCAGTATGTAATGAAAAAGTCAGTAGGTACTGAAAAAATCGGTAGGTACTGAAAAAGACAGTAGGTACTGAAAAAGTCAGTAGGTACTGAAAAAGTCAGTAAGTACTGAAAAAGTCAGTAGGTACTGAAAAATTCAGTAGGTACTGAATAAGTCAGTAGGTACTGAAAAAGTCAGTAGGTACTGAAAAAGTCAGTAGGTACTGAAAAAGTCAGTAGGTACTGAAAAAGTCAGTAGGTACTGAAAAAGTCAGTAGGTACTGAAAAAGTCAGTAGGTACTGAAAAAGACAGTAGGTACTGAAAAAGACAGTAGGTACTGAATAAGTCAGTAGGTACTTAAAAAGTCAGTAGGTACTGAAAAAGTCAGGAGGTACTGAAAAAGTCAGTAGGTACTGAAAAAGTCAGTAGGTACTGAAAAAGTCAGTAGGTAATGAAAAAGTCAGTAGGTACTGAAAAAATCGGTAGGTACTGAAAAAGACAGTAGGTACTGAAAAAGTCAGTAGGTACTGAAAAAGTCAGTAGGTACTGAAAAAGTCAGTAGGTACTGAAAAAGTCAGTAGGTACTGAAAAAGTCAGTAGGTACTGAAAAAGTCAGTAGGTACTGAAAAAGTCAGTAGGTACTGAAAAAGTCAGTAGGTACTGAAAAAGTCAGTAGATACTGAAAAAGTCAGTAGGTACTGAAAAAGTCAGTAGGTACTGAAAAATTCAAGAGGTACTGAAAAGGTCAGTAGGTACTGAAAAAGTCAGGAGGTACTGAAAAAGTCAGTAGGTACTGAAAAAGTCAGTAGGTACTTAAAAAGTCAGTAGGTAATGAAAAAGTCAGGAGATACTGAAAAAGTCAGTAGGTACTGAAAAAGTCAGTAGGTACTGAAAAAGTCAGTAGGTAATGAAAAAGTCAGTAGGTACTGAAAAAATCGGTAGGTACTGAAAAAGACAGTAGGTACTGAAAAAGTCAGTAGGTACTGAAAAAGTCAGTAAGTACTGAAAAAGTCAGTAGGTACTGAAAAAGTCAGTAGGTACTGAAAAAGTCAGGAGGTACTGAAAAGGTCAGTAGGTACTGAAAAAGTCAGTAGGTACTGAAAAAGTCAGTAGGTACTGAAAAAGTCAGTAGGTACTGAAAAAGACAGTAGGTACTGAAAAAATCGGTAGGTACTGAAAAAGACAGTAGGTACTGAAAAAGTCAGTAGGTACTGAAAAAGTCAGTAAGTACTGAAAAAGTCAGTAGGTACTGCAAAAGTCAGTAGGTACTGAAAAAGTCAGGAGGTACTGAAAAGGTCAGTAGGTACTGAAAAAGTCAGTAGGTACTGAAAAAGTCAGTAGGTACTGAAAAAGTCAGTAGGTACTGAAAAAGTCAGTAGGTACTGAAAAAGTCAGTATGTAATGAAAAAGTCAGTAGGTACTGAAAAAATCGGTAGGTACTGAAAAAGACAGTAGGTACTGAAAAAGTCAGTAGGTACTGAAAAAGTCAGTAAGTACTGAAAAAGTCAGTAGGTACTGAAAAATTCAGTAGGTACTGAATAAGTCAGTAGGTACTGAAAAAGTCAGTAGGTACTGAAATAGTCAGTAGGTACTGAAAAAGTCAGTAGGTACTGAAAAAGTCAGTAGGTACTGAAAAAGTCAGTAGGTACTGAAAAAGTCAGTAGGTACTGAAAAAGTCAGTAGGTACTGCAAAGGTCAGTAGGTACTGAAAAAGTCAGTAGGTACTGAAAAAGTCAGTAGGTACTGAAAAAGACAGTAGGTACTGAAAAAGACAGTAGGTACTGAATAAGTCAGTAGGTACTTAAAAAGTCAGTAGGTACTGAAAAAGTCAGGAGGTACTGAAAAAGTCAGTAGGTACTGAAAAAGTCAGTAGGTACTGAAAAAGTCAGTAGGTAATGAAAAAGTCAGTAGGTACTGAAAAAATCGGTAGGTACTGAAAAAGACAGTAGGTACTGAAAAAGTCAGTAGGTACTGAAAAAGTCAGTAGGTACTGAAAAAGTCAGTAGGTACTGAAATAGTCAGTAGGTACTGAAAAAGTCAGTAGGTACTGAAAAAGTCAGTAGGTACTGAAAAAGTCAGTAGGTACTGAAAAAGTCAGTAGGTACTGAAAAAGTCATTAGATACTGAAAAAGTCAGTAGGTACTGAAAAAGTCAGTAGGTACTGAAAAATTCAAGAGGTACTGAAAAGGTCAGTAGGTACTAAAAAAGTCAGGAGGTACTGAAAAAGTCAGTAGGTACTGAAAAAGTCAGTAGGTACTTAAAAAGTCAGTAGGTACTGAAAAAGTCAGGAGATACTGAAAAAGTCAGTAGGTACTGAAAAAGTCAGTAGGTACTGAAAAAGTCAGTAGGTAATGAAAAAGTCAGTAGGTACTGAAAAAATCGGTAGGTACTGAAAAAGACAGTAGGTACTGAAAAAGTCAGTAGGTACTGAAAAAGTCAGTAAGTACTGAAAAAGTCAGTAGGTACTGAAAAAGTCAGTAGGTACTGAAAAAGTCAGGAGGTACTGAAAAGGTCAGTAGGTACTGAAAAAGTCAGTAGGTACTGAAAAAGTCAGTAGGTACTGAAAAAGTCAGTAGGTACTGAAAAAGACAGTAGGTACTGAAAAAATCGGTAGGTACTGAAAAAGACAGTAGGTACTGAAAAAGTCAGTAGGTACTGAAAAAGTCAGTAAGTACTGAAAAAGTCAGTAGGTACTGCAAAAGTCAGTAGGTACTGAAAAAGTCAGGAGGTACTGAAAAGGTCAGTAGGTACTGAAAAAGTCAGTAGGTACTGAAAAAGTCAGTAGGTACTGAAAAAGTCAGTAGGTACTGAAAAAGACAGTAGGTACTGAAAAAGTCAGTAGGTACTGAAAAATTCAGTAGGTACAGAAAAATTCAGTAGGTACTGAAAAAGACAGTAGGTACTGAAAACGTCAGTAGGTACTGAAAAAGTCAGTAGGTACTTAAAAAGTCAGTAGGTACTGAAAAAGTCAGGAGGTACTGAGAAAGTCAGTAGGTACTGAAAAAGTCAGTAGGTACTGAAAAAGTCAGTAGGTACTGAAAAAGTCAGTAGGTACTGAAAAAGTCAGTAGGTACTGAAAAAGTCAGTAGGTACTGAAAAAGACAGTAGGTACTGAAAAAGACAGTAGGTACTGAAAAAGTCAGTAGGTACTTAAAAAATCAGTAGGTACTGAAAAAGTCAGGAGGTACTGAAAAAGTCAGTAGGTACTGAAAAAGTCAGTAGGTACTGAAAAAGTCAGTAGGTAATGAAAAAGTCAGTAGGTACTGAAAAAATCGGTAGGTACTGAAAAAGACAGTAGGTACTGAAAAAGTCAGTAGGTACTGAAAAAGTCAGTAGGTACTGAAAAAGTCAGTAGGTACTGAAAATGTCAGTAGGTACTGAAAAAGTCAGTAGGTACTGAAAAAGTCAGTAGGTACTGAAAAAGTCAGTAGGTACTGAAAAAGTCAGTAGGTACTGAAAAAGTCAGTAGGTACTGAAAAAGTCAGTAGATACTGAAAAAGTCAGTAGGTACTGAAAAAGTCAGTAGGTACTGAAAAAGTCAGTAGGTACTGAAAAAGTCAGTAGGTACTGAAAAAGTCAGTAGGTACTTAAAAAGTCAGTAGGTACTGAAAAAGACAGTAGGTACTGAGAAAGTCAGTAGGTACTGAAAAAGTCAGTAGGTACTTAAAAAGTCAGTAGGTACTGAAAAAGACAGTAGGTACTGAGAAAGTCAGTAGGTACTGAAAAAGTCAGTAGGTACTGAAAAAGTCAGTAGGTACTGAAAAAGTCAGTAGGTACTGAGAAAGTCAGTAGGTACTGAAAAAGTCAGTAGGTACTGAAAAAGTCAGTAGGTACTGAAAAAGTCAGTAGGTACTGAAAAAGTCAGTAGGTACTGAAAAAGTCAGTAGGTACTGAAAAATTCAGTAGGTACTGAATAAGTCAGTAGGTACTGAAAAAGTCAGTAGGTACTGAAAAAGTCAGTAGGTACTGAAAAAGTCAGTAGGTACTGAAAAAGTCAGTAGGTACTGAAAAAGTCAGTAGGTACTGAAAAAGACAGTAGGTACTGAAAAAGTCAGTAGGTACTGAAATATTCAGTAGGTACAGAAAAATTCAGTAGGTACTGAAAAAGACAGTAGGTACTGTAAAAGTCAGTAGGTACTGAAAAAGTCAGTAGGTACTTAATAAGTCAGTAGGTACTGAAAAAGTCAGGAGGTACTGAAAAAGTCAGTAGGTACTGAAAAAGTCAGTAGATACTGAAAAAGTCAGTAGGTACTGAAAAAGTCAGTAGGTAATGAAAAAGTCAGTAGGTACTGAAAAAATCGGTAGGTACTGAAAAAGACAGTAGGTACTGAAAAAGTCAGTAGGTACTGAAAAAGTCAGTAAGTACTGAAAAAGTCAGTAGGTACTGAAAAATTCAGTAGGTACTGAATAAGTCAGTAGGTACTGAAAAAGTCAGTAGGTACTGAAAAAGTCAGTAGGTACTGAAAAAGTCAGTAGGTACTGAAAAAGTCAGTAGGTACTGAAAAAGTCAGTAGGTACTGAAAAAGTCAGTAGGTACTGAAAAAGACAGTAGGTACTGAAAAAGACAGTAGGTACTGAAAAAGTCAGTAGGTACTTAAAAAGTCAGTAGGTACTGAAAAAGTCAGGAGGTACTGAAAAAGTCAGTAGGTACTGAAAAAGTCAGTAGGTACTGAAAAAGTCAGTAGGTAATGAAAAAGTCAGTAGGTACTGAAAAAATCGGTAGGTACTGAAAAAGACAGTAGGTACTGAAAAAGTCAGTAGGTACTGAAAAAGTCAGTAGGTACTGAAAAAGTCAGTAGGTACTGAAAATGTCAGTAGGTACTGAAAAAGTCAGTAGGTACTGAAAAAGTCAGTAGGTACTGAAAAAGTCAGTAGGTACTGAAAAAGTCAGTAGGTACTGAAAAAGTCAGTAGGTACTGAAAAAGTCAGTAGATACTGAAAAAGTCAGTAGGTACTGAAAAAGTCAGTAGGTACTGAAAAAGTCAGTAGGTACTGAAAAAGTCAGTAGGTACTGAAAAAGTCAGTAGGTACTGAAAAAGTCAGTAGGTACTGAAAAAGTCAGTAGGTACTGAAAAAGTCAGTAGGTACTGAAAAAGACAGTAGGTACTGAAAAAGTCAGTAGGTACTGAAATATTCAGTAGGTACAGAAAAATTCAGTAGGTACTGAAAAAGACAGTAGGTACTGTAAAAGTCAGTAGGTACTGAAAAAGTCAGTATGTAATGAAAAAGTCAGTAGGTACTGAAAAAATCGGTAGGTACTGAAAAAGTCAGTAGGTACTGAAAAAGTCAGTAGGTACTGAAAAAGTCAGTAGATACTGAAAAAGTCAGTAGGTACTGAAAAAGTCAGTAGGTACTGAAAAAGTCAGTAGGTACTGAAAAAGACAGTAGGTACTGAAATATTCAGTAGGTACAGAAAAATTCAGTAGGTACTGAAAAAGGCAGTAGGTACTGTAAAAGTCAGTAGGTACTGAAAAAGTCAGTATGTAATGAAAAAGTCAGTAGGTACTGAAAAAATCGGTAGGTACTGAAAAAGTCAGTAGGTACTGAAAAAGTCAGTAGGTACTGAAAAAGTCAGTAGATACTGAAAAAGTCAGTAGGTACTGAAAAAGTCAGTAGGTACTGAAAAAGTCAGTAGGTACTGAAAAAGTCAGTAGGTACTGAAAAAGTCAGTAGGTATTTAAAAAGTCAGTAGGTACTGAAAAAGACAGTAGGTACTGAGAAAGTCAGTAGGTACTGAAAAAGTCAGTAGGTACTGAAAAAGTCAGTAGGTACTGAAAAAGACAGTAGGCACTGAAAAAGTCAGTAGGTACTGAAAAATTCAGTAAGTACAGAAAAATTCAGTAGGTACTGAAAAAGACAGTAGGTACTGAAAAAGTCAGTAGGTACTGAAAAAGTCAGTAGGTACTTAAAAAGTCAGTAGGTACTGAAAAAGTCAGGAGGTACTGAGAAAGTCAGTAGGTACTGAAAAAGTCAGTAGGTACTGAAAAAGTCAGTAGGTACTGAAAAAGTCAGTAGGTACTGAAAAAGTCAGTAGGTACTGAAAAAGTCAGTAGGTACTGAAAAATTCAGTAGGTACTGAATAAGTCAGTAGGTACTGAAAAAGTCAGTAGGTACTGAAAAAGTCAGTAGGTACTGAAAAAGTCAGTAGGTACTGAAAAATTCAGTAGGTACTGAAAAAGTCAGTAGGTACTGAAAAAGACAGTAGGTACTGAAAAAGTCAGTAGGTACTGAAATATTCAGTAGGTACAGAAAAATTCAGTAGGTACTGAAAAAGACAGTAGGTACTGTAAAAGTCAGTAGGTACTGAAAAAGTCAGAATGTAATGAAAAAGTCAGTAGGTACTGAAAAAATCGGTAGGTACTGAAAAAGACAGTAGGTAATGAAAAAGTCAGTAGGTACTGAAAAAATCGGTAGGTACTGAAAAAGACAGTAGGTACTGAAAAAGTCAGTAGGTACTGAAAAAGTCAGTAAGTACTGAAAAAGTCAGTAGGTACTGAAAAAGTCAGTAGGTACTGAAAAAGTCAGGAGGTACTGAAAAGGTCAGTAGGTACTGAAAAAGTCAGTAGGTACTGAAAAAGTCAGTAGGTACTGAAAAAGTCAGTAGGTACTGAAAAAGACAGTAGGTACTGAAAAAATCGGTAGGTACTGAAAAAGACAGTAGGTACTGAAAAAGTCAGTAGGTACTGAAAAAGTCAGTAAGTACTGAAAAAGTCAGTAGGTACTGCAAAAGTCAGTAGGTACTGAAAAAGTCAGGAGGTACTGAAAAGGTCAGTAGGTACTGAAAAAGTCAGTAGGTACTGAAAAAGTCAGTAGGTACTGAAAAAGTCAGTAGGTACTGAAAAAGACAGTAGGTACTGAAAAAGTCAGTAGGTACTGAAAAATTCAGTAGGTACAGAAAAATTCAGTAGGTACTGAAAAAGACAGTAGGTACTGAAAAAGTCAGTAGGTACTGAAAAAGTCAGTAGGTACTTAAAAAGTCAGTAGGTACTGAAAAAGTCAGGAGGTACTGAGAAAGTCAGTAGGTACTGAAAAAGTCAGTAGGTACTGAAAAAGTCAGTAGGTACTGAAAAAGTCAGTAGGTACTGAAAAAGTCAGTAGGTACTGAAAAAGTCAGTAGGTACTGAAAAATTCAGTAGGTACTGAATAAGTCAGTAGGTACTGAAAAAGTCAGTAGGTACTGAAAAAGTCAGTAGGTACTGAAAAAGTCAGTAGGTACTGAAAAAGTCAGTAGGTACTGAAAAAGTCAGTAGGTACTGAAAAAGACAGTAGGTACTGAAAAAGTCAGTAGGTACTGAAATATTCAGTAGGTACAGAAAAATTCAGTAGGTACTGAAAAAGACAGTAGGCACTGTAAAAGTCAGTAGGTACTGAAAAAGTCAGTATGTAATGAAAAAGTCAGTAGGTACTGAAAAAATCGGTAGGTACTGAAAAAGACAGTAGGTACTGAAAAAGTCAGTAGGTACTGAAAAAGTCAGTAAGTACTGAAAAAGTCAGTAGGTACTGAAAAATTCAGTAGGTACTGAATAAGTCAGTAGGTACTGAAAAAGTCAGTAGGTACTGAAAAAGTCAGTAGGTACTGAAAAAGTCAGTAGGTACTGAAAAAGTCAGTAGGTACTGAAAAAGTCAGTAGGTACTGAAAAAGTCAGTAGGTACTGAAAAAGACAGTAGGTACTGAAAAAGACAGTAGGTACTGAATAAGTCAGTAGGTACTTAAAAAGTCAGTAGGTACTGAAAAAGTCAGGAGGTACTGAAAAAGTCAGTAGGTACTGAAAAAGTCAGTAGGTACTGAAAAAGTCAGTAGGTAATGAAAAAGTCAGTAGGTACTGAAAAAATCGGTAGGTACTGAAAAAGACAGTAGGTACTGAAAAAGTCAGTAGGTACTGAAAAAGTCAGTAGGTACTGAAAAAGTCAGTAGGTACTGAAAAAGTCAGTAGGTACTGAAAAAGTCAGTAGGTACTGAAAAAGTCAGTAGGTACTGAAAAAGTCAGTAGGTACTGAAAAAGTCAGTAGGTACTGAAAAAGTCAGTAGATACTGAAAAAGTCAGTAGGTACTGAAAAAGTCAGTAGGTACTGAAAAATTCAAGAGGTACTGAAAAGGTCAGTAGGTACTGAAAAAGTCAGGAGGTACTGAAAAAGTCAGTAGGTACTGAAAAAGTCAGTAGGTACTTAAAAAGTCAGTAGGTACTGAAAAAGTCAGGAGATACTGAAAAAGTCAGTAGGTACTGAAAAAGTCAGTAGGTACTGAAAAAGTCAGTAGGTAATGAAAAAGTCAGTAGGTACTGAAAAAATCGGTAGGTACTGAAAAAGACAGTAGGTACTGAAAAAGTCAGTAGGTACTGAAAAAGTCAGTAAGTACTGAAAAAGTCAGTAGGTACTGAAAAAGTCAGTAGGTACTGAAAAAGTCAGGAGGTACTGAAAAGGTCAGTAGGTACTGAAAAAGTCAGTAGGTACTGAAAAAGTCAGTAGGTACTGAAAAAGTCAGTAGGTACTGAAAAAGACAGTAGGTACTGAAAAAATCGGTAGGTACTGAAAAAGACAGTAGGTACTGAAAAAGTCAGTAGGTACTGAAAAAGTCAGTAAGTACTGAAAAAGTCAGTAGGTACTGCAAAAGTCAGTAGGTACTGAAAAAGTCAGGAGGTACTGAAAAGGTCAGTAGGTACTGAAAAAGTCAGTAGGTACTGAAAAAGTCAGTAGGTACTGAAAAAGTCAGTAGGTACTGAAAAAGACAGTAGGTACTGAAAAAGTCAGTAGGTACTGAAAAATTCAGTAGGTACAGAAAAATTCAGTAGGTACTGAAAAAGACAGTAGGTACTGAAAAAGTCAGTAGGTACTGAAAAAGTCAGTAGGTACTTAAAAAGTCAGTAGGTACTGAAAAAGTCAGGAGGTACTGAGAAAGTCAGTAGGTACTGAAAAAGTCAGTAGGTACTGAAAAAGTCAGTAGGTACTGAAAAAGTCAGTAGGTACTGAAAAAGTCAGTAGGTACTGAAAAAGTCAGTAGGTACTGAAAAATTCAGTAGGTACTGAAAAAGTCAGTAGGTACTGAAAAATTCAAGAGGTACTGAAAAGGTCAGTAGGTACTGAAAAAGTCAGGAGGTACTGAAAAAGTCAGTAGGTACTGAAAAAGTCAGTAGGTACTTAAAAAGTCAGTAGGTACTGAAAAAGTCAGGAGATACTGAAAAAGTCAGTAGGTACTGAAAAAGTCAGTAGGTACTGAAAAAGTCAGTAGGTAATGAAAAAGTCAGTAGGTACTGAAAAAGTCAGGAGGTACTGAAAAGGTCAGTAGGTACTGAAAAAGTCAGTAGGTACTGAAAAAGTCAGTAGGTACTGAAAAAGTCAGTAGGTACTGAAAAAGACAGTAGGTACTGAAAAAATCGGTAGGTACTGAAAAAGACAGTAGGTACTGAAAAAGTCAGTAGGTACTGAAAAAGTCAGTAAGTACTGAAAAAGTCAGTAGGTACTGCAAAAGTCAGTAGGTACTGAAAAAGTCAGGAGGTACTGAAAAGGTCAGTAGGTACTGAAAAAGTCAGTAGGTACTGAAAAAGTCAGTAGGTACTGAAAAAGTCAGTAGGTACTGAAAAAGTCAGTAGGTACTGAAAAAGTCAGTATGTAATGAAAAAGTCAGTAGGTACTGAAAAAATCGGTAGGTACTGAAAAAGACAGTAGGTACTGAAAAAGTCAGTAGGTACTGAAAAAGTCAGTAAGTACTGAAAAAGTCAGTAGGTACTGAAAAATTCAGTAGGTACTGAATAAGTCAGTAGGTACTGAAAAAGTCAGTAGGTACTGAAAAAGTCAGTAGGTACTGAAAAAGTCAGTAGGTACTGCAAAAGTCAGTAGGTACTGAAAAAGTCAGTAGGTACTGAAAAAGTCAGTAGGTACTGAAAAAGACAGTAGGTACTGAAAAAGACAGTAGGTACTGAATAAGTCAGTAGGTACTTAAAAAGTCAGTAGGTACTGAAAAAGTCAGGAGGTACTGAAAAAGTCAGTAGGTACTGAAAAAGTCAGTAGGTACTGAAAAAGTCAGTAGGTAATGAAAAAGTCAGTAGGTACTGAAAAAATCGGTAGGTACTGAAAAAGACAGTAGGTACTGAAAAAGTCAGTAGGTACTGAAAAAGTCAGTAGGTACTGAAAAAGTCAGTAGGTACTGAAAAAGTCAGTAGGTACTGAAAAAGTCAGTAGGTACTGAAAAAGTCAGTAGGTACTGAAAAAGTCAGTAGGTACTGAAAAAGTCAGTAGGTACTGAAAAAGTCAGTAGATACTGAAAAAGTCAGTAGGTACTGAAAAAGTCAGTAGGTACTGAAAAATTCAAGAGGTACTGAAAAGGTCAGTAGGTACTGAAAAAGTCAGGAGGTACTGAAAAAGTCAGTAGGTACTGAAAAAGTCAGTAGGTACTTAAAAAGTCAGTAGGTACTGAAAAAGTCAGGAGATACTGAAAAAGTCAGTAGGTACTGAAAAAGTCAGTAGGTACTGAAAAAGTCAGTAGGTAATGAAAAAGTCAGTAGGTACTGAAAAAATCGGTAGGTACTGAAAAAGACAGTAGGTACTGAAAAAGTCAGTAGGTACTGAAAAAGTCAGTAAGTACTGAAAAAGTCAGTAGGTACTGAAAAAGTCAGTAGGTACTGAAAAAGTCAGTAGGTACTTAAAAAGTCAGTAGGTACTGAAAAAGTCAGTAGGTACTGAAAAATTCAAGAGGTACTGAAAAGGTCAGTAGGTACTGAAAAAGTCAGGAGGTACTGAAAAAGTCAGTAGGTACTGAAAAAGTCGGTAGGTACTTAAAAAGTCAGTAGGTACTGAAAAAGTCAGGAGATACTGAAAAAGTCAGTAGGTACTGAAAAAGTCAGTAGGTACTGAAAAAGTCAGTAGGTAATGAAAAAGTCAGTAGGTACTGAAAAAATCGGTAGGTACTGAAAAAGACAGTAGGTACTGAAAAAGTCAGTAGGTACTGAAAAAGTCAGTAAGTACTGAAAAAGTCAGTAGGTACTGAAAAAGTCAGTAGGTACTGAAAAAGTCAGGAGGTACTGAAAAGGTCAGTAGGTACTGAAAAAGTCAGTAGGTACTGAAAAAGTCAGTAGGTACTGAAAAAGTCAGTAGGTACTGAAAAAGACAGTAGGTACTGAAAAAATCGGTAGGTACTGAAAAAGACAGTAGGTACTGAAAAAGTCAGTAGGTACTGAAAAAGTCAGTAAGTACTGAAAAAGTCAGTAGGTACTGCAAACGTCAGTAGGTACTGAAAAAGTCAGGAGGTACTGAAAAGGTCAGTAGGTACTGAAAAAGTCAGTAGGTACTGAAAAAGTCAGTAGGTACTGAAAAAGTCAGTAGGTACTGAAAAAGACAGTAGGTACTGAAAAAGTCAGTAGGTACTGAAAAATTCAGTAGGTACAGAAAAATTCAGTAGGTACTGAAAAAGACAGTAGGTACTGAAAAAGTCAGTAGGTACTGAAAAAGTCAGTAGGTACTTAAAAAGTCAGTAGGTACTGAAAAAGTCAGGAGGTACTGAGAAAGTCAGTAGGTACTGAAAAAGTCAGTAGGTACTGAAAAAGTCAGTAGGTACTGAAAAAGTCAGTAGGTACTGAAAAAGTCAGTAGGTACTGAAAAAGTCAGTAGGTACTGAAAAATTCAGTAGGTACTGAATAAGTCAGTAGGTACTGAAAAAGTCAGTAGGTACTGAAAAAGTCAGTAGGTACTGAAAAAGTCAGTAGGTACTGAAAAAGTCAGTAGGTACTGAAAAAGTCAGTAGGTACTGAAAAAGACAGTAGGTACTGAAAAAGTCAGTAGGTACTGAAATATTCAGTAGGTACAGAAAAATTCAGTAGGTACTGAAAAAGACAGTAGGTACTGTAAAAGTCAGTAGGTACTGAAAAAGTCAGTATGTAATGAAAAAGTCAGTAGGTACTGAAAAAATCGGTAGGTACTGAAAAAGACAGTAGGTACTGAAAAAGTCAGTAGGTACTGAAAAAGTCAGTAAGTACTGAAAAAGTCAGTAGGTACTGAAAAATTCAGTAGGTACTGAATAAGTCAGTAGGTACTGAAAAAGTCAGTAGGTACTGAAAAAGTCAGTAGGTACTGAAAAAGTCAGTAGGTACTGAAAAAGTCAGTAGGTACTGAAAAAGTCAGTAGGTACTGAAAAAGTCAGTAGGTACTGAAAAAGACAGTAGGTACTGAAAAAGACAGTAGGTACTGAATAAGTCAGTAGGTACTTAAAAAGTCAGTAGGTACTGAAAAAGTCAGGAGGTACTGAAAAAGTCAGTAGGTACTGAAAAAGTCAGTAGGTACTGAAAAAGTCAGTAGGTAATGAAAAAGTCAGTAGGTACTGAAAAAATCGGTAGGTACTGAAAAAGACAGTAGGTACTGAAAAAGTCAGTAGGTACTGAAAAAGTCAGTAGGTACTGAAAAAGTCAGTAGGTACTGAAAAAGTCAGTAGGTACTGAAAAAGTCAGTAGGTACTGAAAAAGTCAGTAGGTACTGAAAAAGTCAGTAGGTACTGAAAAATTCAAGAGGTACTGAAAAGGTCAGTAGGTACTGAAAAAGTCAGGAGGTACTGAAAAAGTCAGGAGATACTGAATAAGTCAGTAGGTACTGAAAAAGTCAGTAGGTACTGAAAAAGTCAGTAGGTACTGAAAAAGTCAGTAGGTAATGAAAAAGTCAGTAGGTACTGAAAAAATCGGTAGGTACTGAAAAAGACAGTAGGTACTGAAAAAGTCAGTAGGTACTGAAAAAGTCAGTAAGTACTGAAAAAGTCAGTAGGTACTGAAAAAGTCAGTAGGTACTGAAAAAGTCAGGAGGTACTGAAAAGGTCAGTAGGTACTGAAAAAGTCAGTAGGTACTGAAAAAGTCAGTAGGTACTGAAAAAGTCAGTAGGTACTGAAAAAGACAGTAGGTACTGAAAAAATCGGTAGGTACTGAAAAAGACAGTAGGTACTGAAAAAGTCAGTAGGTACTGAAAAAGTCAGTAAGTACTGAAAAATTCAGTAGGTACTGCAAAAGTCAGTAGGTACTGAAAAAGTCAGGAGGTACTGAAAAGGTCAGTAGGTACTGAAAAAGTCAGTAGGTACTGAAAAAGTCAGTAGGTACTGAAAAAGTCAGTAGGTACTGAAAAAGACAGTAGGTACTGAAAAAGTCAGTAGGTACTGAAAAATTCAGTAGGTACAGAAAAATTCAGTAGGTACTGAAAAAGACAGTAGGTACTGAAAAAGTCAGTAGGTACTGAAAAAGTCAGTAGGTACTTAAAAAGTCAGTAGGTACTGAAAAAGTCAGGAGGTACTGAGAAAGTCAGTAGGTACTGAAAAAGTCAGTAGGTACTGAAAAAGTCAGTAGGTACTGAAAAAGTCAGTAGGTACTGAAAAAGTCAGTAGGTACTGAAAAAGTCAGTAGGTACTGAAAAATTCAGTAGGTACTGAATAAGTCAGTAGGTACTGAAAAAGTCAGTAGGTACTGAAAAAGTCAGTAGGTACTGAAAAAGTCAGTAGGTACTGAAAAAGTCAGTAGGTACTGAAAAAGTCAGTAGGTACTGAAAAAGACAGTAGGTACTGAAAAAGTCAGTAGGTACTGAAATATTCAGTAGGTACAGAAAAATTCAGTAGGTACTGAAAAAGACAGTAGGTACTGTAAAAGTCAGTAGGTACTGAAAAAGTCAGTAGGTACTTAAAAAGTCAGTAGGTACTGAAAAAGTCAGGAGGTACTGAAAAAGTCAGTAGGTACTGAAAAAGTCAGTAGATACTGAAAAAGTCAGTAGGTACTGAAAAAGTCAGTAGGTAATGAAAAAGTCAGTAGGTACTGAAAAAATCGGTAGGTACTGAAAAAGACAGTAGGTACTGAAAAAGTCAGTAGGTACTGAAAAAGTCAGTAAGTACTGAAAAAGTCAGTAGGTACTGAAAAATTCAGTAGGTACTGAATAAGTCAGTAGGTACTGAAAAAGTCAGTAGGTACTGAAAAAGTCAGTAGGTACTGAAAAAGTCAGTAGGTACTGAAAAAGTCAGTAGGTACTGAAAAAGTCAGTAGGTACTGAAAAAGTCAGTAGGTACTGAAAAAGACAGTAGGTACTGAAAAAGACAGTAGGTACTGAAAAAGTCAGTAGGTACTTAAAAAGTCAGTAGGTACTGAAAAAGTCAGGAGGTACTGAAAAAGTCAGTAGGTACTGAAAAAGTCAGTAGGTACTGAAAAAGTCAGTAGGTAATGAAAAAGTCAGTAGGTACTGAAAAAATCGGTAGGTACTGAAAAAGACAGTAGGTACTGAAAAAGTCAGTAGGTACTGAAAAAGTCAGTAGGTACTGAAAAAAGTCAGTAGGTACTGAAAAAGTCAGTAGGTACTGAAAAAGTCAGTAGGTACTGAAAAAGTCAGTAGGTACTGAAAAAGTCAGTAGGTACTGAAAAAGTCAGTAGGTACTGAAAAAGTCAGTAGGTACTGAAAAAGTCAGTAGATACTGAAAAAGTCAGTAGGTACTGAAAAAGTCAGTAGGTACTGAAAAAGTCAGTAGGTACTGAAAAAGTCAGTAGGTACTGAAAAAGTCAGTAGGTACTTAAAAAGTCAGTAGGTACTGAAAAAGACAGTAGGTACTGAGAAAGTCAGTAGGTACTGAAAAAGTCAGTAGGTACTTAAAAAGTCAGTAGGTACTGAAAAAGACAGTAGGTACTGAGAAAGTCAGTAGGTACTGAAAAAGTCAGTAGGTACTGAAAAAGTCAGTAGGTACTGAAAAAGTCAGTAGGTACTGAAAAAGTCAGTAGGTACTGAAAAAGTCAGTAGGTACTGAATAAGTCAGTAGGTACTGAAAAAGTCAGTAGGTACTGAAAAAGTCAGTAGGTACTGAAAAAGTCAGTAGGTACTGAAAAAGTCAGTAGGTACTGAGAAAGTCAGTAGGTACTGAAAAAGTCAGTAGGTACTGAAAAAGTCAGTAGATACTGAAAAAGTCAGTAGGTACTGAAAAAGTCAGTAGGTACTGAAAAATTCAAGAGGTACTGAAAAGGTCAGTAGGTACTGAAAAAGTCAGGAGGTACTGAAAAAGTCAGTAGGTACTGAAAAAGTCAGTAGGTACTTAAAAAGTCAGTAGGTACTGAAAAAGTCAGGAGATACTGAAAAAGTCAGTAGGTACTGAAAAAGTCAGTAGGTACTGAAAAAGTCAGTAGGTAATGAAAAAGTCAGTAGGTACTGAAAAAATCGGTAGGTACTGAAAAAGACAGTAGGTACTGAAAAAGTCAGTAGGTACTGAAAAAGTCAGTAAGTACTGAAAAAGTCAGTAGGTACTGAAAAAGTCAGTAGGTACTGAAAAAGTCAGGAGGTACTGAAAAGGTCAGTAGGTACTGAAAAAGTCAGTAGGTACTGAAAAAGTCAGTAGGTACTGAAAAAGTCAGTAGGTACTGAAAAAGACAGTAGGTACTGAAAAAATCGGTAGGTACTGAAAAAGACAGTAGGTACTGAAAAAGTCAGTAGGTACTGAAAAAGTCAGTAAGTACTGAAAAAGTCAGTAGGTACTGCAAAAGTCAGTAGGTACTGAAAAAGTCAGGAGGTACTGAAAAGGTCAGTAGGTACTGAAAAAGTCAGTAGGTACTGAAAAAGTCAGTAGGTACTGAAAAAGTCAGTAGGTACTGAAAAAGACAGTAGGTACTGAAAAAGTCAGTAGGTACTGAAAAATTCAGTAGGTACAGAAAAATTCAGTAGGTACTGAAAAAGACAGTAGGTACTGAAAAAGTCAGTAGGTACTGAAAAAGTCAGTAGGTACTTAAAAAGTCAGTAGGTACTGAAAAAGTCAGGAGGTACTGAGAAAGTCAGTAGGTACTGAAAAAGTCAGTAGGTACTGAAAAAGTCAGTAGGTACTGAAAAAGTCAGTAGGTACTGAAAAAGTCAGTAGGTACTGAAAAAGTCAGTAGGTACTGAAAAATTCAGTAGGTACTGAATAAGTCAGTAGGTACTGAAAAAGTCAGTAGGTACTGAAAAAGTCAGTAGGTACTGAAAAAGTCAGTAGGTACTGAAAAAGTCAGTAGGTACTGAAAAAGTCAGTAGGTACTGAAAAAGACAGTAGGTACTGAAAAAGTCAGTAGGTACTGAAATATTCAGTAGGTACAGAAAAATTCAGTAGGTACTGAAAAAGACAGTAGGTACTGTAAAAGTCAGTAGGTACTGAAAAAGTCAGTAGGTACTTAAAAAGTCAGTAGGTACTGAAAAAGTCAGGAGGTACTGAAAAAGTCAGTAGGTACTGAAAAAGTCAGTAGATACTGAAAAAGTCAGTAGGTACTGAAAAAGTCAGTAGGTAATGAAAAAGTCAGTAGGTACTGAAAAAATCGGTAGGTACTGAAAAAGACAGTAGGTACTGAAAAAGTCAGTAGGTACTGAAAAAGTCAGTAAGTACTGAAAAAGTCAGTAGGTACTGAAAAATTCAGTAGGTACTGAATAAGTCAGTAGGTACTGAAAAAGTCAGTAGGTACTGAAAAAGTCAGTAGGTACTGAAAAAGTCAGTAGGTACTGAAAAAGTCAGTAGGTACTGAAAAAGTCAGTAGGTACTGAAAAAGTCAGTAGGTACTGAAAAAGACAGTAGGTACTGAAAAAGACAGTAGGTACTGAAAAAGTCAGTAGGTACTTAAAAAGTCAGTAGGTACTGAAAAAGTCAGGAGGTACTGAAAAAGTCAGTAGGTACTGAAAAAGTCAGTAGGTACTGAAAAAGTCAGTAGGTAATGAAAAAGTCAGTAGGTACTGAAAAAATCGGTAGGTACTGAAAAAGACAGTAGGTACTGAAAAAGTCAGTAGGTACTGAAAAAGTCAGTAGGTACTGAAAAAGTCAGTAGGTACTGAAAAAGTCAGTAGGTACTGAAAAAGTCAGTAGGTACTGAAAAAGTCAGTAGGTACTGAAAAAGTCAGTAGGTACTGAAAAAGTCAGTAGGTACTGAAAAAGTCAGTAGGTACTGAAAAAGTCAGTAGATACTGAAAAAGTCAGTAGGTACTGAAAAAGTCAGTAGGTACTGAAAAAGTCAGTAGGTACTGAAAAAGTCAGTAGGTACTGAAAAAGTCAGTAGGTACTTAAAAAGTCAGTAGGTACTGAAAAAGACAGTAGGTACTGAGAAAGTCAGTAGGTACTGAAAAAGTCAGTAGGTACTTAAAAAGTCAGTAGGTACTGAAAAAGACAGTAGGTACTGAGAAAGTCAGTAGGTACTGAAAAAGTCAGTAGGTACTGAAAAAGTCAGTAGGTACTGAAAAAGTCAGTAGGTACTGAAAAAGTCAGTAGGTACTGATAAAGTCAGTAGGTACTGAATAAGTCAGTAGGTACTGAAAAAGTCAGTAGGTACTGAAAAAGTCAGTAGGTACTGAAAAAGTCAGTAGGTACTGAAAAAGTCAGTAGGTACTGATAAAGTCAGTAGGTACTGAAAAAGTCAGTAGGTACTGAAAAAGTCAGTAGGTACTGAAAAAGTCAGTAGGTACTGAAAAAGTCAGTAGGTACTGAAAAAGTCAGTAGGTACTGAAAAAGTCAGTAGGTACTGAAAAAGTCAGTAGGTACTGAAAAAGTCAGTAGGTACTGAAAAAGTCAGTAGGTACTGAAAAAGTCAGTAGATACTGAAAAAGTCAGTAGGTACTGAAAAAGTCAGTAGGTACTGAAAAAGTCAGTAGGTACTGAAAAAGTCAGTAGGTACTGAAAAAGTCAGTAGGTACTTAAAAAGTCAGTAGGTACTGAAAAAGACAGTAGGTACTGAGAAAGTCAGTAGGTACTGAAAAAGTCAGTAGGTACTTAAAAAGTCAGTAGGTACTGAAAAAGACAGTAGGTACTGAGAAAGTCAGTAGGTACTGAAAAAGTCAGTAGGTACTGAAAAAGTCAGTAGGTACTGAAAAAGTCAGTAGGTACTGAAAAAGTCAGTAGGTACTGATAAAGTCAGTAGGTACTGAATAAGTCAGTAGGTACTGAAAAAGTCAGTAGGTACTGAAAAAGTCAGTAGGTACTGAAAAAGTCAGTAGGTACTGAAAAAGTCAGTAGGTACTGAGAAAGTCAGTAGGTACTGAAAAAGTCAGTAGGTACTGAAAAAGTCAGTAGGTACTGAAAAAGACAGTAGGTACTGAAAAAGTCAGTAGGAACTGAAATATTCAGTAGGTACAGAAAAATTCAGTAGGTACTGAAAAAGACAGTAGGTACTGAAAAAGTCAGTAGGTACTGAAAAAGTCAGTAGGTACTGAAACAGTCAGTAGGTACTGAAAAAGTCAGTAGGTACTGAAAAAGTCAGTAGGTACTGATAAAGTCAGTAGGTACTGAATAAGTCAGTAGGTACTGAAAAAGTCAGTAGGTACTGAAAAAGTCAGTAGGTACTGAAAAATTCAAGAGGTACTGAAAAAGTCAGTAGGTACTGAAAAAGACAGTAGGTACTGAAAGATTCAGTAGGCACTGAAAAATTCAGTAGGTACTGACAAAGTCAGTAGGTACTGAAAAAGTCAGTAGGTACTGAAAAAGTCAGTAGGTACTGAAAAAGTCAGTAGGTACTGAAAAAGTCAGTAGGTACTGAAAAAGTCAGGAGGTACTGAAAAGGTCAGTAGGTACTGAAAAAGTCAGTAGGTACTGAAAAAGTCAGTAGGTACTGAAAAAGTCAGTAGGTACTGAAAAAGACAGTAGGTACTGAAATAGTCAGTAGGTACTGAAAAATTCAGTAGGTACAGAAAAATTCAGGAGGTACTGAAAAAGACAGTAGGTACTGAAAAAGTCAGTAGGTACTGAAAAAGTCAGTAGGTACTGAAACAGTCAGTAGGTACTGAAAAAGTCAGGAGGTACTGAAAAAGTCAGTAGGTACTGAAAAAGTCAGTAGGTACTTAAAAAGTCAGTAGGTACTGAAAAATTCAGGAGGTACTGAAAAAGTCAGTAGGTACTGAAAAAGTCAGTAGGTACTGAAAAAGTCAGTAGGTAATGAAAAAGTCAGTAGGTACTGAAAAAATCGGTAGGTACTGAAAAAGACAGTAGGCACTGAAAAAGTCAGTAGGTACTGAAAAAGTCAGTAGGTACTGAAAAAGTCAGTAGGTACTGAAAAAGTCAGTAGGTACTGAAAAAGTCAGTAGGTACTGAAAAAGTCAGTAGGTACTTAAAAAGTCAGTAGGTACTGAAAAGGACAGTAGGTACTGAGAAAGTCAGTAGGTACTGAAAAAGTCAGTAGGTACTGAAAAAGTCAGTAGGTACTGAAAAAGTCAGTAGGTACTGAAAACGTCAGTAGGTACTGAAAAAGTCAGTAGGTACTGAAAAAGTCAGTAGGTACTGAAAAAGTCAGTAGGTACTGAAAAAGTCAGTAGGTACTGAAAAAGTCAGTAGGTACTGAAAAAGTCAGTACGGAATGAAAAAGACAGTAGGTACTGAAAAAGTCAGTAGGTACTGAAATATTCAGTAGGTACAGAAAAATTCAGTAGGTACTGAAAAAGACAGTAGGTACTGAAAAAGTCAGTAGGTACTGAAAAAGTCAGTAGGTACTGAAACAGTCAGTAGGTACTGAAAAAGTCATGAGGTACTGAAAAAAGTCAGTAGGTACTGAAAAAGTCAGTAGGTACTTAAAAAGTCAGTAGGTACTGAAAAAGTCAGGAGGTACTGAAAAAGTCAGTAGGTACTGAAAAAGTCAGTAGGTACTGAAAAAGTCAGTAGGTAATGAAAAAGTCAGTAGGAACGAAAAGGTTATTGACAACTATTTGATATATGTGACAATTCAACAGAATATTAAGAATGTTTCAAAAAACTAATCGATCCAAGTGCGCCTTCAACAGAGACTATTATTCGCAACTAAACATGTATTAAGTAGATGTGAGAATTCATAACAGAATCTGTGATGTTCAAAAACATCTACTTCACACACATGTAAAGCTGAAGGAAAAGGTTATTAACAACTAATTCATACATGTGACAATTCAACAGAATATTAAGAATATTTCAAAAAACTAATCCATCCAAGTGCGCCTTCAACAGGGACTATTATTATATTGTTTTCATTGGGTTGTCATAACTTCGGCTTGGATAGTATGTGGTAACGAGTGGAATAATGTCTTTACTTTGTTAATGTCTTTAATGTCTTTACTTTCTGAAGTAGATGTTTTTGAGCATCACAGATTCTGTGATGAATTCTCACATCTACTTAATACATGTTTAGTTGCAAGTAATAGTCTCTGTTGAACGCGCACTTGGATGGATTAGTTTTTTGAAACATTCTTAATATTCTGTTGAATTGTCATATGTTTCAAATAGTTGTTAATAACCTTATCCTTCAGTTTTACATTTGTGTGAAGTAGATGTTTTTGAGCATCACAGATTCTGTGATGAATTCTCACATCTACTTAATACATGTTTAGTTGCGAATAATAGTCTCTGTTGAAGGTGCACTTGGATGGATTAGTTGTTTTAAACATTCTTAACATTCTGTTGAATTGTCACATGTATAAAATAGTTGTTAATAACCTTATCCTTCAGTTTTACGTGTGTGTGAAGTAAAATAGTTGTTAATAACCTTATCCTTTAGTTTTACATGTGTGTGAAGTAGATGTTTTTGAGCATCACAGATTCTGTGATGAATTCTCACATCTACTTAATACATGTTTAGTTGCGAATAATAGTCTCTGTTGAAGGTGCACTTGGATGAATTAGTTGTTTTAAACATTCTTAACATTCTGTTGAATTGTCACATGTATAAAATAGTTGTTAATAACCTTATCCTTCAGCTTTACACGTGTGTGATGTAGATGTTTTTGAACATCACAGATTCTGTGATGAATTCTCACATCTACTTAATACATGTTTAGTTGCGAATAATAGTCTCTGTTGAAGGTGCACCTCGATGGATTAGTTGTTGTAAACATTCTTAACATTCTGTTGAATTGTCACATGTTTCAAATAGTTGTCAATAACCTTTTCGTTCAGTTTTATATGTGTGTGAAGTAGATGTTTTTGAACATCACAGATACTGTGATGATTTCTCAAATCTACCTAATACATGTTTTGTTGCGAATGATAGTCTCTGTTGAAGTAGCATTTGGATGGATTAGTTTTTTGAAACATTCTTAATATTCTGTTGAATTGTCACATGTATCAAATAGTTGTCAATAGCATTTTTGTTCACTTTTATATGTGTGTGAAGTAGATGTTTTTGAGCATCACAGATTCTGTGATGAATTCTCACATCTACTTAATACATGTTTAGTTGCAAATAATAGTCTCTGTTGAACGCGCACTTGGATGAATTAGTTTTTTGAAACATTCTTAATATTCTGTTGAATTGTCACATGTATCAAATAGTTGTTAATAACCTTTTCGTTCAGTTTTATATGTGTGTGAAGTAGATGTTTTTGAACATCACAGATTCTGTGATGATTTCTCACATCTACTTAATACATGTTTTGTTGCGAATGATAGTCTCTATTGAAGGCGCACTTGGTTGGATGAGTTTTTTGAAACATTCTTAATATTCTGTTGAATTGTCACATGTATGAATTAGTTGTTAATAACCTTTTCCTTCAGCTTTACATGTGTGTGAAGTAGATGTTTTTGAACATCACAGATTCTGTGATGAATTCTCACATCTACTTAATACATGTTTAGTTGCAAATAATAGTCTCTGTTGAACGCGCACTTGGATGGATTAGTTTTTTGAAACATTCTTAATATTCTGTTGAATTGTCACATGTATGAATTAGTTGTTAATAACCTTTTCCTTCAACTTTACATGTGTGTCAAGTAGATGTTTCTGAACATCACAAATTCTGTGATGAATTCTCACATCTACTTAATAAATGTTTTGTTGCGAATAATAGTCTCTGTTGAAGGCGCACTCGGATTGATTAGTTGTTTTAAACATTCTTAATATTCTGTTGAATTGTCATATGTTTCAAATAGTTGTTAATAACCTTATCCTTCAGTTTTACATGTGTGTGAAGTAGATGTTTTTGAGCATTACAGATTCTGTGATGAATTCTCACATCTACTTAATACATGTTTAGTTGCGAATAATAGTCTCTGTTGAAGGTGCACTTGGATGGATTAATTGTTTTAAACATTTTTAACATTCTGTTGAATTGTCACATGTATAAAATAGTTGTTAATAACCTTATCCTTCAGTTTTACATGTGTGTGAAGTAGATGTTTTCGAACATCACAGATTCTGTGATGAATTCTCACATCTACTTAATGCATGTTTTTATGCAAATAATAGTCTATGTTGAAGGCGCACTTGCATGGATTAGTTCCCTTAAACATTCTTAATATTCTGTTGAATTCTCACATGTATCAAACAGTAATCAATAACCTTTTCGTTCAGTTTTATATGTGTGTGAAGTAGATGTTTTTGAACCTCACAGATTCTGTGATGAATTCTCACATCTACTTAATACATGTTTAGTTGCGAATAATAGTCTCTGTTGAAGGCGCACTTGGTTGGATGAGTTTTTTGAAACATTCTTAATATTCTGTTGAATTGTCACATGTATCAAATAGTTGTCAATAACCTTTTCGTTCAGTTTTATATGTGTGTGAAGTAGATGTTTTTGAACATCACGGATTCTGTGATGAATTCTCACATCTACTTAATAAATGTTTAGTTGCGAATAATTGTCTCTGTTTAAGGTGCACTTGGATGGATTGGTTGTTTTAAACATTCTTAATATTCTGTTGAATTGTCACATGTTTCAAATAGTTGTTAATAACCTTATCCTTCAGCTTTACACGTGTGTGATGTAGATGTTTTTGAACTTCACCGATTCTGTGATGATTTCTTACATCTACTTAATACATGTTTAGTTGGAAATAATAGTCTCTGTTGAACGCGCACTTGGATGGATTAGTTTTTTGAAACATTCTTAATATTCTGTTGAATTGTCACATGTATGAATTAGTTGTTAATAACCTTTTCCTTCAGCTTTACATGTGTGTGAAGTAGATGTTTTTGAACATCACAGATTCTGTGATGAATTCTCACATCTACTTAATACATGTTTTGTTGCGAATAATAGTCTCTGTTGAAGGCGCACTTGGATGGATTAGTTGTTTTAAACATTCTTAATATTCTGCTGAATTGTCATATGTTTCAAATAGTTGTTAATAACCTTATCCTTCAGTTTTACATGTGTGTGAAGTAGATGTTTTTGAACATCACAGATTCTGTGATGAATTCTCACATCTAACTAATACATGTTTTTATGCAAATAATAGCCTATGTTGAAGGCGCACTTGCATGGATTAGTTCCCTTAAACATTCTTAATATTCTGTTGAATTGTCACATGTATAAAATAGTTGTCAATAACCTTTTCGTTCAGTATTATATGTGTGTGAAGTAGATGTTTTTGAACATCACGGATTCCTTGATGAATTCTCACATCTACTTAATACATGTTTAGTTGCGAATAATAGTCTCTGTTGAAGGTTCAATTGGATGGATTGGTTGTTTTAAACATTCTTAATATTCTGTTGAATTGTCATATGTTTCAAATAGTTGTTAATAATCTTATCCCTCAGTTTTACATGTGTGTGAAGTAGATGTTTTTGAGCATCACAGATTCTGTGATGAATTCTCACATCTACTTAACACATGTTTAGTTGCGAATAATAGTCTCTGTTGAAGGTGCACTTGGATGGATTAGTTTTGTGAAACATTCTTAACATTCTGTTGAGTTGTCAAATGTTTCAAATAGTTGTTAATAACCTTTTCGTTAAGTTTTATATGTGTGTGAAGTAGATGTTTTTGAACATCACAGATTCTGTGATGAATTCTCACATCTACTTAATACATGCTTAGTTGCGAATAATAGTCTCTGTTGAAGGCGCACTTGGATGGATTAGTTTTTTGAAACATTCTTAATATTCTGTTGAATTGTCACATGTATCAAATAGTTGTCATTAACCTTTTCGTTCAGTTTTATATGTGTGTGAAGTAGATGTTTTTGAACATCACAGATTCTGTGATGAATTCTCACATCTACTTAATACATGTTTAGTTGCTAATAATAGTCTCTGTTGAAGGCGCACTTGGTTGGATGAGTTTTTTGAAACATTCTTAATATTCTGTTGAATTGTCACATTAGTCTCTGTTGAAGGTGCACTTGGATGGATTAGTTGTTTTAAACATTCTTAACATTCTGTTGAATTGTCACATGTATAAAATAGTTGTTAATAACCTTATCCTTCAGTTTTACATGTGTGTGAAGTAGATGTTTTTGAACATCACAGTTTCTGTGATGAATTCTCACATCTACTGAATACATGTTTTATGCAAATAATAGTCTATGTTGAAGGCGCACTTGCATGGATTAGTTCCCTTAAACATTCTTAATATTCTGTTGAATTGTCACATGTATCAAATAGTTGTCAATAACCTTTTCGTTCAGTTTTATATGTGTGTGAAGTAGATGTTTTTGAACATCATGGATTCCTTGATGAATTCTCACATCTACTTAATACATGCTTAGTTGCGAATGATAGTCTCTATTGAAGGCGCACTTGGATGGATTAGTTTTTTGAAGCATTCTTAATATTCTGTTGAAATGTCACATGTATGAATTAGTTGTTAATAACCTTTTCTTCCAGCTTTACATGTGTGTGAAGTAGATGTTTTTGAACATCACAGATTCTGTGATGAATTCTCACATCTACTTAATACATGTTTAGTTGCGAATAATAGTCTCTGTTGAAGGTGCACTTGGATGGATTAGTTTTTTGAAACATTCTTAATATTCTGTTGAAATGTCACATGTATGAATTAGTTGTTAATAACCTTTTCCTTCAGCTTTACATGTGTGTGAAGTAGATGTTTTTGAACATCACAGATTCTGTGATGAATTCTCACATCGACTTAATACATGTTTAGTTGCGAATAATAGTCTCTGTTGAAGGCGCACTTGGTTGGATGAGTTTTTTGAAAGATTCTTAATATTCTGTTGAATTGTCACATGTATCAATTAGTTGTTAATAACCTTTCGTTCAGTATTATATGTTTGTGAAGTAGATGTTTTTGAACATCACAGATTCTGTGATGTTTTCTCACATCTACTTAATACATGTTTTGTTGCGAATGATAGTCTCTATTGAAGGCGCACTTGGTTGGATGAGTTTTTTTGAAAAATTCTTAATATTCTGTTGAATTGTCACATGTATGAATTAGTTGTTAATAACCTTTTCCTTCAGCTTTACATGTGTGTGAAGTAGATGTTTTTGAACATCACAGATTCTGCGATGAATTCTCACATCTACTTAATACATGTTTAGTTGCAAATAATAGTCTCTGTTGAACGCGCACTTGGATGGATTAGTTTTTTGAAACATTCTTAATATTCTGTTGAATTGTCACATGTCTGAATTAGTTGTTAATAACCTTTTCCTTTAGCTTTACATGTGTGTGAAGTAGATGTTTTTGAACATCACAGATTCTGTGATGAATTCTCACATCTACTTAATACATGTTTTGTTGCGAATAATAGTCTCTGTTGAAGGCGCACTCGGATGGATTAGTTGTTTTAAACATTCTTAATATTCTGTTGAATTGTCATATGTTTCAAATAGTTGTTAATAACCTTATCCTTCAGCTTTACATTTGTGTGAAGTAGATGTTTTTGAACATCACAGATTCTGTGATGAATTCTCACATCTACTTAATACATGTTTAGTTGCGAATAATAGTCTCTGTTGAAGGTGCACTTGGATGGATTAGTTTTTTGAAACATTCTTAATATTCTGTTGAAATGTCACATGTATGAATTAGTTGTTAATAACCTTTTCCTTCAGCTTTACATGTGTGTGAAGTAGATGTTTTTGAACATCACAGATTCTGTGATGAATTCTCACATCGACTTAATACATGTTTAGTTGCGAATAATAGTCTCTGTTGAAGGCGCACTTGGTTGGATGAGTTTTTTGAAAGATTCTTAATATTCTGTTGAATTGTCACATGTATCAATTAGTTGTTAATAACCTTTCGTTCAGTATTATATGTTTGTGAAGTAGATGTTTTTGAACATCACAGATTCTGTGATGTTTTCTCACATCTACTTAATACATGTTTTGTTGCGAATGATAGTCTCTATTGAAGGCGCACTTGGTTGGATGAGTTTTTTTGAAAAATTCTTAATATTCTGTTGAATTGTCACATGTCTGAATTAGTTGTTAATAACCTTTTCCTTTAGCTTTACATGTGTGTGAAGTAGATGTTTTTGAACATCACAGATTCTGTGATGAATTCTCACATCTACTTAATACATGTTTTGTTGCGAATAATAGTCTCTGTTGAAGGCGCACTCGGATGGATTAGTTGTTTTAAACATTCTTAATATTCTGTTGAATTGTCATATGTTTCAAATAGTTGTTAATAACCTTATCCTTCAGCTTTACATTTGTGTGAAGTAGATGTTTTTGAGCATCACAGATTCTGTGATGAATTCTCACATCTACCTAATACCTGTTTAGTTGCGAATAATAGTCTCTGTTGAAGGTGCACTTGGATGGATTAGTTGTTTTAAACATTCTTAACATTCTGTTGAATTGTCACATGTATAAAATAGTTGTTAATAACCTTATCCTTCAGTTTTACATGTGTGTGAAGTAGATGTTTTTGAACATCACAGATTCTGTGATGAATTCTCACATCTACTTAATACATGTTTTTTATGCAAATAATAGTCTATGTTGAAGGCGCACTTGCATGGATTAGTTCCCTTAAACATTCTTAATATTCTGTTGAATTGTCACATGTATCAAATAGTTGTCAATAAACTTTTCGTTCAGTTTTATATGTGTGTGAAGTAGATGTTTTTGAACATCACAGATTTTGTGATGAATTCGAACATCTACTTAATACATGTTTAGTTGCGAATATTAGTCTATGTTGAAGGCGCACTTGCATGGATAGTTCCCTTAAACATTCTTAATATTCTGTTGAATTGTCACATGTATGAATTAGTTGTTAATAACCTTTTCCTTCAGCTTTACATGTGTGTGAAGTAGATGTTTTTGAACATCACAGATTCTGTGATGAATTCTCACATCTACTTAATACATGTTTTGTTGCGAATAATAGTCTCTGTTGAAGGCGCACTTGGTTGGATGAGTTTTTTGAAACATTCTTAATATTCCGTTGAATTGTCACATGTATCAATTAGTTGTCAATAACCTTTTCGTTCTGTTTTATATGTGTGTGAAGTAGATGTTTTTGAACATCACGGATTCCTTGATGAATTCTCACATCTACTTAATACATGTTTTGTTGCGAATAATAGTCTCTGTTGAAGGCGCACTTGGATGGATCAGTTGTTTTAAACATTCTTAATATTCTGTTGAATTGTCATATGTTTCAAATAGTTGTTAATAACCTTATCCTTCAGTTTTACATGTGTGTGAAGTAGATGTTTTTGAACATCACAGATTCTGTGATGAATTCTCACATCTAACTAATACATGTTTTTATGCAAATAATAGCCTATGTTGAAGGCGCACTTGCATGGATTAGTTCCCTTAAACATTCTTAATATTCTGTTGAATTGTCACATGTATAAAATAGTTGTCAATAACCTTTTCGTTCAGTATTATATGTGTGTGAAGTAGATGTTTTTGAACATCACGGATTCCTTGATGAATTCTCACATCTACTTAATACATGTTTAGTTGCGAATAATAGTCTCTGTTGAAGGTTCAATTGGATGGATTGGTTGTTTTAAACATTCTTAATATTCTGTTGAATTGTCATATGTTTCAAATAGTTGTTAATAACCTTTTCGTTAAGTTTTATATGTGTGTGAAGTAGATGTTTTTGAACATCACAGATTCTGTGATGAATTCTCACATCTACTTAATACATGTTTAGTTGCGAATAATAGTCTCTGTTGAAGGCGCACTTGGATGGATTAGTTTTTTGAAACATTCTTAATATTCTGTTGAATTGTCACATGTATCAAATAGTTGTCATTAACCTTTTCGTTCAGTTTTATATGTGTGTGAAGTAGATGTTTTTGAACATCACAGATTCTGTGATGAATTCTCACATCTACTTAATACATGTTTAGTTGCGAATAATAGTCTCTGTTGAAGGTGCACTTGGTTGGATTAGTTGTTTTAAACATTCTTAACATTCTGTTGAATTGTCACATGTATAAAATAGTTGTTAATAACCTTATCCTTCAGTTTTACATGTGTGTGAAGTAGATGTTTTTGAACATCACAGTTTCTGTGATGAATTCTCACATCTACTGAATACATGTTTTATGCAAATAATAGTCTATGTTGAAGGCGCACTTGCATGGATTAGTTCCCTTAAATATTCTTAATATTCTGTTGAATTGTCACATGTATCAAATAGTTGTCAATAACCTTTTCGTTCAGTTTTATATGTGTGTGAAGTAGATGTTTTTGAACATCATGGATTCCTTGATGAATTCTCACATCTACTTAATACATGCTTAGTTGCGAATGATAGTCTCTATTGAAGGCGCACTTGGATGGATTAGTTTTTTGAAACATTCTTAATATTCTGTTGAAATGTCACATGTATGAATTAGTTGTTAATAACCTTTTCTTCCAGCTTTACATGTGTGTGAAGTAGATGTTTTTGAACATCACAGATTCTGTGATGAATTCTCACATCTACTTAATACATGTTTAGTTGCGAATAATAGTCTCTGTTGAAGGTGCACTTGGATGGATTAGTTTTTTGAAACATTCTTAATATTCTGTTGAAATGTCACATGTATGAATTAGTTGTTAATAACCTTTTCCTTCAGCTTTACATGTGTGTGAAGTAGATGTTTTTGAACATCACAGATTCTGTGATGAATTCTCACATCTACTTAATACATGTTTAGTTGCGAATAATAGTCTCTGTTGAAGGCGCACTTGGTTGGATGAGTTTTTTGAAAGATTCTTAATATTCTGTTGAATTGTCACATGTATCAATTAGTTGTTAATAACCTTTCGTTCAGTATTATATGTTTGTGAAGTAGATGTTTTTGAACATCACAGATTCTGTGATGTTTTCTCACATCTACTTAATACATGTTTTGTTGCGAATGATAGTCTCTATTGAAGGCGCACTTGGTTGGATGAGTTTTTTTGAAAAATTCTTAATATTCTGTTGAATTGTCACATGTATGAATTAGTTGTTAATAACCTTTTCCTTCAGCTTTACATGTGTGTGAAGTAGATGTTTTTGAACATCACAGATTCTGCGATGAATTCTCACATCTACTTAATACATGTTTAGTTGCAAATAATAGTCTCTGTTGAACGCGCACTTGGATGGATTAGTTTTTTGAAACATTCTTAATATTCTGTTGAATTGTCACATGTCTGAATTAGTTGTTAATAACCTTTTCCTTTAGCTTTACATGTGTGTGAAGTAGATGTTTTTGAACATCACAGATTCTGTGATGAATTCTCACATCTACTTAATACATGTTTTGTTGCGAATAATAGTCTCTGTTGAAGGCGCACTCGGATGGATTAGTTGTTTTAAACATTCTTAATATTCTGTTGAATTGTCATATGTTTCAAATAGTTGTTAATAACCTTATCCTTCAGCTTTACATTTGTGTGAAGTAGATGTTTTTGAGCATCACAGATTCTGTGATGAATTCTCACATCTACCTAATACCTGTTTAGTTGCGAATAATAGTCTCTGTTGAAGGTGCACTTGGATGGATTAGTTGTTTTAAACATTCTTAACATTCTGTTGAATTGTCACATGTATAAAATAGTTGTTAATAACCTTATCCTTCAGTTTTACATGTGTGTGAAGTAAATGTTTTTGAACATCACAGATTCTGTGATGAATTCTCACATCTACTTAATACATGTTTTTTATGCAAATAATAGTCTATGTTGAAGGCGCACTTGCATGGATTAGTTCCCTTAAACATTCTTAATATTCTGTTGAATTGTCACATGTATCAAATAGTTGTCAATAAACTTTTCGTTCAGTTTTATATGTGTGTGAAGTAGATGTTTTTGAACATCACAGATTTTGTGATGAATTCTCACATCTACTTAATACATGTTTAGTTGCGAATATTAGTCTATGTTGAAGGCGCACTTGCATGGATAGTTCCCTTAAACATTCTTAATATTCTGTTGAATTGTCACATGCATCAAATAGTTGTCAATAACCTTTTCGTTCAGTTTTATATGTGTGTGAAGTAGATGTTTTTGAACATCACAGATTCTGTGATGATTTCTTACATCTACTTAATACATGTTTAGTTGCGAATAATAGTCTCTATTGAAGGCGCACTTGGATGGATTAGTTTTTTGAAACATTCTTAATATTCTGTTGAATTGTCACATGTATCAAATAGTTGTCAATAAACTTTTCGTTCAGTTTTATATGTGTGTGAAGTAGATGTTTTTGAACATCACAGATTCTGTGATGATTTCTTACATCTACTTAATACATGTTTAGTTGCGAATAATAGTCTCTATTGAAGGCGCACTTGGATGGATTAGTTTTTTGAAACATTCTTAATATTCTGTTGAATTGTCACATGTATCAAATAGTTGTCAATAAACTTTTCGTTCAGTTTTATATGTGTGTGAAGTAGATGTTCTTGAACATCACAGATTTTGTGATGAATTCTCACATCTACTTAATACATGTTTAGTTGCGAATATTAGTCTATGTTGAAGGCGCACTTGCATGGATAGTTCCCTTAAACATTCTTAATATTCTGTTGAATTGTCACATGCATCAAATAGTTGTCAATAAACTTTTCGTTCAGTTTTATATGTGTGTGAAGTAGATGTTTTTGAACATCACAGATTCTGTGATGAATTCTCACATCTACTTAATACATGTTTAGTTGCGAATATTAGTCTCTGTTGAAGGCGCACTTGGTTGGATGAGTTTTTTGAAACATTCTCAATATTCTGTTGAATTGTCACATGTATCAAATAGTTGTCAATAACATTTTCGTTCAGTTTTATATCTGTGTGAAGTAGATGTTTTTGAACATCACGGATTCTGTGATGAATTCTCACATCTACTTAATACATGTTTAGTTGCGAATAATAGTCTCTGTTGAAGGTGCACTTGGATGGATTGGTTGTTTTAAACATTCTTAATATTCTGTTGAATTGTCACATGTTTCAAATAGTTGTTAATAACCTTATCCTTCAGTTTTACATGTGTGTGAAGTAGATGTTTTTGAACATCACAGATTCTGTGATGATTTCTTACATCTACTTAATACATGTTTAGTTGCGAATATTAGTCTCTGTTGAAGGCGCACTTTGTTGGATGAGTTTTTTGAAACATTCTTAATATTCTGTTGAATTGTCACATGTATCAAATAGTTGTCAATAACATTTTCGTTCAGTTTTATATCTGTGTGAAGTAGATGTTTTTGAACATCACGGATTCTGTGATGAATTCTCACATCTACTTAATACATGTTTAGTTGCGAATTATAGTCTCTGTTGAAGGTGCACTTGGATGGATTGGTTGTTTTAAACATTCTTAATATTCTGTTGAATTGTCACATGTATCAAATAGTTGTCAATAACATTTTCGTTCAGTTTTATATCTGTGTGAAGTAGATGTTTTTGAACATCACAGATTCTGTGATGATTTCTTACATCTACTTAATACATGTTTAGTTGCGAATAATAGTCTCTATTGAAGGCGCACTTGGATGGATTAGTTTTTTGAAACATTCTTAATATTCTGTTGAATTGTCACATGTATCAAATAGTTGTCAATAAACTTTTCGTTCAGTTTTATATGTGTGTGAAGTAGATGTTTTTGAACATCACAGATTTTGTGATGAATTCTCACATCTACTTAATACATGTTTAGTTGCGAATATTAGTCTATGTTGAAGGCGCACTTGCATGGATAGTTCCCTTAAACATTCTTAATATTCTGTTGAATTGTCACATGTTTCAAATAGTTGTTAATAACCTTATCCTTCAGTTTTACACGTGTGTGATGTAGATGTTTTTGAACATCACAGATTCTGTGATGATTTCTTACATCTACTTAATACATGTTTAGTTGCGAATATTAGTCTCTGTTGAAGGCGCACTTTGTTGGATGAGTTTTTTGAAACATTCTTAATATTCTGTTGAATTGTCACATGCATCAAATAGTTGTCAAAAACCTTTTCGTTCAGTTTTATATGTGTGTGAAGTAGATGTTTTTGAACATCACGGCTTCTGTGATGAATTCTCACATCTACTTAATACATGTTTAGTTGCGAATAATAGTCTCTGTTGAAGGCGCACTTTGTTGGATGAGTTTTTTGAAACATTCTTAATATTCTGTTGAATTGTCACATGTATCAATTAGTTGTCAATAACCTTTTCGTTCAGTTTTATATGTGTGTGAAGTAGATGTTTTTGAACATCACGGATTCCTTGATGAATTCTCACATCTACTTAATACATGTTTAGTTGCGAATAATAGTCTCTGTAGAAGGTGCACTTGGATGGATTGGTTGTTTTAAACATCCTTAATATTCTGTTGAATTGTCACATGTTTCAAATAGTTGTTAATAACCTTATCCTTCAGCTTTACACGTGTGTGATATAGATGTTTTTGAACATCACAGATTCTGTGATGATTTCTCACATCTACTTAATACATGTTTTGTTGCGAATGATAGTCTCTATTGAAGGCGCACTTGGATGGATTAGTTTTTTGAAACATTCTTAATATTCTGTTGAATTGTCACATGTATCAAATAGTTGTCAATAAACTTTTCGTTCAGTTTTATATGTGTGTGAAGTAGATGTTTTTGAACATCACAGATTCTGTGATGAATTCTCACATCTACTTAATACATGTTCTTATGCAAATAATAGTCTATGTTGAAGGCGCACTTGCATGGATAGTTCCCTTAAACATTCTTAATATTCTGTTGAATTGTCACATGTATCAAATAGTTGTCAATAACCTTTTCGTTCAGTTTTATATGTGTGTGAAGTAGATGTTTTTGAACATCACGGATTCTGTGATGAATTCTCACATCTACTTAATACATGTTCTTATGCAAATAATAGTCTATGTTGAAGGCGCACTTGCATGGATAGTTCCCTTAAACATTCTTAATATTCTGTTGAATTGTCACATGTATCAAATAGTTGTCAATAACCTTTTCGTTCAGTTTTATATGTGTGTGAAGTAGATGTTTTTGAACATCACAGATTCCGTGAAGAATTCTCACATCTACTTAATACATGTTTAGTTGCGAATAATAGTCTCTGTTGAAGGCGCACTTGGTTGGATGAGTTTTTTGAAACATTCTTAATATTCTGTTGAATTGTCACATGTATCAAATAGTTGTTTATAACCTTTTCGTTCAGTTTTACATGTATGTGAAGTAGATGTTTTTGAACATCACGGATTCCTTGATGAATTCTCACATCTACTTAATACATGTTTAGTTGCGAATAATAGTCTCTGTAGAAGGTGGACTTGGATGGATTGGTTGTTTTAAACATCCTTAATATTCTGTTGAATTGTCACATGTATCAAATAGTTGTCAATAACCTTTTCGTTCAGTTTTATATGTGTGTGAAGTAGATGTTTTTGAACATCACAGATTCTGTGATGAATTCTCACATCTACTTAATACATGTTCTTATGCAAATAATAGTCTATGTTGAAGGCGCACTTGCATGGATAGTTCCCTTAAACATTCTTAATATTCTGTTGAATTGTCACATGTATCAAATAGTTGTCAATAACCTTTTCGTTCAATTTTATATGCGTGTGAAGTAGATGTTTTTGAACATCACAGATTCTGTGATGAATTCTCACATCTACTTAATACATATTTAGTTGCGAATAATAGTCTCTGTTGAAGGCGCACTTGGTTGGATTAGTTTTTTGAAACATTCTTAATATTCTGTTGAATTGTCACATCTACTTAATACATGTTTTGATGCAAATGATAGTCTCTGTTGAAGGCGCACTTGCATGGATTACTTCCCTTAAACATTAATCCATGCAAGTGCGCCTTCAACATAGACTATTATTTGCATAAAAACATGTATTAAGTAGATGTGAGATTTCATCACAGAATCTGTGATGTTGAAAAACATCTACTTCACACACATATAAAACTGAACGAAAAGGTTAATGACAACTATTTGATACAAATGACAATTCAACAGAATATTAAGAATGTTTCAAAAAATTAATCCATCCAAGTGCGCCTTCAACAGGGACTATTATTTGCATCAAAACATGTATTAAGTAGATGTGAGTATTCATCACAGAATCTGTGATGTTCAAAAACATCTACTTCGCACACATGTAAAGCTGAAGGAAAAGGTTATTAACAACTATTTTATACATGTGACAATTCAACAGAATACTAAGAATGTTTCAAAAAACTAATCCATCGAGGTGCACCTTCAACAGAGACTATTATTCGCAACTAAACATGTATTAAGTAGATGTGAGAATTCATCACAGAATCTGTGATGCTCAAAAACATCTACTTCACACACATGTAAAACTGAAGGATAAGGTTATTAACAACTATTTGAAACACATGACAATTCAACGGAATATTAAGAATGTTTAAAACAACTAATCCATCCAAGTGCGCCTTCAACAGAGACTATTATTCGCAACAAAACATGTATTAAGTAGATGTGAGAATTCATCACAGAATCTGTGATGTTCAAAAACATCTACTTCACACACATATAAAACTGAACGAAAAGGTTATTGACAACTATTTGATACATGTGACAATTCAACAGAATATTAAGAATGTTTAAGGGAACTAATCCATGCAAGTGCGCCTTCAACATAGACTATTATTTGCATAAAAACATGTATTAAGTAGATGTGAGAATTCATCACAGAATCTGTGATGTTCAAAAACATCTACTTCACACACATGTAAAACTGAAGGATAAGGTTATTAACAACTATTTTATACATGTGACAATTCAACAGAATGTTAAGAATGTTTAAAACAACTAATCCATCCAAGAGCGCCTTCAACAGAGACTATTATTCGCAACTAAACATGTATTAAGTAGATGTGAGGTTTCATCACAGGATCTGTGATGTTCAAAAACATCTACTTCACACACATATAAAACTGAACGAAAAGGTTATTGACAACTATTTGATACATGTGACAATTCAACAGAATATCAAGAATGTTTAAGGGAACTAATCGATGCAAGTGCGCCTTCAACATAGACTATTATTTGCATAAAAACATGTATCAAGTAGATGTGAGATTTCATCACAGAATCTGTGATGTTGAAAAACATCTACTTCACACACATATAAAACTGAACGAAAAGGTTAATCACAACTATTTAATACAAATGACAATTCAACAGAATATTAAGAATGTTTCAAAAAATTAATCCATCCAAGTGCGCCTTCAACAGGGACTATTATTTGCATCAAAACATGTATTAAGTAGATGTGAGAATTCATCACAGAATCTGTGATGTTCAAAAACATCTACTTCACACACATGTAAAACTGAAGGATAAGGTTATTAACAACTATTTTATACATGTGACAATTCAACAGAATGTTAAGAATGTTTAAAACAACTAATCCATCCAAGAGCGCCTTCAACAGAGACTATTATTCGCAACTAAACATGTATTAAGTAGATGTGAGAATTCATCACAGGATCTGTGATGTTCAAAAACATCTACTTCACACACATATAAAACTGAACGAAAAGGTTATTGACAACTATTTGATACATGTGACAATTCAACAGAATATCAAGAATGTTTAAGGGAACTAATCCATGCAAGTGCGCCTTCAACATAGACTATTATTTGCATAAAAACATGTATCAAGTAGATGTGAGATTTCATCACAGAATCTGTGATGTTGAAAAACATCTACTTCACACACATATAAAACTGAACGAAAAGGTTAATCACAACTATTTAATACAAATGACAATTCAACAGAATATTAAGAATGTTTCAAAAAATTAATCCATCCAAGTGCGCCTTCAACAGGGACTATTATTTGCATCAAAACATGTATTAAGTAGATGTGAGAATTCATCACAGAATCTGTGATGTTCAAAAACATCTACTTCACACACATGTAAAGCTGAAGGAAAAGGTTATTAACAACTATTTTATACATGTGACAATTCAACAGAATATTAAGAATGTTTCAAAAAACTAATCCATCCAAGTGCACCTTCAACAGAGACTATCATTCGCAACTAAACATGTATTAAGTAGATGTGAGAATTCATCACAGAATCTGTGATGCTCAAAAATATCTACTTCACACACATGTAAAACTGAAGGATAAGGTTATTAACAACTATTTGAAACACATGACAATTCAACAGAATATTAAGAATGTTTAAAACAACTAATCCATCCAAGTGCGCCTTCAACAGAGACTATTATTCGCAACAAAACATGTATTAAGTAGATGTGAGAATTCATCACAGAATCTGTGATGTTCAAAAACATCTACTTCACACACATATAAAACTGAACGAAAAGGTTATTAACAACTATTTGAAACATGTGACAATTCAACAGAATGTTAAGAATGTTTCAAAAAACTAATCCATCCAAGTGCACCTTCAACAGAGACTATTATTCGCAACTAAACACGTATTAAGTAGATGTGAGAATTCATCACAGAATCTGTGGTATTCAAAAACATCTACTTCACACACATATAAAACTGACAGAAAAGGTTATTGACAACTATTTTATACATGTGACAATTCAACAGAATATTAAGAATGTTTCAAAAAACTAATCCAACCAAGTGCGCCTTCAACAGAGACTATTATTCGCAACTAAACATGTATTAAGTAGATGTGAGAATTCATCATAGAATCTGTGATGTTCAAAACATCTACATCACACACATGTAAAACTGAAGGATAAGGTTATTAACAACTATTTGAAACATGTGACAATTCAACAGAATGTTAAGAATGTTTCAAAAAACTAATCCATCCAAGTGCACCTTCAACAGAGACTATTATTCGCAACTAAACACGTATTAAGTAGATGTGAGAATTCATCACAGAATCTGTGATATTTAAAAACATCTACTTCACACACATATAAAACTGACAGAAAAGGTTATTGACAACTATTTTATACATGTGCCAATTCAACAGAATATTAAGAATGTTTCAAAAAACTAATCCAACCAAGTGCGCCTTCAACAGAGACTATTATTCGCAACTAAACATGTATTAAGTAGATGTGAGAATTCATCACAGAATCTGTGATGTTCAAAACATCTACTTCACACACATATAAAACTGAACGAAAAGGTTATTGACAACTATTTGAAACATGTGACAATTCAACAGAATATTAAGAATGTTTAAGGGAAGTAATCCATGCAAGTGCGCCTTCAACAGAGACTATCATTTGCATCAAAACATGTATTAAGTAGATGTGAGAATTCATCACAGAATCTGTGATGTTCAAAAACATCTACTTCACATACATGTAAAGCTGAAGGATAAGGTTATTAACAACTATTTGAAACATATGACAATTCAACAGAATATTAAGAATGTTTAAAACAACTAATCCATCCAAGTGCGCCTTCAACAGAGACTATTATTCGCAACTAAACATGTATTAAGTAGATGTGAGAATTCATCACAGAATCTGTGATGTTCAAAAACATCTACTTCACACACATATAAAACTGAACGAAAAGGTTATTGACAACTATTTGAAACATGTGACAATTCAACAGAATGTTAAGAATGTTTACAACAACTAATCCATCGAGGTGCACTTTCAACAGAGACTATTATTCGCAACTAAACATGTATTAAGTAGATGTGAGAATTCATCACAGAATCTGTGATATTTAAAAACATCTACTTCACACACATATAAAACTGACAGAAAAGGTTATTGAAAACTATTTTATACATGTGAAAATTCAACAGAATATTAAGAATGTTTCAAAAAACTAATCCAACCAAGTGCGCCTTCAGCAGAGACTATTATTCGCAACTAAACATGTATTAAGTAGATGTGAGAATTCATCACAGAATCTGTGATGTTCAAAAACATCTACTTCACACACATATAAAACTGAACGAAAAGGTTATTGACAACTATTTGAAACATGTGACAATTCAACAGAATATTAAGAATGTTTAAGGGAAGTAATCCATGCAAGTGCGCCTTCAACAGAGACTATCATTTGCATCAAAACATGTATTAAGTAGATGTGAGAATTCATCACAGAATCTGTGATGTTCAAGAACATCTACTTCACACACATGTAAAGCTGAAGGATAAGGTTATTAACAACTATTTGAAACATATGACAATTCAACAGAATATTAAGAATGTTTAAAACAACTAATCCATCCAAGTGCGCCTTCAACAGAGACTATTATTCGCAACTAAACATGTATTAAGTAGATGTGAGAATTCATCACAGAATCTGTGATGTTCAAAAACATCTACTTCACACACATATAAAACTGAACGAAAAGGTTATTGACAACTATTTGAAACATGTGACAATTCAACAGAATGTTAAGAATGTTTACAACAACTAATCCATCGAGGTGCACCTTCAACAGAGACTATTATTCGCAACTAAACATGTATTAAGTAGATGTGAGAATTCATCACAGAATCTGTGATGCTCAAAAACATCTACTTCACACACATATAAAACTGAACGAAAAGGTTAATGACAACTATTTGATACAAATGACAATTCAACAGAATATTAAGAATGTTTCAAAAAATTAATCCATCCAAGTGCGCCTTCAACAGGGACTATTATTTGCATCAAAACATGTATTAAGTAGATGTGAGAATTCATCACAGAATCTGTGATGTTCAAAAACATCTACTTCACACACATGTAAAGCTGAAGGAAAAGGTTATTAACAACTATTTTATACATGTGACAATTCAACAGAATATTAAGAATGTTTCAAAAAACTAATCCATCCAAGTGCACCTTCAACAGAGAATATTATTCGCAACTAAACATGTATTAAGTAGATGTGAGAATTCATCACAGAATCTGTGATGCTCAAAAATATCTACTTCACACAAATGTAAAACTGAAGGATAAGGTTATTAAAAACTATTTGAAACACATGACAATTCAACAGAATATTAAGAATTTTTAAAACAACTAATCCATCCAAGTGCGCCTTCAACAGAGACTATTATTCGCAACAAAACATGTATTAAGTAGATGTGAGAATTCATCACAGAATCTGTGATGTTCAAAAACATCTACTTCACACACATATAAAACTGAACGAAAAGGTTATTAACAACTATTTGAAACATGTGACAATTCAACAGAATGTTAAGAATGTTTAAGGGAACTAATCCATCCAAGTGCACCTTCAACAGAGACTATTATTCGCAACTAAACACGTATTAAGTAGATGTGAGAATTCATCACAGAATCTGTGATATTCAAAAACATCTACTTCACACACATATAAAACTGACAGAAAAGGTTATTGACAACTATTTTATACATGTGAAAATTCAACAGAATTTTAAGAATGTTTCAAAAAACTAATCCAACCAAGTGCGCCTTCAACAGAGACTATTATTCGCAACTAAACATGTATCAACTAGATGTGAGAATTCATCATAGAATCTGTGATGTTCAAAACATCTACATCACACACATGTAAAACTGAAGGATAAGGTTATTAACAACTATTTGAAACATGTGACAATTCAACAGAATGTTAAGAATGTTTCAAAAAACTAATCCATCCAAGTGCACCTTCAACAGAGACTATTATTCGCAACTAAACACGTATTAAGTAGATGTGAGAATTCATCATAGAATCTGTGATATTTAAAAACATCTACTTCACACACATATAAAACTGACAGAAAAGGTTATTGACAACTATTTTATACATGTGACAATTCAACAGAATATTAAGAATGTTTCAAAAAACTAATCCAACCAAGTGCGCCTTCAACAGAGACTATTATTCGCAACTAAACATGTATTAAGTAGATGTGAGAATTCATCACAGAATCTGTGATGTTCAAAAACATCTACTTCACACACGTATAAAACTGAACGAAAAGGTTATTGACAACTATTTGAAACATGTGACAATTCAACAGAATATTAAGAATGTTTAAGGGAAGTAATCCATGCAAGTGCGCCTTCAACAGAGACTATCACTTGCATCAAAACATGTATTAAGTAGATGTGAGAATTCATCACAGAATCTGTGATGTTCAAAAACATCTACTTCACATACATGTAAAGCTGAAGGATAAGGTTATTAACAACTATTTGAAACATATGACAATTCAACAGAATATTAAGAATGTTTAAAACAACTAATCCATCCAAGTGCGCCTTCAACAGAGACTATTATTCGCAACTAAACATGTATTAAGTAGATGTGAGAATTCATCACAGAATCTGTGATGTTCAAAAACATCTACTTCACACACATATAAAACTGAACGAAAAGGTTGTTGACAACTATTTGAAACATGTGACAATTCAACAGAATATTAAGAATGTTTAAGGGAAGTAATCCATGCAAGTGCGCCTTCAACAGAGACTATCATTTGCATCAAAACATGTATTAAGTAGATGTGAGAATTCATCACAGAATCTGTGATGTTCAAAAACATCTACTTCACACACATGTAAAGCTGAAGGATAAGGTTATTAACAACTATTTGAAACATATGACAATTCAACAGAATATTAAGAATGTTTAAAACAACTAATCCATCCAAGTGCGCCTTCAACAGAGACTATTATTCGCAACTAAACATGTATTAAGTAGATGTGAGAATTCATCACAGAATCTGTGATGTTCAAAAACATCTACTTCACACACATATAAAACTGAACGAAAAGGTTATTGACAACTATTTGAAACATGTGACAATTCAACAGAATGTTAAGAATGTTTACAACAACTAATCCATCGAGGTGCACCTTCAACAGAGACTATTATTCGCAACTAAACATGTATTAAGTAGATGTGAGAATTCATCACAGAATCTGTGATGCTCAAAAACATCTACTTCACACTCATGTAAAACTGAAGGATAAGGTTATTAACAACTATTTGAAACATATGACAATTCAACAGAATATTAAGAATGTTTAAAACAACTAATCCATCCAAGTGCGCCTTCAACAGAGACTATTATTCGCAACAAAACATGTATTAAGTAGATGTGAGAATTCATCACAGAATCTGTGATGTTCAAAAACATCTACTTCACACACATATAAAACTGAACGAAAAGGTTATAGAAAACTATTTGATACATTTGACAATTCAACAGAATATTAAGAATGTTTCAAAAAACTAATCCATCCAAGTGCGCCTTCAACAGAGACTATTATTCGCAACTAAACATGTATTAAGTAGTTGTGAGAAATCATCACGGAATCTGTGATGTTCAAAAAACATCTACTTCACACGCATATAAAACTGAACGAAAAGGTTATTGACAACTATTTTATACATGTGACAATTCAACAGAATATTAAGAATGCTTCAAAAAACTAATACAACCAAGTGCGCCTTCAACAGAGGCTATTATTCGCAACTAAACATGTATTAAGTAGATCTGAGAATTCATCACAGAATCTGTGATGTTCAAAAACATCTACTTCACACGCATATAAAATTGAACGAAAAGGTTATTGACAACAATTTGATACATGTGACAATTCAACAGAATATTAAGAATGTTTCAAAAAATTAATCCATCCAAGTGCGCCTTCAACAGGGACTATTATTTGCATCAAATCATGTATTAAGTAGATGTGAGAATTCATCACAGAATCTGTGATGTTCAAAAACATCTACTTCGCACACATGTAAAGCTGAAGGAAAAGGTTATTAACAACTATTTTATACATGTGACAATTCAACAGAATACTAAGAATGTTTCAAAAAACTAATCCATCGAGGTGCACCTTCAACAGAGACTATTATTCGCAACAAAACATGTATTAAGTAGATGTGAGAATTCATCACAGAATCTGTGATGTTCAAAAACATCTACTTCACACACATATAAAACTGAACGAAAAGGTTATTGACAACTATTTGATACATGTGACAATTCAACAGAATATTAAGAATGTTTAAGGGAACTAATCCATGCAAGTGCGCCTTCAACAGAGAATATTATTCGCAACTAAACATGTATTAAGTAGATGTGAGAATTCATCACAGAATCTGTGATGCTCAAAAATATCTACTTCACACAAATGTAAAACTGAAGGATAAGGTTATTAAAAACTATTTGAAACACATGACAATTCAACAGAATATTAAGAATTTTTAAAACAACTAATCCATCCAAGTGCGCCTTCAACAGAGACTATTATTCGCAACTAAACATGTATTAAGTAGATGTGAGAATTCATCATAGAATCTGTGATGTTCAAAACATCTACATCACACACATATAAAACTGAAGGATAAGGTTATTAACAACTATTTGAAACATGTGACAATTGAACAGAATGTTAAGAATGTTTCAAAAAACTAATCCATCCAAGTGCACCTTCAACAGAGACTATTATTCGCAACTAAACACGTATTAAGTAGATGTGAGAATTCATCACAGAATCTGTGATAGTTAAAAACATCTACTTCACACACATATAAAACTGACAGAAAAGGTTATTGACAACTATTTTATACATGTGACAATTCAACAGAATATTAAGAATGTTTCAAAAAACTAATCCAACCAAGTGCGCCTTCAACAGAGACTATTATTCGCAACTAAACATGTATTAAGTAGATGTGAGAATTCATCACAGAATCTGTGATATTTAAAAACATCTACTTCACACACATATAAAACTGACAGAAAAGGTTATTGACAACTATTTTATACATGTGACAATTCAACAGAATATTAAGAATGTTTCAAAAAACTAATCCAACCAAGTGCGCCTTCAACAGAGACTATTATTCGCAACTAAACATGTATTAAGTAGATGTGAGAATTCATCACAGAATCTGTGATGTTCAAAAACATCTACTTCACACACATATAAAACTGAACGAAAAGGTTATTGACAACTATTTGAAACATGTGACAATTCAACAGAATATTAAGAATGTTTAAGGGAAGTAATCCATGCAAGTGCGCCTTCAACAGAGACTATCATTTGCATCAAAACATGTATTAAGTAGATGTGAGAATTCATCACAGAATCTGTGATGTTCAAAAACATCTACTTCACATACATGTAAAGCTGAAGGATAAGGTTATTAACAACTATTTGAAACATATGACAATTCAACAGAATATTAAGAATGTTTAAAACAACTAATCCATCCAAGTGCGCCTTCAACAGAGACTATTATTCGCAACTAAACATGTATTAAGTAGATGTGAGAATTCATCACAGAATCTGTGATGTTCAAAAACATCTACTTCACACACATGTAAAGCTGAAGGATAAGGTTATTAACAACTATTTGAAACATATGACAATTCAACAGAATATTAAGAATGTTTAAAACAACTAATCCATACAAGTGCGCCTTCAACAGAGACTATTATTTGCAACTAAACATGTATTAAGTAGATGTGAGAATTCATCACAGAATCTGTGATGTTCAAAAACATCTACTTCACACACATATAAAACTGAACGAAAAGGTTATTGACAACTATTTGAAACATGTGACAATTCAACAGAATGTTAAGAATGTTTACAACAACTAATCCATCGAGGTGCACCTTCAACAGAGACTATTATTCGCAACTAAACATGTATTAAGTAGATGTGAGAATTCATCACAGAATCTGTGATGTTCAAAAACATCTACTTCACACACATATAAAACTGAACGAAAAGGTTATAGACAACTATTTGATACATGTGACAATTCAACAGAATATTAAGAATGTTTCAAAAAACTAATCCATCCAAGTGCGCCTTCAACAGAGACTATTATTCGCAACTAAACATGTATTAAGTAGTTGTGAGAAATCATCACGGAATCTGTGATGTTCAAAAAACATCTACTTCACACGCATATAAAACTGAACGAAAAGGTTATTGACAACTATTTTATACATGTGACAATTCAACAGAATATTAAGAATGCTTCAAAAAACTAATCCAACCATGTGCGCCTTCAACAGAGGCTATTATTCGCAACTAAACATGTATTAAGTAGATCTGAGAATTCATCACAGAATCTGTGATGTTCAAAAACATCTACTTCACACGCATATAAAATTGAACGAAAAGGTTATTGACAACAATTTGATACATGTGACAATTAAACAGAATATTAAGAATGTTTCAAAAAACTAATCCAACTAAGTGCGCCTTCAACAGAGACTATTATTCGCAACTAAACATGTATTAAGTAGTTGTGAGAAATCATCAGGGAATCTGTGATGCTCAAAAACATCTACTTCACACGCATATAAAACTGAACGATAAGGTTAATGACAACTATTTGATACAAATGACAATTCAACAGAATATTAAGAATGTTTCAAAAAATTAATCCATCCAAGTGCGCCTTCAACAGGGACTATTAATTGCATCAAATCATGTATTAAGTAGATGTGAGAATTCATCACAGAATCTGTGATGTTCAAAAACATCTACTTCGCACACATGTAAAGCTGAAGGAAAAGGTTATTAACAACTATTTTATACATGTGACAATTCAACAGAATACTAAGAATGTTTCAAAAAACTAATCCATCGAGGTGCACCTTCAACAGAGACTATTATTCGCAACTAAACATGTATTAAGTAGATGTGAGAATTCATCACAGAATCTGTGATGCTCAAAAACATCTACTTCACACACATGTAAAACTGAAGGATAAGGTTATTAACAACTATTTGAAACACATGACAATTCAACGGAATATTAAGAATGTTTAAAACAACTAATCCATCCAAGTGCGCCTTCAACAGAGACTATTATTCGCAACAAAACATGTATTAAGTAGATGTGAGAATTCATCACAGAATCTGTGATGTTCAAAAACATCTACTTCACACACATATAAAACTGAACGAAAAGGTTATTGACAACTATTTGATACATGTGACAATTCAACAGAATATTAAGAATGTTTAAGGGAACTAATCCATGCAAGTGCGCCTTCAACATAGACTATTATTTGCATAAAAACATGTATTAAGTAGATGTGAGAATTCATCACAGAATCTGTGATGTTCAAAAACATCTACTTCACACACATGTAAAACTGAAGGATAAGGTTATTAAAAACTATTTTATACATGTGACAATTCAACAGAATGTTAAGAATGTTTAAAACAACTAATCCATCCAAGTGCGCCTTCAACAGAGACTATTATTCGCAACTAAACATGTATTAAGTAGATGTGAGAATTCATCACAGGATCTGTGATGTTCAAAAACATCTACTTCACACACATATAAAACTGAACGAAAAGGTTATTGACAACTATTTGATACATGTGACAATTCAACAGAATATCAAGAATGTTTAAGGGAACTAATCCATGCAAGTGCGCCTTCAACATAGACTATTATTTGCATAAAAACATGTATTAAGTAGATGTGAGATTTCATCACAGAATCTGTGATGTTGAAAAACATCTACTTCACACACATATAAAACTGAACGAAAAGGTTAATGACAACTATTTGATACAAATGACAATTCAACAGAATATTAAGAATGTTTCAAAAAATTAATCCATCCAAGTGCGCCTTCAACAGGGACTATTATTTGCATCAAAACATGTATTAAGTAGATGTGAGAATTCATCACAGAATCTGTGATGTTCAAAAACATCTACTTCACACACATGTAAAGCTGAAGGAAAAGGTTATTAACAACTATTTTATACATGTGACAATTCAACAGAATATTAAGAATGTTTCAAAAAACTAATCCATCCAAGTGCACCTTCAACAGAGACTATTATTCGCAACTAAACATGTATTAAGTAGATGTGAGAATTCATCACAGAATCTGTGATGCTCAAAAATATCTACTTCACACACATGTAAAACTGAAGGATAAGGTTATTAACAACTATTTGAAACACATGACAATTCAACAGAATATTAAGAATGTTTAAAACAACTAATCCATCCAAGTGCGCCTTCAACAGAGACTATTATTCGCAACTAAACACGTATTAAGTAGATGTGAGAATTCATCACAGAATCTGTGATAGTTAAAAACATCTACTTCACACACATATAAAACTGAACGAAAAGGTTATTAACAACTATTTGAAACATGTGACAATTCAACAGAAAGTTAAGAATGTTTCAAAAAACTAATCCATCCAAGTGCACCTTCAACAGAGACTATTATTCGCAACTAAACACGTATTAAGTAGATGTGAGAATTCATCACAGAATCTGTGATATTCAAAAACATCTACTTCACACACATATAAAACTGACAGAAAAGGTTATTGACAACTATTTTATACATGTGACAATTCAAGAGAATATTAAGAATGTTTCAAAAAACTAATCCAACCAAGTGCGCCTTCAACAGAGACTATTATTCGCAACTAAACATGTATTAAGTAGATGTGAGAATTCATCTTAGAATCTGTGATGTTCAAAACATCTACATCACACACATGTAAAACTGAAGGATAAGGTTATTAACAACTATTTGAAACATGTGACAATTCAACAGAATGTTAAGAATGTTTCAAAAAACTAATCCATCCAAGTGCACCTTCAACAGAGACTATTATTCGCAACTAAACACGTATTAAGTAGATGAGAGAATTCATCACAGAATCTGTGATATTTAAAAACATCTACTTCACACACATATAAAACTGACAGAAAAGGTTATTGACAACTATTTTATACATGTGACAATTCAACAGAATATTAAGAATGTTTCAAAAAACTAATCCAACCAAGTGCGCCTTCAACAGAGACTATTATTCGCAACTAAACATGTATTAAGTAGATGTGAGAATTCATCACAGAATCTGTGATGTTCAAAAACATCTACTTCACACACATATAAAACTGAACGAAAAGGTTATTGACAACTATTTGAAACATGTGACAATTGAACAGAATATTAAGAATGTTTAAGGGAAGTAATCCATGCAAGTGCGCCTTCAACAGAGACTATCATTTGCATCAAAACATGTATTAAGTAGATGTGAGAATTCATCACAGAATCTGTGATGTTCAAAAACATCTACTTCACATACATATAAAACTGAACGAAAAGGTTATAGACAACTATTTGATACATGTGACAATTCAACAGAATATTAAGAATGTTTCAAAAAACTAATCCATCCAAGTGCGCCTTCAACAGAGACTATTATTCGCAACTAAGCATGTATTAAGTAGTTGTGAGAAATCATCACGGAATCTGTGATGTTCAAAAACATCTACTTCACACGCATATAAAATTGAACGAAAAGGTTATTGACAACAATTTGATACATGTGACAATTAAACAGAATATTAAGAATGTTTCAAAAAACTAATCCAACTAAGTGCGCCTTCAACAGAGACTATTATTCGCAACTAAACATGTATTAAGTAGTTGTGAGAAATCATCAGGGAATCTGTGATGCTCAAAAACATCTACTTCACACGCATATAAAACTGAACGATAAGGTTAATGACAACTATTTGATACAAATGACAATTCAACAGAATATTAAGAATGTTTCAAAAAATTAATCCATCCAAGTGCGCCTTCAACAGGGACTATTATTTGCATCAAATCATGTATTAAGTAGATGTGAGAATTCATCACAGAATCTGTGATGTTCAAAAACATCTACTTCGCACACATGTAAAGCTGAAGGAAAAGGTTATTAACAACTATTTTATACATGTGACAATTCAACAGAATACTAAGAATGTTTCAAAAAACTAATCCATCGAGGTGCACCTTCAACAGAGACTATTATTCGCAACTAAACATGTATTAAGTAGATGTGAGAATTCATCACAGAATCTGTGATGCTCAAAAACATCTACTTCACACACATGTAAAACTGAAGGATAAGGTTATTAACAACTATTTGAAACACATGACAATTCAACGGAATATTAAGATTGTTTAAAACAACTAATCCATCCAAGTGCGCCTTCAACAGAGACTATTATTCGCAACAAAACATGTATTAAGTAGATGTGAGAATTCATCACAGAATCTGTGATGTTCAAAAACATCTACTTCACACACATATAAAACTGAACGAAAAGGTTATTGACAACTATTTGATACATGTGACAATTCAACAGAATATTAAGAATGTTTAAGGGAACTAATCCATGCAAGTGCGCCTTCAACATAGACTATTATTTGCATTAAAACATGTATTAAGTAGATGTGAGAATTCATCACAGAATCTGTGATGTTCAAAAACATCTACTTCACACACATGTAAAACTGAAGGATAAGGTTATTAACAACTATTTTATACATGTGACAATTCAACAGAATGTTAAGAATGTTTAAAACAACTAATCCATCCAAGTGCGCCTTCAACAGAGACTATTATTCGCAACTAAACATGTATTAAGTAGATGTGAGAATTCATCACAGGATCTGTGATGTTCAAAAACATCTACTTCACACACATATAAAACTGAACGAAAAGGTTAATGACAACTATTTGATACAAATGACAATTCAACAGAATATTAAGAATGTTTCAAAAAATTAATCCATCCAAGTGCGCCTTCAACAGGGACTATTATTTGCATCAAATCATGTATTAAGTAGATGTGAGAATTCATCACAGAATCTGTGATGTTCGAGGGCATCTACTTCGCACACATGTAAAGCTGAAGGAAAAGGTTATTAACAACTATTTTATACATGTGACAATTCAACAGAATACTAAGAATGTTTCAAAAAACTAATCCATCGAGGTGCACCTTCAACAGAGACTATTATTCGCAACTAAACATGTATTAAGTAGATGTGAGAATTCATCACAGGATCTGTGATGCTCAAAAACATCTACTTCACACACATGTAAAACTGAAGGATAAGGTTATTAACAACTATTTGAAACACATGACAATTCAACGGAATATTAAGAATGTTTAAAACAACTAATCCATCCAAGTGCGCCTTCAACAGAGACTATTATTCGCAACAAAACATGTATTAAGTAGATGTGAGAATTCATCACAGAATCTGTGATGTTCAAAAACATCTACTTCACACACATATAAAACTGAACGAAAAGGTTATTGACAACTATTTGATACATGTGACAATTCAACAGAATATTAAGAATGTTTATGGGAACTAATCCATGCAAGTGCGCCTTCAACATAGACTATTATTTGCATAAAAACATGTATTAAGTAGATGTGAGAATTCATCACAGAATCTGTGATGTTCAAAAACATCTACTTCACACACATGTAAAACTGAAGGATAAGGTTATTAACAACTATTTTATACATGTGACAATTCAACAGAATGTTAAGAATGTTTAAAACAACTAATCCATCCAAGTGCGCCTTCAACAGAGACTATTATTCGCAACTAAACATGTATTAAGTAGATGTGAGAATTCATCACAGGATCTGTGATGTTCAAAAACATCTACTTCACACACATATAAAACTGAACGAAAAGGTTATTGACAACTATTTGATACATGTGACAATTCAACAGAATATCAAGAATGTTTAAGGGAACTAATCCATGCAAGTGCGCCTTCAACATAGACTATTATTTGCATAAAAACATGTATTAAGTAGATGTGAGATTTCATCACAGAATCTGTGATGTTGAAAAACATCTACTTCACACACATATAAAACTGAACGAAAAGGTTAATGACAACTATTTGATACAAATGACAATTCAACAGAATATTAAGAATGTTTCAAAAAATTAATCCATCCAAGTGCGCCTTCAACAGGGACTATTATTTGCATCAAAACATGTATTAAGTAGATGTGAGAATTCATCACAGAATCTGTGATGTTCAAAAACATCTACTTCACACACATGTAAAGCTGAAGGAAAAGGTTATTAACAACTATTTTATACATGTGACAATTCAACAGATTATTAAGAATGTTTCAAAAAACTAATCCATCCAAGTGCACCTTCAACAGAGACTATTATTCGCAACTAAACATATATTAAGTAGATGTGAGAATTCATCACAGAATCTGTGATGCTCAAAAATATCTACTTCACACACATGTAACACTGAAGGATAAGGTTATTAACAACTATTTGAAACACATGACAATTCAACAGAATATTAAGAATGTTTAAAACAACTAATCCATCCAAGTGCGCCTTCAACAGAGACTATTATTCGCAACAAAACATGTATTAAGTAGATGTGAGAATTCATCACAGAATCTGTGATGTTCAAAAACATCTACTTCACACACATATAAAACTGAACGAAAAGGTTATTAACAACTATTTGAAACATGTGACAATTCAACAGAATGTTAAGAATGTTTCAAAAAACTAATCCATCCAAGTGCACCTTCAACAGAGACTATTATTCGCAACTAAACACGTATTAAGTAGATGTGAGAATTCATCACAGAATCTGTGATATTCAAAAACATCTACTTCACACACATATAAAACTGACAGAAAAGGTTATTGACAACTATTTTATACATGTGACAATTCAACAGAATATTAAGAATGTTTCAAAAAACTAATCCAACCAAGTGCGCCTTCAACAGAGACTATTATTCGCAACTAAACATGTATTAAGTAGATGTGAGAATTCATCATAGAATCTGTGATGTTCAAAACATCTACATCACACACATGTAAAACTGAAGGATAAGGTTATTAACAACTATTTGAAACATGTGACAATTCAACAGAATGTTAAGAATGTTTCAAAAAACTAATCCATCCAAGTGCACCTTCAACAGAGACTATTATTCGCAACTAAACACGTATTAATTAGATGTGAGAATTCATCACAGAATCTGTGATATTTAAAAACATCTACTTCACACACATATAAAACTGACAGAAAAGGTTATTGACAACTATTTTATACATGTGACAATTCAACAGAATGTTAAGAATGTTTCAAAAAACTAATCCAACCAAGTGCGCCTTCAACAGAGACTATTATTCGCAACTAAACATGTATCAAGTAGATGTGAGAATTCATCACAGAATCTGTGATGTTCAAAAACATCTACTTCACACACATATAAAACTGAACGAAAAGGTTATTGACAACTATTTGAAACACGTGACAATTCAACAGAATATTAAGAATGTTTAAGGGAAGTAATCCATGCAAGTGCGCCTTCAACAGAGACTATCATTTGCATCAAAACATGTATTAAGTAGATGTGAGAATTCATCACAGAATCTGTGATGTTCAAAAACATCTACTTCACATACATGTAAAGCTGAAGGATAAGGTTATTAACAACTATTTGAAACATATGACAATTCAACAGAATATTAAGAATGTTTAAAACAACTAATCCATCCAAGTGCGCCTTCAACAGAGACTATTATTCGCAACTAAACATGTATTAAGTAGATGTGAGAATTCATCACAGAATCTGTGATGTTCAAAAACATCTACTTCACACACATATAAAACTGAACGAAAAGGTTATTGACAACTATTTGAAACATGTGACAATTCAACAGAATGTTAAGAATGTTTACAACAACTAATCCATCGAGGTGCACTTTCAACAGAGACTATTATTCGCAACTAAACATGTATTAAGTAGATGTGAGAATTCATCACAGAATCTGTGATATTTAAAAACATCTACTTCACACACATATAAAACTGATAGAAAAGGTTATTGACAACTATTTTATACATGTGACAATTCAACAGAATATTAAGAATGTTTCAAAAAACTAATCCAACCAAGTGCGCCTTCAGCAGAGACTATTATTCGCAACTAAACATGTATTAAGTAGATGTGAGAATTCATCACAGAATCTGTGATGTTCAAAAACATCTACTTCACACACATATAAAACTGAACGAAAAGGTTATTGACAACTATTTGAAATATGTGACAATTCAACAGAATATTGAGAATGTTTAAGGGAAGTAATCCATGCAAGTGCGCCTTCAACAGAGACTATCATTTGCATCAAAACATGTATTAAGTAGATGTGAGAATTCATCACAGAATCTGTGATGTTCAAAAACATCTACTTCACACACGTGTAAAGCTGAAGGATAAGGTTATTAACAACTATTTGAAACATATGACAATTCAACAGAATATTAAGAATGTTTAAAACAACTAATCCATCCAAGTGCGCCTTCAACAGAGACTATTATTCGCAACTAAACATGTATTAAGTAGATGTGAGAATTCATCACAGAATCTGTGATGTTCAAAAACATCTACTTCACACACATATAAAACTGAACGAAAAGGTTATTGACAACTATTTGAAACATGTGACAATTCAACAGAATGTTAAGAATGTTTACAACAACTAATCCATCGAGGTGCACCTTCAACAGAGACTATTATTCGCAACTAAACATGTATTAAGTAGATGTGAGATATAATCACAGAATCTGTGATGCTCAAAAACATCTACTTCACACTCATGTAAAACTGAAGGATAAGGTTATTAACAACTATTTGAAACATATGACAATTCAACAGAATATTAAGAATGTTTAAAACAACTAATCCATCCAAGTGCGCCTTCAACAGAGACTATTATTCGCAACAAAACATGTATTAAGTAGTTGTGAGAAATCATCACGGAATCTGTGATGTTCAAAAAACATCTACTTCACACGCATATAAAACTGAACGAAAAGGTTATTGACAACTATTTAAAACATGTGACAATTCAACAGAATGTTAAGAATGTTTACAACAACTAATCCATCGAGGTGCACCTTCAACAGAGACTATTATTCGCAACTAAACATGTATTAAGTAGATGTGAGATATAATCACAGAATCTGTGATATTTAAAAACATCTACTTCACACACATATAAAACTGACAGAAAAGGTTATTGACAACTATTTTATACATGTGACAATTCAACAGAATATTAAGAATGTTTCAAAAAACTAATCCATCCAAGTGCGCCTTCAACAGAGACTATTATTCGCAACTAAACATGTATTAAGTAGTTGTGAGAAATCATCACGGAATCTGTGATGTTCAAAAAACATCTACTTCACACGCATATAAAAATGAACGAAAAGGTTATTGACAACTATTTTATACATGTGACAATTCAACAGAATATTAAGAATGCTTCAAAAAACTAATCCAACCAAGTGCGCCTTCAACAGAGGCTGTTATTCGCAACTAAACATGTATTAAGTAGATCTGAGAATTCATCACAGAATCTGTGATGTTCAAAAACATCTACTTCACACGCATATAAAATTGAACGAAAAGGTTATTGACAACAATTTGATACATGTGACAATTAAACAGAATATTAAGAATGTTTCAAAAAACTAATCCAACTAAGTGCGCCTTCAACAGAGACTATTATTCGCAACTAAACATGTATTAAGTAGTTGTGAGAAATCATCAGGGAATCTGTGATGCTCAAAAACATCTACTTCACACGCATATAAAACTGAACGATAAGGTTATTAACAACTATTTTATACATGTGACAATTCAACAGAATATTAAGAATGTTTCAAAAAACTAATCAAACAAAGTGCGCCCTCAACAGAGACTATTATTCGCAACTAAACATGTATTAAGTAGATGTGAGAATTCATCACAGAATCTGTGATGCTCAAAAACATCTACTTCACACACATGTAAAACTAAAGGATAAGGTTATTAACAACTATTTGAAACATATGACAATTCAACAGAATATTAAGAATGTTTAAAACAACTAATCCATCCAAGTGCGACTTCAACAGAGACTATTATTCGCAACTAAACATGTATTAAGTAAATGTGAGAATTCATCACAGTATCTGTGATGTTCAAAAACATCTACTTCACACACATATAAAACTGAACGAAAAAATTATTGACAACTTTTTGATACATGTGACAATTCAACTGAATATTAAGAATGTTTCAAAAAACTCATCCAACCAAGTGCGCCTTCAACAGAGACTATTATTCGCAACTAAACATGTATTAAGTAGATGTGAGAATTCATCACAGAATCTGTGATGTTCAAAAACATCTATATCACACACGTGTAAAGCTGAAGGATAAGGTTATTAACAACTATTTGAAACATGTGACAATTCAACAGAATATTAAGAATGTTTAAAACAACCAATCCATCCAAGTGCACCTTCAACAGAGACTATTATTCGCAACAAAACATGTATTAAGTAGATGTGAGAATTCATCACAGAATCTGTGATGTTCAAAAACATCTACTTCACACACATATAAAACTGAACGAAAAGGTTATTGACAACTATTTGATACATGTGACAATTCAACAGAATATTAAGAATGTTTAAGGGAACTATCCATGCAAGTGCGCCTTCAACATAGACTATTATTTGCATAAAAACATGTATTAAGTAGATGTGACAATTCATCACAGAATCTGTGATGTTCAAAAACATCTACTTCACACACATGTAAAACTGAAGGATAAGGTAATTAACAACTATTTTATACATGTGACAATTCAACAGAATATTAAGAATGCTTCAAAAAACTAATCCAACCAAGTGCGCCTTCAACAGAGACTATTATTCGCAACTAAACATGTATTAAGTAGATGTGAGAATTCATCACAGAATCTGTGATGTTCAAAAACATCTACATCACACACGTGTAAAGCTGAAGGATAAGGTTATTAACAACTATTTGAAACATGTGACAATTCAACAGAATATTAAGAATGTTTAAAACAACCAATCCATCCAAGTGCACCTTCAACAGAGACTATTATTCGCAACAAAACATGTATTAAGTAGATGTGAGAATTCATCACAGAATCTGTGATGTTCAAAAACATCTACTTCACACACATATAAAACTGAACGAAAAGGTTATTGACAACTATTTGATACATGTGACAATTCAACAGAATATTAAGAATGTTTAAGGGAACTATCCATGCAAGTGCGCCTTCAACATAGACTATTATTTGCATAAAAACATGTATTAAGTAGATGTGACAATTCATCACAGAATCTGTGATGTTCAAAAACATCTACTTCACACACATGTAAAACTGAAGGATAAGGTAATTAACAACTATTTTATACATGTGACAATTCAACAGAATATTAAGAATGTTTCAAAAAATTAATCCATCCAAGTGCGCCTTCAACAGAGACTATTATTCGCAACTAAACATGTATTAAGTAGATGTGAGAATTCATCACAGAATCTGTGATGTTCAAAAACATCTACTTCACACACGTGTAAAGCTGAAGGATAAGGTTATTAACAACTATTTGAAACATGTGACAATTCAACAGAATATTAAGAATGTTTAAAACAACCAATCCATCCAAGTGCACCTTCAACAGAGACTATTATTCGCAACTAAACATGTATTAAGTAGATGTGAGAATTCATCACAGAATCTGTGATGTTCAAAAAACATCTACTTCACATACATGTAAAGCTGAAGGAAAATATTATTAACAACTAATTCATACATGTGACAATTCAACAGAATATTAAGAATGTTTCAAAAAACTAATCCATCCAAGTGCGCCTTCAATAGAGACTATCATTCGCAACAAAACATGTATTAAGTAGATGTGAGAAATCATCACAGAATCTGTGATGTTCAAAAACATCTACATCACACACGTGTAAAGCTGAAAGATAAGGTTATTAACAACTATTTGAAACATGTGACAATTCAACAGAATATTAAGAATGTTTAAAACAACTAATCCATCCAAGTGCGCCTTCAATAGAGACTATCATTCGCAACAAAACATGTATTAAGTAGATGTGAGAAATCATCACAGAATCTGTGATGTTCAAAAACATCTACATCACACACGTGTAAAGCTGAAGGATAAGGTTATTAACAACTATTTGAAACATGTGACAATTCAACAGAATATTAAGAATGTTTAAAACAACTAATCCATCCAAGTGCACCTTCAACAGAGACTAATATTCGCAACTAAACATGTATTAAGTAGATGTAAGAAATCATCACAGAAGCTGTGATGTTCAAAAACATCTACATCACACACGTGTAAAGCTGAAGGATAAGGTTATTAACAACTATTTGAAACATGTGACAATTCAACAGAATATTAAGAATGTTTCAAATAACTAATCCAACCAAGTGCGCCTTCAACAGAGACTATTTTTCGCAACTAAACATGTATTAAGTAGATGTAAGAAATCATCACAGAATCTGTGATGTTCAAAAACATCTACATCACACACGTGTAAAGCTGAAGGATAAGGTTATTAACAACTATTTGAAACATGTGACAATTCAACAGAATATTAAGAATGTTTAAAACAACCAATCCATCCAAGTGCACCTTCAACAGAGACTATCATTTGCATCAAAACATGTATTAAGTACATGTGAGAATTCATCACAGAATCTGTGATGTTCAAAAACATCTACTTCACACACATGTAAAGATGAAGGATAAGGTTATTAACAACTATTTGAAACATATGACAATTCAACAGAATGTTAAGAATGTTTACAACAACTAATCCATCGAGGTGCACCTTCAACAGAGACTATCATTTGCATCAAAACATGTATTAAGTACATGTGAGAATTCATCACAGAATCTGTGATGTTCAAAAACATCTACTTCACACACATGTAAAGATGAAGGATAAGGTTATTAACAACTATTTGAAACATATGACAATTCAACAGAATGTTAAGAATGTTTACAACAACTAATCCATCGAGGTGCACCTTCAACAGAGACTATTATTCGCAACTAAACATGTATTAAGTAGATGTGAGAATTCATCACAGAATCTGTGATGCTCAAAAACATCTACTTCACACACATATAAAACTGAAGGATAAGGTTATTAACAACTATTTGAAACATATGACAATTCAACAGAATATTAAGAATGTTTAAAACAACTAATCCATCCAAGTGCGCCTTCAACAGAGACTATTATTCGCAACAAAACATGTATTAAGTAGATGTGAGAATTCATCACAGAATCTGTGATGTTCAAAAACATCTACTTCACACACATATAAAACTGAACGAAAAGGTTATAGACAACTATTTGATACATGTGACAATTCAACAGAATATTAAGAATGTTTCAAAAAACTAATCCATCCAAGTGCGCCTTCAACAGAGACTATTATTCGCAACTAAACATGTATTAAGTAGTTGTGAGAAATCATCACGGAATCTGTGATGTTCAAAAAACATCTACTTCACACGCATATAAAACTGAACGAAAAGGTTATTGACAACTATTTTATACATGTGACAATTCAACAGAATATTAAGAATGCTTCAAAAAACTAATCCAACCAAGTGCGCCTTCAACAGAGGCTATTATTCGCAACTAAACATGTATTAAGTAGATCTGAGAATTCATCACAGAATCTGTGATGTTCAAAAACATCTACTTCACACGCATATAAAATTGAACGAAAAGGTTATTGACAACAATTTGATACATGTGACAATTAAACAGAATATTAAGAATGTTTCAAAAAACTAATCCAACTAAGTGCGCCTTCAACAGAGACTATTATTCGCAACTAAACATGTATTAAGTAGTTGTGAGAAATCATCAGGGAATCTGTGATGCTCAAAAACATCTACTTCACACGCATATAAAACTGAACGATAAGGTTATTAACAACTATTTTATACATGTGACAATTCAACAGAATATTAAGAATGTTTCAAAAAACTAATCCAACAAAGTGCGCCCTCAACAGAGACTATTATTCGCAACTAAACATGTATTAAGTAGATGTGAGAATTCATCACAGAATCTGTGATGCTCAAAAACATCTACTTCACACACATGTAAAACTAAAGGATAAGGTTATTAACAACTATTTGAAACATATGACAATTCAACAGAATATTAAGAATGTTTAAAACAACTAATCCATCCAAGTGCGCCTTCAACAGAGACTATTATTCGCAACTAAACATGTATTAAGTAAATGTGAGAATTCATCACAGTATCTGTGATGTTCAAAAACATCTACTTCACACACATATAAAACTGAACGAAAAAATTATTGACAACTTTTTGATACATGTGACAATTCAACAGAATATTAAGAATGTTTAAGGGAACTATCCATGCAAGTGCGCCTTCAACATAGACTATTATTTGCATAAAAACATGTATTAAGTAGATGTGACAATTCATCACAGAATCTGTGATGTTCAAAAACATCTACTTCACACACATGTAAAACTGAAGGATAAGGTAATTAACAACTATTTTATACATGTGACAATTCAACAGAATATTAAGAATGTTTCAAAAAATTAATCCATCCAAGTGCGCCTTCAACAGATACTATTATTCGCAACTAAACATGTATTAAGTAGATGTGAGAATTCATCACAGAATCTGTGATGTTCAAAAAACATCTACTTCACATACATGTAAAGCTGAAGGAAAATATTATTAACAACTAATTCATACATGTGACAATTCAACAGAATATTAAGAATGTTTCAAAAAACTAATCCATCCAAGTGCGCCTTCAATAGAGACTATCATTCGCAACAAAACATGTATTAAGTAGATGTGAGAAATCATCACAGAATCTGTGATGTTCAAAAACATCTTCATCACACACGTGTAAAGCTGAAGGATAAGGTTATTAACAACTATTTGAAACATGTGACAATTCAACAGAATATTAAGAATGTTTAAAACAACCAATCCATCTAAGTGCACCTTCAACAGAGACTATCATTTGCATCAAAACATGTAATAAGTACATGTGAGAATTCATCACAGAATCTGTGATGTTCAAAAACATCTACTTCACACACATGTAAAGATGAAGGATAAGGTTATTAACAACTATTTGAAACATATGACAATTCAACAGAATGTTAAGAATGTTTACAACAACTAATCCATCGAGGTGCACCTTCAACAGAGACTATTATTCGCAACTAAACATGTATTAAGTAGATGTGAGAATTCATCACAGAATCTGTGATGCTCAAAAACATCTACTTCACACACATATAAAACTGAAGGATAAGGTTATTAACAACTATTTGAAACATATGACAATTCAACAGAATATTAAGAATGTTTAAAACAACTAATCCATCCAAGTGCGCCTTCAACAGAGACTATTATTCGCAACAAGACATGTATTAAGTAGATGTGAGAATTCATCACAGAATCTGTGATGTTCAAAAACATCTACTTCACACACATATAAAACTGAACGAAAAGGTTATTGACAACTATTTGATACATGTGACAATTCAACAGAATATTAAGAATGTTTCAAAAAACTAATCCAACCAAGTGCGCCTTCAACAGAGACTATTATTCGCAACTAAACATGTATTAAGTAGATGTGAGAATTCATCACAGAATCTGTGATGCTCAAAAACATCTACTTCACACACATATAAAACTGAACGATAAGGTTATTAACAACTATTTTATACATGTGACAATTCAACAGAATATTAAGAATGTTTCAAACAACTAATCCAACCAAGTGCGCCTTCAACAGAGACTATTATTCGCAACTAAACATGTATTAAGTGGATGTGAGAATTCATCACAGAATCTGTGATGCTCAAAAACATCTACTTCACACACATGTAAAACTGAAGGATAAGGTTATTAACAACTATTTGAAACATATGACAATTCAACAGAATATTAAGGATGTTTAAAACAACTAATCCATCCAAGTGCGCCTTCAACAGAGACTATTATTCGCAACTAAACATGTATTAAGTAGATGTGAGAATTCATCACAGAATCTGTGATGCTCAAAAACATCTACTTCACACACATGTAAAACTGAAGGATAAGGTTATTAACAACTATTTGAAACATATGACAATTCAACAGAATATTAAGAATGTTTAAAACAACTAATCCATCCACGTGCGCCTTCAACAGAGACTATTATTCGCAACAAAACATGTATTAAGTAGATGTGAGAATTCATCACAGAATCTGTGATATTCAAAAACATCTACTTCACACACATGTAAAGCTGAAGGAAAAGGTAATTAACAACTAATTCATACATGTGAGAATTCAACAGAATATTAAGAATGTTTACAACAACTAATCCATCGAGGTGCACCTTCAACAGAGACTATTATTTGCAACTAAACATGTATTAAGTAGATGTGAGAATTCATCACAGAACCTGTGATGCTCAAAAACATCTACTTCACACACATATAAAACTGAAGGATAAGGTTATTAACAACTATTTGAAACATATGACAATTCAACAGAATATTAAGAATGTTTAAAACAACTAATCTATCCAAGTGCGCCTTCAACAGAGACTATTATTCGCAACAAAACATGTATTAAGTAGATGTGAGAATTCATCACAGAATCTGTGATGTTCAAAAACATCTACTTCACACACATATAAAACTGAACGAAAAGGTTATTGACAACTATTTTATACATGTGACAATTCAACAGAATATTAAGAATGTTTCAAATAACTAATCCAACCAAGTGCGCCTTCAACAGAGACTATTTTTCGCAACTAAACATGTATTAAGTAGATGTAAGAAATCATCACAGAATCTGTGATGTTCAAAAACATCTACATCACACACGTGTAAAGCTGAAGGATAAGGTTATTAACAACTATTTGAAACATATGACAATTCAACAGAATATTAAGAATGTTTCAAAAAACTAATCCAACCAAGTGCGCCTTCAACAGAGACTATTATTCGCAACTAAACATGTATTAAGTAGATGTGAGAATTCATCACAGAATCTGTGATGTTCAAAAACATCTACTTCACACGCATATAAAATTGAACGAAAAGGTTATTGACAACTATTTGATACATGTGACAATTCAACAGAATATTAAGAATGTTTCAAAAAACTAATCCAACCAAGTGCGCCTTCAACAGAGACTATTATTCGCAACTAAACATGTATTAAGTAGTTGTGAGAAATCATCACGGAATCAGTGATGCTCAAAAACATCTACTTCACACGCATATAAAACTGAACGATAAGGTTATTAACAACTATTTTATACATGTGACAATTCAACAGAATATTAAGAATGTTTCAAACAACTAATCTAACCAAGTGCACCTTCAACAGAGACTATTATTCGCAACTAAACATGTATTAAGTAGATGTGAGAATTCATCACAGAATCTGTGATGCTCAAAAACATCTACTTCACACACATGTAAAACTGAAGGATAAGGTTATTAACAACTATTTGAAACATATGACAATTCAACAGAATATTAAGAATGTTTAAAACAACTAATCCATCCAAGTGCGCCTTCAACAGAGACTATTATTCGCAACTAAACATGTATTAAGTAGATGTGAGAATTCATCACAGAATCTGTGATGCTCAAAAACATCTACTTCACACACATGTAAAACTGAAGGATAAGGTTATTAACAACTATTTGAAACATATGACAATTCAACAGAATATTAAGAATGTTTAAAACAACTAATCCATCCAAGTGCGCCTTCAACAGAGACTATTATTCGCAACAAAACATGTATTAAGTAGATGTGATAATTCATCACAGAATCTGTGATATTCAAAAACATCTACTTCACACACATGTAAAGCTGAAGGAAAAGGTTATTAACAACTAATTCATACATGTGAGAATTCAACAGAATATTAAGAATGTTTACAGCAACTAATCCATCGCGGTGCACCTTCAACAGAGACTATTATTTGCAACTAAACATGTATTAAGTAGATGTGAGAATTCATCACAGAACCTGTGATGCTCAAAAACATCTACTTCACACACATATAAAACTGAAGGATAAGGTTATTAACAACTATTTGAAACATATGACAATTCAACAGAATATTAAGAATGTTTAAAACAACTAATCTATCCAAGTGCGCCTTCAACAGAGACTATTATTCGCAACAAAACATGTATTAAGTAGATGTGAGAATTCATCACAGAATCTGTGATGTTCAAAAACATCTACTTTACACACATATAAAACTGAACGAAAAGGTTATTGACAACTATTTTATACATGTGACAATTCAACAGAATATTAAGAATGTTTCAAATAACTAATCCAACCAAGTGCGCCTTCAACAGAGACTATTTTTCGCAACTAAACATGTATTAAGTAGATGTAAGAAATCATCACAGAATCTGTGATGTTCAAAAACATCTACATCACACACGTGTAAAGCTGAAGGATAAGGTTATTAACAACTATTTGAAACATGTGACAATTCAACAGAATATTAAGAATGTTTCAAATAACTAATCCAACCAAGTGCGCCTTCAACAGAGACTATTTTTCGCAACTAAACATGTATTAAGTAGATGTAAGAAATCATCACAGAAGCTGTGATGTTCAAAAACATCTACATCACACACGTGTAAAGCTGAAGGATAAGGTTATTAACAACTATTTGAAACATGTGACAATTCAACAGAATATTAAGAATGTTTAAAACAACTAATCCATCCAAGTGCGCCTTCAACAGAGACTATTATTCGCAACAAAACATGTATTAAGTAGATGTGATAATTCATCACAGAATCTGTGATATTCAAAAACATCTACTTCACACACATATAAAGCTGAAGGAAAAGGTTATTAACAACTATTTGAAACATATGACAATTCAACAGAATATTAAGAATGTTTAAAACAACTAATCCATCCAAGTGCGCCTTCAACAGAGACTATTATTCGCAACAAAACATGTATTAAGTAGATGTGAGAATTCATCACAGAATCTGTGATATTCAAAAACATCTACTTCACACACATATAAAGCTGAAGGAAAAGGTTATTAACAACTAATTCATACATGTGACAATTCAACAGAATATTAAGAATGTTTAAAACAACTAATCCATCCAAGTGCGCCTTCAACAGAGACTATTATTTGCAACAAAACATGTATTAAGTAGATGTGAGAATTCATCACAGAATCTGTGATGTTCAAAAACATCTACTTCACACACATATAAAACTGAACGAAAAGGTTATTGACAACTATTTTATACATGTGACAATTCAACAGAATATTAAGAATGTTTCAAATAACTAATCCAACCAAGTGCGCCTTCAACAGAGACTATTTTTCGCAACTAAACATGTATTAAGTTGATGTAAGAAATCATCACAGAAGCTGTGATGTTCAAAAACATCTACATCACACACGTGTAAAGCTGAAGGATAAGGTTATTAACAACTATTTGAAACATGTGACAATTCAACAGAATATTAAGAATGTTTAAAACAACTAATCCATCCAAGTGCGCCTTCAACAGAGACTATTATTCGCAACAAAACATGTATTAAGTAGATGTGATAATTCATCACAGAATCTGTGATATTCAAATACATCTACTTCACACACATGTAAAGCTGAAGGAAAAGGTTATTAACAACTAATTCATACATGTGAGAATTCAACAGAATATTAAGAATGTTTACAGCAACTAATCCATCGAGGTGCACCTTCAACAGAGACTATTATTTGCAACTAAACATGTATTAAGTAGATGTGAGAATTCATCACAGAACCTGTGATGCTCAAAAACATCTACTTCACACACATATAAAACTGAAGGATAAGGTTATTAACAACTATTTGAAACATATGACCATTCAACAGAATATTAAGAATGTTTAAAACAACTAATCTATCCAAGTGCGCCTTCAACAGAGACTATTATTCGCAACAAAACATGTATTAAGTAGATGTGAGAATTCATCACAGAATCTGTGATGTTCAGAAACATCTACTTCACACACATATAAAACTGAACGAAAAGGTTATTGACAACTATTTTATACATGTGACAATTCAACAGAATATTAAGAATGTTTCAAATAACTAATCCAACCAAGTGCGCCTTCAACAGAGACTATTTTTCGCAACTAAACATGTATTAAGTAGATGTAAGAAATCATCACAGAAGCTGTGATGTTCAAAAACATCTACATCACACACGTGTAAAGCTGAAGGATAAGGTTATTAACAACTATTTGAAACATGTGACAATTCAACAGAATATTAAGAATGTTTAAAACAACTAATCCATCCAAGTGCGCCTTCAACAGAGACTATTATTCGCAACTAAACATGTATTAAGTAGATGTGAGAATTCATCACAGAACCTGTGATGCTCAAAAACATCTACTTCACACACATATAAAACTGAAGGATAAGGTTATTAACAACTATTTGAAACATATGACCATTCAACAGAATATTAAGAATGTTTAAAACAACTAATCTATCCAAGTGCGCCTTCAACAGAGACTATTATTCGCAACAAAACATGTATTAAGTAGATGTGAGAATTCATCACAGAATCTGTGATGTTCAAAAACATCTACTTCACACAGATATAAAACTGAACGAAAATGTTATTGACAACTATTTGATACATGTGACAATTCAACAGAATATTAAGAATGTTTCAAAAAACTCATCCAACCAAGTGCGCCTTCAACAGAGACTAATATTCGCAACAAAACATGTATTAAATAAATGTGAGAATTCATCACAGAATCATGATGTTCAAAAACATCTACTTCACACACATATAAAACTGAACGAAAAGGTTATTGACAACTATTTTATACATGTGACAATTCAACAGAATATTAAGAATGTTTAAGGGAACTAATCCATCCAAGTGCACCTTCAACAGAGACTATTATTCGCAACTAAACATGTATTAAGTAGATGTAAGAAATCATCACAGAATCTGTGATGTTCAAAAACATCTACATCACACACGTGTAAAGCTGAAGGATAAGGTTATTAACAACTATTTGAAACATGTGACAATTCAACAGAATATTAAGAATGTTTAAAACAACCAATCCATCTAAGTGCACCTTCAACAGAGACTATTATTCGCAACTAAACATGTATTAAGTAGATGTGAGAATTCATCACAGAATCTGTGATATTCAAAAACATCTACTTCACACACATATAAAGCTGAAGGAAAAGGTTATTAACAACTAATTCATACATGTGACAATTCAACAGAATATTAAGAATGTTTAAAACAACTAATCCATCCAAGTGCGCCTTCAACAGAGACTATTATTCGCAACAAAACATGTATTAAGTAGATGTGAGAATTCATCACAGAATCTGTGATGTTCAAAAACATCTACTTCACACGCATATAAAACTGAACGAAAAGGTTATTGACAACTATTTTATACATGTGACAATTCAACAGAATATTAAGAATGTTTCAAATAACTAATCCAACCAAGTGCGCCTTCAACAGAGACTATTTTTCGCAACTAAACATGTATTAAGTAGATGTAAGAAATCATCACAGAATCTGTGATGTTCAAAAACATCTATATCACACACGTGTAAAACTGAAGGATAAGGTTATTAACAACTATTTGAAACATGTGACAATTCAACAGAATATTAAGAATGTTTCAAAAAACTAATCCATCCAAGTGCGCGTTCAACAGAGACTATTATTTGCAACTAAACATGTATTAAGTAGATGTGAGAATTCATCACAGAATCTGTGATGCACAAAAACATCTACTTCACACACATATAAAACTGAACGAAAAGGTTATTGACAACTATTTGATACATGTGACAATTCAACAGAATATTAAGAATGTTTAAAACAACCAATCCATCCAAGTGCACCTTCAACAGAGACTATTATTCGCAACTAAACATGTATTAAGTAGATGTGAGAATTCATCACAGAATCTGTGATGTTCAAAAACATCTACTTCACACAGATATAAAACTGAACGAAAATGTTATTGACAACTATTTGATACATGTGACAATTCAACAGAATATTAAGAATGTTTCAAAAAACTCATCCAACCAAGTGCGCCTTCAACAGAGACTAATATTCGCAACTAAACATGTATTACATAAATGTGAGAATTCATCACAGAATCATGATGTTCAAAAACATCTACTTCACACACATATAAAACTGAACGAAAAGGTTATTGACAACTATTTTATACATGTGACAATTCAACAGAATATTAAGAATGTTTAAGGGAACTAATCCATCCAAGTGCACCTTCAACAGAGACTATTATTCGCAACTAAACATGTGTTAAGTAGATGTGAGAATTCATCACAGAATCTGTGATGCTCAAAAACATCTACTTCACACACATGTAAAACTGAAGGATAAGGTTATTAACAACTATTTGAAACATATGACAATTCAACAGAATATTAAGAATGTTTAAAACAACTAATCCATCCAAGTGCGCCTTCAACAGAGACTATTATTCGCATTAAAACATGTATTAAGTAGATGTGAGAATTCACCACAGAATCTGTGATGTTCAAAAACATCTACTTCACACACATATAAAACTGAACGAAAGGTATTATTGACAACTATTTTATACATGTGACAATTCAACAGAATATTAAGAATGTTTCAAATAACTAATCCAACCAAGTGCGCCTTCAACAGAGACTAATATTCGCAACTAAACATGTATTAAATAAATGTGAGAATTCATCACAGAAACTGTGATGTTCAAAAACATCTACTTCACACACATATAAAACTGAACGAAAAGGTTATTGACAACTATTTGATACATGTGACAATTCAACAGAATGTTAAGAATGTTTAAGGGAACTAATCCATCCAAGTGCACCTTCAACAGAGACTATTATTCGCAACTAAACACGTATTAAGTAGATGTGAGAATTCATCACAGAATCTGTGATATTCAAAAACATCTACTTCACACACATATAAAACTGACAGAAAAGGTTATTGACAACTATTTTATACATGTGACAATTCAACAGAGTATTAAGAATGTTTCAAAAAACTACTCCAACCAAGTGCGCCTTCAATAGAGACTATTATTCGCAATTAAACACTTATTAAGTAGATGTGAGAATTCATCACAGAATCTTTGATGTTCAAAAACACCTACTTCACACACATATAAAAGTGAACGAAAAAGTTATTGACAACTATTTGAAACATGTGACAATTCAACAGAATATTAAGAATGTTTAAGGGAACTAATCCATGCAAGTGCGCCTTCAACAGAGACTATCATTTGCATCAAAACATGTATTAAGTAGATGTGAGAATTCATCACAGAATCTGTGATGTTCAAAAACATCTACTTCACGCACATGTAAAGCTGAAGGATAAGGTTATTAACAACTATTTGAAACATATGACAATTCAACAGAATGTTAAGAACGTTTACAACAACTAATCCATCGAGGTGCACCTTCAACAGAGACTATTATTCGCAACTAAACATGTATTAAGTAGATGTGAGAATTCATCACAGAATCTGTGATGCTCAAAAACATCTACTTCACACACATATAAAACTGAAGGATAAGGTTATTAACAACTATTTGAAACATATGACAATTCAACAGAATATTAAGAATGTTTAAAACAACTAATCCATCCAAGTGCGCCTTCAACAGAGACTATTATTCGCAACAAAACATGTATTAAGTAGATGTGAGAATTCATCACAGAATCTGTGATGTTCAAAAACATCTACTTCACACACATATAAAACTTAACGAAAAGGTTATTGACAACTATTTGATACATGTGACAATTCAACAGAATATTAAGAATGTTTCAAAAAACTAATCCAACCAAGTGCGCCTTCAACAGAGACTATTATTCGCAACTAAATATGTATTAAGTAGATGTGAGAATTCATCACAGAATCTGTGATGTTCAAAAACATCTACTTCACACGCATATAAAATTGAACGAAAAGGTTATTGACAACTATTTGATACATGTGACAATTCAACAGAATATTAAGAATGTTTCAAAAAACTAATCCAACCAAGTGCGCCTTCAACAGAGACTATTATTCGCAACTAAACATGTATTAAGTAGTTGTGAGAAATCATCACGGAATCTGTGATGCTCAAAAACATCTACTTCACACGCATATAAAGCTGAACGATAAGGTTATTAACAACTATTTTATACATGTGACAATTCAACAGAATATTAAGAATGCTTCAAAAAACTAATCCAACCAAGTGCGCCTTCAACAGAGACTATTATTCGCAACTAAACATGTATTAAGTAGATGTGAGAATTCATCACAGAATCTGTGATGCTCAAAAACATCTACTTCACACACATGTAAAACTGAAGGATAAGGTTATTAACAATTATTTGAAACATATGACAATTCAACAGAATATTAAGAATGTTTAAAACAACTAATCCATCCAAGTGCGCCTTCAACAGAGACTATTATTCGCAACAAAACATGTATTAAGTAGATGTGAGAATTCATCACAGAATCTGTGATGTTCAAAAACATCTACTTCACACACATATAAAACTGAACGAAAAGGTTATTGACAACTATTTGATACATGTGACAATTCAACAGAATATTAAGAATGTTTCAAAAAACTAATCCAACCAAGTGCGCCTTCAACAGAGACTATTATTCGCAACTAAATATGTATTAAGTAGATGTGAGAATTCATCACATAATCTGTGATGTTCAAAAACATCTACTTCACACGCATATAAAATTGAACGAAAAGGTTATTGACAACCATTTGATACATGTGAAAATTCAACAGAATATTAAGAATGTTTCAAAAAACTAATCCAACCAAGTGCGCCTTCAACAGAGACTATTATTCGCAACTAAACATGTATTAAGTAGTTGTGAGAAATCATCACGGAATCTGTGATGCTCAAAAACATCTACTTCACACGCATATAAAGCTGAACGATAAGGTTATTAACAACTATTTTATACATGTGACAATTCAACAGAATATTAAGAATGCTTCAAAAAACTAATCCAACCAAGTGCGCCTTCAACAGAGACTATTATTCGCAACTAAACATGTATTAAGTAGATGTGAGAATTCATCACAGAATCTGTGATGCTCAAAAACATCTACTTCACACACATGTAAAACTGAAGGATAAGGTTATTAACAACTATTTGAAACATATGACAATTCAACAGAATATTAAGAATGTTTAAAACAACTAATGCATCCAAGTGCGCCTTCAACAGAGACTATTATTCGCAACAAAACATGTATTAAGTAGATGTGAATATTCATCACAGAATCTGTGATATTCAAAAACATCTACTTCACACACATGTAAAGCTGAAGGAAAAGGTTATTAACAACTAATTCATACATGTGACAATTCAACAGAATATTAAGAATGTTTCAAAAAACTAATCCATCCAAGTGCGCGTTCAACAGAGACTATTATTTGCAACTAAACATGTATTAAGTAGATGTGAGAATTCATCACAGAATCTGTGATGCACAAAAACATCTACTTCACACACATATAAAACTGAACGAAAAGGTTATTGACAACTATTTGATACATGTGACAATTCAACAGAATATTAAGAATGTTTCAAAAAACTAATCCATCCAAGTGCGCCTTCAACAGAGACTATTATTCGCAACTAAACATGTATTAAGTAGATGTGAGAATTCATAACAGAATCTGTGATGTTCAAAAACATCTACTTCACATACATGTAAAGCTGAAGGAAAATATTATTAACAACTAATTCATACATGTGACAATTCAACAGAATATTAAGAATGTTTCAAAAAACTAATCCATCCAAGTGCGCCTTCAATAGAGACTATCATTCGCAACAAAACATGTATTAAGTAGATGTGAGAAATCATCACAGAATCTGTGATGTTCAAAAACATCTATATCACACACGTGTAAAGCTGAAGGATAAGGTTATTAACAACTATTTGAAACATGTGACAATTCAACAGAATATTAAGGATGTTTAAAACAACCAATCCATCCAAGTGCACCTTCTACAGAGACTATTATTCGCAACTAAACATGTATTAAGTAGATGTGAGAATTCATCAAGGAATCCGTGATGTTCAAAAACATCTACTTCACACACATATAAAACTGAACGAAAAGGTTATTGACAACTATTTGATACATGTGACAATTCAACAGAATATTAAGAATGTTTCAAAAAACTCATCCAACCAAGTGCGCCTTCAACAGAGACTATTATTCGCAACTAATTATGTATTAAGTAGATGTAAGAAATCATCACAGAATCTGTGATGTTCAAAAATATCTACATCACACACATATAAAACTGAACGAAAAGGTTATTGACAACTATTTGATACATGTGACATTTCAATAGAATATTAAGAATGTTTCAAAAAACTAATCCATCCAAGTGCACCTTCAACAGAGACTATTATTCGCAACTAAACATGTATTAAGTAGATGTGAGAATTCATCACAGAATCTGTGATGTTCAAAAACATCTACTTCACACACATATAAAACTGAACGAAAAGGTTATTGACAACTATTTGATACATGTGACAAATCAACAGAATATTAAGAATGTTTAAGGGAACTATCCATGCAAGTGCGCCTTCAACATAGACTATTATTTGCATAAGAACATGTATTAAGTAGATGTGAGAATTCATCACAGAATATGTGATGTTCAAAAACATCTACTTCACACACATGTAAAATTGAAGGATAAGGTTATTAACAACTATTTTATACATGTGACAATTCAACAGAATGTTAAAAATGTTTAAAACAACTAATCCATCCAAGTGCACCTTCAACAGAGACTATTATTCGCAACTAAACATGTGTTAAGTAGATGTGAGAATTCATCACAGAATCCGTGATGTTCAAAAACATCTACTTCACACAGATATAAAACTGAACGAAAATGTTATTGACAACTATTTGATACATGTGACAATTCAACAGAATATTAAGAATGTTTCAAAAAACTCATCCAACCAAGTGCGCCTTCAACAGAGACTAATATTCGCAACTAAACATGTATTAAGTAGATGTGAGAATTCATCACAGAATCTGTGATGTTCAAAAACATCTACTTCACACACATGTAAAACTGAAGGATAAGGTTATTAACAACTATTTGAAACCTATGACAATTCAACAGAATATTAAGAATGTTTATAACAACTAATCCATCCAAGTGCGCCTTCAACAGAGACTATTATTCGCATTAAAACATGTATTAAGTAGATGTGAGAATTCATCACAGAATCTGTGATGTTCAAAAACATCTACTTCACACACATGTAAAGCTGAAGGAAAAGGTTATTAACAACTAATTCAGACATGTGACAATTCAACAGAATATTAAGAATGTTTCAAAAAACTAATCCAACCAAGTGCGCCTTCAACAGAGACTATTTTTCGCAACTAAACATGTATTAAGTAGATGTAAGAAATCATCACAGAATCTGTGATGTTCAAAAATATCTACATCACACACGTGTAAAGCTGAAGGATAAGGTTATTAACAACTATTTGAAACATGTGACAATTCAACAGAATATTAAGAATGTTTAAAACAACCAATCCATCCAAGTGCACCTTCAACAGAGACTATTATTCGCAACTAAACATGTATTAAGTAGATGTGAGAATTCATCACAGAATCCGTGATGTTCAAAAACATCTACTTCACACAGATATAAAACTGAACGAAAATGTTATTGACAACTATTTGATACATGTGACAATTCAACAGAATATTGAGAATGTTTCAAAAAACTCATCCAACCAAGTGCGCCTTCAACAGAGACTAATATTCGCAACTAAACATGTATTAAGTAGATGTGAGAATTCATCACAGAATCTGTGATGTTCAAAAACATCTACTTCACGCACATATAAAACTGAACGAAAAGTTTATTGACAACTATTTGATACATGTGACAATTCAACAGAATATTAAGAATGTTTCAAAAAACTAATCCATCCAAGTGCGCCTTCAATAGAGACTATCATTCGCAACAAAACATGTATTAAGTAGATGTGAGAAATCATCACAGAATCTGTGATGTTCAAAAACATCTATATCACACACGTGTAAAGCTGAAGGATAAGGTTATTAACAACTATTTGAAACATGTGACAATTCAACAGAATATTAAGGATGTTTAAAACAACCAATACATTCAAGTGCACCTTCTACAGAGACTATTATTTGCATAAGAACATGTATTAAGTAGATGTGAGAATTCATCACAGAATCTGTGATGTTCAAAAACATCTACTTCACACAAATGTAAAGCTGAAGGATAAGGTTATTCACAACTATTTGAAACATATGACAATTCAACAGAATATTAAGAATGTTTAAAACAACCAATCCATCCAAGTGCACCTTCAACAGAGACTATTATTCGCAACTAAACATGTATTAAGTAGATGTGAGAATTCATCACAGAATCCGTGATGTTCAAAAACATCTACTTCACACAGATATAAAACTGAACGAAAATGTTATTGACAACTATTTGATACATGTGACAATTCAACAGAATATTGAGAATGTTTCAAAAAACTCATCCAACCAAGTGCGCCTTCAACAGAGACTAATATTCGCAACTAAACATGTATTAAGTAGATGTGAGAATTCATCACAGAATCTGTGATGTTCAAAAACATCTACTTCACGCACATATAAAACTGAACGAAAAGTTTATTGACAACTATTTGATACATGTGACAATTCAACAGAATATTAAGAATGTTTCAAAAAACTAATCCATCCAAGTGCGCCTTCAATAGAGACTATCATTCGCAACAAAACATGTATTAAGTAGATGTGAGAAATCATCACAGAATCTGTGATGTTCAAAAACATCTATATCACACACGTGTAAAGCTAAAGGAAAAGGTTATTAACAACTAATTCAGACATGTGACAATTCAACAGAATATTAAGAATGTTTAAGGGAACTATCCATGCAAGTGCGCCTTCAACATAGACTATTATTTGCATAAGAACATGTATTAAGTAGATGTGAGAATTCATCACAGAATCTGTGATGTTCAAAAACATCTACTTCACACAAATGTAAAGCTGAAGGATAAGGTTATTCACAACTATTTGAAACATATGACAATTCAACAGAATATTAAGAATGTTTAAAACAACTAATCCATCCGAGTGCGCCTTCAACAGAGACTATTATTCGCAACAAAACATGTATTAAGTAGATGTGAGAATTCATCACAGAATCTGTGATGCTCAAAAACATCTACTTCACACACATGTAAAGCTAAAGGAAAAGGTTATTAACAACTAATTCAGACATGTGACAATTCAACAGAATATTAAGAATGTTTCAAAAAACTAATCCATCCAAGTGCGCGTTCAAGAGAGACTATTATTTGCAACTAAACATGTATTAAGTAGATGTGAGAATTCATCACAGAATCTGTGATGTTCAAAAACATCTACTTCACACACATGTAAAGCTGAAGGAAAAGGTTATTAACAACTAATTCATACATGTGACAATTCAACAGAATATTAAGAATTTTTCAAAAAAACTCATCCAACCAAGTGCGCCTTCAATAGAGACTATCATTCGCAACAAAACATGTATTAAGTAGATGTGAGAAAACATCACAGAATCTGTGATGTTCAGAAACATCTACTTCACAAACATATAATACTGAACGAAAGGTTATTAACAACTAATTGATACATGTGACAATTCAACAGAATATTAAGAATCTTTCAAAAAACTCATCCAACCAAGTGCGCCTTCAACAGAGACTATTATTCGCAACTAAACATGTATTAAGTAGATGTGAGAATTCATCACAGAATCTGTGATGTTCAAAAACATCTACTTCACACACATGTAAAGCTGAAGGAAAAGGTTATTAACAACTAATTCATACATGTGACATTTCAACAGAATATTAAGAATGTTTCAAAAAACTAATCCATCCAAGTGCACCTTCAACAGAGACTATTATTCGCAACTAAACATGTATTAAGTAGATGTGAGAATTCATCACAGAATCTGTGATGTTCAAAAACATCTACTTCACACACATGTAAAGCTGGAAGAAAAGGTTATTAACAACTAATTCATACATGTGACATTTCAACAGAATATTAAGAATGTTTCAAAAAACTAATCCATCCAAGTGCGCGTTCAACAGAGACTATTATTTGCAACTAAACATGTATTAAGTAGATGTGAGAATTCATCACAGAATCTGTGATGCTCAAAAACATCTACTTCAGAAATATGTAAATCTGAAGGAAAATATTATTATCAACTAATTCATACATGTGACAATTCAACAGAATATTAAGAATGTTTCAAAAAACTAATCCATCCAAGTGCGCCTTCAACAGAGACTATCATTCGCAACTAAACATGTATTAAGTAGATGTGAGAATTCATCAAGGAATCCATGATGTTCAAAAACATCTACTTCACACACATATAAAACTGAACGAAAAGGTTATTGACAACTATTTGATACATGTGACAATTCAACAGAATATTAAGAATGTTTAAGGGAACTAATCCATGCAAGTGCGCCTTCAACATAGACTATTATTTGCATAAAAACATGTATTCAGTAGATGTGAGAATTCATCACAGAAACTGTGATGTTCAAAAACATCTACTTCACACACATGTAAAACTGAAGGATAAGGTTATTAACAACTATTTTATACATGTGACAATTCAACAGAATGTTAAGAATGTTTAAAACAACTAATCCATCCAAGTGCACCTTCAACAGAGACTATTATTAGCAACTAAACATGTATTAAGTAGATGTGAGAATTCATCACAGAATCTGTGATGTTCAAAAACATCTACTTCACACACATATAAAACTGAACGAAAAGGTTAATGACAACTATTTGATACATGTGACAATTCAACAGAATATTAAGAATGTTTCAAAAAACTAATCCATCCAAGTGCGCCTTCAACAGAGACTATTATTCGCAATTAAACATGTATTAAGTAGATGTGAGAATTCATCACAGAATCTGTGATGTTCAAAAACATCTATTTCACACACATATAAAACTTAACGAAAAGGTTATTAACAACTATTTGAAACATGTGACAATTCAACAGAATGTTAAGAATGTTTCACAAAACTAATCCATCCAAGTGCACCTTCAACAGAGACTATTATTCGCAACTAAACATGTGTTAAGTAGATGTGAGAATTCATCACAGAATCTGTGATGCTCAAAAACATCTACTTCACACACATGTAAAACTGAGGGATAAGGTTATTAACAACTATTTGAAACATATGACAATTCAACAGAATATTAAGAATTGTCAACAGAATAGGGAACTAATCCATGCAAGTGCGCCTTCAACATAGACTATTATTTGCATAAAAACATGTATTAAGTAGATGTGAGAATTCATCACAGAATCTGTGATGTTCGAAAACATCTACTTCACACACATGTAAAACTGAAGGATAAGGTTATTAACAACTATTTTATACATGTGACAATTCAACAGAATGTTAAAAATGTTTAAAACAATTAATCCATCCAAGTGCACCTTCAACAGAGACTATTATTCGCAACAAAACATTTATTAAGTAGATGTGAGAATTCATCACAGAATCTGTGATGTTCAGAAACATCTACTTGACACACATGTAAAGCTGAAGGAAAAGGTTATTAACAACTAATTCATACATGTGACAATTCAACAGAACATTAAGAATGTTTCAAAAAACTAATCCATCCAAGTGCGCGTTCAACAGAGACTATTATTTGCAACTAAACATGTATTAAGTAGATGTGAGAATTCATCACAGAATCTGTGATGTTCAAAAACATCTACTTCACACACATGTAAAGCTGAAGGAAAAGGTTATTAACAACTATTTGAAACATATGACAATTCAACAGAATATTAAGAATGTTTCAAAAAACTAATCCATCCAAGTGCGCGTTCAACAGAGACTATTATTTGCAACTAAACATGTATTAAGTAGATGTGAGAATTAATCACAGAATCTGTGATGTTCAAAAACATCTACTTCACACACATATAAAACTGAACGAAAAGGTTATTGACAACTATTTGATACATGAGACCATTCAACAGAATATTAAGAATGTTTCAAAAAACTAATCCATCCAAGTGCGCGTTCAACAGAGACTATTATTTGCAACTAAACATGTATTAAGTAGATGTGAGAATTCATCACAGAATCTGTGATGTTCAAAAACATCTACTTCACACACATGTAAAGCTGAAGGAAAAGGTTATTAACAACTATTTGATACATGTGACAATTCAACAGAATATTAAGAATGTTTCAAAAAACTAATCCATCCAAGTGCGCGTTCAACAGAGACTATTATTTGCAACTAAACATGTATTAAGTAGATGTGAGAATTCATCACAGAATCTGTGATGCTCACAAACATCTACTTCACACACATGTAAAACTAAAGGATAAGGTTATTAACAACTATTTTACTTCACACACATGTAAAACTGAAGGATAAGGTTATTAACAACTATTTTATACATGTGACAATTCAACAGAATGTTAAGAATGTTTAAAACAACTAATCCATCCAAGTGCACCTTCAACAGAGACTATTATTCGCAACTAAACATGTATTAAGTAGATGTGAGAATTCATCACAGAATCTGTGATGCTCAAAAACATCTACTTCACACACATGTAAAACTGAAGGATAAGGTTATTAACAACTATTTGAAACATATGACAATTCAACAGAATATTAAGAATGTTTCAAAAAACTAATCCATCCAAGTGCGCGTTCAACAGAGACTATTATTTGCAACTAAACATGTATTAAGTAGATGTGAGAATTCATCACAGAATCTGTGATGCTCAAAAACATCTACTTCAGAAAGTAAAGACATTAAAGACATTAACAAAGTAAAGACATTATTCTACTCGTTACCACATACTATCCAAGCCGAAGTTATGACAACCCAATGAAAACAATATAATAATAGTCCCTGTTGAAGGCGCACTTGGATGGATTAGTTTTTTGAAATATTCTTAATATTCTGTTGAATTGTCACATGTATGAATTAGTTGTTAATAACCTTTTCCTTCAGCTTTACATGTGTGTGAAGTAGATGTTTTTGAACATCACAGATTCTGTTATGAATTCTCACATCTACTTAATACATGTTTAGTTGCGAATAATAGTCTCTGTTGAAGGCGCACTTGGATGGATTAGTTTTTTGAAACATTCTTAATATTCTGTTGAATTGTCACATGTATCAAATAGTTGTCAATAACCTTTTCGTTCCTACTGACTTTTTCTTTACCTACTGACTTTTTCAGTACCTACTGACTTTTTCAGTACCTACTGACTTTTTCAGTACCTCCTGACTTTTTCAGTACCTACTGACTTTTTAAGTACCTACTGACTTTTTAAGTACCTACTGACCTTTTCAGTACCTCCTGACTTTTTCAGTACCTCCTGACTTTTTCAGTACCTACTGACTGTTTCAGTACCTACTGACTTTTTCAGTACCTACTGACTTTTTCAGTACCTACTGTCTTTTTCATTCCCTACTGACTTTTTCAGTACCTACTGACTTTTTCAGTACCTACTGACTTTTTCAGTACTTACTGACTTTTTCAGTACCTAATGACTTTTTCAGTACCTACTGACTTTTTCAGTACCTACTGACTTTTTCAGTACCTACTGACTTTTTCAGTACCTACTGACTTTTTCAGTACCTACTGACTTTTTCAGTACCTACTGACTTTCTCAGTACCTACTGTCTTTTTCAGTACCTACTGACTTTTTAAGTACCTACTGACTTTTTCAGTACCTACTGACTTTTTCAGTACCTACTGACTTTTTCAGTACCTACTGACTTTTTCAGTACCTACTGACTTTTTCAGTACCTACTGACTTTTTCAGTACCTACTGACTTTTTCAGTACCTACTGACTTTTTCAGTACCTACTGACTTTTTCAGTACCTCCTGACTTTTTCAGTACCTACTGACTTTTTAAGTACCTACTGACTTTTTCAGTACCTACTGACTTTTTAAGTACCTACTGACTTTTTAAGTACCTACTGACTTTTTCAGTACCTACTGACTTTTTCAGTACCTACTGACTTTTTCAGTACCTACTGACTTTCTCAGTACCTACTGTCTTTTTCAGTACCTACTGACTTTTTAAGTACCTACTGACTTTTTCAGTGCCTACTGTCTTTTTCAGTACCTACCGATTTTTTCAGTACCTACTGACTTTTTCATTACCTACTGACTTTTTCAGTACCTACTGACTTTTTCAGTACCTACTGACTTTTTCAGTACCTCCTGACTTTTTCAGTACCTACTGACTTTTTAAGTACCTACTGACTTTTTCAGTACCTACTGACTTTTTCAGTACCTACTGACTTTTTCAGTACCTACTGACTTTTTCAGTACCTACTGACTTTTTCAGTACCTACTGACTTTTTCAGTACCTACTGTCTTTTTCAGTACCTACCGATTTTTTCAGTACCTACTGACTTTTTCAGTACCTACTGACTTTTTCAGTACCTACTGACTTTTTCAGTACCTACTGACTTTTTCAGTACCTACTGACTTTTTCAGTACCTACTGTCTTTTTCAGTACCTACCGATTTTTTCAGTACCTACTGACTTTTTCATTACCTACTGACTTTTTCAGTACCTACTGACTTTTTCAGTACCTACTGACTTTTTCAGTACCTCCTGACTTTTTCAGTACCTACTGACTTTTTAAGTACCTACTGACTTTTTCAGTACCTACTGACTTTTTCAGTACCTCCTGACTTTTTCAGTACCTACTGACTGTTTCAGTACCTACTGACTTATTCAGTACCTACTGACTTTTTCAGTACCTACTGACTTTTTCAGTACCTACTGACTTTTTCAGTACCTACTGACTTTTTCAGTACCTACTGACTTTCTCAGTACCTACTGTCTTTTTCAGTACCTACTGACTGTTTCTCAGTACCTACTGTCTTTTTCAGTACCTACTGACTTTTTAAGTACCTACTGACTTTTTCAGTACCTACTGACTTTCTCAGTACCTACTGTCTTTTTCAGTACCTACTGACTTTTTAAGTACCTACTGACTTTTTCAGTGCCTACTGTCTTTTTCAGTACCTACCGATTTTTTCAGTACCTACTGACTTTTTCATTACCTACTGACTTTTTCAGTACCTACTGACTTTTTCAGTACCTACTGACTTTTTCAGTACCTCCTGACTTTTTCAGTACCTACTGACTTTTTAAGTACCTACTGACTTTTTCAGTACCTACTGACTTTTTCAGTACCTACTGACTTTTTCAGTACCTACTGACTTTTTCAGTACCTACTGACTTTTTCAGTACCTACTGACTTTTTCAGTACCTACTGTCTTTTTCAGTACCTACCGATTTTTTCAGTACCTACTGACTTTTTCAGTACCTACTGACTTTTTCAGTACCTACTGACTTTTTCAGTACCTACTGACTTTTTCAGTACCTCCTGACTTTTTCAGTACCTACTGACTGTTTCAGTACCTACTGACTTTTTCAGTACCTACTGACTTTTTCAGTACCTACTGTCTTTCTCAGTACCTACTGTCTTTTTCAGTACCTACTGACTTTTTAAGTACCTACTGACTTTTTCAGTACCTACTGACTTTTTCAGTACCTACTGACTTTTTCAGTACCTACTGACTTTCTCAGTACCTACTGTCTTTTTCAGTACCTACTGACTTTTTCAGTACCTACTGACTTTTTCATTACCTACTGACTTTTTCAGTACCTACTGACTTTTTCAGTACCTACTGACTTTTTCAGTACCTACTGACTTTTTCATTACCTACTGACTTTTTCAGTACCTACTGACTTTTTCAGTACCTACTGACTTTTTCAGTACCTACTGACTTTTTAAGTACCTACTGACTTTTTCAGTACCTACTGACTTTTTCAGTACCTACTGACTTTTTCAGTACCTACTGACTTTTTCAGTACCTACTGACTTTTTCAGTGCCTACTGTCTTTTTCAGTACCTACCGATTTTTTCAGTACCTACTGACTTTTTCATTACCTACTGACTTTTTCAGTACCTACTGACTTTTTCAGTACCTACTGACTTTTTCAGTACCTCCTGACTTTTTCAGTACCTACTGACTTTTTCAGTACCTACTGACTTTTTCAGTACCTACTGACTTTTTCAGTACCTACCGATTTTTTCAGTACCTACTGACTTTTTCAGTACCTACTGACTTTTTCAGTACCTACTGACTTTTTCAGTACCTACTGTCTTTTTCAGTACCTACCGATTTTTTCAGTACCTACTGACTTTTTCATTACCTACTGACTTTTTCAGTACCTACTGACTTATTCAGTACCTACTGAATTTTTCAGTACCTACTGACTTTTTCAGTACCTACTGACTTTTTCAGTACCTACTGACTTTTTCAGTACCTACTGACTTTTTCAGTACCTACTGACTTTTTCAGTACCTACTGACTTTCTCAGTACCTCCTGACTTTTTCAGTACCTACTGACTTTTTAAGTACCTACTGACTTTTTCAGTACCTACTGACTTTTTCAGTACCTACTGACCTTTTCAGTACCTACTGACTTTTTCAGTACCTACTGTCTTTTTCAGTACCTACTGACTTTTTCAGTACCTACTGACTTTTTCAGTACCTACTGACTTTTTCAGTACCTACTGACTTTTTCAGTACCAACTGAATTTTTCAGTACCTACTGAATCTTTCAGTACCTACTGTCTTTTTCAGTACCTACTGACTCATTTCATTTTTCATGTATATTTCTCAGCTAAAAGCTACGTATAAGACTACTATAATATGCTGCTAAAATCGTACAAATAGTAATAATCGCGTGAGATCTAATTTATGTAATGCATCTAAAATCGATAAGGCTGAAGAGGACATATGAAAAGAACTCTGATGGAGCTTTCGAGCCATATGCCCTCAGTTTCATGGTTCTGGATGATAACATCAATGAGAATACAAGAAAATTGATTATACTATTTAAAATACTTTTTGGTTACAATTCAAAATTTATAACTACGCATAAAAAATAGGCAAAAAGAGGATGGAGAGCGGAAGGAGAGATAATAAAGAAAGAGCAAAAGAAAGTTTTTAAACCAATGGGTATTCAATTTTTAGTAAGTCTGGAGTAAAAGATTCTTGTACTGATTTCCGAAAATCTTTTTTGTAGGAGAAGTCCTAATATTTTTTGGAATATCATTTCATATTCTTACACCAAAATTTGTTATGAGCTTACTATTGTAATTTGTTCTAGCTGGTGGTAGGGAAAATTTTCCAGAAGTTGCTTGTCTGGTCTTAATCTTGTGTTTTTTGCTAGTTAATTGGAAAAAGGTCACTGAAAAACGTTTCACAGTTTCCTTTGGAGATATCATACATGAATTTGGCACATTCTAACTTATAAGTGTCATGCAAGTTTAACGACTTTAGTGTCTTGAACAGTGGTTTGCTGTGTTCATCTTGTTTTTTAAATGAAATTATTCTAGCTGCTTTTTTTAGGTTCTTGTTGAGAGGATCTAGTGAGTTTTGATACGCTCCTCCCCAGTTAATAATACCATAATTAATGTGTGGGGAAATGAAGGCATTATAAATGTTTCGTAATATGTCATTTGGTACAAAGTGTCTCATTTTAGCTAAGATTCCAATACTTTTTGCAACTTTAGTGTTAACATGTTGGATATGTTGTTTCCAAGTCAGATTATTGTCAATTAGAACTCCAAGATATTTTGCATAGTTTGATTCATTTAGGTGTTCACCATTTATATTTAGTTGGATCTTTTTAGGTAATTTCTTCTGTCTTGGCTTAATTATCATGAAATTTGATTTTTTCGTATTTAAACTTAACTTGTTTGCAACTAACCAATCGGATATACAGCCAAGTTCAGCATTTACGACTTCTTCTAGGACGTTGATATTTTTATGGGAATAGAAGAGGCTGGTATCATCTGCAAAAAGGTGGAAATTCATAATTTTTGATGCATTTGGGATATCGTTTATATACAACAAGAAAAGAAGAGGGCCTAAAACGCTCCCTTGCGGTACACCATATTTAATGGTCCTGTCTACGGACAGCTCACCACCAACGAAGACACGCTGACTTCGTTCGTTCAGGTAGGATCGAAACCAGTCCAGGGGAATACCTCTAATTCCATAGTATTCTAATTTGCTAATTAGTATGTTATGATTTACTGTATCGAAAGCCTTCGCAAAATCGAGGAAAATGCAACAGGAGAACTCTCCATTTTCAATGGCTTCCATCAATTTTATGCAAACATCAAGTATAGCAAGCGAAGTTGACTTCCTTTTCTGGAAACCAAACTGATGTGGGAATAACACTTTATTTTTGTTTAGAAAATCAATTAAACGAGAATACATTAATTTTTCAAAGATTTTATTGAACAGGGGGAGCAAGGATATAGGTCGATAATTGGTAACTTCACATTTAGAGTTTGCTTTGAAGATTGGTATGACTTTAGCATATTTTAGTAATTTTGGATAGTAGCCTGTGCTAAAGGAGAGGTTTATCAGCGTCGTTAAGGGTAAAGTTATATGGTTTTTTATCAATTTGATTAGTTTGACTGGAATATCATACGAGTCGTTAGACTTGGTTTCATCTAGGGCTCCTAATTGATTACATACTTCAGTATCTTGTACGGGAGATAGCATGAAACTATTTGTGACAGGATCTTTTAAGTAATCACTATATACTTTATTCGTTTTCCCAAGTTTATCTACAAGCTTTTGAGCTACGTTTGTGAAATACTCATTAAATTTATTTGCCACTTGTTTTTGGTCGCTTATCAAGATTCCATTGTTATCAATGCTGATTTTATTGCATGCAGTTTTGTTTGATTTGCTTATGAGCTCATTTATGCCTTTCCAAATCTTTTTAGAATTGGTCTTGAAGATTTCAAAATAAGATTTATAATGATTTTTCTTGCTTCTTCTAATCAAATGATTTAACGTGTCCCTGTAATATTTATATTGCTGATACCAATAAGGATCTTTTGATTTTAAAAATTTTTTGTAGTATTTGTTTTTCAACGAGATTGATTTCAGGATACCGTTAGTGATCCATGGCTTTTTCCGTTGTTTCTGTTGCTTCTTTGACAGAGGTTTGAGTGGAGCATGTCTTTGAATAACTTGTAAGATACTGTTTTGAAAGTGTTCATATCTTGAGTCCAGACCGTTTTCTGAAGGGCCACCAGGTTCAAAGTCAATCGAGCTTACGTCATATATGAAATTCGATTCGTCAAAGTTTTTATAATCCCTTTTAAGAACTCTTGAGTTATGGCTCTTATTTATTTCTTTATTCAACAGGATGAAGTTAGGCATATGATCAGAAACTTTAGCGATTAGGTTGCCGCTTACGCCTTCAATATTCAGCGAATTCACGAAGATGTTGTCGATTAATGCAGGCTTTTGGTGATCGGAATATCTTGTTGGTTGTAAAATGACAGGTTGGTAAAAATGTGAGAACATGAGATTTATGAAACTTTCTGCCACTTTGATCTTATCGGTTCGCAATAGGTCAAGGTTAAAATCACCGGATATTGTTACTTGTTTGTTTTCTTTTGAAAGCTTTTTCAATACTGGGTCTAAGTACTGAAGGAAATTTGTAGAGTTTCTTCGGGGATGGTTGTAAATGACACCTAATACTGTATTTTCAATTTCAATCCAAAAGGCATCAAATTCACAAGATTCGTCCATGAATGCTTTGTTCAGATCCTCGCGTATATCAAATTTGATATTTTCATTTACGAAGAAACCACATCCACCACATTTGCTACTGCCTGTTATTCCTTTATAATCATGGTATCCTAATAAAGGCAAAGCTTTGAACCGGTCATTGTTTGATTTAGTGTGCCATGTTTCAGATAGAGCTATTACGTCGAATTTGAAGTCAAGGCTTGCTAAGAGAGTTTCGAGATTCTCCTTGTTGCTAAGCAGGGACTGAATATTTGTATGAATGATACTAAATGTGGGTTTTGTTTGTAATTGAAATTGTTTCGTTATTTTGTGGAAAGCATGAGTAGAATAGTAATCAAAATTTGAATGAAATTTGGCATGGGTATCGATGTCGTTATCGAAAAGATAGTCATGTTCTTTCAAGTCTAGCTTACACAGGTTTAATCTGTCAAGGAGACGATAGTCAGATGATTCTGCTTTAGTCATCTGACACGTACATGAAAAATTCGAATTGAAAGTTAATTCTATCAACTGATTGTGGTCAAGGTCAAAGAAGGGGAATTTGAGTTGCCAGCAAGCGGAGCAACACCATTCCTTAAGGATCCTAGAAGTATTTGCAAATTGCCAAAATTGTAGTCGGGAGCATCTTCTGTGTATTAAGGAATTACAATCACCACAAGGTATTGACTTTTTAGCGTCTCGTACCATCCTGTGGCAAACACTACATTTCCGATTCATACTGTTTGCTGGTGACGTGAGACTATCATGTAGCGCTGAGTTTACCTTTGTTTGGGTAACGATAGTATTTAATAATTGATTGTCAGTAAGTGATTGAAAGGGAAGGGCTTCCCTGAGGCAAGTAGAACATAACCAGCTACAGTTGGGGTTTTCTATGAAAAATAGAAACTTAGCTTTATTTAGGTTCGAACATTTAAAATGATACCATGAATTGCACAAATCACAACAAATAGCGTCTTGATCATCAGAAACGAACTTGGAGCATTTTCCACAGTTTAGGTTTTCGATAGTTAATTCACCCATACATGCCATGATGTAAAAAGTTACAGTGAAACTTAATTTTGGCACGATGCAAAGATTTCAAGCAGTGATGGCATTTTAGTGTTTCAGCGATATACATTGTGGGTAGTTTCGTTTCGGTTTGGTACATTTCGACAGAGGGGGGCTTTAAACCTTTTTGTGATAAGATGAAAAAATGTAGGAATGTCTAATGTTAAAATCTAAACGACTTTGTCCTCAATGTCCTTGGTGGTGCGAATTTTGACTCTGAGGGAGTTTTCGTCTCTTTTTGCAAAGACAGCGCCATTCTTAGTCCAACAGTACTTCCATTTGATTGCATTTACCTTCACTCTGGCTTGTCGGAAAAGCTCCTTGTTTCTGGTTGTGAGGGATTCATTTATAAAGATCTTACCATTCAGTTGATCGGATGACGCATGGAAGCCAAGGGAAGCAACTGTTTTACCTTTCATCTTCTTCCTATTTGCCAGCATTTCGTTGGATTTCTTGCGGTTCAGAAACTTGCAGATAAGGCTAGTGTCCCCATTTCGTCTTTGAATCCGGTGGCATGCAACCATGTCGTCTTTTTTGACGCTGACATCTATTTGTGATGCAATTTTCATGATGATTTCCTCGGGAATTTCGTTTTGCTGCTCAGGTATACCGTTGATTTCGATGCACTCTCTTCTTCCATACTGTTCTAAGTCGTTGTTCTCATTTGTCAAGGTGTTTACAGACTTTGCTAGGGTTTTCATACCTTCTCTCAGTTCTGCCATTTCGCTTTTTAACAAGATGTTTTCTTTCGTCAGGTTGTCGATTGTTTTCTTTTGGCTCTCATACTGGTTACTGAGGAAGGACATCGATTTTTCATACTCGCTGATTTCCTTTTCTAGATTTGAGAAATGATCGTAGTTTTCTCTCTTTGCGATGATAATTTCCTTAGTGAGGGAATCCAATCTTTTGCTGAGGTTTTCCTCGTTCTTTTCAAGCTTTTTCAGGATAATAGCCAACGTTTCTTCTTTACTATTGTGAGTGTCTTCCATCGTTGCTTCTTTGAGTTGATAAGACTTCGTCAAATTTGCAGGATTGTGCGTTCAATGCATAGCCATGGTTTAAGTTAAGTTTTAAGGTAAAGAAAAGGCAAAATGAGTAAGTTTTCGTGAATGATTTTGTTACATATCGAGTATGAATAACGCAAAACGTAGAGCGATCGAATTTACGTCCGCACTCCACGATGTCTCTTATCAATGACTTTTTCAGTACCTCTTGAATTTTTCAGTACCTACTGACTTTTTCAGTACCTACTGACTTTTTCAGTACCTACTGACTTTTTCAGTACCTACTGACTTTTTCAGTACCTACTGACTTTTTCAGTACCTACTGACCTTTTCAGTACCTCTTGACTTTTTAAGTACCTACTGACTTTTTAAGTACCTACTGACTTTTTCAGTACCTACTGACTTTTTCAGTACCTACTGACTTTTTCAGTACCTACTGACTTTTTCAGTACCTACTGACTTTTTCAGTACCTACTGACTTTTTCAGTACCTACTGACTTTTTCAGTACCTACTGTCTTTTTCAGTACCTACCGATTTTTTCAGTACCTACTGACTTTTTCATTACCTACTGACTTTTTCAGTACCTACTGACTTTTTCAGTACCTACTGACTTTTTCAGTACCTCCTGACTTTTTCAGTACCTACTGACTTTTTCAGTACCTACTGACTTTTTCAGTACCTACTGACTTTTTCAGTACCTACTAACCTTTTCAGTACCTACTGACTGTTTCAGTACCTACTGACTTTTTCAGTACCTACTGACTTTTTCAGTACCTACTGTCTTTTTCAGTACCTACTGACTTTTTCAGTACCTACTGACTTTTTCAGTACCTACTGACTTTTTCAGTACCTACTGACTTATTCAGTACCTACTGAATTTTTCAGTACCTACTGACTTTTTCAGTACTTACTGACTTTTTCAGTACCTACTGACTTTTTCAGTACCTACTGTCTTTTTCAGTACCTACCGATTTTTTCAGTACCTACTGACTTTTTTCATTACCTACTGACTTTTTCAGTACCTACTGACTTTTTCAGTACCTACTGACTTTTTCAGTACCTCCTGACTTTTTCAGTACCTACTGACTTTTTCATTACCTACTGACTTTTTCAGTACCTACTGACTTTTTCAGTACCTCCTGACTTTTTCATTACCTACTTACTTTTTCAGTACGTACTGACTTTTTCAGTACCTCCTGACTTTTTCAGTACCTCCTGACTTTTTCAGTACCTACTGACTTTTTCATTACCTACTGACTTTTTCAGTACCTACTGACTTTTTCAGTACCTCCTGACTTTTTCAGTACCTACTGACTTTTTAAGTACCTACTTACTTTTTCAGTACCTACTGACTTTTTCAGTACCTCCTGACTTTTTCAGTACCTACTGACTTTTTCAGTACCTACTGACTTTTTCAGTACCTACTGTCTTTTTCAGTACCTACTGACTTTTTCAGTACCTACTGACTTTTTCAGTACCTACTGACTTTTTCAGTACCTACTGACCTTTTCAGTACCTCTTGACTTTTTCAGTACCTACTGACTTTTTAAGTACCTACTGACTTTTTCAGTACCTACTGACTTTTTCAGTACCTACTGACTTTTTCAGTACCTACTGACTTTTTCAGTACCTACTGACTTTTTCAGTACCTACTGACTTTTTCAGTACCTACTGACTTTTTCAGTACCTACTGACTTTTTCAGTACCTACTGTCTTTTTCAGTACCTACCGATTTTTTCAGTACCTACTGACTTTTTCATTACCTACTGACTTTTTCAGTACCTACTGACTTTTTCAGTACCTACTGACTTTTTCAGTACCTCCTGACTTTTTCAGTACCTACTGACTTTTTCAGTACCTACTGACTTTTTCAGTACCTACTGACTTTTTCAGTACCTACTAACCTTTTCAGTACCTACTGACTGTTTCAGTACCTACTGACTTTTTCAGTACCTACTGACTTTTTCAGTACCTACTGTCTTTTTCAGTACCTACTGACTTTTTCAGTACCTACTGACTTTTTCAGTACCTACTGACTTTTTCAGTACCTACTGACTTATTCAGTACCTACTGAATTTTTCAGTACCTACTGACTTTTTCAGTACTTACTGACTTTTTCAGTACCTACTGACTTTTTCAGTACCTACTGTCTTTTTCAGTACCTACCGATTTTTTCAGTACCTACTGACTTTTTCATTACCTACTGACTTTTTCAGTACCTACTGACTTTTTCAGTACCTACTGACTTTTTCAGTACCTCCTGACTTTTTCAGTACCTACTGACTTTTTAAGTACCTACTGACTTTTTCAGTACCTACTGACTTTTTCAGTACCTACTGTCTTTTTCAGTACCTACTGAATTTTTCTGTACCTACTGAATATTTCAGTACCTACTGACTTTTTCAGTACCTACTGACTTTGTCAGTACCTACTGACTTTTTCAGTACCTCCTGACTTTTTCAGTACCTACTGACTTTTTAAGTACCTACTGACTTTTTCAGTACCTACTGACTTTTTCAGTACCTACTGTCTTTTTCAGTACCTACTGAATTTTTCTGTACCTACTGACTTTTTCAGTACCTACTGACTTATTCAGTACCTACTGAATTTTTCAGTACCTACTGACTTTTTCAGTACCTACTGACTTTTTCAGTACCTACTGACTTTTTCAGTACCTACTGACTTTTTCAGCACCTACTGACTTTTTCAGTACCTACTGACTTTTTCAGTACCTACTGACTTTTTCAGTACCTACTGACTTTTTCAGTACCTACTGAATTTTTCAGTACCTACTGAATCTTTCAGTACCTACTGTCTTTTTCAGTACCTACTGACTTTTTCAGTACCTACTGACTTTTTCAGCACCTACTGACTTTTTCAGTACCTACTGACTTTTTCAGTACCTACTGACTTTTTCAGTACCTACTGACTTTTTCAGTACCTACTGACTTTTTCAGTACCTACTGAATTTTTCAGTACCTACTGAATCTTTCAGTACCTACTGTCTTTTTCAGTACCTACTGACTTTTTCAGTACCTACTGACTTTTTCAGTACCTCCTGACTTTTTCAGTACCTACTGACTTTTTAAGTACCTACTTACTTTTTCAGTACCTACTGACTTTTTCAGTACCTCCTGACTTTTTCAGTACCTACTGACTGTTTCAGTACCTACTGACTTTTTCAGTACCTACTGACTTTTTCAGTACCTACTGACTTTTTCAGTACCTACTGACTTTTTCAGTACCTACTGACTTTTTCAGTACCTACTGACTTATTCAGTACCTACTGAATTTTTCAGTACCTACTGACTTTTTCAGTACTTACTGACTTTTTCAGTACCTACTGACTTTTTCAGTACCTACTGTCTTTTTCAGTACCTACCGATTTTTTCAGTACCTACTGACTTTTTCATTACCTACTGACTTTTTCAGTACCTACTGACTTTTTCAGTACCTCCTGACTTTTTCAGTACCTACTGACTTTTCAAGTACCTACTGACTTTTTCAGTACCTACTGACTTTTTCAGTACCTCCTGACTTTTTCAGTACCTACTGACTGTTTCAGTACCTACTGACTTTTTCAGTACCTACTGACTTTTTCATTACCTACTGACTTTTTCAGTACCTACTGACTTTTTCAGTACCTCCTGACTTTTTCATTACCTACTTACTTTTTCAGTACCTACTGACTTTTTCAGTACCTCCTGACTTTTTCAGTACCTCCTGACTTTTTCAGTACCTACTGACTTTTTCATTACCTACTGACTTTTTCAGTACCTACTGACTTTTTCAGTACCTCCTGACTTTTTCAGTACCTACTGACTTTTTAAGTACCTACTTACTTTTTCAGTACCTACTGACTTTTTCAGTACCTCCTGACTTTTTCAGTACCTACTGACTTTTTCAGTACCTACTGACTTTTTCAGTACCTACTGTCTTTTTCAGTACCTACTGACTTTTTCAGTACCTACTGACTTTTTCAGTACCTACTGTCTTTTTCAGTACCTACTGACTTATTCAGTACCTACTGAATTTTTCAGTACCTACTGACTTTTTCAGTACTTACTGACTTTTTCAGTACCTACTGACTTTTTCAGTACCTACCGATTTTTTCAGTACCTACTGACTTTTTCATTACCTACTGTCTTTTTCAGTACCTACCGATTTTTTCAGTACCTACTGACTTTTTCAGTACCTACTGACTTTTTCAGTACCTACTGACTTTTTCAGTACCTCCTGACTTTTTCAGTACCTACTGACTTTTTAAGTACCTACTGACTTTTTCAGTACCTACTGACTTTTTCAGTACCTACTGTCTTTTTCAGTACCTACTGAATTTTTCTGTACCTACTGACTTTTTCAGTACCTACTGACTTATTCAGTACCTACTGAATTTTTCAGAACCTACTGACTTTTTCAGTACCTACTGCCTTTTTCAGTACCTACTGACTTTTTCAGTACCTACTGACTTTTTCAGTACCTACTGACTTTTTCAGTACCTCCTGACTTTTTCAGTACCTACTGACTGTTTCAGTACCTACTGACTTTTTCAGTACCTACTGACTTTTTCAGTACCTACTGTCTTTTTCAGTACCTACTGAATTTTTCTGTACCTACTGAATTTTTCAGTACCTACTGACTTTTTCAGTACCTACTGTCTGTTTCAGTACCTACTGACTTTTTCAGTACCTACTGACTTTTTCAGTACCTACTGACTTTTTCAGTACCTACTGACTTTTTCAGTACCTACTGAATTTTTCTGTACCTACTGAATATTTCAGTACCTACTGACTTTTTCAGTACCTACTGACTTTTTCAGTACCTACTGACTTTTTCAGTACCTCCTGACTTTTTCAGTACCTACTGACTTTTTAAGTACCTACTGACTTTTTCAGTACCTACTGACTTTTTCAGTACCTACTGTCTTTTTCAGTACCTACTGAATTTTTCTGTACCTACTGACTTTTTCAGTACCTACTGAATATTTCAGTACCTACTGACTTTTTCAGTACCTACTGACTTTTTCAGTACCTCCTGACTTTTTCAGTACCTACTGACTTTTTAAGTACCTACTGACTTTTTCAGTACCTACTGACTTTTTCAGTACCTCCTGACTTTTTCAGTACCTACTGACTGTTTCAGTACCTACTGACTTTTTCAGTACCTACTGACTTTTTCAGTACCTACTGTCTTTTTCAGTACCTACTGAATTTTTCTGTACTTACTGAATTTTTCAGTACCTACTGACTTTTTCAGTACCTACTGTCTGTTTCAGTACCTACTGACTTTTTCAGTACCTACTGACTTTTTCAGTACCTACTGACTTTTTCAGTACCTACTGACTTTTTCAGTACCTACTGACTTTTTCAGTACCTACTGACTTATTCAGTACCTACTGAATTTTTCAGTACCTCCTGACTTTTTCATTACCTACTGACTTTTTCAGTACCTACTGACTTTTTCAGTACCTACTGACTTTTTCAGTGCCTCCTGACTTTTTCAGTACCTACTGACTTTTTAAGTACCTACTGACTTTTTCAGTACCTACTGACTTTTTCAGTACCTACTGTCTTTTTCAGTACCTACTGAATTTTTCTGTACCTACTGAATATTTCAGTACCTACTGACTTTTTCAGTACCTACTGACTTTTTCAGTACCTACTGACTTTTTCAGTACCTACTGACTTTTTCAGTACCTCCTGACTTTTTCAGTACCTACTGACTGTTTCAGTACCTACTGACTTTTTCAGTACCTACTGACTTTTTCAGTACCTACTGACTTTTTCAGTACCTACTGACTTTTTCAGTACCTACTGACTTTTTCAGTACCTACTGACTTATTCAGTACCTACTGAATTTTTCAGTACCTACTGACTTTTTCAGTACTTACTGACTTTTTCAGTACCTACTGACTTTTTCAGTACCTACTGACTTTTTCAGTACCTCCTGACTTTTTAAGTACCTACTGACTTTTTCAGTACCTACTGACTTTTTCAGTACCTCCTGACTTTTTCAGTACCTACTGACTGTTTCAGTACCTACTGACTTTTTCAGTACCTACTGTCTTTTTCAGTACCTACTGACTTTTTCAGTACCTACTGTCTTTTTCAGTACCTACTGACTTTTTCAGTACCTACTGACTTTTTCAGTACCTACTGACTTTTTCAGTACCTACTGACTTATTCAGTACCTACTGAATTTTTCAGTACCTACTGACTTTTTCAGTACTTACTGACTTTTTCAGTACCTACTGACTTTTTCAGTACCTACTGTCTTTTTCAGTACCTACCGATTTTTTCAGTACCTACTGACTTTTTCATTACCTACTGTCTTTTTCAGTACCTACCGATTTTTTCAGTACCTACTGACTTTTTCATTACCTACTGACTTTTTCAGTACCTACTGACTTTTTCAGTACCTACTGACTTTTTCAGTACCTCCTGACTTTTTCAGTACCTACTGACTTTTTAAGTACCTACTGACTTTTTCAGTACCTACTGACTTTTTCAGTACCTACTGTCTTTTTCAGTACCTACTGAATTTTTCTGTACCTACTGAATATTTCAGTACCTACTGACTTTTTCAGTACCTACTGACTTTTTCAGTACCTACTGACTTTTTCAGTACCTCCTGACTTTTTCAGTACCTACTGACTTTTTAAGTACCTACTGACTTTTTCAGTACCTACTGACTTTTTCAGTACCTACTGTCTTTTTCAGTACCTACTGAATTTTTCTGTACCTACTGACTTTTTCAGTACCTACTGACTTATTCAGTACCTACTGAATTTTTCAGAACCTACTGACTTTTTCAGTACCTACTGCCTTTTTCAGTACCTACTGACTTTTTCAGTACCTACTGACTTTTTCAGTACCTACTGACTTTTTCAGTACCTCCTGACTTTTTCAGTACCTACTGACTGTTTCAGTACCTACTGACTTTTTCAGTACCTACTGACTTTTTCATTACCTACTGTCTTTTTCAGTACCTACTGAATTTTTCTGTACCTACTGAATATTTCAGTACCTACTGACTTTTTCAGTACCTACTGACTTTTTCAGTACCTACTGACTTTTTCAGTACCTCCTGACTTTTTCAGTACCTACTTACTTTTTAAGTACCTACTGACTTTTTCAGTACCTACTGACTTTTTCAGTACCTCCTGACTTTTTCAGTACCTACTGACTGTTTCAGTACCTACTGACTTTTTCAGTACCTACTGACTTTTTCAGTACCTACTGTCTTTTTCAGTACCTACTGAATTTTTCTGTACCTACTGAATTTTTCAGTACCTACTGATTTTTTCAGTACCTACTGACTTTTTCAGTACCTAAGGATTTTTTCAGTACCTACTGAATCTTTCAGTACCTACTGTCTTTTTCAGTACCTACTGACTTTTTCAGTACCTACTGACTTTTTCAGTACCTACTGACTTTTTCAGTACCTACTGTCTTTTTCAGTACCTACTGAATTTTTCTGTACCTACTGACTTTTTCAGTACCTACTGACTTATTCAGTACCTACTGAATTTTTCAGTACCTACTGACTTTTTCAGTACCTACTGACTTTTTCAGTACCTACTGACTTTTTCAGTACCTACTGACTTTTTCAGCACCTACTGACTTTTTCAGTACCTACTGACTTTTTCAGTACCTACTGACTTTTTCAGTACCTACTGACTTTTTCAGTACCTACTGAATTTTTCAGTACCTACTGAATCTTTCAGTACCTACTGTCTTTTTCAGTACCTACTGACTTTTTCAGTACCTACTGACTTTTTCAGCACCTACTGACTTTTTCAGTACCTACTGACTTTTTCAGTACCTACTGACTTTTTCAGTACCTACTGACTTTTTCAGTACCTACTGACTTTTTCAGTACCTACTGAATTTTTCAGTACCTACTGAATCTTTCAGTACCTACTGTCTTTTTCAGTACCTACTGACTTTTTCAGTAGCTACTGACTTTTTCAGTACCTCCTGACTTTTTCAGTACCTACTGACTTTTTAAGTACCTACTTACTTTTTCAGTACCTACTGACTTTTTCAGTACCTCCTGACTTTTTCAGTACCTACTGACTGTTTCAGTACCTACTGACTTTTTCAGTACCTACTGACTTTTTCAGTACCTACTGACTTTTTCAGTACCTACTGACTTTTTCAGTACCTACTGACTTTTTCAGTACCTACTGACTTATTCAGTACCTACTGAATTTTTCAGTACCTACTGACTTTTTCAGTACTTACTGACTTTTTCAGTACCTACTGACTTTTTCAGTACCTACTGTCTTTTTCAGTACCTACCGATTTTTTCAGTACCTACTGACTTTTTCATTACCTACTGACTTTTTCAGTACCTACTGACTTTTTCAGTACCTCCTGACTTTTTCAGTACCTACTGACTTTTCAAGTACCTACTGACTTTTTCAGTACCTACTGACTTTTTCAGTACCTCCTGACTTTTTCAGTACCTACTGACTGTTTCAGTACCTACTGACTTTTTCAGTACCTACTGACTTTTTCATCACCTACTGACTTTTTCAGTACCTACTGACTTTTTCAGTACCTCCTGACTTTTTCATTACCTACTTACTTTTTCAGTACCTACTGACTTTTTCAGTACCTCCTGACTTTTTCAGTACCTCCTGACTTTTTCAGTACCTACTGACTTTTTCATTACCTACTGACTTTTTCAGTACCTACTGACTTTTTCAGTACCTCCTGACTTTTTCAGTACCTACTGACTTTTTAAGTACCTACTTACTTTTTCAGTACCTACTGACTTTTTCAGTACCTCCTGACTTTTTCAGTACCTACTGACTTTTTCAGTACCTACTGACTTTTTCAGTACCTACTGTCTTTTTCAGTACCTACTGACTTTTTCAGTACCTACTGACTTTTTCAGTACCTACTGTCTTTTTCAGTACCTACTGACTTATTCAGTACCTACTGAATTTTTCAGTACCTACTGACTTTTTCAGTACTTACTGACTTTTTCAGTACCTACTGACTTTTTCAGTACCTACCGATTTTTTCAGTACCTACTGACTTTTTCATTACCTACTGTCTTTTTCAGTACCTACCGATTTTTTCAGTACCTACTGACTTTTTCAGTACCTACTGACTTTTTCAGTACCTACTGACTTTTTCAGTACCTCCTGACTTTTTCAGTACCTACTGACTTTTTAAGTACCTACTGACTTTTTCAGTACCTACTGACTTTTTCAGTACCTACTGTCTTTTTCAGTACCTACTGAATTTTTCTGTACCTACTGACTTTTTCAGTACCTACTGACTTATTCAGTACCTACTGAATTTTTCAGAACCTACTGACTTTTTCAGTACCTACTGCCTTTTTCAGTACCTACTGACTTTTTCAGTACCTACTGACTTTTTCAGTACCTACTGACTTTTTCAGTACCTCCTGACTTTTTCAGTACCTACTGACTGTTTCAGTACCTACTGACTTTTTCAGTACCTACTGACTTTTTCAGTACCTACTGTCTTTTTCAGTACCTACTGAATTTTTCTGTACCTACTGAATTTTTCAGTACCTACTGACTTTTTCAGTACCTACTGTCTGTTTCAGTACCTACTGACTTTTTCAGTACCTACTGACTTTTTCAGTACCTACTGACTTTTTCAGTACCTACTGACTTTTTCAGTACCTACTGAATTTTTCTGTACCTACTGAATATTTCAGTACCTACTGACTTTTTCAGTACCTACTGACTTTTTCAGTACCTACTGACTTTTTCAGTACCTCCTGACTTTTTCAGTACCTACTGACTTTTTAAGTACCTACTGACTTTTTCAGTACCTACTGACTTTTTCAGTACCTACTGTCTTTTTCAGTACCTACTGAATTTTTCTGTACCTACTGACTTTTTCAGTACCTACTGAATATTTCAGTACCTACTGACTTTTTCAGTACCTACTGACTTTTTCAGTACCTCCTGACTTTTTCAGTACCTACTGACTTTTTAAGTACCTACTGACTTTTTCAGTACCTACTGACTTTTTCAGTACCTCCTGACTTTTTCAGTACCTACTGACTGTTTCAGTACCTACTGACTTTTTCAGTACCTACTGACTTTTTCAGTACCTACTGTCTTTTTCAGTACCTACTGAATTTTTCTGTACTTACTGAATTTTTCAGTACCTACTGACTTTTTCAGTACCTACTGTCTGTTTCAGTACCTACTGACTTTTTCAGTACCTACTGACTTTTTCAGTACCTACTGACTTTTTCAGTACCTACTGACTTTTTCAGTACCTACTGACTTTTTCAGTACCTACTGACTTATTCAGTACCTACTGAATTTTTCAGTACCTCCTGACTTTTTCATTACCTACTGACTTTTTCAGTACCTACTGACTTTTTCAGTACCTACTGACTTTTTCAGTGCCTCCTGACTTTTTCAGTACCTACTGACTTTTTAAGTACCTACTGACTTTTTCAGTACCTACTGACTTTTTCAGTACCTACTGTCTTTTTCAGTACCTACTGAATTTTTCTGTACCTACTGAATATTTCAGTACCTACTGACTTTTTCAGTACCTACTGACTTTTTCAGTACCTACTGACTTTTTCAGTACCTACTGACTTTTTCAGTACCTCCTGACTTTTTCAGTACCTACTGACTGTTTCAGTACCTACTGACTTTTTCAGTACCTACTGACTTTTTCAGTACCTACTGACTTTTTCAGTACCTACTGACTTTTTCAGTACCTACTGACTTTTTCAGTACCTACTGACTTATTCAGTACCTACTGAATTTTTCAGTACCTACTGACTTTTTCAGTACTTACTGACTTTTTCAGTACCTACTGACTTTTTCAGTACCTACTGACTTTTTCAGTACCTCCTGACTTTTTAAGTACCTACTGACTTTTTCAGTACCTACTGACTTTTTCAGTACCTCCTGACTTTTTCAGTACCTACTGACTGTTTCAGTACCTACTGACTTTTTCAGTACCTACTGTCTTTTTCAGTACCTACTGACTTTTTCAGTACCTACTGTCTTTTTCAGTACCTACTGACTTTTTCAGTACCTACTGACTTTTTCAGTACCTACTGACTTTTTCAGTACCTACTGACTTATTCAGTACCTACTGAATTTTTCAGTACCTACTGACTTTTTCAGTACTTACTGACTTTTTCAGTACCTACTGACTTTTTCAGTACCTACTGTCTTTTTCAGTACCTACCGATTTTTTCAGTACCTACTGACTTTTTCATTACCTACTGTCTTTTTCAGTACCTACCGATTTTTTCAGTACCTACTGACTTTTTCATTACCTACTGACTTTTTCAGTACCTACTGACTTTTTCAGTACCTACTGACTTTTTCAGTACCTCCTGACTTTTTCAGTACCTACTGACTTTTTAAGTACCTACTGACTTTTTCAGTACCTACTGACTTTTTCAGTACCTACTGTCTTTTTCAGTACCTACTGAATTTTTCTGTACCTACTGAATATTTCAGTACCTACTGACTTTTTCAGTACCTACTGACTTTTTCAGTACCTACTGACTTTTTCAGTACCTCCTGACTTTTTCAGTACCTACTGACTTTTTAAGTACCTACTGACTTTTTCAGTACCTACTGACTTTTTCAGTACCTACTGTCTTTTTCAGTACCTACTGAATTTTTCTGTACCTACTGACTTTTTCAGTACCTACTGACTTATTCAGTACCTACTGAATTTTTCAGAACCTACTGACTTTTTCAGTACCTACTGCCTTTTTCAGTACCTACTGACTTTTTCAGTACCTACTGACTTTTTCAGTACCTACTGACTTTTTCAGTACCTCCTGACTTTTTCAGTACCTACTGACTGTTTCAGTACCTACTGACTTTTTCAGTACCTACTGACTTTTTCATTACCTACTGTCTTTTTCAGTACCTACTGAATTTTTCTGTACCTACTGAATATTTCAGTACCTACTGACTTTTTCAGTACCTACTGACTTTTTCAGTACCTACTGACTTTTTCAGTACCTCCTGACTTTTTCAGTACCTACTTACTTTTTAAGTACCTACTGACTTTTTCAGTACCTACTGACTTTTTCAGTACCTCCTGACTTTTTCAGTACCTACTGACTGTTTCAGTACCTACTGACTTTTTCAGTACCTACTGACTTTTTCAGTACCTACTGTCTTTTTCAGTACCTACTGAATTTTTCTGTACCTACTGAATTTTTCAGTACCTACTGATTTTTTCAGTACCTACTGACTTTTTCAGTACCTAAGGATTTTTTCAGTACCTACTGAATCTTTCAGTACCTACTGTCTTTTTCAGTACCTACTGACTTTTTCAGTACCTACTGACTTTTTCAGTACCTACTGACTTTTTCAGTACCTACTGACTTTTTCATTACCTACTGACTTTTTCAGTACCTACTGAATTTTTCACTACCTACTGAATTTTTCAGTACCTACTGTCTTTTTCAGTACCTACTGACTTTTTCAGTACCTACTGACTTTTTCAGTACCTACTGACTTTTTCAGTACCTACTGACTTTTTCAGTACCTACTGACTTTTTCAGTACCTACTGACTTTTTCAGTACCTACTGAATTTTTCAGTACCTACTGAATTTTTCAGTACCTACTGTCTTTTTCAGTACCTACTGAATTTTTCAGTACCTCCTGACTTTTTCAGTACCTTCTGACTTTTTCAGTACCTACTGACTTTTTCAGTATCTACTGAATCTTTCAGTACCTACTGTCTTTTTCAGTATCTACTGACTTTTTCAGTACCTACTGACTTTTTCAGTACCTACTCACTTTTTCAGTACCTACTGACTTTTTCAGTACCTACTGACTTTTTCAGTACCTACTGACTTTTTAAGTACCTACTGACCTTTTCAGTACCTCCTGACTTTTTCAGTACCTACTGACTTTTTAAGTACCTACTGACTTTTTCAGTACCTACTGACTTTTTCAGTACCTACTGACTTTTTCAGTACCTACTGAACTTTTCAGTACCTCCTGACTTTTTCAGTACCTACTGACTTTTTAAGTACCTACTGACTTTTTCAGTACCTACTGACTCTTTCAGTACCTACTGACTTTTTCAGTACCTACTGACTTTTTCAGTACCTACTGACTTTTTCAGTACCTACTGAATTTTTCAGTACCTACTGTCTTTTTCAGTACCTACTGACTTTTTCAGTACCTACTGACTTTTTCAGTACCTACTGACTTTTTCAGTACCTACTGACTTTTTCAGTACCTACTGACTTTTTCAGTGCCTACTGACTTTTTCAGTACCTACTGAATTTTTCAGTACCTACTGACTTTTTCAGTACCTACTGTCTTTTTCAGTACCTACTGACTTTTTCAGTACCTACTGACGTTTTCAGTACCTTCTGACTTTTTCAGTACCTACTGACTTTTTCAGTATCTACTGAATCTTTCAGTACCTACTGACTTTTTTAGTACCTACTGTCTTTTTCAGTACTTACTGACTTTTTCAGTACCTACTGAATTTTTCAGTACCTACTGAATTTTTCAGTACCTACTGACTTTTTCAGTACCTACTGTCTTTTTCAGTACCTACTGACTTTTTCAGTACCTACTGACTTTTTCAGTACCTTCTGACTTTTTCAGTACCTACTGACTTTTTCAGTATCTACTGACTTTTTCAGTACCTACTGACTTTTTCAGTACCTACTGACTTTTTCAGTACCTACTGACTTTTTCAGTACCTACTGACCTTTTCAGTACCTCCTGACTTTTTCAATACCTACTGACTTTTTAAGTACCTACTGACTTTTTCAGTACCTACTGACTTTTTCAGTACCTACTGACTTTTTCAGTACCTACTGACTTTTTCAGTACCTACTGAATCTTTCAGTACCTACTGAATCTTTCAGTACCTACTGTCTTTTTCAGTACCTACTGACTTTTTCAGTACCTACTGACTTTTTCAGTACCTACTGACTTTTTCAGTACCTACTGACTTTTTCAGTACCTACTGAATTTTTCAGTACCTACTGACTTTTTCAGTACCTACTGTCTTTTTCACTACCTACTGACTTTTTCAGTACCTACTGACTTTTTCAGTACCTACTGACTTTTTCAGTACCTACTGACTTTTTCAGTACCTACTGACTTTTTCAGTACCTACTGACTTTTTCAGTACCTACTGACTTTTTAAGTACCTACTGACCTTTTCAGTACCTCCTGACTTTTTCAGTACCTACTGACTTTTTAAGTACCTACTGACTTTTTCAGTACCTACTGACTTTTTCAATACCTACTGACTTTTTCAGTACCTACTGAACTTTTCAGTACCTCCTGACTTTTTCAGTACCTACTGACTTTTTAAGTACCTACTGACTTTTTCAGTACCTACTGACTTTTTCAGTACCTACTGACTTTTTCAGTACCTACTGACTTTTTCAGTACCTACTGACTTTTTCAGTACCTACTGAATTTTTCAGTACCTACTGACTTTTTTATTACCTACTGTCTTTTTCAGTACCTACTGACTTTTTCAGTACCTACTGAATTTTTCAGTACCTACTGACTTTTTCAGTACCTACTGACTTTTTCAGTACCTACTGAATTTTTCAGTACCTACTGTCTTTTTCAGTACCTACTGACTTTTTCAGTACCTACTGACTTTTTCAGTACCTACTGACTTTTTCAGTACCTACTGACTTTTTCAGTACCTACTGACTTTTTCAGTGCCTACTGACTTTTTCAGTACCTACTGAATTTTTCAGTACCTACTGACTTTTTCAGTACCTACTGTCTTTTTCAGTACCTACTGACTTTTTCAGTACCTACTGACTTTTTAAGTACCTACTGACTTTTTCAGTACCTACTGACTTTTTCAATACCTACTGACTTTTTCAGTACCTACTGAACTTTTCAGTACCTCCTGACTTTTTCAGTACCTACTGACTTTTTAAGTACCTACTGACTTTTTCAGTACCTACTGACTTTTTCAGTATCTACTGAATCTTTCAGTACCTACTGTCTTTTTCAGTATCTACTGACTTTTTCAGTACCTACTGACTTTTTCAGTACCTACTCACTTTTTCAGTACCTACTGACTTTTTCAGTACCTACTGACTTTTTCAGTATCTACTGACTTTTTCAGTACCTACTGACTTTTTCAGTACCTACTCACTTTTTCAGTACCTACTGACTTTTTCAGTACCTACTGACTTTTTCAGTACCTACTGACTTTTTAAGTACCTACTGACCTTTTCAGTACCTCCTGACTTTTTCAGTACCTACTGACTTTTTAAGTACCTACTGACTTTTTCAGTACCTACTGACTTTTTCAATACCTACTGACTTTTTCAGTACCTACTGAACTTTTCAGTACCTCCTGACTTTTTCAGTACCTACTGACTTTTTAAGTACCTACTGACTTTTTCAGTACCTACTGACTTTTTCAGTACCTACTGACTTTTTCAGTACCTACTGACTTTTTCAGTACCTACTGACTTTTTCAGTACCTACTGAATTTTTCAGTACCTACTGACTTTTTTATTACCTACTGTCTTTTTCAGTACCTACTGACTTTTTCAGTACCTACTGAATTTTTCAGTACCTACTGACTTTTTCAGTACCTACTGACTTTTTCAGTACCTACTGAATTTCTCAGTACCTACTGTCTTTTTCAGTACCTACTGACTTTTTCAGTACCTATTGACTTTTTCAGTACCTACTGACTTTTTCAGTACCTACTGACTTTTTAAGTACCTACTGACCTTTTCAGTACCTCCTGACTTTTTCAGTACCTACTGACTTTTTAAGTACCTACTGACTTTTTCAGTACCTACTGACTTTTTCAATACCTACTGACTTTTTCAGTACCTACTGAACTTTTCAGTACCTCCTGACTTTTTCAGTACCTACTGACTTTTTAAGTACCTACTGACTTTTTCAGTACCTACTGACTTTTTCAGTACCTACTGACTTTTTCAGTACCTACTGACTTTTTCAGTACCTACTGACTTTTTCAGTACCTACTGAATTTTTCAGTACCTACTGACTTTTTTATTACCTACTGTCTTTTTCAGTACCTACTGACTTTTTCAGTACCTACTGAATTTTTCAGTACCTACTGACTTTTTCAGTACCTACTGACTTTTTCAGTACCTACTGAATTTTTCAGTACCTACTGTCTTTTTCAGTACCTACTGACTTTTTCAGTACCTACTGACTTTTTCAGTACCTACTGACTTTTTCAGTACCTACTGACTTTTTCAGTACCTACTGACTTTTTCAGTACCTACTGTCTTTTTCAGTACCTACTGACTTTTTCAGTACCTACTGACGTTTTCAGTACCTTCTGACTTTTTCAGTACCTACTGACTTTTTCAGTATCTACTGAATCTTTCAGTACCTACTGTCTTTTTCAGTATCTACTGACTTTTTCAGTACCTACTGACTTTTTCAGTACCTACTCACTTTTTCAGTACCTACTGACTTTTTCAGTACCTACTGACTTTTTCAGTACCTACTGACTTTTTAAGTACCTACTGACCTTTTCAGTACCTCCTGACTTTTTCAGTACCTACTGACTTTTTAAGTACCTACTGACTTTTTCAGTACCTACTGACTTTTTCAATACCTACTGACTTTTTCAGTACCTACTGAACTTTTCAGTACCTCCTGACTTTTTCAGTACCTACTGACTTTTTAAGTATCTACTGACTTTTTCAGTACCTACTGACTTTTTCAGTACCTACTGACTTTTTCAGTACCTACTGACTTTTTCAGTACCTACTGACTTTTTCAGTACCTACTGAATTTTTCAGTACCTACTGACTTTTTTATTACCTACTGTCTTTTTCAGTACCTACTGACTTTTTCAGTACCTACTGAATTTTTCAGTACCTACTGACTTTTTCAGTACCTACTGACTTTTTCAGTACCTACTGACTTTTTCAGTACCTACTGAATTTTTCAGTACCTACTGACTTTTTCAGTACCTACTGTCTTTTTCAGTACCTACTGACTTTTTCAGTACCTACTGACGTTTTCAGTACCTTCTGACTTTTTCAGTACCTACTGACCTTTTCAGTATCTACTGAATCTTTCAGTACCTACTGTCTTTTTCAGTATCTACTGACTTTTTCAGTACCTACTGACTTTTTCAGTACCTACTCACTTTTTCAGTACCTACTGACTTTTTCAGTACCTACTGACTTTTTCAGTACCTACTGACTTTTCAAGTACCTACTGACCTTTTCAGTACCTCCTGACTTTTTCAGTACCTACTGACTTTTTAAGTACCTACTGACTTTTTCAGTACCTACTGACTTTTTCAGTACCTACTGACTTTTTCAGTACCTACTGAACTTTTCAGTACCTCCTGACTTTTTCAGTACCTACTGACTTTTTAAGTACCTACTGACTTTTTCAGTACCTACTGACTCTTTCAGTACCTACTGACTTTTTCAGTACCTACTGACTTTTTCAGTACCTACTGACCTTTTTAGTACCTCCTGACTTTTTCAGTACCTACTGACTTTTTAAGTACCTACTGACTTTTTCAGTACCTACTGACTTTTTCAGTACCTACTGAATTTTTCAGTACCCACTGACTTTTTTAGTACCTACTGTCTTTTTCAGTACTTTCTGACTTTTTCAGTACATACTGAATTTTTCAGTACCTACTGAATTTTTCAGTACCTACTGACTTTTTCAGTACCTACTGTCTTTTTCAGTACCTACTGACTTTTTCAGTACCTACTGACGTTTTCAGTACCTTCTGACTTTTTCAGTACCTACTGACTTTTTCAGTATCTACTGAATCTTTCAGTACCTACTGTCTTTTTCAGTATCTACTGACTTTTTCAGTACCTACTGACTTTTTAAGTACCTACTGACCTTTTCAGTACCTCCTGACTTTTTCAGTACCTACTGACTTTTTAAGTACCTACTGACTTTTTCAGTACCTACTGACTTTTTCAATACCTACTGACTTTTTCAGTACCTACTGAACTTTTCAGTACCTCCTGACTTTTTCAGTACCTACTGACTTTTTAAGTACCTACTGACTTTTTCAGTACCTACTGACTTTTTCAGTACCTACTGACTTTTTCAGTACCTACTGACTTTTTCAGTACCTACTGACTTTTTCAGTACCTACTGAATTTTTCAGTACCTACTGACTTTTTTATTACCTACTGTCTTTTTCAGTACCTACTGACTTTTTCAGTACCTACTGAATTTTTCAGTACCTACTGACTTTTTCAGTACCTACTGACTTTTTCAGTACCTACTGAATTTTTCAGTACCTACTGTCTTTTTCAGTACCTACTGACTTTTTCAGTACCTACTGACTTTTTCAGTACCTACTGACTTTTTCAGTACCTACTGACTTTTTCAGTGCCTACTGACTTTTTCAGTACCTACTGAATTTTTCAGTACCTACTGACTTTTTCAGTACCTACTGTCTTTTTCAGTACCTACTGACTTTTTCAGTACCTACTGACGTTTTCAGTACCTTCTGACTTTTTCAGTACCTACTGACTTTTTCAGTATCTACTGAATCTTTCAGTACCTACTGTCTTTTTCAGTATCTACTGACTTTTTCAGTACCTACTGACTTTTCAGTACCTACTCACTTTTTCAGTACCTACTGACTTTTTCAGTACCTACTGACTTTTTCAGTACCTACTGACTTTTCAAGTACCTACTGACCTTTTCAGTACCTCCTGACTTTTTCAGTACCTACTGACTTTTTAAGTACCTACTGACTTTTTCAGTACCTACTTACTTTTTCAGTACCTACTGACTTTTTCAGTACCTACTGAACTTTTCAGTACCTCCTGACTTTTTCAGTACCTACTGACTTTTTAAGTACCTACTGACTTTTTCAGTACCTACTGACTCTTTCAGTACCTACTGACTTTTTAAGTACCTACTGACTTTTTCAGTACCTACTGACCTTTTTAGTACCTCCTGACTTTTTCAGTACCTACTGACTTTTTAAGTACCTACTGACTTTTTCAGTACCTACTGACTTTTTCAGTACCTACTGAATTTTTCAGTACCTACTGACTTTTTTAGTACCTACTGTCTTTTTCAGTACTTACTGACTTTTTCAGTACATACTGAATTTTTCAGTACCTACTGAATTTTTCAGTACCTACTGACTTTTTCAGTACCTACTGTCTTTTTCAGTACCTACTGACTTTTTCAGTACCTACTGACGTTTTCAGTACCTTCTGACTTTTTCAGTACCTACTGACTTTTTCAGTATCTACTGAATCTTTCAGTACCTACTGTCTTTTTCAGTATCTACTGACTTTTTCAGTACCTACTGACTTTTTCAGTACCTACTCACTTTTTCAGTACCTACTGACTTTTTCAGTACCTAATGACTTTTTCAGTACCTACTGACTTTTTCAGTACCTACTGACTTTTTCATTACCTACTGACTTTTTCAGTACCTACTGACTTTTTCAGTACCTCCTGACTTTTTCATTACCTACTTACTTTTTCAGTACGTACTGACTTTTTCAGTACCTCCTGACTTTTTCAGTACCTCCTGACTTTTTCAGTACCTACTGACTTTTTCATTACCTACTGACTTTTTCAGTACCTACTGACTTTTTCAGTACCTCCTGACTTTTTCAGTACCTACTGACTTTTTAAGTACCTACTTACTTTTTCAGTACCTACTGACTTTTTCAGTACCTCCTGACTTTTTCAGTACCTACTGACTTTTTCAGTACCTACTGACTTTTTCAGTACCTACTGTCTTTTTCAGTACCTACTGACTTTTTCAGTACCTACTGACTTTTTCAGTACCTACTGACTTTTTCAGTACCTACTGACCTTTTCAGTACCTCTTGACTTTTTCAGTACCTACTGACTTTTTAAGTACCTACTGACTTTTTCAGTACCTACTGACTTTTTCAGTACCTACTGACTTTTTCAGTACCTACTGACTTTTTCAGTACCTACTGACTTTTTCAGTACCTACTGACTTTTTCAGTACCTACTGACTTTTTCAGTACCTACTGACTTTTTCAGTACCTACTGTCTTTTTCAGTACCTACCGATTTTTTCAGTACCTACTGACTTTTTCATTACCTACTGACTTTTTCAGTACCTACTGACTTTTTCAGTACCTACTGACTTTTTCAGTACCTCCTGACTTTTTCAGTACCTACTGACTTTTTCAGTACCTACTGACTTTTTCAGTACCTACTGACTTTTTCAGTACCTACTAACCTTTTCAGTACCTACTGACTGTTTCAGTACCTACTGACTTTTTCAGTACCTACTGACTTTTTCAGTACCTACTGTCTTTTTCAGTACCTACTGACTTTTTCAGTACCTACTGACTTTTTCAGTACCTACTGACTTTTTCAGTACCTACTGACTTATTCAGTACCTACTGAATTTTTCAGTACCTACTGACTTTTTCAGTACTTACTGACTTTTTCAGTACCTACTGACTTTTTCAGTACCTACTGTCTTTTTCAGTACCTACCGATTTTTTCAGTACCTACTGACTTTTTCATTACCTACTGACTTTTTCAGTACCTACTGACTTTTTCAGTACCTACTGACTTTTTCAGTACCTCCTGACTTTTTCAGTACCTACTGACTTTTTAAGTACCTACTGACTTTTTCAGTACCTACTGACTTTTTCAGTACCTACTGTCTTTTTCAGTACCTACTGAATTTTTCTGTACCTACTGAATATTTCAGTACCTACTGACTTTTTCAGTACCTACTGACTTTGTCAGTACCTACTGACTTTTTCAGTACCTCCTGACTTTTTCAGTACCTACTGACTTTTTAAGTACCTACTGACTTTTTCAGTACCTACTGACTTTTTCAGTACCTACTGTCTTTTTCAGTACCTACTGAATTTTTCTGTACCTACTGACTTTTTCAGTACCTACTGACTTATTCAGTACCTACTGAATTTTTCAGTACCTACTGACTTTTTCAGTACCTACTGACTTTTTCAGTACCTACTGACTTTTTCAGTACCTACTGACTTTTTCAGCACCTACTGACTTTTTCAGTACCTACTGACTTTTTCAGTACCTACTGACTTTTTCAGTACCTACTGACTTTTTCAGTACCTACTGAATTTTTCAGTACCTACTGAATCTTTCAGTACCTACTGTCTTTTTCAGTACCTACTGACTTTTTCAGTACCTACTGACTTTTTCAGCACCTACTGACTTTTTCAGTACCTACTGACTTTTTCAGTACCTACTGACTTTTTCAGTACCTACTGACTTTTTCAGTACCTACTGACTTTTTCAGTACCTACTGAATTTTTCAGTACCTACTGAATCTTTCAGTACCTACTGTCTTTTTCAGTACCTACTGACTTTTTCAGTACCTACTGACTTTTTCAGTACCTCCTGACTTTTTCAGTACCTACTGACTTTTTAAGTACCTACTTACTTTTTCAGTACCTACTGACTTTTTCAGTACCTCCTGACTTTTTCAGTACCTACTGACTGTTTCAGTACCTACTGACTTTTTCAGTACCTACTGACTTTTTCAGTACCTACTGACTTTTTCAGTACCTACTGACTTTTTCAGTACCTACTGACTTTTTCAGTACCTACTGACTTATTCAGTACCTACTGAATTTTTCAGTACCTACTGACTTTTTCAGTACTTACTGACTTTTTCAGTACCTACTGACTTTTTCAGTACCTACTGTCTTTTTCAGTACCTACCGATTTTTTCAGTACCTACTGACTTTTTCATTACCTACTGACTTTTTCAGTACCTACTGACTTTTTCAGTACCTCCTGACTTTTTCAGTACCTACTGACTTTTCAAGTACCTACTGACTTTTTCAGTACCTACTGACTTTTTCAGTACCTCCTGACTTTTTCAGTACCTACTGACTGTTTCAGTACCTACTGACTTTTTCAGTACCTACTGACTTTTTCATTACCTACTGACTTTTTCAGTACCTACTGACTTTTTCAGTACCTCCTGACTTTTTCATTACCTACTTACTTTTTCAGTACCTACTGACTTTTTCAGTACCTCCTGACTTTTTCAGTACCTCCTGACTTTTTCAGTACCTACTGACTTTTTCATTACCTACTGACTTTTTCAGTACCTACTGACTTTTTCAGTACCTCCTGACTTTTTCAGTACCTACTGACTTTTTAAGTACCTACTTACTTTTTCAGTACCTACTGACTTTTTCAGTACCTCCTGACTTTTTCAGTACCTACTGACTTTTTCAGTACCTACTGACTTTTTCAGTACCTACTGTCTTTTTCAGTACCTACTGACTTTTTCAGTACCTACTGACTTTTTCAGTACCTACTGTCTTTTTCAGTACCTACTGACTTATTCAGTACCTACTGAATTTTTCAGTACCTACTGACTTTTTCAGTACTTACTGACTTTTTCAGTACCTACTGACTTTTTCAGTACCTACCGATTTTTTCAGTACCTACTGACTTTTTCATTACCTACTGTCTTTTTCAGTACCTACCGATTTTTTCAGTACCTACTGACTTTTTCAGTACCTACTGACTTTTTCAGTACCTACTGACTTTTTCAGTACCTCCTGACTTTTTCAGTACCTACTGACTTTTTAAGTACCTACTGACTTTTTCAGTACCTACTGACTTTTTCAGTACCTACTGTCTTTTTCAGTACCTACTGAATTTTTCTGTACCTACTGACTTTTTCAGTACCTACTGACTTATTCAGTACCTACTGAATTTTTCAGAACCTACTGACTTTTTCAGTACCTACTGCCTTTTTCAGTACCTACTGACTTTTTCAGTACCTACTGACTTTTTCAGTACCTACTGACTTTTTCAGTACCTCCTGACTTTTTCAGTACCTACTGACTGTTTCAGTACCTACTGACTTTTTCAGTACCTACTGACTTTTTCAGTACCTACTGTCTTTTTCAGTACCTACTGAATTTTTCTGTACCTACTGAATTTTTCAGTACCTACTGACTTTTTCAGTACCTACTGTCTGTTTCAGTACCTACTGACTTTTTCAGTACCTACTGACTTTTTCAGTACCTACTGACTTTTTCAGTACCTACTGACTTTTTCAGTACCTACTGAATTTTTCTGTACCTACTGAATATTTCAGTACCTACTGACTTTTTCAGTACCTACTGACTTTTTCAGTACCTACTGACTTTTTCAGTACCTCCTGACTTTTTCAGTACCTACTGACTTTTTAAGTACCTACTGACTTTTTCAGTACCTACTGACTTTTTCAGTACCTACTGTCTTTTTCAGTACCTACTGAATTTTTCTGTACCTACTGACTTTTTCAGTACCTACTGAATATTTCAGTACCTACTGACTTTTTCAGTACCTACTGACTTTTTCAGTACCTCCTGACTTTTTCAGTACCTACTGACTTTTTAAGTACCTACTGACTTTTTCAGTACCTACTGACTTTTTCAGTACCTCCTGACTTTTTCAGTACCTACTGACTGTTTCAGTACCTACTGACTTTTTCAGTACCTACTGACTTTTTCAGTACCTACTGTCTTTTTCAGTACCTACTGAATTTTTCTGTACTTACTGAATTTTTCAGTACCTACTGACTTTTTCAGTACCTACTGTCTGTTTCAGTACCTACTGACTTTTTCAGTACCTACTGACTTTTTCAGTACCTACTGACTTTTTCAGTACCTACTGACTTTTTCAGTACCTACTGACTTTTTCAGTACCTACTGACTTATTCAGTACCTACTGAATTTTTCAGTACCTCCTGACTTTTTCATTACCTACTGACTTTTTCAGTACCTACTGACTTTTTCAGTACCTACTGACTTTTTCAGTGCCTCCTGACTTTTTCAGTACCTACTGACTTTTTAAGTACCTACTGACTTTTTCAGTACCTACTGACTTTTTCAGTACCTACTGTCTTTTTCAGTACCTACTGAATTTTTCTGTACCTACTGAATATTTCAGTACCTACTGACTTTTTCAGTACCTACTGACTTTTTCAGTACCTACTGACTTTTTCAGTACCTACTGACTTTTTCAGTACCTCCTGACTTTTTCAGTACCTACTGACTGTTTCAGTACCTACTGACTTTTTCAGTACCTACTGACTTTTTCAGTACCTACTGACTTTTTCAGTACCTACTGACTTTTTCAGTACCTACTGACTTTTTCAGTACCTACTGACTTATTCAGTACCTACTGAATTTTTCAGTACCTACTGACTTTTTCAGTACTTACTGACTTTTTCAGTACCTACTGACTTTTTCAGTACCTACTGACTTTTTCAGTACCTCCTGACTTTTTAAGTACCTACTGACTTTTTCAGTACCTACTGACTTTTTCAGTACCTCCTGACTTTTTCAGTACCTACTGACTGTTTCAGTACCTACTGACTTTTTCAGTACCTACTGTCTTTTTCAGTACCTACTGACTTTTTCAGTACCTACTGTCTTTTTCAGTACCTACTGACTTTTTCAGTACCTACTGACTTTTTCAGTACCTACTGACTTTTTCAGTACCTACTGACTTATTCAGTACCTACTGAATTTTCAGTACCTACTGACTTTTTCAGTACTTACTGACTTTTTCAGTACCTACTGACTTTTTCAGTACCTACTGTCTTTTTCAGTACCTACCGATTTTTTCAGTACCTACTGACTTTTTCATTACCTACTGTCTTTTTCAGTACCTACCGATTTTTTCAGTACCTACTGACTTTTTCATTACCTACTGACTTTTTCAGTACCTACTGACTTTTTCAGTACCTACTGACTTTTTCAGTACCTCCTGACTTTTTCAGTACCTACTGACTTTTTAAGTACCTACTGACTTTTTCAGTACCTACTGACTTTTTCAGTACCTACTGTCTTTTTCAGTACCTACTGAATTTTTCTGTACCTACTGAATATTTCAGTACCTACTGACTTTTTCAGTACCTACTGACTTTTTCAGTACCTACTGACTTTTTCAGTACCTCCTGACTTTTTCAGTACCTACTGACTTTTTAAGTACCTACTGACTTTTTCAGTACCTACTGACTTTTTCAGTACCTACTGTCTTTTTCAGTACCTACTGAATTTTTCTGTACCTACTGACTTTTTCAGTACCTACTGACTTATTCAGTACCTACTGAATTTTTCAGAACCTACTGACTTTTTCAGTACCTACTGCCTTTTTCAGTACCTACTGACTTTTTCAGTACCTACTGACTTTTTCAGTACCTACTGACTTTTTCAGTACCTCCTGACTTTTTCAGTACCTACTGACTGTTTCAGTACCTACTGACTTTTTCAGTACCTACTGACTTTTTCATTACCTACTGTCTTTTTCAGTACCTACTGAATTTTTCTGTACCTACTGAATATTTCAGTACCTACTGACTTTTTCAGTACCTACTGACTTTTTCAGTACCTACTGACTTTTTCAGTACCTCCTGACTTTTTCAGTACCTACTTACTTTTTAAGTACCTACTGACTTTTTCAGTACCTACTGACTTTTTCAGTACCTCCTGACTTTTTCAGTACCTACTGACTGTTTCAGTACCTACTGACTTTTTCAGTACCTACTGACTTTTTCAGTACCTACTGTCTTTTTCAGTACCTACTGAATTTTTCTGTACCTACTGAATTTTTCAGTACCTACTGATTTTTTCAGTACCTACTGACTTTTTCAGTACCTAAGGATTTTTTCAGTACCTACTGAATCTTTCAGTACCTACTGTCTTTTTCAGTACCTACTGACTTTTTCAGTACCTACTGACTTTTTCAGTACCTACTGACTTTTTCAGTACCTACTGTCTTTTTCAGTACCTACTGAATTTTTCTGTACCTACTGACTTTTTCAGTACCTACTGACTTATTCAGTACCTACTGAATTTTTCAGTACCTACTGACTTTTTCAGTACCTACTGACTTTTTCAGTACCTACTGACTTTTTCAGTACCTACTGACTTTTTCAGCACCTACTGACTTTTTCAGTACCTACTGACTTTTTCAGTACCTACTGACTTTTTCAGTACCTACTGACTTTTTCAGTACCTACTGAATTTTTCAGTACCTACTGAATCTTTCAGTACCTACTGTCTTTTTCAGTACCTACTGACTTTTTCAGTACCTACTGACTTTTTCAGCACCTACTGACTTTTTCAGTACCTACTGACTTTTTCAGTACCTACTGACTTTTTCAGTACCTACTGACTTTTTCAGTACCTACTGACTTTTTCAGTACCTACTGAATTTTTCAGTACCTACTGAATCTTTCAGTACCTACTGTCTTTTTCAGTACCTACTGACTTTTTCAGTACCTACTGACTTTTTCAGTACCTCCTGACTTTTTCAGTACCTACTGACTTTTTAAGTACCTACTTACTTTTTCAGTACCTACTGACTTTTTCAGTACCTCCTGACTTTTTCAGTACCTACTGACTGTTTCAGTACCTACTGACTTTTTCAGTACCTACTGACTTTTTCAGTACCTACTGACTTTTTCAGTACCTACTGACTTTTTCAGTACCTACTGACTTTTTCAGTACCTACTGACTTATTCAGTACCTACTTAATTTTTCAGTACCTACTGACTTTTTCAGTACTTACTGACTTTTTCAGTACCTACTGACTTTTTCAGTACCTACTGTCTTTTTCAGTACCTACCGATTTTTTCAGTACCTACTGACTTTTTCATTACCTACTGACTTTTTCAGTACCTACTGACTTTTTCAGTACCTCCTGACTTTTTCAGTACCTACTGACTTTTCAAGTACCTACTGACTTTTTCAGTACCTACTGACTTTTTCAGTACCTCCTGACTTTTTCAGTACCTACTGACTGTTTCAGTACCTACTGACTTTTTCAGTACCTACTGACTTTTTCATTACCTACTGACTTTTTCAGTACCTACTGACTTTTTCAGTACCTCCTGACTTTTTCATTACCTACTTACTTTTTCAGTACCTACTGACTTTTTCAGTACCTCCTGACTTTTTCAGTACCTCCTGACTTTTTCAGTACCTACTGACTTTTTCATTACCTACTGACTTTTTCAGTACCTACTGACTTTTTCAGTACCTCCTGACTTTTTCAGTACCTACTGACTTTTTAAGTACCTACTTACTTTTTCAGTACCTACTGACTTTTTCAGTACCTCCTGACTTTTTCAGTACCTACTGACTTTTTCAGTACCTACTGACTTTTTCAGTACCTACTGTCTTTTTCAGTACCTACTGACTTTTTCAGTACCTACTGACTTTTTCAGTACCTACTGTCTTTTTCAGTACCTACTGACTTATTCAGTACCTACTGAATTTTTCAGTACCTACTGACTTTTTCAGTACTTACTGACTTTTTCAGTACCTACTGACTTTTTCAGTACCTACCGATTTTTTCAGTACCTACTGACTTTTTCATTACCTACTGTCTTTTTCAGTACCTACCGATTTTTTCAGTACCTACTGACTTTTTCAGTACCTACTGACTTTTTCAGTACCTACTGACTTTTTCAGTACCTCCTGACTTTTTCAGTACCTACTGACTTTTTAAGTACCTACTGACTTTTTCAGTACCTACTGACTTTTTCAGTACCTACTGTCTTTTTCAGTACCTACTGAATTTTTCTGTACCTACTGACTTTTTCAGTACCTACTGACTTATTCAGTACCTACTGAATTTTTCAGAACCTACTGACTTTTTCAGTACCTACTGCCTTTTTCAGTACCTACTGACTTTTTCAGTACCTACTGACTTTTTCAGTACCTACTGACTTTTTCAGTACCTCCTGACTTTTTCAGTACCTACTGACTGTTTCAGTACCTACTGACTTTTTCAGTACCTACTGACTTTTTCAGTACCTACTGTCTTTTTCAGTACCTACTGAATTTTTCTGTACCTACTGAATTTTTCAGTACCTACTGACTTTTTCAGTACCTACTGTCTGTTTCAGTACCTACTGACTTTTTCAGTACCTACTGACTTTTTCAGTACCTACTGACTTTTTCAGTACCTACTGACTTTTTCAGTACCTACTGAATTTTTCTGTACCTACTGAATATTTCAGTACCTACTGACTTTTTCAGTACCTACTGACTTTTTCAGTACCTACTGACTTTTTCAGTACCTCCTGACTTTTTCAGTACCTACTGACTTTTTAAGTACCTACTGACTTTTTCAGTACCTACTGACTTTTTCAGTACCTACTGTCTTTTTCAGTACCTACTGAATTTTTCTGTACCTACTGACTTTTTCAGTACCTACTGAATATTTCAGTACCTACTGACTTTTTCAGTACCTACTGACTTTTTCAGTACCTCCTGACTTTTTCAGTACCTACTGACTTTTTAAGTACCTACTGACTTTTTCAGTACCTACTGACTTTTTCAGTACCTCCTGACTTTTTCAGTACCTACTGACTGTTTCAGTACCTACTGACTTTTTCAGTACCTACTGACTTTTTCAGTACCTACTGTCTTTTTCAGTACCTACTGAATTTTTCTGTACTTACTGAATTTTTCAGTACCTACTGACTTTTTCAGTACCTACTGTCTGTTTCAGTACCTACTGACTTTTTCAGTACCTACTGACTTTTTCAGTACCTACTGACTTTTTCAGTACCTACTGACTTTTTCAGTACCTACTGACTTTTTCAGTACCTACTGACTTATTCAGTACCTACTGAATTTTTCAGTACCTCCTGACTTTTTCATTACCTACTGACTTTTTCAGTACCTACTGACTTTTTCAGTACCTACTGACTTTTTCAGTGCCTCCTGACTTTTTCAGTACCTACTGACTTTTTAAGTACCTACTGACTTTTTCAGTACCTACTGACTTTTTCAGTACCTACTGTCTTTTTCAGTACCTACTGAATTTTTCTGTACCTACTGAATATTTCAGTACCTACTGACTTTTTCAGTACCTACTGACTTTTTCAGTACCTACTGACTTTTTCAGTACCTACTGACTTTTTCAGTACCTCCTGACTTTTTCAGTACCTACTGACTGTTTCAGTACCTACTGACTTTTTCAGTACCTACTGACTTTTTCAGTACCTACTGACTTTTTCAGTACCTACTGACTTTTTCAGTACCTACTGACTTTTTCAGTACCTACTGACTTATTCAGTACCTACTGAATTTTTCAGTACCTACTGACTTTTTCAGTACTTACTGACTTTTTCAGTACCTACTGACTTTTTCAGTACCTACTGACTTTTTCAGTACCTCCTGACTTTTTAAGTACCTACTGACTTTTTCAGTACCTACTGACTTTTTCAGTACCTCCTGACTTTTTCAGTACCTACTGACTGTTTCAGTACCTACTGACTTTTTCAGTACCTACTGTCTTTTTCAGTACCTACTGACTTTTTCAGTACCTACTGTCTTTTTCAGTACCTACTGACTTTTTCAGTACCTACTGACTTTTTCAGTACCTACTGACTTTTTCAGTACCTACTGACTTATTCAGTACCTACTGAATTTTTCAGTACCTACTGACTTTTTCAGTACTTACTGACTTTTTCAGTACCTACTGACTTTTTCAGTACCTACTGTCTTTTTCAGTACCTACCGATTTTTTCAGTACCTACTGACTTTTTCATTACCTACTGTCTTTTTCAGTACCTACCGATTTTTTCAGTACCTACTGACTTTTTCATTACCTACTGACTTTTTCAGTACCTACTGACTTTTTCAGTACCTACTGACTTTTTCAGTACCTCCTGACTTTTTCAGTACCTACTGACTTTTTAAGTACCTACTGACTTTTTCAGTACCTACTGACTTTTTCAGTACCTACTGTCTTTTTCAGTACCTACTGAATTTTTCTGTACCTACTGAATATTTCAGTACCTACTGACTTTTTCAGTACCTACTGACTTTTTCAGTACCTACTGACTTTTTCAGTACCTCCTGACTTTTTCAGTACCTACTGACTTTTTAAGTACCTACTGACTTTTTCAGTACCTACTGACTTTTTCAGTACCTACTGTCTTTTTCAGTACCTACTGAATTTTTCTGTACCTACTGACTTTGTCAGTACCTACTGACTTATTCAGTACCTACTGAATTTTTCAGAACCTACTGACTTTTTCAGTACCTACTGCCTTTTTCAGTACCTACTGACTTTTTCAGTACCTACTGACTTTTTCAGTACCTACTGACTTTTTCAGTACCTCCTGACTTTTTCAGTACCTACTGACTGTTTCAGTACCTACTGACTTTTTCAGTACCTACTGACTTTTTCATTACCTACTGTCTTTTTCAGTACCTACTGAATTTTTCTGTACCTACTGAATATTTCAGTACCTACTGACTTTTTCAGTACCTACTGACTTTTTCAGTACCTACTGACTTTTTCAGTACCTCCTGACTTTTTCAGTACCTACTTACTTTTTAAGTACCTACTGACTTTTTCAGTACCTACTGACTTTTTCAGTACCTCCTGACTTTTTCAGTACCTACTGACTGTTTCAGTACCTACTGACTTTTTCAGTACCTACTGACTTTTTCAGTACCTACTGTCTTTTTCAGTACCTACTGAATTTTTCTGTACCTACTGAATTTTTCAGTACCTACTGATTTTTTCAGTACCTACTGACTTTTTCAGTACCTAAGGATTTTTTCAGTACCTACTGAATCTTTCAGTACCTACTGTCTTTTTCAGTACCTACTGACTTTTTCAGTACCTACTGACTTTTTCAGTACCTACTGACTTTTTCAGTACCTACTGACTTTTTCATTACCTACTGACTTTTTCAGTACCTACTGAATTTTTCACTACCTACTGAATTTTTCAGTACCTACTGTCTTTTTCAGTACCTACTGACTTTTTCAGTACCTACTGACTTTTTCAGTACCTACTGACTTTTTCAGTACCTACTGACTTTTTCAGTACCTACTGACTTTTTCAGTACCTACTGACTTTTTCAGTACCTACTGAATTTTTCAGTACCTACTGAATTTTTCAGTACCTACTGTCTTTTTCAGTACCTACTGAATTTTTCAGTACCTCCTGACTTTTTCAGTACCTTCTGACTTTTTCAGTACCTACTGACTTTTTCAGTATCTACTGAATCTTTCAGTACCTACTGTCTTTTTCAGTATCTACTGACTTTTTCAGTACCTACTGACTTTTTCAGTACCTACTCACTTTTTCAGTACCTACTGACTTTTTCAGTACCTACTGACTTTTTCAGTACCTACTGACTTTTTAAGTACCTACTGACCTTTTCAGTACCTCCTGACTTTTTCAGTACCTACTGACTTTTTAAGTACCTACTGACTTTTTCAGTACCTACTGACTTTTTCAGTACCTACTGACTTTTTCAGTACCTACTGAACTTTTCAGTACCTCCTGACTTTTTCAGTACCTACTGACTTTTTAAGTACCTACTGACTTTTTCAGTACCTACTGACTCTTTCAGTACCTACTGACTTTTTCAGTACCTACTGACTTTTTCAGTACCTACTGACTTTTTCAGTACCTACTGAATTTTTCAGTACCTACTGTCTTTTTCAGTACCTACTGACTTTTTCAGTACCTACTGACTTTTTCAGTACCTACTGACTTTTTCAGTACCTACTGACTTTTTCAGTACCTACTGACTTTTTCAGTGCCTACTGACTTTTTCAGTACCTACTGAATTTTTCAGTACCTACTGACTTTTTCAGTACCTACTGTCTTTTTCAGTACCTACTGACTTTTTCAGTACCTACTGACGTTTTCAGTACCTTCTGACTTTTTCAGTACCTACTGACTTTTTCAGTATCTACTGAATCTTTCAGTACCTACTGACTTTTTTAGTACCTACTGTCTTTTTCAGTACTTACTGACTTTTTCAGTACCTACTGAATTTTTCAGTACCTACTGAATTTTTCAGTACCTACTGACTTTTTCAGTACCTACTGTCTTTTTCAGTACCTACTGACTTTTTCAGTACCTACTGACTTTTTCAGTACCTTCTGACTTTTTCAGTACCTACTGACTTTTTCAGTATCTACTGACTTTTTCAGTACCTACTGACTTTTTCAGTACCTACTGACTTTTTCAGTACCTACTGACTTTTTCAGTACCTACTGACCTTTTCAGTACCTCCTGACTTTTTCAATACCTACTGACTTTTTAAGTACCTACTGACTTTTTCAGTACCTACTGACTTTTTCAGTACCTACTGACTTTTTCAGTACCTACTGACTTTTTCAGTACCTACTGAATCTTTCAGTACCTACTGAATCTTTCAGTACCTACTGTCTTTTTCAGTACCTACTGACTTTTTCAGTACCTACTGACTTTTTCAGTACCTACTGACTTTTTCAGTACCTACTGACTTTTTCAGTACCTACTGAATTTTTCAGTACCTACTGACTTTTTCAGTACCTACTGTCTTTTTCACTACCTACTGACTTTTTCAGTACCTACTGACTTTTTCAGTACCTACTGACTTTTTCAGTACCTACTGACTTTTTCAATACCTACTGACTTTTTCAGTACCTACTGAACTTTTCAGTACCTCCTGACTTTTTCAGTACCTACTGACTTTTTCAGTACCTACTGACTTTTTCAGTACCTCCTGACTTTTTCAGTACCTACTGTCTTTTTCAGTACCTACTGAATTTTTCTGTACCTACTGAATATTTCAGTACCTACTGACTTTTTCAGTACCTACTGACTTTTTCAGTACCTACTGACTTTTTCAGTACCTCCTGACTTTTTCAGTACCTACTGACTTTTTAAGTACCTACTGACTTTTTCAGTACCTACTGACTTTTTCAGTACCTACTGTCTTTTTCAGTACCTACTGAATTTTTCTGTACCTACTGACTTTGTCAGTACCTACTGACTTATTCAGTACCTACTGAATTTTTCAGAACCTACTGACTTTTTCAGTACCTACTGCCTTTTTCAGTACCTACTGACTTTTTCAGTACCTACTGACTTTTTCAGTACCTACTGACTTTTTCAGTACCTCCTGACTTTTTCAGTACCTACTGACTGTTTCAGTACCTACTGACTTTTTCAGTACCTACTGACTTTTTCATTACCTACTGTCTTTTTCAGTACCTACTGAATTTTTCTGTACCTACTGAATATTTCAGTACCTACTGACTTTTTCAGTACCTACTGACTTTTTCAGTACCTACTGACTTTTTCAGTACCTCCTGACTTTTTCAGTACCTACTTACTTTTTAAGTACCTACTGACTTTTTCAGTACCTACTGACTTTTTCAGTACCTCCTGACTTTTTCAGTACCTACTGACTGTTTCAGTACCTACTGACTTTTTCAGTACCTACTGACTTTTTCAGTACCTACTGTCTTTTTCAGTACCTACTGAATTTTTCTGTACCTACTGAATTTTTCAGTACCTACTGATTTTTTCAGTACCTACTGACTTTTTCAGTACCTAAGGATTTTTTCAGTACCTACTGAATCTTTCAGTACCTACTGTCTTTTTCAGTACCTACTGACTTTTTCAGTACCTACTGACTTTTTCAGTACCTACTGACTTTTTCAGTACCTACTGACTTTTTCATTACCTACTGACTTTTTCAGTACCTACTGAATTTTTCACTACCTACTGAATTTTTCAGTACCTACTGTCTTTTTCAGTACCTACTGACTTTTTCAGTACCTACTGACTTTTTCAGTACCTACTGACTTTTTCAGTACCTACTGACTTTTTCAGTACCTACTGACTTTTTCAGTACCTACTGACTTTTTCAGTACCTACTGAATTTTTCAGTACCTACTGAATTTTTCAGTACCTACTGTCTTTTTCAGTACCTACTGAATTTTTCAGTACCTCCTGACTTTTTCAGTACCTTCTGACTTTTTCAGTACCTACTGACTTTTTCAGTATCTACTGAATCTTTCAGTATCTACTGTCTTTTTCAGTATCTACTGACTTTTTCAGTACCTACTGACTTTTTCAGTACCTACTCACTTTTTCAGTACCTACTGACTTTTTCAGTACCTACTGACTTTTTCAGTACCTACTGACTTTTTAAGTACCTACTGACCTTTTCAGTACCTCCTGACTTTTTCAGTACCTACTGACTTTTTAAGTACCTACTGACTTTTTCAGTACCTACTGACTTTTTCAGTACCTACTGACTTTTTCAGTACCTACTGAACTTTTCAGTACCTCCTGACTTTTTCAGTACCTACTGACTTTTTAAGTACCTACTGACTTTTTCAGTACCTACTGACTCTTTCAGTACCTACTGACTTTTTCAGTACCTACTGACTTTTTCAGTACCTACTGACTTTTTCAGTACCTACTGAATTTTTCAGTACCTACTGTCTTTTTCAGTACCTACTGACTTTTTCAGTACCTACTGACTTTTTCAGTACCTACTGACTTTTTCAGTACCTACTGACTTTTTCAGTACCTACTGACTTTTTCAGTGCCTACTGACTTTTTCAGTACCTACTGAATTTTTCAGTACCTACTGACTTTTTCAGTACCTACTGTCTTTTTCAGTACCTACTGACTTTTTCAGTACCTACTGACGTTTTCAGTACCTTCTGACTTTTTCAGTACCTACTGACTTTTTCAGTATCTACTGAATCTTTCAGTACCTACTGACTTTTTTAGTACCTACTGTCTTTTTCAGTACTTACTGACTTTTTCAGTACCTACTGAATTTTTCAGTACCTACTGAATTTTTCAGTACCTACTGACTTTTTCAGTACCTACTGTCTTTTTCAGTACCTACTGACTTTTTCAGTACCTACTGACTTTTTCAGTACCTTCTGACTTTTTCAGTACCTACTGACTTTTTCAGTATCTACTGACTTTTTCAGTACCTACTGACTTTTTCAGTACCTACTGACTTTTTCAGTACCTACTGACTTTTTCAGTACCTACTGACCTTTTCAGTACCTCCTGACTTTTTCAATACCTACTGACTTTTTAAGTACCTACTGACTTTTTCAGTACCTACTGACTTTTTCAGTACCTACTGACTTTTTCAGTACCTACTGACTTTTTCAGTACCTACTGAATCTTTCAGTACCTACTGAATCTTTCAGTACCTACTGTCTTTTTCAGTACCTACTGACTTTTTCAGTACCTACTGACTTTTTCAGTACCTACTGACTTTTTCAGTACCTACTGACTTTTTCAGTACCTACTGAATTTTTCAGTACCTACTGACTTTTTCAGTACCTACTGTCTTTTTCACTACCTACTGACTTTTTCAGTACCTACTGACTTTTTCAGTACCTACTGACTTTTTCAGTACCTACTGACTTTTTCAGTACCTACTGAATCTTTCAGTACCTACTGTCTTTTTCAGTATCTACTGACTTTTTCAGTACCTACTGACTTTTTCAGTACCTACTGACTTTTTCAGTACCTACTGACTTTTTCAGTACCTACTGACTTTTTCAGTACCTACTGACTTTTTAAGTACCTACTGACCTTTTCAGTACCTCCTGACTTTTTCAGTACCTACTGACTTTTTAAGTACCTACTGACTTTTTCAGTACCTACTGACTTTTTCAATACCTACTGACTTTTTCAGTACCTACTGAACTTTTCAGTACCTCCTGACTTTTTCAGTACCTACTGACTTTTTAAGTACCTACTGACTTTTTCAGTACCTACTGACTTTTTCAGTGCCTACTGACTTTTTCAGTACCTACTGAATTTTTCAGTACCTACTGACTTTTTCAGTACCTACTGTCTTTTTCAGTACCTACTGACTTTTTCAGTACCTACTGACGTTTTCAGTACCTTCTGACTTTTTCAGTACCTACTGACTTTTTCAGTATCTACTGAATCTTTCAGTACCTACTGACTTTTTTAGTACCTACTGTCTTTTTCAGTACTTACTGACTTTTTCAGTACCTACTGAATTTTTCAGTACCTACTGAATTTTTCAGTACCTACTGACTTTTTCAGTACCTACTGTCTTTTTCAGTACCTACTGACTTTTTCAGTACCTACTGACTTTTTCAGTACCTTCTGACTTTTTCAGTACCTACTGACTTTTTCAGTATCTACTGACTTTTTCAGTACCTACTGACTTTTTCAGTACCTACTGACTTTTTCAGTACCTACTGACTTTTTCAGTACCTACTGACCTTTTCAGTACCTCCTGACTTTTTCAATACCTACTGACTTTTTAAGTACCTACTGACTTTTTCAGTACCTACTGACTTTTTCAGTACCTACTGACTTTTTCAGTACCTACTGACTTTTTCAGTACCTACTGAATCTTTCAGTACCTACTGAATCTTTCAGTACCTACTGTCTTTTTCAGTACCTACTGACTTTTTCAGTACCTACTGACTTTTTCAGTACCTACTGACTTTTTCAGTACCTACTGACTTTTTCAGTACCTACTGAATTTTTCAGTACCTACTGACTTTTTCAGTACCTACTGTCTTTTTCACTACCTACTGACTTTTTCAGTACCTACTGACTTTTTCAGTACCTACTGACTTTTTCAGTACCTACTGACTTTTTCAATACCTACTGACTTTTTCAGTACCTACTGAACTTTTCAGTACCTCCTGACTTTTTCAGTACCTACTGACTTTTTCAGTACCTACTGACTTTTTCAGTACCTCCTGACTTTTTCAGTACCTACTGTCTTTTTCAGTACCTACTGAATTTTTCTGTACCTACTGAATATTTCAGTACCTACTGACTTTTTCAGTACCTACTGACTTTTTCAGTACCTACTGACTTTTTCAGTACCTCCTGACTTTTTCAGTACCTACTGACTTTTTAAGTACCTACTGACTTTTTCAGTACCTACTGACTTTTTCAGTACCTACTGTCTTTTTCAGTACCTACTGAATTTTTCTGTACCTACTGACTTTGTCAGTACCTACTGACTTATTCAGTACCTACTGAATTTTTCAGAACCTACTGACTTTTTCAGTACCTACTGCCTTTTTCAGTACCTACTGACTTTTTCAGTACCTACTGACTTTTTCAGTACCTACTGACTTTTTCAGTACCTCCTGACTTTTTCAGTACCTACTGACTGTTTCAGTACCTACTGACTTTTTCAGTACCTACTGACTTTTTCATTACCTACTGTCTTTTTCAGTACCTACTGAATTTTTCTGTACCTACTGAATATTTCAGTACCTACTGACTTTTTCAGTACCTACTGACTTTTTCAGTACCTACTGACTTTTTCAGTACCTCCTGACTTTTTCAGTACCTACTTACTTTTTAAGTACCTACTGACTTTTTCAGTACCTACTGACTTTTTCAGTACCTCCTGACTTTTTCAGTACCTACTGACTGTTTCAGTACCTACTGACTTTTTCAGTACCTACTGACTTTTTCAGTACCTACTGTCTTTTTCAGTACCTACTGAATTTTTCTGTACCTACTGAATTTTTCAGTACCTACTGATTTTTTCAGTACCTACTGACTTTTTCAGTACCTAAGGATTTTTTCAGTACCTACTGAATCTTTCAGTACCTACTGTCTTTTTCAGTACCTACTGACTTTTTCAGTACCTACTGACTTTTTCAGTACCTACTGACTTTTTCAGTACCTACTGACTTTTTCATTACCTACTGACTTTTTCAGTACCTACTGAATTTTTCACTACCTACTGAATTTTTCAGTACCTACTGTCTTTTTCAGTACCTACTGACTTTTTCAGTACCTACTGACTTTTTCAGTACCTACTGACTTTTTCAGTACCTACTGACTTTTTCAGTACCTACTGACTTTTTCAGTACCTACTGACTTTTTCAGTACCTACTGAATTTTTCAGTACCTACTGAATTTTTCAGTACCTACTGTCTTTTTCAGTACCTACTGAATTTTTCAGTACCTCCTGACTTTTTCAGTACCTTCTGACTTTTTCAGTACCTACTGACTTTTTCAGTATCTACTGAATCTTTCAGTATCTACTGTCTTTTTCAGTATCTACTGACTTTTTCAGTACCTACTGACTTTTTCAGTACCTACTCACTTTTTCAGTACCTACTGACTTTTTCAGTACCTACTGACTTTTTCAGTACCTACTGACTTTTTAAGTACCTACTGACCTTTTCAGTACCTCCTGACTTTTTCAGTACCTACTGACTTTTTAAGTACCTACTGACTTTTTCAGTACCTACTGACTTTTTCAGTACCTACTGACTTTTTCAGTACCTACTGAACTTTTCAGTACCTCCTGACTTTTTCAGTACCTACTGACTTTTTAAGTACCTACTGACTTTTTCAGTACCTACTGACTCTTTCAGTACCTACTGACTTTTTCAGTACCTACTGACTTTTTCAGTACCTACTGACTTTTTCAGTACCTACTGAATTTTTCAGTACCTACTGTCTTTTTCAGTACCTACTGACTTTTTCAGTACCTACTGACTTTTTCAGTACCTACTGACTTTTTCAGTACCTACTGACTTTTTCAGTACCTACTGACTTTTTCAGTGCCTACTGACTTTTTCAGTACCTACTGAATTTTTCAGTACCTACTGACTTTTTCAGTACCTACTGTCTTTTTCAGTACCTACTGACTTTTTCAGTACCTACTGACGTTTTCAGTACCTTCTGACTTTTTCAGTACCTACTGACTTTTTCAGTATCTACTGAATCTTTCAGTACCTACTGACTTTTTTAGTACCTACTGTCTTTTTCAGTACTTACTGACTTTTTCAGTACCTACTGAATTTTTCAGTACCTACTGAATTTTTCAGTACCTACTGACTTTTTCAGTACCTACTGTCTTTTTCAGTACCTACTGACTTTTTCAGTACCTACTGACTTTTTCAGTACCTTCTGACTTTTTCAGTACCTACTGACTTTTTCAGTATCTACTGACTTTTTCAGTACCTACTGACTTTTTCAGTACCTACTGACTTTTTCAGTACCTACTGACTTTTTCAGTACCTACTGACCTTTTCAGTACCTCCTGACTTTTTCAATACCTACTGACTTTTTAAGTACCTACTGACTTTTTCAGTACCTACTGACTTTTTCAGTACCTACTGACTTTTTCAGTACCTACTGACTTTTTCAGTACCTACTGAATCTTTCAGTACCTACTGAATCTTTCAGTACCTACTGTCTTTTTCAGTACCTACTGACTTTTTCAGTACCTACTGACTTTTTCAGTACCTACTGACTTTTTCAGTACCTACTGACTTTTTCAGTACCTACTGAATTTTTCAGTACCTACTGACTTTTTCAGTACCTACTGTCTTTTTCACTACCTACTGACTTTTTCAGTACCTACTGACTTTTTCAGTACCTACTGACTTTTTCAGTACCTACTGACTTTTTCAGTACCTACTGAATCTTTCAGTACCTACTGTCTTTTTCAGTATCTACTGACTTTTTCAGTACCTACTGACTTTTTCAGTACCTACTGACTTTTTCAGTACCTACTGACTTTTTCAGTACCTACTGACTTTTTCAGTACCTACTGACTTTTTAAGTACCTACTGACCTTTTCAGTACCTCCTGACTTTTTCAGTACCTACTGACTTTTTAAGTACCTACTGACTTTTTCAGTACCTACTGACTTTTTCAATACCTACTGACTTTTTCAGTACCTACTGAACTTTTCAGTACCTCCTGACTTTTTCAGTACCTACTGACTTTTTAAGTACCTACTGACTTTTTCAGTACCTACTGACTTTTTCAGTACCTACTGACTTTTTCAGTACCTACTGACTTTTTCAGTACCTACTGACTTTTTCAGTACCTACTGAATTTTTCAGTACCTACTGACTTTTTTATTACCTACTGTCTTTTTCAGTACCTACTGACTTTTTCAGTACCTACTGAATTTTTCAGTACCTACTGACTTTTTCAGTACCTACTGACTTTTTCAGTACCTACTGAATTTTTCAGTACCTACTGTCTTTTTCAGTACCTACTGACTTTTTCAGTACCTACTGACTTTTTCAGTACCTACTGACTTTTTCAGTACCTACTGACTTTTTCAGTACCTACTGACTTTTTCAGTGCCTACTGACTTTTTCAGTACCTACTGAATTTTTCAGTACCTACTGACTTTTTCAGTACCTACTGTCTTTTTCAGTACCTACTGACTTTTTCAGTACCTACTGACTTTTTAAGTACCTACTGACTTTTTCAGTACCTACTGACTTTTTCAATACCTACTGACTTTTTCAGTACCTACTGAACTTTTCAGTACCTCCTGACTTTTTCAGTACCTACTGACTTTTTAAGTACCTACTGACTTTTTCAGTACCTACTGACTTTTTCAGTACCTACTGACTTTTTCAGTACCTACTGACTTTTTCAGTACCTACTGACTTTTTCAGTACCTACTGAATTTTTCAGTACCTACTGACTTTTTTATTACCTACTGTCTTTTTCAGTACCTACTGACTTTTTCAGTACCTACTGAATTTTTCAGTACCTACTGACTTTTTCAGTACCTACTGACTTTTTCAGTACCTACTGACTTTTTCAGTACCTACTGACTTTTTCAGTACCTACTGACTTTTTCAGTACCTACTGACTTTTTCAGTGCCTACTGACTTTTTCAGTACCTACTGAATTTTTCAGTACCTACTGACTTTTTCAGTACCTACTGTCTTTTTCAGTACCTACTGACTTTTTCAGTACCTACTGACGTTTTCAGTACCTTCTGACTTTTTCAGTACCTACTGACTTTTTCAGTATCTACTGAATCTTTCAGTACCTACTGTCTTTTTCAGTATCTACTGACTTTTTCAGTACCTACTGACTTTTTCAGTACCTACTCACTTTTTCAGTACCTACTGACTTTTTCAGTACCTACTGACTTTTTCAGTACCTACTGACTTTTTAAGTACCTACTGACCTTTTCAGTACCTCCTGACTTTTTCAGTACCTACTGACTTTTTAAGTACCTACTGACTTTTTCAGTACCTACTGACTTTTTCAATACCTACTGACTTTTTCAGTACCTACTGAACTTTTCAGTACCTCCTGACTTTTTCAGTACCTACTGACTTTTTAAGTACCTACTGACTTTTTCAGTACCTACTGACTTTTTCAGTACCTACTGACTTTTTCAGTACCTACTGACTTTTTCAGTACCTACTGACTTTTTCAGTACCTACTGAATTTTTCAGTACCTACTGACTTTTTTATTACCTACTGTCTTTTTCAGTACCTACTGACTTTTTCAGTACCTACTGAATTTTTCAGTACCTACTGACTTTTTCAGTACCTACTGACTTTTTCAGTACCTACTGAATTTCTCAGTACCTACTGTCTTTTTCAGTACCTACTGACTTTTTCAGTACCTATTGACTTTTTCAGTACCTACTGACTTTTTCAGTACCTACTGACTTTTTAAGTACCTACTGACCTTTTCAGTACCTCCTGACTTTTTCAGTACCTACTGACTTTTTAAGTACCTACTGACTTTTTCAGTACCTACTGACTTTTTCAATACCTACTGACTTTTTCAGTACCTACTGAACTTTTCAGTACCTCCTGACTTTTTCAGTACCTACTGACTTTTTAAGTACCTACTGACTTTTTCAGTACCTACTGACTTTTTCAGTACCTACTGACTTTTTCAGTACCTACTGACTTTTTCAGTACCTACTGACTTTTTCAGTACCTACTGAATTTTTCAGTACCTACTGACTTTTTTATTACCTACTGTCTTTTTCAGTACCTACTGACTTTTTCAGTACCTACTGAATTTTTCAGTACCTACTGACTTTTTCAGTACCTACTGACTTTTTCAGTACCTACTGAATTTTTCAGTACCTACTGTCTTTTTCAGTACCTACTGACTTTTTCAGTACCTACTGACTTTTTCAGTACCTACTGACTTTTTCAGTACCTACTGACTTTTTCAGTACCTACTGACTTTTTCAGTACCTACTGTCTTTTTCAGTACCTACTGACTTTTTCAGTACCTACTGACGTTTTCAGTACCTTCTGACTTTTTCAGTACCTACTGACTTTTTCAGTATCTACTGAATCTTTCAGTACCTACTGTCTTTTTCAGTATCTACTGACTTTTTCAGTACCTACTGACTTTTTCAGTACCTACTCGCTTTTTCAGTACCTACTGACTTTTTCAGTACCTACTGACTTTTTCAGTACCTACTGACTTTTTAAGTACCTACTGACCTTTTCAGTACCTCCTGACTTTTTCAGTACCTACTGACTTTTTAAGTACCTACTGACTTTTTCAGTACCTACTGACTTTTTCAATACCTACTGACTTTTTCAGTACCTACTGAACTTTTCAGTACCTCCTGACTTTTTCAGTACCTACTGACTTTTTAAGTATCTACTGACTTTTTCAGTACCTACTGACTTTTTCAGTACCTACTGACTTTTTCAGTACCTACTGACTTTTTCAGTACCTACTGACTTTTTCAGTACCTACTGAATTTTTCAGTACCTACTGACTTTTTTATTACCTACTGTCTTTTTCAGTACCTACTGACTTTTTCAGTACCTACTGAATTTTTCAGTACCTACTGACTTTTTCAGTACCTACTGACTTTTTCAGTACCTACTGAATTTTTCAGTACCTACTGTCTTTTTCAGTACCTACTGACTTTTTCAGTACCTACTGACTTTTTCAGTACCTACTGACTTTTTCAGTACCTACTGACTTTTTCAGTGCCTACTGACTTTTTCAGTACCTACTGAATTTTTCAGTACCTACTGACTTTTTCAGTACCTACTGTCTTTTTCAGTACCTACTGACTTTTTCAGTACCTACTGACGTTTTCAGTACCTTCTGACTTTTTCAGTACCTACTGACTTTTTCAGTATCTACTGAATCTTTCAGTACCTACTGTCTTTTTCAGTATCTACTGACTTTTTCAGTACCTACTGACTTTTTCAGTACCTACTCACTTTTTCAGTACCTACTGACTTTTTCAGTACCTACTGACTTTTTCAGTACCTACTGACTTTTCAAGTACCTACTGACCTTTTCAGTACCTCCTGACTTTTTCAGTACCTACTGACTTTTTAAGTACCTACTGACTTTTTCAGTACCTACTGACTTTTTCAGTACCTACTGACTTTTTCAGTACCTACTGAACTTTTCAGTACCTCCTGACTTTTTCAGTACCTACTGACTTTTTAAGTACCTACTGACTTTTTCAGTACCTACTGACTCTTTCAGTACCTACTGACTTTTTCAGTACCTACTGACTTTTTCAGTACCTACTGACCTTTTTAGTACCTCCTGACTTTTTCAGTACCTACTGACTTTTTAAGTACCTACTGACTTTTTCAGTACCTACTGACTTTTTCAGTACCTACTGAATTTTTCAGTACCCACTGACTTTTTTAGTACCTACTGTCTTTTTCAGTACTTACTGACTTTTTCAGTACATACTGAATTTTTCAGTACCTACTGAATTTTTCAGTACCTACTGACTTTTTCAGTACCTACTGTCTTTTTCAGTACCTACTGACTTTTTCAGTACCTACTGACGTTTTCAGTACCTTCTGACTTTTTCAGTACCTACTGACTTTTTCAGTATCTACTGAATCTTTCAGTACCTACTGTCTTTTTCAGTATCTACTGACTTTTTCAGTACCTACTGACTTTTTAAGTACCTACTGACCTTTTCAGTACCTCCTGACTTTTTCAGTACCTACTGACTTTTTAAGTACCTACTGACTTTTTCAGTACCTACTGACTTTTTCAATACCTACTGACTTTTTCAGTACCTACTGAACTTTTTCAGTACCTACTGACTTTTTCAGTACCTACTGACTTTTTCAGTACCTACTGACTTTTTCAGTACCTACTGACTTTTTAAGTACCTACTGACCTTTTCAGTACCTCCTGACTTTTTCAGTACCTACTGACTTTTTAAGTACCTACTGACTTTTTCAGTACCTACTGACTTTTTCAATACCTACTGACTTTTTCAGTACCTACTGAACTTTTCAGTACCTCCTGACTTTTTCAGTACCTACTGACTTTTTAAGTACCTACTGACTTTTTCAGTACCTACTGACTTTTTCAGTACCTACTGACTTTTTCAGTACCTACTGACTTTTTCAGTACCTACTGACTTTTTCAGTACCTACTGAATTTTTCAGTACCTACTGACTTTTTTATTACCTACTGTCTTTTTCAGTACCTACTGACTTTTTCAGTACCTACTGAATTTTTCAGTACCTACTGACTTTTTCAGTACCTACTGACTTTTTCAGTACCTACTGAATTTTTCAGTACCTACTGTCTTTTTCAGTACCTACTGACTTTTTCAGTACCTACTGACTTTTTCAGTACCTACTGACTTTTTCAGTACCTACTGACTTTTTCAGTACCTACTGACTTTTTCAGTGCCTACTGACTTTTTCAGTACCTACTGAATTTTTCAGTACCTACTGACTTTTTCAGTACCTACTGTCTTTTTCAGTACCTACTGACTTTTTCAGTACCTACTGACTTTTTAAGTACCTACTGACTTTTTCAGTACCTACTGACTTTTTCAATACCTACTGACTTTTTCAGTACCTACTGAACTTTTCAGTACCTCCTGACTTTTTCAGTACCTACTGACTTTTTAAGTACCTACTGACTTTTTCAGTACCTACTGACTTTTTCAGTACCTACTGACTTTTTCAGTACCTACTGACTTTTTCAGTACCTACTGACTTTTTCAGTACCTACTGAATTTTTCAGTACCTACTGACTTTTTTATTACCTACTGTCTTTTTCAGTACCTACTGACTTTTTCAGTACCTACTGAATTTTTCAGTACCTACTGACTTTTTCAGTACCTACTGACTTTTTCAGTACCTACTGACTTTTTCAGTACCTACTGACTTTTTCAGTACCTACTGACTTTTTCAGTACCTACTGACTTTTTCAGTGCCTACTGACTTTTTCAGTACCTACTGAATTTTTCAGTACCTACTGACTTTTTCAGTACCTACTGTCTTTTTCAGTACCTACTGACTTTTTCAGTACCTACTGACGTTTTCAGTACCTTCTGACTTTTTCAGTACCTACTGACTTTTTCAGTATCTACTGAATCTTTCAGTACCTACTGTCTTTTTCAGTATCTACTGACTTTTTCAGTACCTACTGACTTTTTCAGTACCTACTCACTTTTTCAGTACCTACTGACTTTTTCAGTACCTACTGACTTTTTCAGTACCTACTGACTTTTTAAGTACCTACTGACCTTTTCAGTACCTCCTGACTTTTTCAGTACCTACTGACTTTTTAAGTACCTACTGACTTTTTCAGTACCTACTGACTTTTTCAATACCTACTGACTTTTTCAGTACCTACTGAACTTTTCAGTACCTCCTGACTTTTTCAGTACCTACTGACTTTTTAAGTACCTACTGACTTTTTCAGTACCTACTGACTTTTTCAGTACCTACTGACTTTTTCAGTACCTACTGACTTTTTCAGTACCTACTGACTTTTTCAGTACCTACTGAATTTTTCAGTACCTACTGACTTTTTTATTACCTACTGTCTTTTTCAGTACCTACTGACTTTTTCAGTACCTACTGAATTTTTCAGTACCTACTGACTTTTTCAGTACCTACTGACTTTTTCAGTACCTACTGAATTTCTCAGTACCTACTGTCTTTTTCAGTACCTACTGACTTTTTCAGTACCTATTGACTTTTTCAGTACCTACTGACTTTTTCAGTACCTACTGACTTTTTAAGTACCTACTGACCTTTTCAGTACCTCCTGACTTTTTCAGTACCTACTGACTTTTTAAGTACCTACTGACTTTTTCAGTACCTACTGACTTTTTCAATACCTACTGACTTTTTCAGTACCTACTGAACTTTTCAGTACCTCCTGACTTTTTCAGTACCTACTGACTTTTTAAGTACCTACTGACTTTTTCAGTACCTACTGACTTTTTCAGTACCTACTGACTTTTTCAGTACCTACTGACTTTTTCAGTACCTACTGACTTTTTCAGTACCTACTGAATTTTTCAGTACCTACTGACTTTTTTATTACCTACTGTCTTTTTCAGTACCTACTGACTTTTTCAGTACCTACTGAATTTTTCAGTACCTACTGACTTTTTCAGTACCTACTGACTTTTTCAGTACCTACTGAATTTTTCAGTACCTACTGTCTTTTTCAGTACCTACTGACTTTTTCAGTACCTACTGACTTTTTCAGTACCTACTGACTTTTTCAGTACCTACTGACTTTTTCAGTACCTACTGACTTTTTCAGTACCTACTGTCTTTTTCAGTACCTACTGACTTTTTCAGTACCTACTGACGTTTTCAGTACCTTCTGACTTTTTCAGTACCTACTGACTTTTTCAGTATCTACTGAATCTTTCAGTACCTACTGTCTTTTTCAGTATCTACTGACTTTTTCAGTACCTACTGACTTTTTCAGTACCTACTCGCTTTTTCAGTACCTACTGACTTTTTCAGTACCTACTGACTTTTTCAGTACCTACTGACTTTTTAAGTACCTACTGACCTTTTCAGTACCTCCTGACTTTTTCAGTACCTACTGACTTTTTAAGTACCTACTGACTTTTTCAGTACCTACTGACTTTTTCAATACCTACTGACTTTTTCAGTACCTACTGAACTTTTCAGTACCTCCTGACTTTTTCAGTACCTACTGACTTTTTAAGTATCTACTGACTTTTTCAGTACCTACTGACTTTTTCAGTACCTACTGACTTTTTCAGTACCTACTGACTTTTTCAGTACCTACTGACTTTTTCAGTACCTACTGAATTTTTCAGTACCTACTGACTTTTTTATTACCTACTGTCTTTTTCAGTACCTACTGACTTTTTCAGTACCTACTGAATTTTTCAGTACCTACTGACTTTTTCAGTACCTACTGACTTTTTCAGTACCTACTGAATTTTTCAGTACCTACTGTCTTTTTCAGTACCTACTGACTTTTTCAGTACCTACTGACTTTTTCAGTACCTACTGACTTTTTCAGTACCTACTGACTTTTTCAGTGCCTACTGACTTTTTCAGTACCTACTGAATTTTTCAGTACCTACTGACTTTTTCAGTACCTACTGTCTTTTTCAGTACCTACTGACTTTTTCAGTACCTACTGACGTTTTCAGTACCTTCTGACTTTTTCAGTACCTACTGACTTTTTCAGTATCTACTGAATCTTTCAGTACCTACTGTCTTTTTCAGTATCTACTGACTTTTTCAGTACCTACTGACTTTTTCAGTACCTACTCACTTTTTCAGTACCTACTGACTTTTTCAGTACCTACTGACTTTTTCAGTACCTACTGACTTTTCAAGTACCTACTGACCTTTTCAGTACCTCCTGACTTTTTCAGTACCTACTGACTTTTTAAGTACCTACTGACTTTTTCAGTACCTACTGACTTTTTCAGTACCTACTGACTTTTTCAGTACCTACTGAACTTTTCAGTACCTCCTGACTTTTTCAGTACCTACTGACTTTTTAAGTACCTACTGACTTTTTCAGTACCTACTGACTCTTTCAGTACCTACTGACTTTTTCAGTACCTACTGACTTTTTCAGTACCTACTGACCTTTTTAGTACCTCCTGACTTTTTCAGTACCTACTGACTTTTTAAGTACCTACTGACTTTTTCAGTACCTACTGACTTTTTCAGTACCTACTGAATTTTTCAGTACCCACTGACTTTTTTAGTACCTACTGTCTTTTTCAGTACTTACTGACTTTTTCAGTACATACTGAATTTTTCAGTACCTACTGAATTTTTCAGTACCTACTGACTTTTTCAGTACCTACTGTCTTTTTCAGTACCTACTGACTTTTTCAGTACCTACTGACGTTTTCAGTACCTTCTGACTTTTTCAGTACCTACTGACTTTTTCAGTATCTACTGAATCTTTCAGTACCTACTGTCTTTTTCAGTATCTACTGACTTTTTCAGTACCTACTGACTTTTTAAGTACCTACTGACCTTTTCAGTACCTCCTGACTTTTTCAGTACCTACTGACTTTTTAAGTACCTACTGACTTTTTCAGTACCTACTGACTTTTTCAATACCTACTGACTTTTTCAGTACCTACTGAACTTTTCAGTACCTCCTGACTTTTTCAGTACCTACTGACTTTTTAAGTACCTACTGACTTTTTCAGTACCTACTGACTTTTTCAGTACCTACTGACTTTTTCAGTACCTACTGACTTTTTCAGTACCTACTGACTTTTTCAGTACCTACTGACTCTTTCAGTACCTACTGACTTTTTCAGTACCTACTGACTTTTTCAGTACCTACTGACCTTTTTAGTACCTCCTGACTTTTTCAGTACCTACTGACTTTTTAAGTACCTACTGACTTTTTCAGTACCTACTGACTTTTTCAGTACCTACTGAATTTTTCAGTACCCACTGACTTTTTTAGTACCTACTGTCTTTTTCAGTACTTACTGACTTTTTCAGTACATACTGAATTTTTCAGTACCTACTGAATTTTTCAGTACCTACTGACTTTTTCAGTACCTACTGTCTTTTTCAGTACCTACTGACTTTTTCAGTACCTACTGACGTTTTCAGTACCTTCTGACTTTTTCAGTACCTACTGTCTTTTTCAGTATCTACTGACTTTTTCAGTACCTACTGACTTTTTAAGTACCTACTGACCTTTTCAGTACCTCCTGACTTTTTCAGTACCTACTGACTTTTTAAGTACCTACTGACTTTTTCAGTACCTACTGACTTTTTCAATACCTACTGACTTTTTCAGTACCTACTGAACTTTTCAGTACCTCCTGACTTTTTCAGTACCTACTGACTTTTTAAGTACCTACTGACTTTTTCAGTACCTACTGACTTTTTCAGTACCTACTGACTTTTTCAGTACCTACTGACTTTTTCAGTACCTACTGACTTTTTCAGTACCTACTGAATTTTTCAGTACCTACTGACTTTTTTATTACCTACTGTCTTTTTCAGTACCTACTGACTTTTTCAGTACCTACTGAATTTTTCAGTACCTACTGACTTTTTCAGTACCTACTGACTTTTTCAGTACCTACTGACTTTTTCAGTACCTACTGACTTTTTCAGTACCTACTGAATTTTTCAGTACCTACTGTCTTTTTCAGTACCTACTGACTTTTTCAGTACCTACTGACTTTTTCAGTACCTACTGACTTTTTCAGTACCTACTGACTTTTTCAGTGCCTACTGACTTTTTCAGTACCTACTGAATTTTTCAGTACCTACTGACTTTTTCAGTACCTACTGTCTTTTTCAGTACCTACTGACTTTTTCAGTACCTACTGACGTTTTCAGTACCTTCTGACTTTTTCAGTACCTACTGACTTTTTCAGTATCTACTGAATCTTTCAGTACCTACTGTCTTTTTCAGTATCTACTGACTTTTTCAGTACCTACTGACTTTTTCAGTACCTACTCACTTTTTCAGTACCTACTGACTTTTTCAGTACCTACTGACTTTTTCAGTACCTACTGACTTTTCAAGTACCTACTGACCTTTTCAGTACCTCCTGACTTTTTCAGTACCTACTGACTTTTTAAGTACCTACTGACTTTTTCAGTACCTACTGACTTTTTCAGTACCTACTGACTTTTTCAGTACCTACTGAACTTTTCAGTACCTCCTGACTTTTTCAGTACCTACTGACTTTTTAAGTACCTACTGACTTTTTCAGTACCTACTGACTCTTTCAGTACCTACTGACTTTTTCAGTACCTACTGACTTTTTCAGTACCTACTGACCTTTTTAGTACCTCCTGACTTTTTCAGTACCTACTGACTTTTTAAGTACCTACTGACTTTTTCAGTACCTACTGACTTTTTCAGTACCTACTGAATTTTTCAGTACCTACTGACTTTTTTAGTACCTACTGTCTTTTTCAGTACTTACTGACTTTTTCAGTACATACTGAATTTTTCAGTACCTACTGAATTTTTCAGTACCTACTGACTTTTTCAGTACCTACTGTCTTTTTCAGTACCTACTGACTTTTTCAGTACCTACTGACGTTTTCAGTACCTTCTGACTTTTTCAGTACCTACTGACTTTTTCAGTATCTACTGAATCTTTCAGTACCTACTGTCTTTTTCAGTATCTACTGACTTTTTCAGTACCTACTGACTTTTTCAGTACCTACTCACTTTTTCAGTACCTACTGACTTATTCAGTACCTAATGACTTTTTCAGTACCTACTGACTTTTTCAGTACCTACTGACTTTTTCAGTACCTACTGAATTTTTCAGTACCTACTGACTTTTTTAGTACCTACTGTCTTTTTCAGTACTTACTGACTTTTTCAGTACATACTGAATTTTTCAGTACCTACTGAATTTTTCAGTACCTACTGACTTTTTCAGTACCTACTGTCTTTTTCAGTACCTACTGACTTTTTCAGTACCTACTGACGTTTTCAGTACCTTCTGACTTTTTCAGTACCTACTGACTTTTTCAGTATCTACTGAATCTTTCAGTACCTACTGTCTTTTTCAGTATCTACTGACTTTTTCAGTACCTACTGACTTTTTCAGTACCTACTCACTTTTTCAGTACCTACTGACTTTTTCAGTACCTACTGACTTTTTCAGTACCTACTGACTTTTTAAGTACCTACTGACCTTTTCAGTACCTCCTGACTTTTTCAGTACCTACTGACTTTTTAAGTACCTACTGACTTTTTCAGTACCTACTGACTTTTTCAGTACCTACTGACTTTTTCAGTACCTACTGAACTTTTCAGTACCTCCTGACTTTTTCAGTACCTACTGACTTTTTAAGTACCTACTGACTTTTTCAGTACCTACTGACTTTTTCAGTACCTACTGACTTTTTCAGTACCTACTGACCTTTTTAGTACCTCCTGACTTTTTCAGTACCTACTGACTTTTTAAGTACCTACTGACTTTTTCAGTACCTACTGTCTTTTTCAGTACCTACTGACTTTTTCAGTACCTACTGACGTTTTCAGTACCTTCTGACTTTTTCAGTACCTACTGACTTTTTCAGTATCTACTGAATCTTTCAGTACCTACTGTCTTTTTCAGTATCTACTGACTTTTTCAGTACCTACTGACTTTTTCAGTACCTACTCACTTTTTCAGTACCTACTGACTTTTTCAGTACCTACTGACTTTTTCAGTACCTACTGACTTTTCAAGTACCTACTGACTTTTTCAGTACCTACTGACTTTTTCAGTACCTACTGACTTTTTCAGTACCTACTGACTTTTTCAGTACCTACTGACTTTTTCAGTGCCTACTGACTTTTTCAGTACCTACTGAATTTTTCAGTACCTACTGACTTTTTCAGTACCTACTGTCTTTTTCAGTACCTACTGACTTTTTCAGTACCTACTGACGTTTTCAGTACCTTCTGACTTTTTCAGTACCTACTGACTTTTTCAGTATCTACTGAATCTTTCAGTACCTACTGTCTTTTTCAGTATCTACTGACTTTTTCAGTACCTACTGACTTTTTCAGTACCTACTCACTTTTTCAGTACCTACTGACTTTTTCAGTACCTACTGACTTTTTCAGTACCTACTGACTTTTCAAGTACCTACTGACCTTTTCAGTACCTCCTGACTTTTTCAGTACCTACTGACTTTTTAAGTACCTACTGACTTTTTCAGTACCTACTGACTTTTTCAGTACCTACTGACTTTTTCAGTACCTACTGAACTTTTCAGTACCTCCTGACTTTTTCAGTACCTACTGACTTTTTAAGTACCTACTGACTTTTTCAGTACCTACTGACTCTTTCAGTACCTACTGACTTTTTCAGTACCTACTGACTTTTTCAGTACCTACTGACCTTTTTAGTACCTCCTGACTTTTTCAGTACCTACTGACTTTTTAAGTACCTACTGTCTTTTTCAGTACCTACTGACTTTTTCAGTACCTACTGAATTTTTCAGTACCTACTGACTTTTTTAGTACCTACTGTCTTTTTCAGTACTTACTGACTTTTTCAGTACATACTGAATTTTTCAGTATCTACTGACTTTTTCAGTACCTACTGACTTTTTCAGTACCTACTCACTTTTTCAGTACCTACTGACTTTTTCAGTACCTACTGACTTTTTCAGTACCTACTGACTTTTTAAGTACCTACTGACCTTTTCAGTACCTCCTGACTTTTTCAGTACCTACTGACTTTTTAAGTACCTACTGACTTTTTCAGTACCTACTGACTTTTTCAGTACCTACTGACTTTTTCAGTACCTACTGAACTTTTCAGTACCTCCTGACTTTTTCAGTACCTACTGACTTTTTAAGTACCTACTGACTTTTTCAGTACCTACTGACTTTTTCAGTACCTACTGACTTTTTCAGTACCTACTGACTTTTTCAGTACCTACTGACCTTTTTAGTACCTCCTGACTTTTTCAGTACCTACTGACTTTTTAAGTACCTACTGACTTTTTCAGTACCTACTGACTTTTTCAGTACCTACTGAATTTTTCAGTACCTACTGACTTTTTTAGTACCTACTGTCTTTTTCAGTACTTACTGACTTTTTCAGTACCTACTGAATTTTTCAGTACCTACTGAATTTTTCAGTACCTACTGACTTTTTCAGTACCTACTGTCTTTTTCAGTACCTACTGACTTTTTCAGTACCTACTGACTTTTTCAGTACCTTCTGACTTTTTCAGTACCTACTGACTTTTTCAGTATCTACTGACTTTTTCAGTACCTACTGACTTTTTCAGTACCTACTGACTTTTTCAGTACCTACTGACTTTTTCAGTACCTACTGACCTTTTCAGTACCTCCTGACTTTTTCAGTACCTACTGACTTTTTAAGTACCTACTGACTTTTTCAGTACCTACTGACTTTTTCAGTACCTACTGACTTTTTCAGTACCTACTGACTTTTTCAGTACCTACTGAATCTTTCAGTACCTACTGAATCTTTCAGTACCTACTGTCTTTTTCAGTACCTACTGACTTTTTCAGCACCTACTGACTTTTTCAGTACCTACTGACTTTTTCAGTACCTACTGACTTTTTCAGTACCTACTGAATTTTTCAGTACCTACTGACTTTTTCAGTACCTACTGTCTTTTTCACTACCTACTGACTTTTTCAGTACCTACTGACCTTTTTAGTACCTCCTGACTTTTTCAGTACCTACTGACTTTTTAAGTACCTACTGACTTTTTCAGTACCTACTGACTTTTTCAGTACCTACTGAATTTTTCAGTACCTACTGAATTTTTTAGTACCTACTGTCTTTTTCAGTACTTACTGACTTTTTCAGTACCTACTGAATTTTTCAGTACCTACTGAATTTTTCAGTACCTACTGACTTTTTCAGTACCTACTGTCTTTTTCAGTACCTACTGACTTTTTCAGTACCTACTGACGTTTTCAGTACCTTCTGACTTTTTCAGTACCTACTGACTTTTTCAGTATCTACTGAATCTTTCAGTACCTACTGTCTTTTTCAGTATCTACTGACTTTTTCAGTACCTACTGACTTTTTCAGTACCTACTCACTTTTTCAGTACCTACTGACTTTTTCAGTACCTACTGACTTTTTCAGTACCTACTGACTTTTTAAGTACCTACTGACCTTTTCAGTACCTCCTGACTTTTTCAGTACCTACTGACTTTTTAAGTACCTACTGACTTTTTCAGTACCTACTGACTTTTTCAGTACCTACTGACTTTTTCAGTACCTACTGAACTTTTCAGTACCTCCTGACTTTTTCAGTACCTACTGACTTTTTAAGTACCTACTGACTTTTTCAGTACCTACTGACTTTTTCAGTACCTACTGACTTTTTCAGTACCTACTGACTTTTTCAGTACCTACTGACCTTTTTAGTACCTCCTGACTTTTTCAGTACCTACTGACTTTTTAAGTACCTACTGACTTTTTCAGTACCTACTGACTTTTTCAGTACCTACTGAATTTTTCAGTACCTACTGACTTTTTTAGTACCTACTGTCTTTTTCAGTACTTACTGACTTTTTCAGTACCTACTGAATTTTTCAGTACCTACTGAATTTTTCAGTACCTACTGACTTTTTCAGTACCTACTGTCTTTTTCAGTACCTACTTACTTTTTCAGTACCTACTGACTTTTTCAGTACCTTCTGACTTTTTCAGTACCTACTGACTTTTTCAGTATCTACTGACTTTTTCAGTACCTACTGACTTTTTCAGTACCTACTGACTTTTTCAGTACCTACTGACTTTTTCAGTACCTACTGACCTTTTCAGTACCTCCTGACTTTTTCAGTACCTACTGACTTTTTAAGTACCTACTGACTTTTTCAGTACCTACTGACTTTTTCAGTACCTACTGACTTTTTCAGTACCTACTGACTTTTTCAGTACCTACTGAATCTTTCAGTACCTACTGAATCTTTCAGTACCTACTGTCTTTTTCAGTACCTACTGACTTTTTCAGTACCTACTGACTTTTTCAGTACCTACTGACTTTTTCAGTACCTACTGACTTTTTCAGTACCTACTGAATTTTTCAGTACCTACTGACTTTTTCAGTACCTACTGTCTTTTTCACTACCTACTGACTTTTTCAGTACCTACTGACTTTTTCAGTACCTACTGACTTTTTCAGTACCTACTGAATCTTTCAGTACCTACTGTCTTTTTCAGTATCTACTGACTTTTTCAGTACCTACTGACTTTTTCAGTACCTACTGACTTTTTCAGTACCTACTGACTTTTTCAGTACCTACTGACTTTTTCAGTACCTACTGACTTTTTAAGTACCTACTGACCTTTTCAGTACCTCCTGACTTTTTCAGTACCTACTGACTTTTTAAGTACCTACTGACTTTTTCAGTACCTACTGACTTTTTCAGTACCTACTGACTTTTTCAGTACCTACTGAACTTTTCAGTACCTCCTGACTTTTTCAGTACCTACTGACTTTTTAAGTACCTACTGACTTTTTCAGTACCTACTGACTTTTTCAGTACCTACTGACTTTTTCAGTACCTACTGACTTTTTCAGTACCTACTGACTTTTTCAGTACCTACTGAATTTTTCAGTACCTACTGACTTTTTTATTACCTACTGTCTTTTTCAGTACCTACTGACTTTTTCAGTACCTACTGAATTTTTCAGTACCTACTGACTTTTTCAGTACCTACTGACTTTTTCAGTACCTACTGAATTTTTCAGTACCTACTGTCTTTTTCAGTACCTACTGACTTTTTCAGTACCTACTGACTTTTTCAGTACCTACTGACTTTTTCAGTACCTACTGACTTTTTCAGTACCTACTGACTTTTTCAGTGCCTACTGACTTTTTCAGTACCTACTGAATTTTTCAGTACCTACTGACTTTTTCAGTACCTACTGTCTTTTTCAGTACCTACTGACTTTTTCAGTACCTACTGACGTTTTCAGTACCTTCTGACTTTTTCAGTACCTACTGACTTTTTCAGTATCTACTGAATCTTTCAGTACCTACTGTCTTTTTCAGTATCTACTGACTTTTTCAGTACCTACTGACTTTTTCAGTACCTACTCACTTTTTCAGTACCTACTGACTTTTTCAGTACCTACTGACTTTTTCAGTACCTACTGACTTTTTAAGTACCTACTGACCTTTTCAGTACCTCCTGACTTTTTCAGTACCTACTGACTTTTTAAGTACCTACTGACTTTTTCAGTACCTACTGACTTTTTCAGTACCTACTGAACTTTTCAGTACCTCCTGACTTTTTCAGTACCTACTGACTTTTTAAGTACCTACTGACTTTTTCAGTACCTACTGACTCTTTCAGTACCTGCTGACTTTTTCAGTACCTACTGACTTTTTCAGTACCTACTGACCTTTTTAGTACCTCCTGACTTTTTCAGTACCTACTGACTTTTTAAGTACCTACTGACTTTTTCAGTACCTACTGACTTTTTCAGTACCTACTGAATTTTTCAGTACCTACTGACTTTTTTGGTACCTACTGTCTTTTTCAGTACTTACTGACTTTTTCAGTACCTACTGAATTTTTCAGTACCTACTGAATTTTTCAGTACCTACTGACTTTTTCAGTACCTACTGTCTTTTTCAGTACCTACTGACTTTTTCAGTACCTACTGACTTTTTCAGTACCTTCTGACTTTTTCAGTACCTACTGACTTTTTCAGTATCTACTGACTTTTTCAGTACCTACTGACTTTTTAAGTACCTACTGACTTTTTCAGTACCTACTGACTTTTTCAGTACCTACTGACTTTTTCAGTACCTACTGACTTTTTCAGTACCTACTGAATCTTTCAGTACCTACTGAATCTTTCAGTACCTACTGTCTTTTTCAGTACCTACTGACTTTTTCAGTACCTACTGACTTTTTCAGTACCTACTGAATTTTTCAGTACATTCTGAATCTTTCAGTACCTACTGTCTTTTTCAGTACCTACTGACTTTTTCAGTACCTACTGACTTTTTCAGTACCTACTGGCTTTTTCAGTACCTACTGAATCTTTCAGTACCTACTGTCTTTTTCAGTATCTACTGACTTTTTCAGTACCTACTGACTTTTTCAGTACCTACTGACTTTTTCAGTACCTACTGACTTTTTCAGTACCTACTGACTTTTTAAGTACCTACTGAATTTTTCAGTACCTACTGACTTTTTCACTACCTACTGTCTTTTTCAGTACCTACTAACTTTTTCAGTACCTACTGACTTTTTCAGTACCTTCTGACTTTTTCAGTACCTACTGACTTTTTCAGTACCTACTGACCTTTTCAGTACCTCCTGACTTTTTCAGTACCTACTGACTTTTTAAGTACCTACTGACTTTTTCAGTACCTACTGACTTTTTCAGTACCTACTGACTCTTTCAGTACCTACTGAATTTTTCAGTACCTACTGACTTTTTTATTACCTACTGTCTTTTTCAGTACCTACTGACTTTTTCAGTACCTACTGAATTTTTCAGTACCTACTGACTTTTTCAGTACCTACTGACTTTTTCAGTACCTACTGAATTTTTCAGTACCTACTGTCTTTTTCAGTACCTACTGACTTTTTCAGTACCTACTGACTTTTTCAGTACCTACTGACTTTTTCAGTACCTACTGACTTTTTCAGTACCTACTGACTTTTTCAGTACCTACTGAATTTTTCAGTACCTACTGACTTTTTCAGTACCTACTGACTTTTTCAGTACCTACTGACTTTTTCAGTACCTACTGACTTTTTCAGTACCTACTGACTTTTTCAGTACCTACTGAATTTTTCAGTACATTCTGAATCTTTCAGTACCTACTGTCTTTTTCAGTACCTACTGACTTTTTCAGTACCTACTGACTTTTTCAGTACCTACTGACTTTTTCAGTACCTACTGAATCTTTCAGTACCTACTGTCTTTTTCAGTATCTACTGACTTTTTCAGTACCTACTGACTTTTTCAGTACCTACTGAATTTTTCAGTACCTACTGACTTTTTCAGTACCTACTGACTTTTTCAGTACCTACTGACTTTTTCAGTACCTACTGACTTTTTCAGTACCTACTGACTTTTTTAGTACCTACTGTCTTTTTAGTACTTACTGACTTTTTCAGTACCTACTGAATTTTTCAGTACCTACTGAATTTTTCAGTACCTACTGACTTTTTCAGTGCCTACTGACTTTTTCAGTACCTACTGACTTTCTCAGTACCTACTGAATTCTTCAGTACCTACTGACTTTTTCAGTACCTACTGTCTTTTTCAGTACCTACTGACTTTTTCAGTACCTACTGACTTTTTCAGTACCTACTGACTTCTTCAGTACCTACTGACTTTTTCAGTCCTACTGAATCTTTCAGTACCTACTGAATTTTTCAGTACATTCTGAATCTTTCAGTACCTACTGTCTTTTTCAGTACCTACTGACTTTTTCAGTACCTACTGACTTTTTCAGTACCTACTGAATTTTTCAGTACATTCTGAATCTTTCAGTACCTACTGTCTTTTTCAGTACCTACTGACTTTTTCAGTACCTACTGACTTTTTCAGTACCTACTGACTTTTTCAGTACCTACTGACTTTTTCAGTACCTACTGACTTTTTCAGTACCTACTGAATTTTTCAGTACCTACTGACTTTTTCACCACCTACTGTCTTTTTCAGTACCTACTAACTTTTTCAGTACCTTCTGACTTTTTCAGTACCTACTGACTTTTTCAGTACCTACTGACTTTTTCAGTACCTACTGACTTTTTCAGTACCTACTGACTTTTTCAGTACCTACTGACCTTTTCAGTACCTCCTGACTTTTTCAGTACCTACTGACTTTTTAAGTACCTACTGACTTTTTCAGTACCTACTGACTTTTTCAGTACCTACTGACTTTTTCAGTACCTACTGACTTTTTCAGTACCTACTGAATCTTTCAGTACCTACTGAATCTTTCAGTACCTACTGAATTTTTCAGTACCTACTGACTTTTTCAGTACCTACTGACTTTTTCAGTACCTACTGAATTTTTCAGTACCTACTGACTTTTTCAGTACCCTCTGACTTTTTCAGTACCTACTGACTTTTTCAGTATCTACTTACTTTTTCAGTACCTACTGACTTTTTCAGTACCTACTGACTTTTTCAGTACCTACTGACTTTTTCAGTACCTACTGACCTTTTTAGTACCTCCTGACTTTTTCAGTACCTACTGACTTTTTAAGTACCTACTGACTTTTTCAGTACCTACTGACTTTTTCAGTACCTACTGAATTTTTCAGTACCTACTGACTTTTTTATTACCTACTGTCTTTTTCAGTACCTACTGACTTTTTCAGTACCTACTGAATTTTTCAGTACCTACTGACTTTTTCAGTACCTACTGACTTTTTCAGTACCTACTGAATTTTTCAGTACCTACTGTCTTTTTCAGTACCTACTGACTTTTTCAGTACCTACTGACTTTTTCAGTACCTACTGACTTTTTTCAGTACCTACTGACTTTTTCAGTACCTACTGACTTTTTCAGTACCTACTGAATTTTTCAGTACCTACTGACTTTTTCAGTACCTACTGACTTTTTCAGTACCTACTGACTTTTTCAGTACCTACTGACTTTTTCAGTACCTACTGACTTTTTCAGTACCTACTGAATTTTTCAGTACATTCTGAATCTTTCAGTACCTACTGTCTTTTTCAGTACCTACTGACTTTTTCAGTACCTACTGACTTTTTCAGTACCTACTGACTTTTTCAGTACCTACTGACTTTTTCAGTACCTACTGACTTTTTCAGTACCTACTGAATTTTTCAGTACCTACTGACTTTTTCACTACCTACTGTCTTTTTCAGTACCTACTAACTTTTTCAGTACCTACTGACTTTTTCAGTACCTTCTGACTTTTTCAGTACCTACTGACTTTTTCAGTACCTACTGACCTTTTCAGTACCTCCTGACTTTTTCAGTACCTACTGACTTTTTAAGTACCTACTGACTTTTTCAGTACCTACTGACTTTTTCAGTACCTACTGACTCTTTCAGTACCTACTGAATTTTTCAGTACCTACTGACTTTTTTATTACCTACTGTCTTTTTCAGTACCTACTGACTTTTTCAGTACCTACTGAATTTTTCAGTACCTACTGACTTTTTCAGTACCTACTGACTTTTTCAGTACCTACTGAATTTTTCAGTACCTACTGTCTTTTTCAGTACCTACTGACTTTTTCAGTACCTACTGACTTTTTCAGTACCTACTGACTTTTTCAGTACCTACTGACTTTTTCAGTACCTACTGACTTTTTCAGTACCTACTGAATTTTTCAGTACCTACTGACTTTTTCAGTACCTACTGACTTTTTCAGTACCTACTGACTTTTTCAGTACCTACTGACTTTTTCAGTACCTACTGACTTTTTCAGTACCTACTGAATTTTTCAGTACATTCTGAATCTTTCAGTACCTACTGTCTTTTTCAGTACCTACTGACTTTTTCAGTACCTACTGACTTTTTCAGTACCTACTGGCTTTTTCAGTACCTACTGAATCTTTCAGTACCTACTGTCTTTTTCAGTATCTACTGACTTTTTCAGTACCTACTGACTTTTTCAGTACCTACTGACTTTTTCAGTACCTACTGACTTTTTCAGTACCTACTGACTTTTTAAGTACCTACTGAATTTTTCAGTACCTACTGACTTTTTCACTACCTACTGTCTTTTTCAGTACCTACTAACTTTTTCAGTACCTACTGACTTTTTCAGTACCTTCTGACTTTTTCAGTACCTACTGACTTTTTCAGTACCTACTGACCTTTTCAGTACCTCCTGACTTTTTCAGTACCTACTGACTTTTTAAGTACCTACTGACTTTTTCAGTACCTACTGACTTTTTCAGTACCTACTGACTCTTTCAGTACCTACTGAATTTTTCAGTACCTACTGACTTTTTTATTACCTACTGTCTTTTTCAGTACCTACTGACTTTTTCAGTACCTACTGAATTTTTCAGTACCTACTGACTTTTTCAGTACCTACTGACTTTTTCAGTACCTACTGAATTTTTCAGTACCTACTGTCTTTTTCAGTACCTACTGACTTTTTCAGTACCTACTGACTTTTTCAGTACCTACTGACTTTTTCAGTACCTACTGACTTTTTCAGTACCTACTGACTTTTTCAGTACCTACTGAATTTTTCAGTACCTACTGACTTTTTCAGTACCTACTGACTTTTTCAGTACCTACTGACTTTTTCAGTACCTACTGACTTTTTCAGTACCTACTGACTTTTTCAGTACCTACTGAATTTTTCAGTACATTCTGAATCTTTCAGTACCTACTGTCTTTTTCAGTACCTACTGACTTTTTCAGTACCTACTGACTTTTTCAGTACCTACTGACTTTTTCAGTACCTACTGAATCTTTCAGTACCTACTGTCTTTTTCAGTATCTACTGACTTTTTCAGTACCTACTGACTTTTTCAGTACCTACTGAATTTTTCAGTACCTACTGACTTTTTCAGTACCTACTGACTTTTTCAGTACCTACTGACTTTTTCAGTACCTACTGAATTTTTCAGTACCTACTGACTTTTTCAGTACCTACTGAATTTTTCAGTACATTCTGAATCTTTCAGTACCTACTGTCTTTTTCAGTACCTACCGACTTTTTCAGTACCTACTGACTTTTTCAGTACCTACTGACTTTTTCAGTACCTACTGACTTTTTCAGTACCTACTGACTTTTTCAGTACCTACTGAATTTTTCAGTACCTACTGACTTTTTCAGTACCTACTGACTTTTTCAGTACCTACTGACTTTTTCAGTACCTACTGACTTTTTCAGTACCTACTGACTTTTTCAGTACCTACTGACTTTTTCAGTACCTACTGACTTTTTCAGTACCTACTGAATTTTTCAGTACCTACTGACTTTTTCAGTACCTACTGACTTTTTCAGTACCTACTGACTTTTTCAGTACCTACTGACTTTTTCAGTACCTACTGAATTTTTCAGTACCTACTGACTTTTTCAGTACCTACTGACTTTTTCAGTACCTACTGACTTTTTCAGTACCTACTGACTTTTTCAGTACCTACTGACTTTTTCAGTACCTACTGAATTTTTCAGTACATTCTGAATCTTTCAGTACCTACTGTCTTTTTCAGTACCTACTGACTTTTTCAGTACCTACTGACTTTTTCAGTACCTACTGGCTTTTTCAGTACCTACTGAATCTTTCAGTACCTACTGTCTTTTTCAGTATCTACTGACTTTTTCAGTACCTACTGACTTTTTCAGTACCTACTGACTTTTTCAGTACCTACTGACTTTTTCAGTACCTACTGACTTTTTAAGTACCTACTGAATTTTTCAGTACCTACTGACTTTTTCACTACCTACTGTCTTTTTCAGTACCTACTAACTTTTTCAGTACCTACTGACTTTTTCAGTACCTTCTGACTTTTTCAGTACCTACTGACTTTTTCAGTACCTACTGACCTTTTCAGTACCTCCTGACTTTTTCAGTACCTACTGACTTTTTAAGTACCTACTGACTTTTTCAGTACCTACTGACTTTTTCAGTACCTACTGACTCTTTCAGTACCTACTGAATTTTTCAGTACCTACTGACTTTTTTATTACCTACTGTCTTTTTCAGTACCTACTGACTTTTTCAGTACCTACTGAATTTTTCAGTACCTACAGACTTTTTCAGTACCTACTGACTTTTTCAGTACCTACTGAATTTTTCAGTACCTACTGTCTTTTTCAGTACCTACTGACTTTTTCAGTACCTACTGACTTTTTCAGTACCTACTGACTTTTTCAGTACCTACTGACTTTTTCAGTACCTACTGACTTTTTCAGTACCTACTGAATTTTTCAGTACCTACTGACTTTTTCAGTACCTACTGACTTTTTCAGTACCTACTGACTTTTTCAGTACCTACTGACTTTTTCAGTACCTACTGACTTTTTCAGTACCTACTGAATTTTTCAGTACATTCTGAATCTTTCAGTACCTACTGTCTTTTTCAGTACCTACTGACTTTTTCAGTACCTACTGACTTTTTCAGTACCTACTGACTTTTTCAGTACCTACTGAATCTTTCAGTACCTACTGTCTTTTTCAGTATCTACTGACTTTTTCAGTACCTACTGACTTTTTCAGTACCTACTGAATTTTTCAGTACCTACTGACTTTTTCAGTACCTACTGACTTTTTCAGTACCTACTGACTTTTTCAGTACCTACTGACTTTTTCAGTACCTACTGACTTTTTCAGTACCTACTGAATTTTTCAGTACATTCTGAATCTTTCAGTACCTACTGTCTTTTTCAGTACCTACCGACTTTTTCAGTACCTACTGACTTTTTCAGTACCTACTGACTTTTTCAGTACCTACTGACTTTTTCAGTACCTACTGACTTTTTCAGTACCTACTGACTTTTTCAGTACCTACTGAATTTTTCAGTACCTACTGACTTTTTCACTACCTACTGTCTTTTTCAGTACCTACTAACTTTTTCAGTACCTACTGACTTTTTCAGTACCTTCTGACTTTTTCAGTACCTACTGACTTTTTCAGTACCTACTGACTTTTTCAGTACCCACTGACTTTTTCAGTACCTACTGACTTTTTCAGTACCTACTGCCTTTTTCAGTACCTACTGACCTTTTCAGTACCTCCTGACTTTTTCAGTACCTACTGACTTTTTAAGTACCTACTGACTTTTTCAGTACCTACTGACTTTTTCAGTACCTACTGACTTTTTCAGTACCTACTGACTTTTTCAGTACCTACTGAATCTTTCAGTACCTACTGAATCTTTCAGTACCTACTGAATTTTTCAGTACCTACTGACTTTTTCAGTACCTACTGACTTTTTCAGTACCCACTGAATTTTTCAGTACCTACTGACTTTTTCAGTACCCTCTGACTTTTTCAGTACCTACTGACTTTTTCAGTATCTACTTACTTTTTCAGTACCTACTGACTTTTTCAGTACCTACTGACTTTTTCAGTACCTACTGACTTTTTCAGTACCTACTGACCTTTTTAGTACCTCCTGACTTTTTCAGTACCTACTGACTTTTTAAGTACCTACTGACTTTTTCAGTACCTACTGACTTTTTCAGTACCTACTGAATTTTTCAGTACCTACTGACTTTTTTAGTACCTACTGTCTTTTTCAGTACTTACTGACTTTTTCAGTACCTACTGAATTTTTCAGTACCTACTGAATTTTTCAGTACCTACTGACTTTTTCAGTACCTACTGTCTTTTTCAGTACCTACTGACTTTTTCAGTACCTACTGACATTTTCAGTACCTTCTGACTTTTTCAGTACCTACTGACTTTTTCAGTATCTACTGACTTTTTCAGTACCTACTGACTTTTTCAGTACCTACTGACTTTTTCAGTACCTACTGACTTTTTCAGTACCTACTGACCTTTTCAGTACCTCCTGACTTTTTCAGTACCTACTGACTTTTTAAGTACCTACTGACTTTTTCAGTACCTACTGACTTTTTCAGTACCTACTGACTTTTTCAGTACCTACTGACTTTTTCAGTATCTACTTACTTTTTCAGTACCTACTGACTTTTTCAGTACCTACTGACTTTTTCAGTACCTACTGACTTTTTCAGTACCTACTGACCTTTTTAGTACCTCCTGACTTTTTCAGTACCTACTGACTTTTTAAGTACCTACTGACTTTTTCAGTACCTACTGACTTTTTCAGTACCTACTGAATTTTTCAGTACCTACTGACTTTTTTAGTACCTACTGTCTTTTTAGTACTTACTGACTTTTTCAGTACCTACTGAATTTTTCAGTACCTACTGAATTTTTCAGTACCTACTGACTTTTTCAGTGCCTACTGACTTTTTCAGTACCTACTGACTTTCTCAGTACCTACTGAATTCTTCAGTACCTACTGACTTTTTCAGTACCTACTGTCTTGTTCAGTACCTACTGACTTTTTCAGTACCTACTGACTTTTTCAGTACCTACTGACTTCTTCAGTACCTACTGACTTTTTCAGTCCTACTGAATCTTTCAGTACCTACTGAATTTTTCAGTACATTCTGAATCTTTCAGTACCTACTGTCTTTTTCAGTACCTACTGACTTTTTCAGTACCTACTGAATTTTTCAGTACATTCTGAATCTTTCAGTACCTACTGTCTTTTTCAGTACCTACTGACTTTTTCAGTACCTACTGACTTTTTCAGTACCTACTGACTTTTTCAGTACCTACTGACTTTTTCAGTACCTACTGACTTTTTCAGTACCTACTGAATTTTTCAGTACCTACTGACTTTTTCACTACCTACTGTCTTTTTCAGTACCTACTAACTTTTTCAGTACCTACTGACTTTTTCAGTACCTTCTGACTTTTTCAGTACCTACTGACTTTTTCAGTACCTACTGACTTTTTCAGTACCTACTGACTTTTTCAGTACCTACTGACTTTTTCAGTACCTACTGACCTTTTCAGTACCTCCTGACTTTTTCAGTACCTACTGACTTTTTAAGTACCTACTGACTTTTTCAGTACCTACTGACTTTTTCAGTACCTACTGACTTTTTCAGTACCTACTGACTTTTTCAGTACCTACTGAATCTTTCAGTACCTACTGAATCTTTCAGTACCTACTGAATTTTTCAGTACCTACTGACTTTTTCAGTACCTACTGACTTTTTCAGTACCTACTGAATTTTTCAGTACCTACTGACTTTTTCAGTACCCTCTGACTTTTTCAGTACCTACTGACTTTTTCAGTATCTACTTACTTTTTCAGTACCTACTGACTTTTTCAGTACCTACTGACTTTTTCAGTACCTACTGACTTTTTCAGTACCTACTGACCTTTTTAGTACCTCCTGACTTTTTCAGTACCTACTGACTTTTTAAGTACCTACTGACTTTTTCAGTACCTACTGACTTTTTCAGTACCTACTGAATTTTTCAGTACCTACTGACTTTTTTATTACCTACTGTCTTTTTCAGTACCTACTGACTTTTTCAGTACCTACTGAATTTTTCAGTACCTACTGACTTTTTCAGTACCTACTGACTTTTTCAGTACCTACTGAATTTTTCAGTACCTACTGTCTTTTTCAGTACCTACTGACTTTTTCAGTACCTACTGACTTTTTCAGTACCTACTGACTTTTTCAGTACCTACTGACTTTTTCAGTACCTACTGACTTTTTCAGTACCTACTGAATTTTTCAGTACCTACTGACTTTTTCAGTACCTACTGACTTTTTCAGTACCTACTGACTTTTTCAGTACCTACTGACTTTTTCAGTACCTACTGACTTTTTCAGTACCTTCTGAATTTTTCAGTACATTCTGAATCTTTCAGTACCTACTGTCTTTTTCAGTACCTACTGACTTTTTCAGTACCTACTGACTTTTTCAGTACCTACTGACTTTTTCAGTACCTACTGACTTTTTCAGTACCTACTGACTTTTTCAGTACCTACTGAATTTTTCAGTACCTACTGACTTTTTCACTACCTACTGTCTTTTTCAGTACCTACTAACTTTTTCAGTACCTACTGACTTTTTCAGTACCTTCTGACTTTTTCAGTACCTACTGACTTTTTCAGTACCTACTGACCTTTTCAGTACCTCCTGACTTTTTCAGTACCTACTGACTTTTTAAGTACCTACTGACTTTTTCAGTACCTACTGACTTTTTCAGTACCTACTGACTCTTTCAGTACCTACTGACTTTTTCAGTACCTACTGAATCTTTCAGTACCTACTGAATCTTTCAGTACCTACTGAATTTTTCAGTACCTACTGACTTTTTCAGTACCTACTGACTTTTTCAGTACCTACTGAATTTTCCAGTACCTACTGACTTTTTCAGTACCCTCTGACTTTTTCAGTACCTACTGACTTTTTCAGTATCTACTTACTTTTTCAGTACCTACTGACTTTTTCAGTACCTACTGACTTTTTCAGTACCTACTGACTTTTTCAGTACCTACTGACCTTTTTAGTACCTCCTGACTTTTTCAGTACCTACTGACTTTTTAAGTACCTACTGACTTTTTCAGTACCTACTGACTTTTTCAGTACCTACTGAATTTTTCAGTACCTACTGACTTTTTTAGTACCTACTGTCTTTTTCAGTACTTACTGACTTTTTCAGTACCTACTGAATTTTTCAGTACCTACTGAATTTTTCAGTACCTACTGACTTTTTCAGTACCTACTGTCTTTTTCAGTACCTACTGACTTTTTCAGTATCTACTGACTTTTTCAGTACCTACTGACTTTTTCAGTACCTACTGACTTTTTCAGTACCTACTGACTTTTTCAGTACCTACTGACATTTTCAGTACCTCCTGACTTTTTCAGTACCTACTGACTTTTTAAGTACCTACTGACTTTTTCAGTACCTACTGACTTTTTCAGTACCTACTGACTTTTTCAGTACCTACTGAGTTTTTCAGTATCTACTTACTTTTTCAGTACCTACTGACTTTTTCAGTACCTACTGACTTTTTCAGTACCTACTGACTTTTTCAGTACCTACTGACCTTTTTAGTACCTCCTGACTTTTTCAGTACCTACTGACTTTTTAAGTACCTACTGACTTTTTCAGTACCTACTGACTTTTTCAGTACCTCCTGACTTTTTCAGTACCTACTGACTTTTTCAGTACCTCCTGACTTTTTCAGTACCTACTGACTTTTTAAGTACCTACTGACTTTTTCAGTACCTACTGACTTTTTCAGTACCTACTGACTCTTTCAGTACCTACTGACTTTTTCAGTACCTACTGAATCTTTCAGTACCTACTGAATCTTTCAGTACCTACTGAATTTTTCAGTACCTACTGACTTTTTCAGTACCTACTGACTTTTTCAGTACCTACTGAATTTTCCAGTACCTACTGACTTTTTCAGTACCCTCTGACTTTTTCAGTACCTACTGAATTTTTCAGTATCTACTTACTTTTTCAGTACCTACTGACTTTTTCAGTACCTACTGACTTTTTCAGTACCTACTGACTTTTTCAGTACCTACTGACATTTTTAGTACCTCCTGACTTTTTCAGTACCTACTGACTTTTTAAGTACCTACTGACTTTTTTAGTACCTACTGTCTTTTTCAGTACTTACTGACTTTTTCAGTACCTACTGAATTTTTCAGTACCTACTGAATTTTTCAGTACCTACTGACTTTTTCAGTGCCTACTGTCTTTTTCAGTACCTACTGACTTTTTCAGTATCTACTGACTTTTTCAGTACCTACTGACTTTTTCAGTACCTACTGACTTTTTCAGTACCTACTGACTTTTTCAGTACCTACTGACATTTTCAGTACCTCCTGACTTTTTCAGTACCTACTGACTTTTTAAGTACCTACTGACTTTTTCAGTACCTACTGACTTTTTCAGTACCTACTGACTTTTTCAGTACCTACTGAGTTTTTCAGTATCTACTTACTTTTTCAGTACCTACTGACTTTTTCAGTACCTACTGACTTTTTCAGTACCTACTGACTTTTTCAGTACCTACTGACCTTTTTAGTACCTCCTGACTTTTTCAGTACCTACTGACTTTTTAAGTACCTACTGACTTTTTCAGTACCTACTGACTTTTTCAGTACCTCCTGACTTTTTCAGTACCTACTGACTTTTTCAGTACCTCCTGACTTTTTCAGTACCTACTGACTTTTTAAGTACCTACTGACTTTTTCAGTACCTACTGACTTTTTCAGTACCTACTGACTCTTTCAGTACCTACTGACTTTTTCAGTACCTACTGAATCTTTCAGTACCTACTGAATCTTTCAGTACCTACTGAATTTTTCAGTACCTACTGACTTTTTCAGTACCTACTGACTTTTTCAGTACCTACTGAATTTTCCAGTACCTACTGACTTTTTCAGTACCCTCTGACTTTTTCAGTACCTACTGAATTTTTCAGTATCTACTTACTTTTTCAGTACCTACTGACTTTTTCAGTACCTACTGACTTTTTCAGTACCTACTGACTTTTTCAGTACCTACTGACATTTTTAGTACCTCCTGACTTTTTCAGTACCTACTGACTTTTTAAGTACCTACTGACTTTTTCAGTACCTACTGACTTTTTCAGTACCTACTGAATTTTTCAGTACCTACTGACTTTTTTAGTACCTACTGTCTTTTTCAGTACTTACTGACTTTTTCAGTACCTACTGAATTTTTCAGTACCTACTGACTTTTTCAGTACCTACTGTCTTTTTCAGTACCTACTGACTTTTTCAGTATCTACTGACTTTTTCAGTACCTACTGACTTTTTCAGTACCTACTGACTTTTTCAGTACCTACTGACTTTTTCAGTACCTACTGACCTTTTCAGTACCTCCTGACTTTTTCAGTACCTACTGACTTTTTAAGTACCTACTGACTTTTTCAGTACCTACTGACTTTTTCAGTACCTACTGACTTTTTCAGTACCTACTGACTTTTTCAGTATCTACTTACTTTTTCAGTACCTACTGACTTTTTCAGTACCTACTGACTTTTTCAGTACCTACTGACTTTTTCAGTACCTACTGACCTTTTTAGTACCTCCTGACTTTTTCAGTACCTACTGACTTTTTAAGTACCTACTGACTTTTTCAGTACCTACTGACTTTTTCAGTACCTACTGAATTTTTCAGTACCTACTGACTTTTTTAGTACCTACTGTCTTTTTCAGTACTTACTGACTTTTTCAGTACCTACTGAATTTTTCAGTACCTACTGAATTTTTCAGTACCTACTGACTTTTTCAGTACCTACTGTCTTTTTCAGTACCTACTGACTTTTTCAGTACCTACTGACTTTTTCAGTACCTTCTGACTTTTTCAGTACCTACTGACTTTTTCAGTATCTACTGACTTTTTCAGTACCTACTGACTTTTTCAGTACCTACTGACTTTTTCAGTACCTACTGACTTTTTCAGTACCTACTGACCTTTTCAGTACCTCCTGACTTTTTCAGTACCTACTGACTTTTTAAGTACCTACTGACTTTTTCAGTACCTACTGACTTTTTCAGTACCTACTGACTTTTTCAGTGCCTACTAACTTTTTCAGTACCTACTGAATCTTTCAGTACCTACTGAATCTTTCAGTACCCACTGTCTTTTTCAGTACCTACTGACTTTTTCAGTACCTACTTACTTTTTCAGTACCTACTGACTTTTTCAGTACCTACTGACTTTTTCAGTACCTACTGACTTTTTCAGTACCTACTGACCTTTTTAGTACCTCCTGACTTTTTCAGTACCTACTGACTTTTTAAGTACCTACTGACTTTTTCAGTACCTACTGACTTTTTCAGTACCTACTGAATTTTTCAGTACCTACTGACTTTTTTAGTACCTACTGTCTTTTTCAGTACTTACTGACTTTTTCAGTACCTACTGAATTTTTCAGTACCTACTGAATTTTTCAGTACCTACTGACTTTTTCAGTACCTACTGTCTTTTTCAGTACCTACTGACTTTTTCAGTACCTACTGACTTTTTCAGTGCCTACTAACTTTTTCAGTACCTACTGAATCTTTCAGTACCTACTGAATCTTTCAGTACCTACTGTCTTTTTCAGTACCTACTGACTTTTTCAGTACCTACTGACTTTTTCAGTACCTACTGACTTTTTCAGTACCTACTGACTTTTTCAGTACCTACTGACTTTTTCAGTACCTACTGAATTTTTCAGTACCTACTGACTTTTTCAGTACCTACTGTCTTTTTCAGTACCTACTGACTTTTTCAGTACCTACTGACTTTTTCAGTACCTACTGACTTTTTCAGTACCTACTGACTTTTTCTGTACCTACTGAATCTTTCAGTACCTACTGTCTTTTTCAGTATCTACTGACCTTTTCAGTACCTACTGACTTTTTCAGTACCTACTGACTTTTTCAGTACCTACTGACTTTTTCAGTACCTACTGACTTTTTCAGTACCTACTGACTTTTTCAGTATCTACTGACTTTTTCAGTACCTACTGACTTTTTCAGTACCTACTGACTTTTTCAGTACCTACTGACTTTGTCAGTACCTACTGACTTTTTCAGTACCTACTGACTTTTTCAGTACCTACTGACTTTTTCAGTACCTACTGAATTTTTCTGTACCTACTGAGTTTTTCAGTACCTACTGACTTTTTCAGTACCTAATGACTTTTTCAGTACCTACATACTTTTTCAGTACCTACTGACTTTTTCAGTACCTACTGACTTTTTCAGTACCTACTGACTTTTTCAGTACCTACTGACTGTTTCAGTACCTACTGACTTTTTCAGTACCTACTGACTACTTCAGTACCTACTGACTTTTTCAGTACCTACTGAATTTTTCAGTACCTACTGAATTTTTCAGTACCTACTGACTTTTTCAGTACCTACTGACTTCTTCAGTACCTACTGACTTTTTCAGTACCTACTGAATTTTTCTGTACCTACTGAGTTTTTCAGTACCTACTTACTTTTTCAGTACCTACTGAATTTTTCTTTACCTACTGACTTTTTCAGTACCTACTGACTACTTCAGTACCTACTGACTTTTTCAGTACCTACTGAATTTTTCAGTACCTACTGAATTTTTCAATACCTACTGAATTTTTCAGTACCTACTGACTTTTTCAGTACCTACTGACTTCTTCAGTACCTACTGACTTTTTCAGTACCTACTGAATTTTTCTGTACCTACTGAGTTTTTCAGTACCTACTTACTTTTTCAGTACCTACTGAATTTTTCTTTACCTACTGACTTTTTCAGTACCTACTGACTACTTCAGTACCTACTGACTTTTTCAGTACCTACTGAATTTTTCAGTACCTACTGAATTTTTCAGTACCTACTGACTTTTTCAGTACCTACTGACTTCTTCAGTACCTACTGACTTTTTCAGTACCTACTGAATTTTTCTGTACCTACTGAGTTTTTCAGTACCTACTGACTTTTTCAGTACCTACTGAATTTTTCTTTACCTACTGACTTTTTCAGTACCTACTGTCTTTTTCAGTACCTACTGACTTTTTCAGTACCTACTGACTTTTTCAGTACCTACTAACTTTTTCAGTACCTACTGACTTTTTCAGTACCTACTGACTTTTTCAGTACCTCTTGAATTGTTCAGTACCTACTGACTTTTTCAGTACCTATTGACTTTTTCAGTACCTACTGACTTTTTCATTACCTACTGACTTTTTCAGTACTTTAAAGTCAGTAGGTACTGAAAAAGTCAGTAGGTACTGAAAAAGTCAGTAAGTACTGAAAAAGTCAGTAGGTACTGAAAAATTCAGTAGGTACTGAATAAGTCAGTAGGTACTGAAAAAGTCAGTAGGTACTAAAAAAGTCAGTAGGTAGTGAAAAAGTCAGTAGGTACTGAAAAAGTCAGTAGGTACTGAAAAAGTCAGTAGGTACTGAAACAGTCAGTAGGTACTGAAAAAGTCAGTAGGTACTGAAAAAGTCAGTAGGTACTGAAAAAGTCAGTAGGTACTGAAAAAGTCAGTAGGTACTGAAACAGACAGTAGGTACTGAAAAAGTCAGTAGGTACTGAAAAGTTCAGTAGGTACAGAAAAATTCAGTAGGTACTGAAAAAGACAGTAGGTACTGAAAAAGTCAGTAGGTACTGAAAAAGTCAGTAGGTACTGAAAAAGTCAGGAGGTACTGAAAAAGACAGTAGGTACTGAAAAAGTCAGTAGGTACTTAAAAAGTCAGTAGGTACTGAAAAAGTCAGGAGGTACTGAAAAAGTCAGTAGGTACTGAAAAAGTCAGTAGGTAATGAAAAAGTCAGTAGGTACTGAAAAAATCGGTAGGTACTGAAAAAGACAGTAGGTACTGAAAAAGTCAGTAGGTACTGAAAAAGTCAGTAAGTACTGAAAAAGTCAGTAGGTACTGAAAAATTCAGTAGGTACTGAATAAGTCAGTAGGTACTGAAAAAGTCAGTAGGTACTAAAAAAGTCAGTAGGTACTGAAAAAGTCAGTAGGTACTGAAAAAGTCAGTAGGTACTGAAAAAGTCAGTAGGTACTGAAACAGTCAGTAGGTACTGAAAAAGTCAGGAGGTACTGAAAAAGTCAGTAGGTACTGAAAAAGTCAGTAGGTACTGAAAAAGTCAGTAGGTACTGAAAAAGTCAGTAGGTACTGAAATATTCAGTAGGTACAGAAAAATTCAGTAGGTACTGAAAAAGACAGTAGGTACTGAAAAAGTCAGTAGGTACTGAAAAAGTCAGTAGGTACTTAAAAAGTCAGTAGGTACTGAAAAAGTCAGGAGGTACTGAAAAAGTCAGTAGGTACTGAAAAAGTCAGTAGGTACTGAAAAAGTCAGTAGGTAATGAAAAAGTCAGGAGGTACTGAAAAATTCAGTAGGTACTGAATAAGTCAGTAGGTACTGAAAAAGTCAGTAGGTACTGAAAAAGTCAGTAGGTACTGAAAAAGTCAGTAGGTACTGAAAAAGTCAGTAGGTACTGAAAAAGTCAGTAGGTACTGAAACAGACAGTAGGTACTGAAAAAGTCAGTAGGTACTGAAAAATTCAGTAGGTACAGAAAAATTCAGTAGGTACTGAAAAAGACAGTAGGTACTGAAAAAGTCAGTAGGTACTGAAAAAGTCAGTAGGTACTGAAACAGACAGTAGGTACTGAAAAAGTCAGTAGGTACTGAAAAATTCAGTAGGTACAGAAAAATTCAGTAGGTACTGAAAAAGTCAGTAGGTACTGAAAAAGTCAGTAGGTACTGAAACAGTCAGTAGGTACTGAAAAAGTCAGTAGGTACTTAAAAAGTCAGTAGGTACTGAAAAAGTCAGGAGGTACTGAAAAAGTCAGTAGGTACTGAAAAAGTCAGTAGGTACTGAAAAAGTCAGTAGGTACTGAAATATTCAGTAGGTACAAAAAAATTCAGTAGGTACTGAAAAAGACAGTAGGTAATGAAAAAGTCAGTAGGTACTGAAAAAGTCAGTAGGTACTGAAACAGTCAGTAGGTACTGAAAAAGTCAGGAGGTACTGAAAAAGTCAGTAGGTACTGAAAAAGTCAGTAGGTACTGAAAAAGTCAGTAGGTACTGAAAAAGGCAGTAGGTACTGAAAAAGTCAGTAGGTTCTGAAAAATTCAGTAGGCACTGAATAAGTCAGTAGGTACTGAAAAAGTCAGTAGGTACAGAAAAATTCAGTAGGTACTGAAAAAGACAGTAGGTACTGAAAAAGTCAGTAGGTACTGAAAAAGTCAGTAGGTACTTAAAAAGTCAGTAGGTACTGAAAAAGTCAGGAGGTACTGAAAAAGTCAGTAGGTACTGAAATATTCAGTAGGTACAGAAAAATTCAGTAGGTACTGAAAAAGACAGTAGGTACTGAAAAAGTCAGTAGGTACTGAAAAAGTCAGTAGGTACTTAAAAAGTCAGTAGGTACTGAAAAAGTCAGGAGGTACTGAAAAAGTCAGTAGGTACTGAAAAAGTCAGTAGGTACTGAAAAAGTCAGTAGGTAATGAAAAAGTCAGTAGGTACTGAAAAAATCGGTAGGTACTGAAAAAGACAGTAGGTAATGAAAAGGTCAGTAGGTACTGAAAAAATCGGTAGGTACTGAAAAAGACAGTAGGTAATGAAAAAGTCAGTAGGTACTGAAAAAATCGGTAGGTACTGAAAAAGACAGTAGGTACTGAAAAAGTCAGTAGGTACTGAAAAAGTCAGTAAGTACTGAAAAAGTCAGTAGGTACTGAAAAATTCAGTAGGTACTGAATAAGTCAGTAGGTACTGAAAAAGACAGTAGGTACTGAAAAAGTCAGTAGGTACTGAAAAAGACAGTAGGTACTGAAAAAGTCGGTAGGTACTGAAAAAGTCAGTAGGTATTGAAACAGTCAGTAGGTACTGAAAAAGTCAGGAGGTACTGAAAAAGTCAGTAGGTACTGAAAAAGTCAGTAGGTACTTGAAAAGTCAGTAGGTACTGAAAAAGTCAGTAGGTACTGAAAAAGTCAGTAGGTACTGAAAAAGTCAGTAGGTAATGAAAAAGTCAGTAGGTACTGAAAAAATCGGTAGGTACTGAAAAAGACAGTAGGTACTGAAAAAGTCAGTAGGTACTGAAAAAGTCAGTAAGTACTGAAAAAGTCAGTAGGTACTGAAAAATTCAGTAGGTACTGAATAAGTCAGTAGGTACTGAAAAAGTCAGTAGGTACTGAAAAAGTCAGTAGGTACTGAAAAAGTCAGTAGGTACTGAAAAAGTCAGTAGGTACTGAAAAAGTCAGTAGGTACTGAAACAGTCAGTAGGTACTGAAAAAGTCAGGAGGTACTGAAAAATTCAGTAGGTACTGAAAAAGTAAGTAGGTACTTAAAAAGTCAGTAGGTACTGAAAAAGTCAGTAGGTACTTAAAAAGTCAGTAGGTACTGAAAAAGTCAGTAGGTACTGAAAAAGTCAGTAGGTACAGAAAAATTCAGTAGGTACTGAAAAAGACAGTAGGTACTGAAAAAGTCAGTAGGTACTGAAAAAGTCAGTAGGTACTTAAAAAGTCAGTAGGTACTGAAAAAGTCAGGAGGTACTGAAAAAGTCAGTAGGTACTGAAAAAGTCAGTAGGTACTGAAAAAGTCAGTAGGTACTGAAATATTCAGTAGGTACAGAAAAATTCAGTAGGTACTGAAAAAGACAGTAGGTACTGACAAAGTCAGTAGGTACTGAAAAAGTCAGTAGGTACTTAAAAAGTCAGTAGGTACTGAAAAAGTCAGGAGGTACTGAAAAAGTCAGTAGGTACTGAAAAAGTCAGTAGGTACTGAAAAAGTCAGTAGGTAATGAAAAAGTCAGTAGGTACTGAAAAAATCGGTAGGTACTGAAAAAGACAGTAGGTACTGAAAAAGTCAGTAGGTACTGAAAAAGTCAGTAAGTACTGAAAAAGTCAGTAGGTACTGAAAAATTCAGTAGGTACTGAATAAGTCAGTAGGTACTGAAAAAGTCAGTAGGTACTGAAAAAGTCAGTAGGTACTGAAAAAGTCAGTAGGTACTTAAAAAGACAGTAGGTACTGAAAAAGTCAGTAGGTACTGAAAAAGTCAGTAGGTACTGAAACAGTCAGTAGTTACTGAAAAAGTCAGGAGGTACTGAAAAAGTCAGTAGGTACTGAAAAAGTCAGTAGGTACTTAAAAAGTCAGTAGGTACTGAAAAAGTCAGGAGGTACTGAAAAAGTCAGTAGGTACTGAAAAAGTCAGTAGGTACTGAAAAAGTCAGTAGGTAATGAAAAAGTCAGTAGGTACTGAAAAAATCGGTAGGTACTGAAAAAGACAGTAGGTAATGAAAAAGTCAGTAGGTACTGAAAAAGTCAGTAGGTACTGAAAAAGTCAGTAGGTACTGAAAAAGTCAGTAGGTACTGAAAAAGTCAGTAGGTACTGAAAAAGTCAGTAGGTACTGAAAAAGTCAGTAGGTACTTAAAAAGTCAGTAGGTACTGAAAAAGTCAAGAGGTACTGAAAAGGTCAGTAGGTACTGAAAAAGTCAGTAGGTACTGAAAAAGTCAGTAGGTACTGAAAAAGTCAGTAGGTACTGAAAAAGTCAGTAGGTACTGAAAAATTCAAGAGGTACTGAAAAAGTCAGTAGGTACTGAAAAAGTCAGTAGGTACTTAAAAAGTCAGTAGGTACTGAAAAAGTCAGGAGGTACTGAAAAAGTCAGTAGGTACTGAAAAAGTCAGTAGGTACTGAAAAAGTCAGTAGGTAATGAAAAAGTCAGTAGGTACTGAAAAAATCGGTAGGTACTGAAAAAGACAGTAGGTAATGAAAAAGTCAGTAGGTACTGAAAAAATCGGTAGGTACTGAAAAAGACAGTAGGTACTGAAAAAGTCAGTAGGTACTGAAAAAGTCAGTAAGTACTGAAAAAGTCAGTAGGTACTGAAAAATTCAGTAGCTACTGAATAAGTCAGTAGGTACTGAAAAAGACAGGAGGTACTGAAAAAGTCAGTAGGTACTGAAAAAGTCAGTAGGTACTGAAAAAGTCAGTAGGTACTGAAAAAGTCAGTAAGTACTGAAAAAGACAGTAGGTACTAAAAAAGTCAGTAGGTACTGAAAAATTCAGTAGGTACTGAAAAAGTCAGTAGGTACTGAAAAAGTCAGTAGGTACTTAAAAAGTCAGTAGGTACTGAAAAAGTCAGGAGGTACTAAAAAGGTCAGTAGGTACTGAAAAAGTCAGTAGGTACTGAAAAAGTCAGTAGGTACTGAAAAAGTCAGTAGGTACTGAAAAAGTAAGTAGATACTGAAAAAGTCAGTAGGTACTGAAAAAGTCAGAGGGTACTGAAAAAGTCAGTAGGTACTGGAAAATTCAGTAGGTACTGAAAAAGTCAGTAGGTACTGAAAAAGTCAGTAGGTACTGAAAAATTCAGTAGGTACTGAAAGATTCAGTAGGTACTGAAAGATTCAGTAGGTACTGAAAAAGTCAGTAGGTACTGAAAGAGTCAGTAGGTACTGAAAAAGTCAGTAGGTACTGAAAAAGTCAGTAGGTACTTAAAAAGTCAGTAGGTACTGAAAAAGTCAGGAGGTACTGAAAAGGTCAGTAGGTACTGAAAAAGTCAGTAGGTACTGAAAAAGTCAGAAGGTACTGAAAAAGTCAGTAGGTACTGAAAAAGTTAGTAGGTACTGAAAAAGACAGTAGGTAGTGAAAAAGTCAGTAGGTACTGAAAAATTCAGTAGGTACTGAAAAAGTCAGTAGGTACTGAAAAAGTCAGTAGGTACTGAAAAAGTCAGTAGGTACTGAAAAAGTCAGTAGGTACTGAAAAAGTCAGTAGGTACTGAAAAAGACAGTAGGTACTGAAAGATTCAGAATGTACTGAAAAATTCAGAAGGTACTGAAAAAGTCAGTAGGTACTGAAAAAGTCAGTAGGTACTGAAAAAGTCAGTAGGTACTGAAAAAGTCAGTAGGTACTGAAAAAGTCAGTAGGTACTGAAAAATTCAGTAGGTACTGAAAAAGTCAGTAGGTACTGAAAAAGTCAGTAGGTACTGAAAAAGTCAGTAGGTACTGAAAAAGTCAGTAGGTACTGAAAAAGTCAGTAGGTACTGAAAAAGACAGTAGGTACTGAAAAATTCAGTAGGTACTGAAAAAGTCAGTAGGTACTGAAAAAGTCAGTAGGTACTGAAAAATTCAGTAGGTACTGAAAAAGTCAGTAGGTACTGAAAAAGACAGTAGGTAATAAAAAAGTCAGTAGGTACTGAAAAATTCAGTAGGTACTGAAAAAGTCAGTAGGTACTGAAAAAGTCAGTAGGTACTTAAAAAGTCAGTAGGTACTGAAAAAGTCAGGAGGTACTAAAAAGGTCAGTAGGTACTGAAAAAGTCAGTAGGTACTGAAAAAGTCAGTAGGTACTGAAAAAGTCAGTAGGTACTGAAAAAGTAAGTAGATACTGAAAAAGTCAGTAGGTACTGAAAAAGTCAGAGGGTACTGAAAAAGTCAGTAGGTACTGAAAAATTCAGTAGGTACTGAAAAAGTCAGTAGGTACTGAAAAAGTCAGTAGGTACTGAAAAATTCAGTAGGTACTGAAAGATTCAGTAGGTACTGAAAGATTCAGTAGGTACTGAAAAAGTCAGTAGGTACTGAAAAAGTCAGTAGGTACTGAAAAAGTCAGTAGGTACTGAAAAAGTCAGTAGGTACTTAAAAAGTCAGTAGGTACTGAAAAAGTCAGGAGGTACTGAAAAGGTCAGTAGGTACTGAAAAAGTCAGTAGGTACTGAAAAAGTCAGTAGGTACTGAAAAAGTCAGTAGGTACTGAAAAAGTCAGTAGGTACTGAAAAAGTCAGAAGGTACTGAAAAAGTCAGTAGGTACTGAAAAAGTTAGTAGGTACTGAAAAAGACAGTAGGTAGTGAAAAAGTCAGTAGGTACTGAAAAATTCAGTAGGTACTGAAAAAGTCAGTAGGTACTGAAAAAGTCAGTAGGTACTGAAAAAGTCAGTAGGTACTGAAAAAGTCAGTAGGTACTGAAAAAGTCAGTAGGTACTGAAAAAGACAGTAGGTACTGAAAGATTCAGAATGTACTGAAAAATTCAGTAGGTACTGAAAAAGTCAGTAGGTACTGAAAAAGTCAGTAGGTACTGAAAAAGACAGTAGGTACTGAAAGATTCAGAATGTACTGAAAAATTCAGTAGGTACTGAAAGATTCAGTAGGACTGAAAAAGTCAGTAGGTACTGAAGAAGTCAGTAGGTACTGAAAAAGTCAGTAGGTACTGAAAAAGTCAGTAGGTACTGAACAAGACAGTAGGTACTGAAAAAGTCAGTAGGTACTGAAGAATTCAGTAGGTACTGAGAAAGTCAGTAGGTACTGAAAAAGTCAGTAGGCACTGAAAAAGTCAGTAGGTACTGAAAAATTCAGTAGGTACTGAAAAATTCAGTAGGTACTGAAAAAGTCAGTAAGTACTAAAAAGACAGTAGGTACTAAAAAAGTCAGTAGGTACTGAAAAATTCAGTAGGTACTGAAAAAGTCAGTAGGTACTGAAAAAGTCAGTAGGTACTTAAAAAGTCAGTAGGTACTGAAAAAGTCAGGAGGTACTAAAAAGGTCAGTAGGTACTGAAAAAGTCAGTAGGTACTGAAAAAGTCAGTAGGTACTGAAAAAGTCAGTAGGTACTGAAAAAGTAAGTAGATACTGAAAAAGTCAGTAGGTACTGAAAAAGTCAGTAGGTACTGAAAAAGTCAGTAGGTACTGAAAAAGTCAGTAGGTACTTAAAAAGTCAGTAGGTACTGAAAAAGTCAGGAGGTACTGAAAAGTTCAGTAGGTACTGAAAAAGTCAGTAGGTACTGAAAAAGTCAGTAGGTACTGAAAAAGTCAGTAGGTACTGAAAAAGTCAGTAGATACTGAAAAAGTCAGTAGGTACTGAAAAAGTCAGAAGGTACTGAAAATGTCAGTAGGTACTGAAAAAGTCAGTAGGTACTGAAAAAGACAGTAGGTACTGAAAAAGTCAGTAGGTACTGAAAAATTCAGTAGGTACTGAAAAATTCAGTAGGTACTGAAAAAGTCAGTAAGTACTGAAAAAGACAGTAGGTACTAAAAAAGTCAGTAGGTACTGAAAAATTCAGTAGGTACTGAAAAAGTCAGTAGGTACTGAAAAAGTCAGTAGGTACTTAAAAAGTCAGTAGGTACTGAAAAAGTCAGGAGGTACTAAAAAGGTCAGTAGGTACTGAAAAAGTCAGTAGGTACTGAAAAAGTCAGTAGGTACTGAAAAAGTCAGTAGGTACTGAAAAAGTAAGTAGATACTGAAAAAGTCAGTAGGTACTGAAAAAGTCAGAGGGTACTGAAAAAGTCAGTAGGTACTGAAAAATTCAGTGGGTACTGAAAAAGTCAGTAGGTACTGAAAAAGTCAGTAGGTACTGAAAAAGTCAGTAGGTACTGAAAAAGACAGTAGGTAATAAAAAAGTCAGTAGGTACTGAAAAATTCAGTAGGTACTGAAAAAGTCAGTAGGTACTGAAAAAGTCAGTAGGTACTGAAAAAGTCAGTAGGTACTGAAAAAGTCAGTAGGTACTGAAAAAGTCAGTAGGTACTGAAAAAGTCAGTAGGTACTGAAAAAGTCAGTAGGTACTGAAAAAGTCAGTAGGTACTGAAAAAGACAGTAGGTAATAAAAAAGTCAGTAGGTACTGAAAAATTCAGTAGGTACTGAAAAAGTCAGTAGGTACTGAAAAAGTCAGTAGGTACTTAAAAAGTCAGTAGGTACTGAAAAAGTCAGGAGGTACTAAAAAGGTCAGTAGGTACTGAAAAAGTCAGTAGGTACTGAAAAAGTCAGTAGGTACTGAAAAAGTCAGTAGGTACTGAAAAAGTAAGTAGATACTGAAAAAGTCAGTAGGTACTGAAAAAGTCAGAGGGTACTGAAAAAGTCAGTAGGTACTGAAAAATTCAGTAGGTACTGAAAAAGTCAGTAGGTACTGAAAAAGTCAGTAGGTACTGAAAAATTCAGTAGGTACTGAAAGATTCAGTAGGTACTGAAAGATTCAGTAGGTACTGAAAAAGTCAGTAGGTACTGAAAAAGTCAGTAGGTACTGAAAAAGTCAGTAGGTACTGAAAAAGTCAGTAGGTACTTAAAAAGTCAGTAGGTACTGAAAAAGTCAGGAGGTACTGAAAAGGTCAGTAGGTACTGAAAAAGTCAGTAGGTACTGAAAAAGTCAGTAGGTACTGAAAAAGTCAGTAGGTACTGAAAAAGTCAGTAGGTACTGAAAAAGTCAGAAGGTACTGAAAAAGTCAGTAGGTACTGAAAAAGTTAGTAGGTACTGAAAAAGACAGTAGGTAGTGAAAAAGTCAGTAGGTACTGAAAAATTCAGTAGGTACTGAAAAAGTCAGTAGGTACTGAAAAAGTCAGTAGGTACTGAAAAAGTCAGTAGGTACTGAAAAAGTCAGTAGGTACTGAAAAAGTCAGTAGGTACTGAAAAAGACAGTAGGTACTGAAAGATTCAGAATGTACTGAAAAATTCAGTAGGTACTGAAAAAGTCAGTAGGTACTGAAAAAGTCAGTAGGTACTGAAAAAGACAGTAGGTACTGAAAGATTCAGAATGTACTGAAAAATTCAGTAGGTACTGAAAGATTCAGTAGGACTGAAAAAGTCAGTAGGTACTGAAGAAGTCAGTAGGTACTGAAAAAGTCAGTAGGTACTGAAAAAGTCAGTAGGTACTGAACAAGACAGTAGGTACTGAAAAAGTCAGTAGGTACTGAAGAATTCAGTAGGTACTGAGAAAGTCAGTAGGTACTGAAAAAGTCAGTAGGCACTGAAAAAGTCAGTAGGTACTGAAAAATTCAGTAGGTACTGAAAAATTCAGTAGGTACTGAAAAAGTCAGTAAGTACTAAAAAGACAGTAGGTACTAAAAAAGTCAGTAGGTACTGAAAAATTCAGTAGGTACTGAAAAAGTCAGTAGGTACTGAAAAAGTCAGTAGGTACTTAAAAAGTCAGTAGGTACTGAAAAAGTCAGGAGGTACTAAAAAGGTCAGTAGGTACTGAAAAAGTCAGTAGGTACTGAAAAAGTCAGTAGGTACTGAAAAAGTCAGTAGGTACTGAAAAAGTAAGTAGATACTGAAAAAGTCAGTAGGTACTGAAAAAGTCAGTAGGTACTGAAAAAGTCAGTAGGTACTGAAAAAGTCAGTAGGTACTTAAAAAGTCAGTAGGTACTGAAAAAGTCAGGAGGTACTGAAAAGTTCAGTAGGTACTGAAAAAGTCAGTAGGTACTGAAAAAGTCAGTAGGTACTGAAAAAGTCAGTAGGTACTGAAAAAGTCAGTAGATACTGAAAAAGTCAGTAGGTACTGAAAAAGTCAGAAGGTACTGAAAATGTCAGTAGGTACTGAAAAAGTCAGTAGGTACTGAAAAAGACAGTAGGTACTGAAAAAGTCAGTAGGTACTGAAAAATTCAGTAGGTACTGAAAAATTCAGTAGGTACTGAAAAAGTCAGTAAGTACTGAAAAAGACAGTAGGTACTAAAAAAGTCAGTAGGTACTGAAAAATTCAGTAGGTACTGAAAAAGTCAGTAGGTACTGAAAAAGTCAGTAGGTACTTAAAAAGTCAGTAGGTACTGAAAAAGTCAGGAGGTACTAAAAAGGTCAGTAGGTACTGAAAAAGTCAGTAGGTACTGAAAAAGTCAGTAGGTACTGAAAAAGTCAGTAGGTACTGAAAAAGTAAGTAGATACTGAAAAAGTCAGTAGGTACTGAAAAAGTCAGAGGGTACTGAAAAAGTCAGTAGGTACTGAAAAATTCAGTGGGTACTGAAAAAGTCAGTAGGTACTGAAAAAGTCAGTAGGTACTGAAAAATTCAGTAGGTACTGAAAGATTCAGTAGGTACTGAAAGATTCAGTAGGTACTGAAAAAGTCAGTAGGTACTGAAAAAGTCAGTAGGTACTGAAAAAGTCAGTAGGTACTGAAAAAGTCAGTAGGTACTTGAAAAGTCAGTAGGTACTGAAAAAGTCAGGAGGTACTGAAAAGGTCAGTAGGTACTGAAAAAGTCAGTAGGTACTGAAAAAGTCAGTAGGTACTGAAAAAGTCAGTAGGTACTGAAAAAGTCAGTAGGTACTGAAAAAGTCAGTAGGTACTGAAAAAGTCAGAAGGTACTGAAAAAGTCAGTAGGTACTGAAAAAGTTAGTAGGTACTGAAAAAGACAGTAGGTAGTGAAAAAGTCAGTAGGTACTGAAAAATTCAGTAGGTACTGAAAAAGTCAGTAGGTACTGAAAAAGTCAGTAGGTACTGAAAAAGTCAGTAGGTACTGAAAAAGTCAGTAGGTACTGAAAAAGTCAGTAGGTACTGAAAAAGTCGGTAGGTACTGAAAAAGACAGTAGGTACTGAAAGATTCAGAATGTACTGAAAAATTCAGTAGGTACTGAAAAAGTCAGTAGGTACTGAAAAAGTCAGTAGGTACTGAAAAAGTCAGTAGGTACTGAAAAAGTCAGTAGGTACTGAAAAAGTCAGTAGGTACTGAAAAATTCAGTAGGTACTGAAAAAGTCAGTAGGTACTGAAAAAGTCAGTAGGTACTGAAAAAGTCAGTAGGTACTGAAAAAGTCAGTAGGTACTGAAAAAGTCAGTAGGTACTGAAAAAGACAGTAGGTACTGAAAAATTCAGTAGGTACTGAAAAAGTCAGTAGGTACTGAAAAAGTCAGTAGGTACTGAAAAATTCAGTAGGTACTGAAAAAGTCAGGAGGTACTGAAAAGGTCAGTAGGTACTTAAAAAGTCAGTAGGTACTGAAAAAGTCAGTAGGTACTGAAAAAGTCAGTAGGTACTGAAAAAGTCAGTAGGTACTGAAAAAGTCAGTAGGTACTGAAAAAGTCAGTAGATACTGAAAAAGACAGTAGGTACTGAAAGATTCAGTAGGTACTGAAAAAGTCAGTAGGTACTGAAAAAGTCAGTAGGTACTGAAAAAGTCAGTAGGTACTGAAAAAGACAGTAGGTACTGAAAGATTCAGAATGTACTGAAAAATTCAGTAGGTACTGAAAAAGTCAGTAGGTACTGAAAAAGTCAGTAGGTACTGAAAAAGTCAGTAGGTACTGAAAAAGTCAGTAGGTACTGAAAAAGTCAGTAGGTACTGAAAAATTCAGTAGGTACTGAAAAAGTCAGTAGGTACTGAAAAAGTCAGTAGGTACTGAAAAAGTCAGTAGGTACTGAAAAAGTCAGTAGGTACTGAAAAAGTCAGTAGGTACTGAAAAAGACAGTAGGTACTGAAAAATTCAGTAGGTACTGAAAAAGTCAGTAGGTACTGAAAAAGTCAGTAGGTACTGAAAAATTCAGTAGGTACTGAAAAAGTCAGTAGGTACTGAAAAAGACAGTAGGTAATAAAAAAGTCAGTAGGTACTGAAAAATTCAGTAGGTACTGAAAGAGTCAGTAGGTACTGAAAAAGTCAGTAGGTACTGAAAAAGTCAGTAGGTACTTAAAAAGTCAGTAGGTACTGAAAAAGTCAGGAGGTACTGAAAAGGTCAGTAGGTACTGAAAAAGTCAGTAGGTACTGAAAAAGTCAGAAGGTACTGAAAAAGTCAGTAGGTACTGAAAAAGTTAGTAGGTACTGAAAAAGACAGTAGGTAGTGAAAAAGTCAGTAGGTACTGAAAAATTCAGTAGGTACTTAAAAAGTCAGTAGGTACTGAAAAAGTCAGTAGGTACTGAAAAAGTCAGTAGGTACTTAAAAAGTCAGTAGGTACTGAAAAAGTCAGGAGGTACTGAAAAAGTCAGTAGGTACTGAAAAAGTCAGTAGGTACTGAAAAAGTCAGTAGGTACTGAAATATTCAGTAGGTACAAAAAAATTCAGTAGGTACTGAAAAAGACAGTAGGTAATGAAAAAGTCAGTAGGTACTGAAAAAGTCAGTAGGTACTGAAACAGTCAGTAGGTACTGAAAAAGTCAGGAGGTACTGAAAAAGTCAGTAGGTACTGAAAAAGTCAGTAGGTACTGAAAAAGTCAGTAGGTACTGAAAAAGGCAGTAGGTACTGAAAAAGTCAGTAGGTTCTGAAAAATTCAGTAGGCACTGAATAAGTCAGTAGGTACTGAAAAAGTCAGTAGGTACAGAAAAATTCAGTAGGTACTGAAAAAGACAGTAGGTACTGAAAAAGTCAGTAGGTACTGAAAAAGTCAGTAGGTACTTAAAAAGTCAGTAGGTACTGAAAAAGTCAGGAGGTACTGAAAAAGTCAGTAGGTACTGAAATATTCAGTAGGTACAGAAAAATTCAGTAGGTACTGAAAAAGACAGTAGGTACTGAAAAAGTCAGTAGGTACTGAAAAAGTCAGTAGGTACTTAAAAAGTCAGTAGGTACTGAAAAAGTCAGGAGGTACTGAAAAAGTCAGTAGGTACTGAAAAAGTCAGTAGGTACTGAAAAAGTCAGTAGGTAATGAAAAAGTCAGTAGGTACTGAAAAAATCGGTAGGTACTGAAAAAGACAGTAGGTAATGAAAAGGTCAGTAGGTACTGAAAAAATCGGTAGGTACTGAAAAAGACAGTAGGTAATGAAAAAGTCAGTAGGTACTGAAAAAATCGGTAGGTACTGAAAAAGACAGTAGGTACTGAAAAAGTCAGTAGGTACTGAAAAAGTCAGTAAGTACTGAAAAAGTCAGTAGGTACTGAAAAATTCAGTAGGTACTGAATAAGTCAGTAGGTACTGAAAAAGACAGTAGGTACTGAAAAAGTCAGTAGGTACTGAAAAAGACAGTAGGTACTGAAAAAGTCGGTAGGTACTGAAAAAGTCAGTAGGTATTGAAACAGTCAGTAGGTACTGAAAAAGTCAGGAGGTACTGAAAAAGTCAGTAGGTACTGAAAAAGTCAGTAGGTACTTGAAAAGTCAGTAGGTACTGAAAAAGTCAGGAGGTACTGAAAAAGTCAGTAGGTACTGAAAAAGTCAGTAGGTAATGAAAAAGTCAGTAGGTACTGAAAAAATCGGTAGGTACTGAAAAAGACAGTAGGTACTGAAAAAGTCAGTAGGTACTGAAAAAGTCAGTAAGTACTGAAAAAGTCAGTAGGTACTGAAAAATTCAGTAGGTACTGAATAAGTCAGTAGGTACTGAAAAAGTCAGTAGGTACTGAAAAAGTCAGTAGGTACTGAAAAAGTCAGTAGGTACTGAAAAAGTCAGTAGGTACTGAAAAAGTCAGTAGGTACTGAAACAGTCAGTAGGTACTGAAAAAGTCAGGAGGTACTGAAAAATTCAGTAGGTACTGAAAAAGTAAGTAGGTACTTAAAAAGTCAGTAGGTACTGAAAAAGTCAGTAGGTACTTAAAAAGTCAGTAGGTACTGAAAAAGTCAGTAGGTACTGAAAAAGTCAGTAGGTACAGAAAAATTCAGTAGGTACTGAAAAAGACAGTAGGTACTGAAAAAGTCAGTAGGTACTGAAAAAGTCAGTAGGTACTTAAAAAGTCAGTAGGTACTGAAAAAGTCAGGAGGTACTGAAAAAGTCAGTAGGTACTGAAAAAGTCAGTAGGTACTGAAAAAGTCAGTAGGTACTGAAATATTCAGTAGGTACAGAAAAATTCAGTAGGTACTGAAAAAGACAGTAGGTACTGACAAAGTCAGTAGGTACTGAAAAAGTCAGTAGGTACTTAAAAAGTCAGTAGGTACTGAAAAAGTCAGGAGGTACTGAAAAAGTCAGTAGGTACTGAAAAAGTCAGTAGGTACTGAAAAAGTCAGTAGGTAATGAAAAAGTCAGTAGGTACTGAAAAAATCGGTAGGTACTGAAAAAGACAGTAGGTACTGAAAAAGTCAGTAGGTACTGAAAAAGTCAGTAAGTACTGAAAAAGTCAGTAGGTACTGAAAAATTCAGTAGGTACTGAATAAGTCAGTAGGTACTGAAAAAGTCAGTAGGTACTGAAAAAGTCAGTAGGTACTGAAAAAGTCAGTAGGTACTGAAAAAGACAGTAGGTACTGAAAAAGTCAGTAGGTACTGAAAAAGTCAGTAGGTACTGAAACAGTCAGTAGTTACTGAAAAAGTCAGGAGGTACTGAAAAAGTCAGTAGGTACTGAAAAAGTCAGTAGGTACTTAAAAAGTCAGTAGGTACTGAAAAAGTCAGGAGGTACTGAAAAAGTCAGTAGGTACTGAAAAAGTCAGTAGGTACTGAAAAAGTCAGTAGGTAATGAAAAAGTCAGTAGGTACTGAAAAAATCGGTAGGTACTGAAAAAGACAGTAGGTAATGAAAAAGTCAGTAGGTACTGAAAAAGTCAGTAGGTACTGAAAAAGTCAGTAGGTACTGAAAAAGTCAGTAGGTACTGAAAAAGTCAGTAGGTACTGAAAAAGTCAGTAGGTACTGAAAAAGTCAGTAGGTACTTAAAAAGTCAGTAGGTACTGAAAAAGTCAAGAGGTACTGAAAAGGTCAGTAGGTACTGAAAAAGTCAGTAGGTACTGAAAAAGTCAGTAGGTACTGAAAAAGTCAGTAGGTACTGAAAAAGTCAGTAGGTACTGAAAAATTCAAGAGGTACTGAAAAAGTCAGTAGGTACTGAAAAAGTCAGTAGGTACTTAAAAAGTCAGTAGGTACTGAAAAAGTCAGGAGGTACTGAAAAAGTCAGTAGGTACTGAAAAAGTCAGTAGGTACTGAAAAAGTCAGTAGGTAATGAAAAAGTCAGTAGGTACTGAAAAAATCGGTAGGTACTGAAAAAGACAGTAGGTAATGAAAAAGTCAGTAGGTACTGAAAAAATCGGTAGGTACTGAAAAAGACAGTAGGTACTGAAAAAGTCAATAGGTACTGAAAAAGTCAGTAAGTACTGAAAAAGTCAGTAGGTACTGAAAAATTCAGTAGGTACTGAATAAGTCAGTAGGTACTGAAAAAGACAGTAGGTACTGAAAAAGTCAGTAGGTACTGAAAAAGTCAGTAGGTACTGAAAAAGACAGTAGGTACTGAAAAAGTCAGTAGGTACTGAAAAAGTCAGTAGGTACTGAAACAGTCAGTAGGTACTGAAAAAGTCAGGAGGTACTGAAAAAGTCAGTAGGTACTGAAAAAGTCAGTAGGTACTTGAAAAGTCAGTAGGTACTGAAAAAGTCAGGAGGTACTGAAAAAGTCAGTAAGTACTGAAAAAGTCAGTAGGTACTGAAAAATTCAGTAGGTACTGAATAAGTCAGTAGGTACTGAAAAAGTCAGTAGGTACTGAAAAAGTCAGTAGGTACTGAAAAAGTCAGTAGGTACTGAAAAAGTCAGTAGGTACTGAAAAAGTCAGTAGGTACTGAAAAAGTCAGTAGGTACTGAAAAAGACAGTAGGTACTGAAAAAGACAGTAGGTACTGAAAAAGTCAGTAGGTACTTAAAAAGTCAGTAGGTACTGAAAAAGTCAGGAGGTACTGAAAAAGTCAGTAGGTACTGAAAAAGTCAGTAGGTACTGAAAAAGTCAGTAGGTAATGAAAAAGTCAGTAGGTACTGAAAAAATCGGTAGGTACTGAAAAAGACAGTAGGTACTGAAAAAGTCAGTAGGTACTGAAAAAGTCAGTAGGTACTGAAAAAGTCAGTAGGTACTGAAAAAGTCAGTAGGCACTGAAAAAGTCAGTAGGTACTGAAAAAGTCAGTAGGTACTGAAAAAGTCAGTAGGTACTGAAAAAGTCAGTAGGTACTGAAAAAGTCAGTAGGTACTGAAAAAGTCAGTAGGTACTGAAAAAGTCAGTAGGTACTGAAAAAGTCAAGAGGTACTGAAAAGGTCAGTAGGTACTGAAAAATTCAGTAGGTACTGAATAAGTCAGTAGGTACTGAAAAAGTCAGTAGGTACTGAAAAAGTCAGTAGGTACTGAAAAAGTCAGAAGGTACTGAAAAAGACAGTAGGTACTGAAAAAGACAGTAGGTACTGAAAAAGTCAGTAGGTACTTAAAAAGTCAGTAGGTACTGAAAAAGTCAGGAGGTACTGAAAAAGTCAGTAGGTACTGAAAAAGTCAGTAGGTACTGAAAAAGTCAGTAGGTAATGAAAAAGTCAGTAGGTACTGAAAAAATCGGTAGGTACTGAAGAAGACAGTAGGTACTGAAAAAGTCAGTAGGTACTGAAAAAGTCAGTAGGTACTGAAAAAGTCAGTAGGTACTGAAAAAGTCAGTAGGTACTGAAAAAGTGAGTAGGTACTGAAAAAGTCAGTAGGTACTGAAAAAGTCAGTAGGTACTGAAAAAGTCAGTAGGTACTGAAAAAGTCAGTAGATACTGAAAAAGTCAGTAGGTACTGAAAAAGTCAGTAGGTACTGAAAAAGTCAAGAGGTACTGAAAAGGTCAGTAGGTACTGAAAAAGTCAGGAGGTACTGAAAAAGTCAGTAGGTACTGAAAAAGTCAGTAGGTACTGAAAAAGTCAGTAGGTACTGAGAAAGTCAGGAGGTACTGAAAAAGTCAGTAGGTACTGAAAAAGTCAGTAGGTACTGAAAAAGTCAGTAGGTAATGAAAAAGTCAGTAGGTACTGAAAAAATCGGTAGGTACTGAAAAAGACAGTAGGTACTGAAAAAGTCAGTAGGTACTGAAAAAGTCAGTAGGTACTGAAAAAGTCAGTAGGTACTGAAAAAGTCAGTAGGTACTGAAAAAGTCAGTAGGTACTGAAAAAGTCAGTAGGTACTTAAAAAGTCAGTAGGTACTGAAAAAGACAGTAGGTACTGAGAAAGTCAGTAGGTACTGAAAAAGTCAGTAGGTACTGAAAAATTCAGTAGGTACTGAAAAAGTCAGTAGGTACTGAAAAAGTCAGTAGGTACTGAAAAAGTCAGTAGGTACTGAAAAAGTCAGTAGGTACTGAAAAAGTCAGTAGGTACTGAAAAAGACAGTAGGTACTGAAAAATTCAGTAGGTACTGAAAAAGTCAGTAGGTACTGAAAAAGTCAGTAGGTACTGAAAAATTCAGTAGGTACTGAAAAAGTCAGTAGGTACTGAAAAAGACAGTAGGTAATAAAAAAGTCAGTAGGTACTGAAAAATTCAGTAGGTACTGAAAGAGTCAGTAGGTACTGAAAAAGTCAGTAGGTACTGAAAAAGTCAGTAGGTACTTAAAAAGTCAGTAGGTACTGAAAAAGTCAGGAGGTACTGAAAAGGTCAGTAGGTACTGAAAAAGTCAGTAGGTACTGAAAAAGTCAGAAGGTACTGAAAAAGTCAGTAGGTACTGAAAAAGTTAGTAGGTACTGAAAAAGACAGTAGGTAGTGAAAAAGTCAGTAGGTACTGAAAAATTCAGTAGGTACTTAAAAAGTCAGTAGGTACTGAAAAAGTCAGTAGGTACTGAAAAAGTCAGTAGGTACTTAAAAAGTCAGTAGGTACTGAAAAAGTCAGGAGGTACTGAAAAAGTCAGTAGGTACTGAAAAAGTCAGTAGGTACTGAAAAAGTCAGTAGGTACTGAAATATTCAGTAGGTACAAAAAAATTCAGTAGGTACTGAAAAAGACAGTAGGTAATGAAAAAGTCAGTAGGTACTGAAAAAGTCAGTAGGTACTGAAACAGTCAGTAGGTACTGAAAAAGTCAGGAGGTACTGAAAAAGTCAGTAGGTACTGAAAAAGTCAGTAGGTACTGAAAAAGTCAGTAGGTACTGAAAAAGGCAGTAGGTACTGAAAAAGTCAGTAGGTTCTGAAAAATTCAGTAGGCACTGAATAAGTCAGTAGGTACTGAAAAAGTCAGTAGGTACAGAAAAATTCAGTAGGTACTGAAAAAGACAGTAGGTACTGAAAAAGTCAGTAGGTACTGAAAAAGTCAGTAGGTACTTAAAAAGTCAGTAGGTACTGAAAAAGTCAGGAGGTACTGAAAAAGTCAGTAGGTACTGAAATATTCAGTAGGTACAGAAAAATTCAGTAGGTACTGAAAAAGACAGTAGGTACTGAAAAAGTCAGTAGGTACTGAAAAAGTCAGTAGGTACTTAAAAAGTCAGTAGGTACTGAAAAAGTCAGGAGGTACTGAAAAAGTCAGTAGGTACTGAAAAAGTCAGTAGGTACTGAAAAAGTCAGTAGGTAATGAAAAAGTCAGTAGGTACTGAAAAAATCGGTAGGTACTGAAAAAGACAGTAGGTAATGAAAAGGTCAGTAGGTACTGAAAAAATCGGTAGGTACTGAAAAAGACAGTAGGTAATGAAAAAGTCAGTAGGTACTGAAAAAATCGGTAGGTACTGAAAAAGACAGTAGGTACTGAAAAAGTCAGTAGGTACTGAAAAAGTCAGTAAGTACTGAAAAAGTCAGTAGGTACTGAAAAATTCAGTAGGTACTGAATAAGTCAGTAGGTACTGAAAAAGACAGTAGGTACTGAAAAAGTCAGTAGGTACTGAAAAAGACAGTAGGTACTGAAAAAGTCGGTAGGTACTGAAAAAGTCAGTAGGTATTGAAACAGTCAGTAGGTACTGAAAAAGTCAGGAGGTACTGAAAAAGTCAGTAGGTACTGAAAAAGTCAGTAGGTACTTGAAAAGTCAGTAGGTACTGAAAAAGTCAGGAGGTACTGAAAAAGTCAGTAGGTACTGAAAAAGTCAGTAGGTAATGAAAAAGTCAGTAGGTACTGAAAAAATCGGTAGGTACTGAAAAAGACAGTAGGTACTGAAAAAGTCAGTAGGTACTGAAAAAGTCAGTAAGTACTGAAAAAGTCAGTAGGTACTGAAAAATTCAGTAGGTACTGAATAAGTCAGTAGGTACTGAAAAAGTCAGTAGGTACTGAAAAAGTCAGTAGGTACTGAAAAAGTCAGTAGGTACTGAAAAAGTCAGTAGGTACTGAAAAAGTCAGTAGGTACTGAAACAGTCAGTAGGTACTGAAAAAGTCAGGAGGTACTGAAAAATTCAGTAGGTACTGAAAAAGTAAGTAGGTACTTAAAAAGTCAGTAGGTACTGAAAAAGTCAGTAGGTACTTAAAAAGTCAGTAGGTACTGAAAAAGTCAGTAGGTACTGAAAAAGTCAGTAGGTACAGAAAAATTCAGTAGGTACTGAAAAAGACAGTAGGTACTGAAAAAGTCAGTAGGTACTGAAAAAGTCAGTAGGTACTTAAAAAGTCAGTAGGTACTGAAAAAGTCAGGAGGTACTGAAAAAGTCAGTAGGTACTGAAAAAGTCAGTAGGTACTGAAAAAGTCAGTAGGTACTGAAATATTCAGTAGGTACAGAAAAATTCAGTAGGTACTGAAAAAGACAGTAGGTACTGACAAAGTCAGTAGGTACTGAAAAAGTCAGTAGGTACTTAAAAAGTCAGTAGGTACTGAAAAAGTCAGGAGGTACTGAAAAAGTCAGTAGGTACTGAAAAAGTCAGTAGGTACTGAAAAAGTCAGTAGGTAATGAAAAAGTCAGTAGGTACTGAAAAAATCGGTAGGTACTGAAAAAGACAGTAGGTACTGAAAAAGTCAGTAGGTACTGAAAAAGTCAGTAAGTACTGAAAAAGTCAGTAGGTACTGAAAAATTCAGTAGGTACTGAATAAGTCAGTAGGTACTGAAAAAGTCAGTAGGTACTGAAAAAGTCAGTAGGTACTGAAAAAGTCAGTAGGTACTGAAAAAGACAGTAGGTACTGAAAAAGTCAGTAGGTACTGAAAAAGTCAGTAGGTACTGAAACAGTCAGTAGTTACTGAAAAAGTCAGGAGGTACTGAAAAAGTCAGTAGGTACTGAAAAAGTCAGTAGGTACTTAAAAAGTCAGTAGGTACTGAAAAAGTCAGGAGGTACTGAAAAAGTCAGTAGGTACTGAAAAAGTCAGTAGGTACTGAAAAAGTCAGTAGGTAATGAAAAAGTCAGTAGGTACTGAAAAAATCGGTAGGTACTGAAAAAGACAGTAGGTAATGAAAAAGTCAGTAGGTACTGAAAAAGTCAGTAGGTACTGAAAAAGTCAGTAGGTACTGAAAAAGTCAGTAGGTACTGAAAAAGTCAGTAGGTACTGAAAAAGTCAGTAGGTACTGAAAAAGTCAGTAGGTACTTAAAAAGTCAGTAGGTACTGAAAAAGTCAAGAGGTACTGAAAAGGTCAGTAGGTACTGAAAAAGTCAGTAGGTACTGAAAAAGTCAGTAGGTACTGAAAAAGTCAGTAGGTACTGAAAAAGTCAGTAGGTACTGAAAAATTCAAGAGGTACTGAAAAAGTCAGTAGGTACTGAAAAAGTCAGTAGGTACTTAAAAAGTCAGTAGGTACTGAAAAAGTCAGGAGGTACTGAAAAAGTCAGTAGGTACTGAAAAAGTCAGTAGGTACTGAAAAAGTCAGTAGGTAATGAAAAAGTCAGTAGGTACTGAAAAAATCGGTAGGTACTGAAAAAGACAGTAGGTAATGAAAAAGTCAGTAGGTACTGAAAAAATCGGTAGGTACTGAAAAAGACAGTAGGTACTGAAAAAGTCAGTAGGTACTGAAAAAGTCAGTAAGTACTGAAAAAGTCAGTAGGTACTGAAAAATTCAGTAGGTACTGAATAAGTCAGTAGGTACTGAAAAAGACAGTAGGTACTGAAAAAGTCAGTAGGTACTGAAAAAGTCAGTAGGTACTGAAAAAGACAGTAGGTACTGAAAAAGTCAGTAGGTACTGAAAAAGTCAGTAGGTACTGAAACAGTCAGTAGGTACTGAAAAAGTCAGGAGGTACTGAAAAAGTCAGTAGGTACTGAAAAAGTCAGTAGGTACTTGAAAAGTCAGTAGGTACTGAAAAAGTCAGGAGGTACTGAAAAAGTCAGTAAGTACTGAAAAAGTCAGTAGGTACTGAAAAATTCAGTAGGTACTGAATAAGTCAGTAGGTACTGAAAAAGTCAGTAGGTACTGAAAAAGTCAGTAGGTACTGAAAAAGTCAGTAGGTACTGAAAAAGTCAGTAGGTACTGAAAAAGTCAGTAGGTACTGAAAAAGTCAGTAGGTACTGAAAAAGACAGTAGGTACTGAAAAAGACAGTAGGTACTGAAAAAGTCAGTAGGTACTTAAAAAGTCAGTAGGTACTGAAAAAGTCAGGAGGTACTGAAAAAGTCAGTAGGTACTGAAAAAGTCAGTAGGTACTGAAAAAGTCAGTAGGTAATGAAAAAGTCAGTAGGTACTGAAAAAATCGGTAGGTACTGAAAAAGACAGTAGGTACTGAAAAAGTCAGTAGGTACTGAAAAAGTCAGTAGGTACTGAAAAAGTCAGTAGGTACTGAAAAAGTCAGTAGGCACTGAAAAAGTCAGTAGGTACTGAAAAAGTCAGTAGGTACTGAAAAAGTCAGTAGGTACTGAAAAAGTCAGTAGGTACTGAAAAAGTCAGTAGGTACTGAAAAAGTCAGTAGGTACTGAAAAAGTCAGTAGGTACTGAAAAAGTCAAGAGGTACTGAAAAGGTCAGTAGGTACTGAAAAATTCAGTAGGTACTGAATAAGTCAGTAGGTACTGAAAAAGTCAGTAGGTACTGAAAAAGTCAGTAGGTACTGAAAAAGTCAGTAGGTACTGAAAAAGACAGTAGGTACTGAAAAAGACAGTAGGTACTGAAAAAGTCAGTAGGTACTTAAAAAGTCAGTAGGTACTGAAAAAGTCAGGAGGTACTGAAAAAGTCAGTAGGTACTGAAAAAGTCAGTAGGTACTGAAAAAGTCAGTAGGTAATGAAAAAGTCAGTAGGTACTGAAAAAATCGGTAGGTACTGAAGAAGACAGTAGGTACTGAAAAAGTCAGTAGGTACTGAAAAAGTCAGTAGGTACTGAAAAAGTCAGTAGGTACTGAAAAAGTCAGTAGGTACTGAAAAAGTGAGTAGGTACTGAAAAAGTCAGTAGGTACTGAAAAAGTCAGTAGGTACTGAAAAAGTCAGTAGGTACTGAAAAAGTCAGTAGATACTGAAAAAGTCAGTAGGTACTGAAAAAGTCAGTAGGTACTGAAAAAGTCAAGAGGTACTGAAAAGGTCAGTAGGTACTGAAAAAGTCAGGAGGTACTGAAAAAGTCAGTAGGTACTGAAAAAGTCAGTAGGTACTGAAAAAGTCAGTAGGTACTGAGAAAGTCAGGAGGTACTGAAAAAGTCAGTAGGTACTGAAAAAGTCAGTAGGTACTGAAAAAGTCAGTAGGTAATGAAAAAGTCAGTAGGTACTGAAAAAATCGGTAGGTACTGAAAAAGACAGTAGGTACTGAAAAAGTCAGTAGGTACTGAAAAAGTCAGTAGGTACTGAAAAAGTCAGTAGGTACTGAAAAAGTCAGTAGGTACTGAAAAAGTCAGTAGGTACTGAAAAAGTCAGTAGGTACTTAAAAAGTCAGTAGGTACTGAAAAAGACAGTAGGTACTGAGAAAGTCAGTAGGTACTGAAAAAGTCAGTAGGTACTGAAAAAGTCAGTAGGTACTGAAAAAGTCAGTAGGTACTGAAAAAGTCAGTAGGTACTGAATAAGTCAGTAGGTACTGAATAAGTCAGTAGGTACTGAAAAAGTCAGTAGGTACTGAAAAAGTCAGTAGGTACTGAAAAAGTCAGTAGGTACTGAAAAAGTCAGTAGGTACTGAAAAAGTCAGTAGGTACTGAAAAAGTCAGTAGGTACTGAAAAAGACAGTAGGTACTGAAAAAGTCAGTAGGTACTGAAATATTCAGTAGGTACAGAAAAATTCAGTAGGTACTGAAAAAGACAGTAGGTACTGAAAAAGTCAGTAGGTACTGAAAAAGTCAGTAGGTACTGAAACAGTCAGTAGGTACTGAAAAAGTCAGGAGGTACTGAAAAAGTCAGTAGGTACTGAAAAAGTCAGTAGGTACTTAAAAAGTCAGTAGGTACTGAAAAAGTCAGGAGGTACTGAAAAAGTCAGTAGGTACTGAAAAGGTCAGTAGGTACTGAAAAAGTCAGTAGGTAATGAAAAAGTCAGTAGGTACTGAAAAAATCGGTAGGTACTGAAAAAGACAGTAGGTACTGAAAAAGTCAGTAGGTACTGAAAAAGTCAGTAGGTACTGAAAAAGTCAGTAGGTACTGAAAAAGTCAGTAGGTACTGAAAAAGTCAGTAGGTACTAAAAAAGTCAGTAGGTACTGAAAAAGTCAGTAGGTACTGAAAAAGTCAGTAGGTACAGAAAAAGTCAGTAGATACTGAAAAAGTCAGTAGGTACTGAAAAAGTCAGTAGGTACTGAAAAAGTCAAGAGGTACTGAAAAGGTCAGTAGGTACTGAAAAAGTCAGTAGGTACTGAAAAAGTCAGTAGGTACTGAAAAAGTCAGTAGGTACTGAAAAAGTCAGTAGGTACAGAAAAATTCAAGAGGTACTGAAAAAGTCAGTAGGTACTTAAAAAGACAGTAGGTACTGAGAGATTCAGTAGGTACTGAAAAATTCAGTAGGTACTGAAAAAGTCAGTAGGTACTGAAAAAGTCAGTAGGTACTGAAAAAGTCAGTAGGTACTGAAAAAGTCAGTAGGTACTGAAAAAGTCAGTAGGTACTGAAAAAGTCAGGAGGTACTGAAAAGGTCAGTAGGTACTGAAAAAGTCAGTAGGTACTGAAAAAGTCAGTAGGTACTGAAAAAGTCAGTAGGTACTGAAAAAGACAGTAGGTACTGAAATAGTCAGTAGGTACTGAAAAATTCAGTAGGTACAGAAAAATTCAGTAGGTACTGAAAAAGACAGTAGGTACTGAAAAAGTCAGTAGGTACTGAAAAAGTCAGTAGGTACTGAAACAGTCAGTAGGTACTGAAAAAGTCAGGAGGTACTGAAAAAGTCAGTAGGTACTGAAAAAGTCAGTAGGTACTTAAAAAGTCAGTAGGTACTGAAAAAGTCAGGAGGTACTGAAAAAGTCAGTAGGTACTGAAAAAGTCAGTAGGTACTGAAAAAGTCAGTAGGTAATGAAAAAGTCAGTAGGTACTGAAAAAATCGGTAGGTACTGAAAAAGACAGTAGGCACTGAAAAAGTCAGTAGGTACTGAAAAAGTCAGTAGGTACTGAAAAAGTCAGTAGGTACTGAAAAATTCAGTAGGTACTGAAAAAGTCAGTAGGTACTGAAAAAGTCAGTAGGTACTTAAAAAGTCAGTAGGTACTGAATAAGTCAGTAGGTACTGAATAAGTCAGTAGGTACTGAAAAAGTCAGTAGGTACTGAAAAAGTCAGTAGGTACTGAAAAAGTCAGTAGGTACTGAAAAAGTCAGTAGGTACTGAAAAAGTCAGTAGGTACTGAAAAAGTCAGTAGGTACTGAAAAAGACAGTAGGTACTGAAAAAGTCAGTAGGTACTGAAATATTCAGTAGGTACAGAAAAATTCAGTAGGTACTGAAAAAGACAGTAGGTACTGAAAAAGTCAGTAGGTACTGAAACAGTCAGTAGGTACTGAAAAAGTCAGGAGGTACTGAAAAAGTCAGTAGGTACTGAAAAAGTCAGTAGGTAATGAAAAAGTCAGTAGGTACTGAAAAAATCGGTAGGTACTGAAAAAGACAGTAGGTACTGAAAAAGTCAGTAGGTACTGAAAAAGTCAGTAGGTACTGAAAAAGTCAGTAGGTACTGAAAAAGTCAGTAGGTACTGAAAAAGTCAGTAGGTACTGAAAAAGTCAGTAGGTACTGAAAAAGTCAGTAGGTACTGAAAAAGTCAGTAGGTACTGAAAAAGTCAGTAGATACTGAAAAAGTCAGTAGGTTCTGAAAAAGTCAGTAGGTACTGAAAAAGTCAAGAGGTACTGAAAAGGTCAGTAGGTACTGAAAAAGTCAGTAGGTACTGAAAAAGTCAGTAGGTACTGAAAAAGTCAGTAGGTACTGAAAAAGTCAGTAGGTACAGAAAAATTCAGTAGGTACTGAAAGATTCAGTAGGTACTGAAAAATTCAGTAGGTACTGAAAAAGTCAGTAGGTACTGAAAAAGTCAGTAGGTACTGAAAAAGTCAGTAGGTACTGAAAAAGTCAGTAGGTACTGAAAAAGTCAGGAGGTACTGAAAAGGTCAGTAGGTACTGAAAAAGTCAGTAGGTACTGAAAAAGTCAGTAGGTACTGAAAAAGTCAGTAGGTACTGAAAAAGACAGTAGGTACTGAAATAGTCAGTAGGTACTGAAAAATTCAGTAGGTACAGAAAAATTCAGTAGGTACTGAAAAAGACAGTAGGTACTGAAAAAGTCAGTAGGTACTGAAAAAGTCAGTAGGTACTGAATCAGTCAGTAGGTACTGAAAAAAGTCAGGAGGTACTGAAAAAGTCAGTAGGTACTGAAAAAGTCAGTAGGTACTTAAAAAGTCAGTAGGTACTGAAAAAGTCAGGAGGTACTGAAAAAGTCAGTAGGTACTGAAAAAGTCAGTAGGTACTGAAAAAGTCAGTAGGTAATGAAAAAGTCAGTAGGTACTGAAAAAATCGGTAGGTACTGAAAAAGACAGTAGGCACTGAAAAAGTCAGTAGGTACTGAAAAAGTCAGTAGGTACTGAAAAAGTCAGTAGGTACTGAAAAAGTCAGTAGGTACTGAAAAAGTCAGTAGGAACTGAAAAAATCGGTAGGTACTGAAAAAGACAGTAGGCACTGAAAAAGTCAGTAGGTACTGAAAAAGTCAGTAGGTACTGAAAAAGTCAGTAGGTACTGAAAAAGTCAGTAGGTACTGAAAAAGTCAGTAGGTACTGAAAAAGTCTGTAGGTACTTAAAAAGTCAGTAGGTACTGAAAAAGACAGTAGGTACTGAGAAAGTCAGTAGGTACTGAAAAAGTCAGTAGGTACTGAAAAAGTCAGTAGGTACTGAAAAAGTCAGTAGGTACTGAAAAAGTCAGTAGGTACTGAAAAATTCAGTAGGTACTGAATAAGTCAGTAGGTACTGAAAAAGTCAGTAGGTACTGAAAAAGTCATTAGGTACTGAAAAAGACAGTAGGTACTGAAAAAGTCAGTAGGTACTGAAAAAGTCAGTAGGTACTGAAAAAGTCAGTAGGGAATGAAAAAGACAGTAGGTACTGAAAAAGTCAGTAGGTACTGAAATATTCAGTAGGTACAGAAAAATTCAGTAGGTACTGAAAAAGACAGTAGGTACTGAAAAAGTCAGTAGGTACTGAAAAAGTCAGTAGGTACTGAAACAGTCAGTAGGTACTGAAAAAGTCAGGAGGTACTGAAAAAGTCAGTAGGTACTGAAAAAGTCAGTAGGTACTTAAAAAGTCAGTAGGTACTGAAAAAGTCAGGAGGTACTGAAAAAGTCAGTAGGTACTGAAAAAGTCAGTAGGTACTGAAAAAGTCAGTAGGTAAAGAAAAAGTCAGTAGGAACGGAAAGGTTATTGACAACTATTTGATACATGTGACAATTCAACAGAATATTAAGAATGTTTCAAAAAACTAATCCATCCAAGTGCGCCTTCAACAGAGACTATTATTCGCAACTAAACATGTATTAAGTAGATGTGAGAATTCATAACAGAATCTGTGATGTTCAAAAACATCTACTTCACACACATGTAAAGCTGAAGGAAAAGGTTATTAACAACTAATTCATACATGTGACAATTCAACAGAATATTAAGAATATTTCAAAAAACTAATCCATCCAAGTGCGCCTTCAACAGGGACTATTATTATATTGTTTTCATTGGGTTGTCATAACTTCGGCTTGGATAGTATGTGGTAACGAGTAGAATAATGTCTTTACTTTGTTAATGTCTTTAATGTCTTTACTTTCTGAAGTAGATGTTTTTGAGCATCACAGATTCTGTGATGAATTCTCACATCTACTTAATACATGTTTAGTTGCAAATAATAGTCTCTGTTGAACGCGCACTTGGATGGATTAGTTTTTTGAAACATTCTTAATATTCTGTTGAATTGTCATATGTTTCAAATAGTTGTTAATAACCTTATCCTTCAGTTTTACATGTGTGTGAAGTAGATGTTTTTGAGCATCACAGATTCTGTGATGAATTCTCACATCTACTTAATACATGTTTAGTTGCGAATAATAGTCTCTGTTGAAGGTGCACTTGGATGGATTAGTTGTTTTAAACATTCTTAACATTCTGTTGAATTGTCACATGTATAAAATAGTTGTTAATAACCTTATCCTTCAGTTTTACATGTGTGTGAAGTAAAATAGTTGTTAATAACCTTATCCTTTAGTTTTACATGTGTGTGAAGTAGATGTTTTTGAGCATCACAGATTCTGTGATGAATTCTCACATCTACTTAATACATGTTTAGTTGCAAATAATAGTGTCTGTTGAACGCGCACTTGGATGGATTAGTTTTTTGAGACATTCTTAATATTCTGTTGAATTGTCACATGTATCAAATAGTTGTTAATAACCTTTTCAATCAGTTTTATATGTGTGTGAAGTAGATGTTTTTGAACATCACAGATTCTGTGATGATTTCTCACATCTACTTAATACATGTTTTGTTGCGAATGATAGTCTCTATTGAAGGCGCACTTGGTTGGATGAGTTTTTTGAAACATTCTTAATATTCTGTTGAATTGTCACATGTATGAATTAGTTGTTAATAACCTTTTCCTTCAGCTTTACATGTGTGTGAAGTAGATGTTTTTGAACATCACAGATTCTGTGATGAATTCTCACATCTACTTAATACATGTTTAGTTGCAAATAATAGTCTCTGTTGAACGCGCACTTGGATGGATTAGTTTTTTGAAACATTCTTAATGTTCTGTTGAATTGTCACATGTATGAATTAGTTGTTAATAACCTTTTCCTTCAGCTTTACATGTGTGTCAAGTAGATGTTTCTGAACATCACAGATTCTGTGATGAATTCTCACATCTACTTAATAAATGTTTTGTTGCGAATAATAGTCTCTGTTGAAGGCGCACTCGGATTGATTAGTTGTTTTAAACATTCTTAATATTCTGTTGAATTGTCATATGTTTCAAATAGTTGTTAATAACCTTATCCTTCAGTTTTACATGTGTGTGAAGTAGATGTTTTTGAGCATTACAGATTCTGTGATGAATTCTCACATCTACTTAATACATGTTTAGTTGCGAATAATAGTCTCTGTTGAAGGTGCACTTGGATGGATTAATTGTTTTAAACATTTTTAACATTCTGTTGAATTGTCACATGTATAAAATAGTTGTTAATAACCTTATCCTTCAGTTTTACATGTGTGTGAAGTAGATGTTTTCGAACATCACAGATTCTGTGATGAATTCTCACATCTACTTAATACATGTTTTTATGCAAATAATAGTCTATGTTGAAGGCGCACTTGCATGGATTAGTTCCCTTAAACATTCTTAATATTCTGTTGAATTGTCACATGTATCAAATAGTTGTCAATAACCTTTTCGTTCAGTTTTATATGTGTTTGAAGTAGATGTTTTTGAACCTCACAGATTCTGTGATGAATTCTCACATCTACTTAATACATGTTTAGTTGCGAATAATAGTCTCTGTTGAAGGCGCACTTGGTTGGATGAGTTTTTTGAAACATTCTTAATATTCTGTTGAATTGTCACATGTATCAAATAGTTGTCAATAACCTTTTCGTTCAGTTTTATATGTGTGTGAAGTAGATGTTTTTGAACATCACAGATTCTGTGATGAATTCTCACATCTAACTAATACATGTTTTTATGCAAATAATAGCCTATGTTGAAGGCGCACTTGCATGGATTAGTTCCCTTAAACATTCTTAATATTCTGTTGAATTGTCACATGTATAAAATAGTTGTCAATAACCTTTTCGTTCAGTATTATATGTGTGTGAAGTAGATGTTTTTGAACATCACGGATTCCTTGATGAATTCTCACATCTACTTAATACATGTTTAGTTGCGAAAAATAGTCTCTGTTGAAGGTTCAATTGGATGGATTGGTTGTTTTAAACATTCTTAATATTCTGTTGAATTGTCATATGTTTCAAATAGTTGTTAATAACCTTATCCCTCAGTTTTACATGTGTGTGAAGTAGATGTTTTTGAGCATCACAGATTCTGTGATGAATTCTCACATCTACTTAACACATGTTTAGTTGCGAATAATAGTCTCTGTTGAAGGTGCACTTGGATGGATTAGTTTTGTGAAACATTCTTAACATTCTGTTGAATTGTCACATGTTTCAAATAGTTGTTAATAACCTTTTCGTTAAGTTTTATATGTGTGTGAAATAGATGTTTTTGAACATCACAGATTCTGTGATGAATTCTCACATCTACTTAATACATGTTTAATTGCGAATAATAGTCTCTGTTGAAGGCGCACTTGGATGGATTAGTTTTTTGAAACATTCTTAATATTCTGTTGAATTGTCACATGTATCAAATAGTTGGCATTAACCTTTTCGTTCAGTTTTATATGTGTGTGAAGTAGATGTTTTTGAACATCACAGATTCTGTGATGAATTCTCACATCTACTTAAAACATGTTTAGTTGCTAATAATAGTCTCTGTTGAAGGCGCACTTGGTTGGATGAGTTTTTTGAAACATTCTTAATATTCTGTTGAATTGTCACATGTATCAATTAGTTGTTAATAACCTTTTCCTTCAGCTTTACATATGTGTGAAGTAGATGTTTTTGAACATCACAGATTCTGTGATGAATTCTCACATCTACTTAATACATGTTTAGTTGCTAATAATAGTCTCTGTTGAAGGTGCACTTGGATGGATTAGTTGTTTTAAACATTCTTAACATTCTGTTGAATTGTCACATGTATAAAATAGTTGTTAATAACCTTATCCTTCAGTTTTACATGTGTGTGAAGTAGATGTTTTTGAACATCACAGTTTCTGTGATGAATTCTCACATCTACTGAATACATGTTTTTATGCAAATAATAGTCTATGTTGAAGGCGCACTTGCATGGATTAGTTCCCTTAAACATTCTTAATATTCTGTTGAATTGTCACATGTATCAAATAGTTGTCAATAACCTTTTCGTTCAGTTTTATATGTGTGTGAAGTAGATGTTTTTGAACATCATGGATTCCTTGATGAATTCTCACATCTACTTAATACATGTTTAGTTGCGAATGATAGTCTGTGTTGAAGGCGCACTTGGATGGATTAGTTTTTTGAAACATTCTTAATATTCTGTTGAATTGTCACATGTATGAATTAGTTGATAATAATATTTTACTTCAGATTTACATATTTCTGAAGTAGATGTTTTTTAGCATCACAGATTCTGTGATGAATTCTCACATCTACTTAATACATGTTTAGTTGCAAATAATAGTCTCTGTTGAACGCGCACTTGGATGGATTAGTTTTTTGAAACATTCTTAATATTCTGTTGAAATGTCACATGTATGAATTAGTTGTTAATAACCTTTTCTTCCAGCTTTACATGTGTGTGAAGTAGATGTTTTTGAACATCACAGATTCTGTGATGAATTCTCACATCTACTTAATACATGTTTAGTTGCGAATAATAGTCTCTGTTGAAGGTGCACTTGGATGGATTAGTTTTTTGAAACATTCTTAATATTCTGTTGAAATGTCACATGTATGAATTAGTTGTTAATAACCTTTTCCTTCAGCTTTACATGTGTGTGAAGTAGATGTTTTTGAACATCACAGATTCTGTGATGAATTCTCACATCTACTTAATACATGTTTAGTTGCGAATAATAGTCTCTGTTGAAGGCGCACTTGGTTGGATGAGTTTTTTGAAAGATTCTTAATATTCTGTTGAATTGTCACATGCATCAATTAGTTGTTAATAACCTTTCGTTCAGTATTATATGTTTGTGAAGTAGATGTTTTTGAACATCACAGATTCTGTGATGTTTTCTCACATCTACTTAATACATGTTTTGTTGCAAATGATAGTCTCTATTGAAGGCGCACTTGGTTGGATGAGTTTTTTTGAAAAATTCTTAATATTCTGTTGAATTGTCACATGTCTGAATTAGTTGTTAATAACCTTTTCCTTTAGCTTTACATGTGTGTGAAGTAGATGTTTTTGAACATCACAGATTCTGTGATGAATTCTCACATCTACTTAATACATGTTTTGTTGCGAATAATAGTCTCTGTTGAAGGCGCACTCGGATGGATTAGTTGTTTTAAACATTCTTAATATTCTGTTGAATTGTCATATGTTTCAAATAGTTGTTAATAACCTTATCCTTCAGCTTTACATTTGTGTGAAGTAGATGTTTTTGAGCATCACAGATTCTGTGATGAATTCTCACATCTACCTAATACCTGTTTAGTTGCGAATAATAGTCTCTGTTGAAGGCGCACTTGGATGGATTAGTTGTTTTAAACATTCTTAATATTCTGTTGAATTGTCACATGTATAAAATAGTTGTCAATAACCTTTTCGTTCAGTATTATATGTGTGTGAAGTAGATGTTTTTGAACATCACGGATTCCTTGATGAATTCTCACATCTACTTAATACATGTTTAGTTGCGAATAATAGTCTCTGTTGAAGGTTCAATTGGATGGATTGGTTGTTTTAAACATTCTTAATATTCTGTTGAATTGTCATATGTTTCAAATAGTTGTTAATAACCTTATCCCTCAGTTTTACATGTGTGTGAAGTAGATGTTTTTGAGCATCACAGATTCTGTGATGAATTCTCACATCTACTTAACACATGTTTAGTTGCGAATAATAGTCTCTGTTGAAGGTGCACTTGGATGGATTAGTTTTGTGAAACATTCTTAACATTCTGTTGAATTGTCACATGTTTCAAATAGTTGTTAATAACCTTTTCGTTAAGTTTTATATGTGTGTGAAATAGATGTTTTTGAACATCACAGATTCTGTGATGAATTCTCACATCTACTTAATACATGTTTAATTGCGAATAATAGTCTCTGTTGAAGGCGCACTTGGATGGATTAGTTTTTTGAAACATTCTTAATATTCTGTTGAATTGTCACATGTATCAAATAGTTGTCATTAACCTTTTCGTTCAGTTTTATATGTGTGTGAAGTAGATGTTTTTGAACATCACAGATTCTGTGATGAATTCTCACATCTACTTAATACATGTTTAGTTGCTAATAATAGTCTCTGTTGAAGGTGCACTTGGATGGATTAGTTTTGTGAAACATTCTTAACATTCTGTTGAATTGTCACATGTTTCAAATAGTTGTTAATAACCTTTTCGTTAAGTTTTATATGTGTGTGAAATAGATGTTTTTGAACATCACAGATTCTGTGATGAATTCTCACATCTACTTAATACATGTTTAATTGCGAATAATAGTCTCTGTTGAAGGCGCACTTGGATGGATTAGTTTTTTGAAACATTCTTAATATTCTGTTGAATTGTCACATGTATCAAATAGTTGTCATTAACCTTTTCGTTCAGTTTTATATGTGTGTGAAGTAGATGTTTTTGAACATCACAGATTCTGTGATGAATTCTCACATCTACTTAATACATGTTTAGTTGCTAATAATAGTCTCTGTTGAAGGCGCACTTGGTTGGATGAGTTTTTTGAAACATTCTTAATATTCTGTTGAATTGTCACATGTATCAATTAGTTGTTAATAACCTTTTCCTTCAGCTTTACATATGTGTGAAGTAGATGTTTTTGAACATCACAGATTCTGTGATGAATTCTCACATCTACTTAATACATGTTTAATTGCTAATAATAGTCTCTGTTGAAGGTGCACTTGGATGGATTAGTTGTTTTAAACATTCTTAACATTCTGTTGAATTGTCACATGTATAAAATAGTTGTTAATAACCTTATCCTTCAGTTTTACATGTGTGTGAAGTAGATGTTTTTGAACATCACAGTTTCTGTGATGAATTCTCACATCTACTGAATACATGTTTTTATGCAAATAATAGTCTATGTTGAAGGCGCACTTGCATGGATTAGTTCCCTTAAACATTCTTAATGTTCTGTTGAATTGTCACATGTATCAAATAGTTGTCAATAACCTTTTCGTTCAGTTTTATATGTGTGTGAAGTAGATGTTTTTGAACATCATGGATTCCTTGATGAATTCTCACATCTACTTAATACATGTTTAGTTGCGAATGATAGTCTCTGTTGAAGGCGCACTTGGATGGATTAGTTTTTTGAAACATTCTTAATATTCTGTTGAATTGTCACATGTATGAATTAGTTGATAATAATATTTTACTTCAGATTTACATATTTCTGAAGTAGATGTTTTTGAGCATCACAGATTCTGTGATGAATTCTCACATCTACTTAATACATGTTTAGTTGCAAATAATAGTCTCTGTTGAACGCGCACTTGGATGGATTAGTTTTTTGAAACATTCTTAATATTCTGTTGAAATGTCACATGTATGAATTAGTTGTTAATAACCTTTTCTTCCAGCTTTACATGTGTGTGAAGTAGATGTTTTTGAACATCACAGATTCTGTGATGAATTCTCACATCTACTTAATACATGTTTAGTTGCGAATAATAGTCTCTGTTGAAGGTGCACTTGGATGGATTAGTTTTTTGAAACATTCTTAATATTCTGTTGAAATGTCACATGTATGATTTAGTTGTTAATAACCTTTTCCTTCAGCTTTACATGTGTGTGAAGTAGATGTTTTTGAACATCACAGATTCTGTGATGAATTCTCACATCTACTTAATACATGTTTAGTTGCGAATAATAGTCTCTGTTGAAGGCGCACTTGGTTGGATGAGTTTTTTGAAAGATTCTTAATATTCTGTTGAATTGTCACATGTATCAATTAGTTGTTAATAACCTTTCGTTCAGTATTATATGTTTGTGAAGTAGATGTTTTTGAACATCACAGATTCTGTGATGTTTTCTCACATCTACTTAATACATGTTTTGTTGCGAATGATAGTCTCTATTGAAGGCGCACTTGGTTGGATGAGTTTTTTTGAAAAATTCTTAATATTCTGTTGAATTGTCACATGTATGAATTAGTTGTTAATAACCTTTTTCTTCAGCTTTACATGTGTGTGAAGTAGATGTTTTTGAACATCACAGATTCTGTGATGAATTCTCACATCTACTTAATACATGTTTAGTTGCAAATAATAGTCTCTCTTGAACGCGCACTTGGATGGATTAGTTTTTTGAAACATTCTTAATATTCTGTTGAATTGTCACATGTCTGAATTAGTTGTTAATAACCTTTTCCTTTAGCTTTACATGTGTGTGAAGTAGATGTTTTTGAACATCACAGATTCTGTGATGAATTCTCACATCTACTTAATACATGTTTTGTTGCGAATAATAGTCTCTGTTGAAGGCGCACACGGATGGATTAGTTGTTTTAAACATTCTTAATATTCTGTTGAATTGTCATATGTTTCAAATAGTTGTTAATAACCTTATCCTTCAGCTTTACATTTGTGTGAAGTAGATGTTTTTGAGCATCACAGATTCTGTGATGAATTCTCACATCTACCTAATACCTGTTTAGTTGCGAATAATAGTCTCTGTTGAAGGTGCACTTGGATGGATTAGTTGTTTTAAACATTCTTAACATTCTGTTGAATTGTCACATGTATAAAATAGTTGTTAATAACCTTATCCTTCAGTTTTACATGTGTGTGAAGTAGATGTTTTTGAACATCACAGATTCTGTGATGAATTCTCACATCTACTTAATACATGTTTAGTTGCGAATATTAGTCTCTGTTGAAGGCGCACTTGGTTGGATGAGTTTTTTGAAACATTCTCAATATTCTGTTGAATTGGCACATGTTTCAAATAGTTGTTAATAACCTTATCCTTCAGCTTTACACGTGTGTGATGTAGATATTTTTGAACATCACAGATTCTGTTATGATTTCTTACATCTACTTAATACATGTTTAGTTGCGAAAAATAGTCTCTGTTGAAGGCGCACTTGGTTGGATTAGTTATTTGAAAGATTCTTAATATTCTGTTGAATTGTCACATGTATAAAATACTTGTCAATAACCTTTTCGTTCAGTTTTATATGTGTGTGAAGTAGATGTATAAATAATAGTCTTTGTTGAAGGCGCACTTGGATGGATTAGTTGTTATAAACATTCTTAATATTCTGTTGAATTGTCATAGGTTTCAAATAGTTGTTAATAACCTTATCCTTCAGTTTTACATGTGTGTGAAGTAGATGTTTTTGAACATCACAGATTCTGTGATGAATTCTCACATCTACTTAATACATGTTTAGTTGCGAATAGTAGTCTCTGTTGAAGGCGCACTTGGTTGGATGAGTTTTTTGAAACATTCTTAATATTCTGTTGAATTGTCACATGTATCAAATAGTTGTCAATAACATTTTCGTTCAGTTTTATATCTGTGTGAAGTAGATGTTTTTGAACATCACGGATTCTGTGATGAATTCTCACATCTACTTAATACATGTTTAGTTGCGAATAATAGTCTCTGTTGAAGGTGTACTTGGATGGATTGGTTGTTTTAAACATTCTTAATATTCTGTTGAATTGTCACATGTTTCAAATAGTTGTTAATAACCTTATCCTTCAGTTTTACATGTGTGTGAAGTAGATGTTTTTGAACATCACAGATTCTGTGATGAATTCTCACATCTACTTAATACATGTTTAGTTGCGAATAATAGTCTCTGTTGAAGGCGCACTTGGTTGGATTAGTTTTTTGAAGCATTCTTAATATTCTGTTGAATTGTCACATGTATAAAATAGTTGTTAATAACCTTATCGTTCAGCTTTATATGCGTGTGAAGTAGATGTTTTTGAGCATCACAGATTCCGTGATGATTTCTCACAACTACTTAATACATGTTTAGTTGCGAATAATAGTCTCTGTTGAAGGCGCACTTGGTTGGATTAGTTTTTTGAAACATTCTTAATATTCTGTTGAATTTTCACATGTATCAAATAGTTGTCAATAACCTTTTCGTTCAATTTTATATGCGTGTGAAGTAGATGTTTTTGAACATCACAGATTATGTGATGAATTCTCACATCTACTTAATACATATTTAGTTGCGAATAATAGTCTCTGTTGAGGGCGCACTTGGTTGGATTAGTTTTTTGAAACATTCTTAATATTCTGTTGAATTGTCACATGTATCAAATAGTTGTCAATAACCTTTTCGTTCAGTTTTATATGTGTGTGAAGTAGATGTTTTTGAACATCACAGATTCTGTGATGAATTCTCACATCTACTTAATACATGTTTTGTTGCGAATAATAGTCTCTGTTGAAGGCGCACTTGGATGGATTAGTTGTTTTAAACATTCTTAATATTCTGTTGAATTGTCATATGTTTCAAATAATTGTTAATAACCTTATCCTTCAGTTTTACATGTGTGTGAAGTAGATGTTTTTGAGCATCACAGATTCTGTGATGAATTCTCACATCTACTTAATACATGTTTAGTTGCGAATAATAGTCTCTGTTGAAGGCGCACTTGGTTGGATTAGTTTTTTGAAGCATTCTTAATATTCTGTTGAATTGTCACATGTATAAAATAGTTGTTAATAACCTTATCGTTCAGCTTTATATGCGTGTGAAGTAGATGTTTTTGAGCATCACAGATTCCGTGATTATTTCTCACAACTACTTAATACATGTTTAGTTGCGAATAATAGTCTCTGTTGAAGGCGCACTTGGTTGGATTAGTTTTTTGAAACATTCTAATATTCTGTTGAATTGTCACATGTATCAAATAGTTGTCAACAACCTTTTCGTTCAATTTTATATGCGTGTGAAGTAGATGTTTTTGAACATCACAGATTCTGTGATGAATTCTCACATCTACTTAATACATATTTAGTTGCGAATAATAGTCTCTGTTGAAGGCGCACTTGGTTGGATTAGTTTTTTGAAACATTCTTAATATTCTGTTGAATTGTCACATGTATCAAATAGTTGTCAATAACCTTTTCGTTAAGTTTTATATGTGTGTGAAGTAGATGTTTTTGAACATCACAGATTCTGTGATGAATTCTCACATCTACTTAATACATGTTTTGTTGCGAATAATAGTCTCTGTTGAAGGCGCACTTGGATAGATTAGTTGTTTTAAACATTCTTAATATTCTGTTGAATTGTCATATGTTTCAAATAGTTGTTAATAACCTTATCCTTCAGTTTTATATGTGTGTGAAGTAGATGTTTTTGAGCATCACAGATTCTGTGATGAATTCTCACATCTACTTAATACATGTTTTGTTGCGAATAATAGTCTCTGTTGAAGGTGCACCTCGATGGATTAGTTGTTGTAAACGTTCTTAACATTCTGTTGAATTGTCATATGTTTCAAATAGTTGTTAATAACCTTATCCTTCAGCTTTACATGTGCGTGAAGTAGATGTTTTTGAACATCACAGATTCTGTGATGAATTCTCACATCTACTTAATACTTGTTTAGTTGCGAATAATAGTCTCTGTAGAAGGTGCACTTGAATGTATTGGTTGTTTTAAACATCCTTAATATTCTGTTGAATTGTCACATGTTTCAAATAGTTGTTAATAACCTTATCCTTCAGCTTTACACGTGTGTGATATAGATGTTTTTGAACATCACAGATTCTGTGATGATTTCTCACATCTACTTAATACATGTTTTGTTGCGAATGATAGTCTCTATTGAAGGCGCACTTGGATGGATTAGTTTTTTGAAACATTCTTAATATTCTGTTGAATTGTCACATGTATCAAATAGTTGTCAATAAACTTTTCGTTCAGTTTTATATGTGTGTGAAGTAGATGTTTTTGAACATCACAGATTCTGTGATGAATTCTCACATCTACTTAATACATGTTTAGTTGCGAACATTAGTCTCTGTTGAAGGCGCACTTGGTTGGATGAGTTTTTTGAAACATTCTCAATATTCTGTTGAATTGTCACATGTATCAAATAGTTGTCAATAACATTTTCGTTCAGTTTTATATCTGTGTGAAGTAGATGTTTTTGAACATCACGGATTCTGTGATGAATTCTCACATCTACTTAATACATGTTTAGTTGCGAATAATAGTCTCTGTTGAAGGTGCACTTGGATGGATTGGTTGTTTTAAACATTCTTAATATTCTGTTGAATTGTCACATGTTTCAAATAGTTGTTAATAACCTTATCCTTCAGCTTTACACGTGTGTGATGTAGATATTTTTGAACATCACAGATTCTGTGATGATTTCTTACATCTACTTAATACATGTTTAGTTGCGAAAAATAGTCTCTGTTGAAGGCGCACTTGGTTGGATTAGTTATTTGAAACATTCTTAATATTCTGTTGAATTGTCACATGTATAAAATACTTGTCAATAACCTTTTCGTTCAGTTTTATATGTGTGTGAAGTAGATGTTTTTGAACATCACAGATTCTGTGATGAATTCTCACATCTACTTAATACATGTTTTAATGCGAATAATAGTCTCTGTTGAAGGCGCACTTGGATGGATTAGTTGTTATAAACATTCTTAATATTCTGTTGAATTGTCATATGTTTCAAATAGTTGTTAATAACCTTATCCTTCAGTTTTACATGTGTGTGAAGTAGATGTTTTTGAACATCACAGATTCTGTGATGAATTCTCACATCTACTTAATACATGTTTTAATGCGAATAATAGTCTCTGTTGAAGGCGCACTTGGATGGATTAGTTGTTATAAACATTCTTAATATTCTGTTGAATTGTCATAGGTTTCAAATAGTTGTTAATAACCTTATCCTTCAGTTTTACATGTGTGTGAAGTAGATGTTTTTGAACATCACAGATTCTGTGATGAATTCTCACATCTACTTAATACATGTTTAGTTGCGAATATTAGTCTCTGTTGAAGGCGCACTTGGTTGGATGAGTTTTTTGAAACATTCTTAATATTCTGTTGAATTGTCACATGTATCAAATAGTTGTCAATAACCTTTTCGTTAAGTTTTATATGTGTGTGAAGTAGATGTTTTTGAACATCACAGATTCTGTGATGAATTCTCACATCTACTTAATACATGTTTTGTTGCGAATAATAGTCTCTGTTGAAGGTGCACTTGGATAGATTAGTTGTTTTAAACATTCTTAATATTCTGTTGAATTGTCATATGTTTCAAATAGTTGTTAATAACCTTATCCTTCAGTTTTATATGTGTGTGAAGTAGATGTTTTTGAGCATCACAGATTCTGTGATGAATTCTCACATCTACTTAATACATGTTTAGTTGCGAATAATAGTCTCTGTTGAAGGTGCACCTCGATGGATTAGTTGTTGTAAACGTTCTTAACATTCTGTTGAATTGTCACATGTTTCAAATAGTTGTTAATAACCTTATCCTTCAGCTTTACACGTGTGTGATGTAGATGTTTTTGAACATCACAGCTTCTGTGATGATTTCTTACATCTACTTAATACATGTTTAGTTGCGAATAATAGTCTCTGTTGAAGGTGCACTTGGATGGATTAGTTCCCTTAAACATTCTTAATATTCTGTTGAATTGTCACATGTATAAAATAGTTGTCAATAACCTTTTCGTTCAGTTTTATATGTGTGTGAAGTAGATGTTTTTGAACATCATGATTCTGTGATGAATTCTCACATTTATTTAATACATGTTTAGTTGCGAATATTAGTCTCTGTTGAAGGCGCACTTGGTTGGATGAGTTTTTTGAAACATTCTTAATATTCTGTTGAATTGTCACATGTATCAAATAGTTGTCAATAACATTTTCGTTCAGTTTTATATCTGTGTGAAGTAGATGTTTTTGAACATCACAGATTATGTGATGAATTCTCACATCTACTTAATACATGTTTAGTTGCGAATAATAGTCTCTGTTGAAGGTGCACTTGGATGGATTGGTTGTTTTAAACATTCTTAATATTCTGTTGAATTGTCACATGTTTCAAATAGTTGTTAATAACCTTATCCTTCAGCTTTACACGTGTGTGATGTAGATGTTTTTGAACATCACGGATTCTGTGATGAATTCTCACATCTACTTAATACATGTTTAGTTGCGAATAATAGTCTCTGTTGAAGGTGCACTTGGATGGATTGGTTGTTTTAAACATTCTTAATATTCTGTTGAATTGTCACATGTTTCAAATAGTTGTTAATAACCTTATCCTTCAGCTTTACACGTGTGTGAAGTAGATGTTTTTGAACATCACGGATTCTGTGATGAATTCTCACATCTACTTAATACATGTTTAGTTGCGAATAATAGTCTCTGTTGAAGGTGCACTTGGATGGATTGGTTGTTTTAAACATTCTTAATATTCTGTTGAATTGTCACATGTTTCAAATAGTTGTTAATAACCTTATCCTTCAGCTTTACACGTGTGTGAAGTAGATGTTTTTGAACATCACGGATTCTGTGATGAATTCTCACATCTACTTAATACATGTTTAGTTGCGAATAATAGTCTCTGTTGAAGGTGCACTTGGATGGATTGGTTGTTTTAAACATTCTTAATATTCTGTTGAATTGTCACATGTTTCAAATAGTTGTTAATAACCTTATCCTTCAGCTTTACACGTGTGTGATGTAGATGTTTTTGAACATCACAGCTTCTGTGATGATTTCTTACATCTACTTAATACATGTTTAGTTGCGAAAAATAGTCTCTGTTGAAGGCGCACTTGGTTGGATTAGTTATTTGAAACATTCTTAATATTCTGTTGAATTGTCACATGTATAAAATAGTTGTCAATAACCTTTTCGTTCAGTTTTATATGTGTGTGAAGTAGATGTTTTTGAACATCACAGATTCTGTGATGAATTCTCACATCTACTTAATACATGTTTTGTTGCGAATAATAGTCTCTGTTGAAGGCGCACTTGGATAGATTAGTTGTTTTAAACATTCTTAATATTCTGTTGAATTGTCATATGTTTCAAATAGTTGTTAATAACCTTATCCTTCAGTTTTATATGTGTGTGAAGTAGATGTTTTTGAGCATCACAGGTTCTGTGATGAATTCTCACATCTACTTAATACATGTTTAGTTGCAAATAATAGTCTCTGTTGAAGGTGCACCTCGATGGATTAGTTGCTGTAAACATTCTTAATATTCTGTTGAATTCTCACATGTATGAATTAGTTGTTAATAACCTTTTCCTTCAGCTTTACATGTGTGTGAAGTAGATGTTTTTGAATATCACAGATTCTGTGATGAATTATCACATCTACTTAATACATGTTTTGTTGCGAATAATAGTCTCTGTTGAAGGCGCACTTGGATGGATTAGTTGTTTTAAACATTCTTAATATTCTGTTGAATTGTCACATGTTTCAAATAGTTGTTAATAACCTTATCCTTCAGCTTTACACGTGTGTGATGTAGATGTTTTTGAACATCACAGATTCTGTGATGAATTCTCACATCTACTTAATACATGTTTTGTTGCGAATAATAGTCTCTGTTGAAGGCGCACTTGGATGGATTAGTTGTTTTAAACATTCTTAATATTCTGTTGAATTGTCACATGTATGAATTAGTTGTTAATAACCTTTTCCTTCAGCTTTATATGTGTGTGAAGTAGATGTTTTTGAATATCACAGATTCTGTGATGAATTCTCACATCTACTTAATACATGTTTTGTTGCGAATAATAGTCTCTGTTGAAGGTGCACTTGGATGGATTAGTTGTTTTAAACATTCTTAATATTCTGTTGAATTGTCATATGTTTCAAATAGTTGTTAATAACCTTATCCTTCAGTTTTACATGTGTGTGAAGTAGATGTTTTTGAACGTCCCGGCTTCTGTGATGAATTCTCACATCTACTTAATACATGTTTAGTTGCGAATAATAGTCTCTGTTGAAGGTGCACTTGGATGGATTGGTTGTTTTAAACATTCTTAATATTCTGTTGAATTGTCACATGTTTCAAATAGTTGTTAATAACCTTATCCTTCAGTTTTACATGTGTGTGAAGTAGATGTTTTTGAGCATCACAGGTTCTGTGATGAATTCTCACATCTACTTAATACATGTTTAGTTGCGAATAATAGTCTCTGTTGAAGGTGCACTTGGTTGGATTAGTTGTTTGAAACATTCTTAATATTCTGTTGAATTGTCACATGTATAAAATAGTTGTCAATAACCTTTTCTGTCAGTTTTATATGTGTGTGAAGTAGATGTTTTTGAATATCACAGATTCTGTGATGAATTCTCACATCTACTTAATACGTGTTTAGTTGCGAATAATAGTCTCTGTTGAAGGTGCACTTGGATGGATTAGTTCCCTTAAACATTCTTAACATTCTGTTGAATTGTCACATGTATCAAATAGTTGTCAATAACCTTTTCGTTCAGTTTTATATGTGTGTGAAGTAGATGTTTTTGAACATCACAGTTTCTGTGATGAATTCTCACATATATTTAATACATGTTTAGTTGCGAATATTAGTCTCTGTTGAAGGCGCACTTGGTTGGATGAGTTTTTTGAAACATTCTTAATATTCTGTTGAATTGTCACATGTATCAAATAGTTGTCAATAACATTTTCGTTCAGTTTTATAACTGTGTGAAGTAGATGTTTTTGAACATCCCGGCTTCTGTGATGAATTCTCACATCTACTTAATACATGTTTAGTTGCGAATAATAGTCTCTGTTGAAGGTGCACTTAGATGGATTGGTTGTTTTAAACATTCTTAATATTCTGTTGAATTGTCACATGTTTCAAATAGTTGTTAATAACCTTATCCTTCAGCTTTACACGTGTGTGATGTAGATGTTTTTGAACATCACAGATTCTGTGATGAATTCTCACATCTACTTAATACATGTTTAGTTGCGAATAATAGTCTCTGTTGAAGGTGCACTTGGATGGATTAATTGTTTTAAACATTTTTAACATTCTGTTGAATTGTCACATGTATAAAATAGTTGTTAATAACCTTATCCTTCAGTTTTACATGTGTGTGAAGTAGATGTTTTCGAACATCACAGATTCTGTGATGAATTCTCACATCTACTTAATACATGTTTTTATGCAAATAATAGTCTATGTTGAAGGCGCACTTGCATGGATTAGTTCCCTTAAACATTCTTAATATTCTGTTGAATTGTCACATGTATCAAATAGTTGTCAATAACATTTTCGTTCAGTTTTATATGTGTTTGAAGTAGATGTTTTTGAACCTCACAGATTCTGTGATGAATTCTCACATCTACTTAATACATGTTTAGTTGCGAATAATAGTCTCTGTTGAAGGCGCACTTGGTTGGATGAGTTTTTTGAAACATTCTTAATATTCTGTTGAATTGTCACATGTATCAAATAGTTGTCAATAACCTTTTCGTTCAGTTTTATATGTGTGTGAAGTAGATGTTTTTGAACATCACAGATTCTGTGATGAATTCTCACATCTAACTAATACATGTTTTTATGCAAATAATAGCCTATGTTGAAGGCGCACTTGCATGGATTAGTTCCCTTAAACATTCTTAATATTCTGTTGAATTGTCACATGTATAAAATAGTTGTCAATAACCTTTTCGTTCAGTATTATATGTGTGTGAAGTAGATGTTTTTGAACATCACGGATTCCTTGATGAATTCTCACATCTACTTAATACATGTTTAGTTGCGAAAAATAGTCTCTGTTGAAGGTTCAATTGGATGGATTGGTTGTTTTAAACATTCTTAATATTCTGTTGAATTGTCATATGTTTCAAATAGTTGTTAATAACCTTATCCCTCAGTTTTACATGTGTGTGAAGTAGATGTTTTTGAGCATCACAGATTCTGTGATGAATTCTCACATCTACTTAACACATGTTTAGTTGCGAATAATAGTCTCTGTTGAAGGTGCACTTGGATGGATTAGTTTTGTGAAACATTCTTAACATTCTGTTGAATTGTCACATGTTTCAAATAGTTGTTAATAACCTTTTCGTTAAGTTTTATATGTGTGTGAAATAGATGTTTTTGAACATCACAGATTCTGTGATGAATTCTCACATCTACTTAATACATGTTTAATTGCGAATAATAGTCTCTGTTGAAGGCGCACTTGGATGGATTAGTTTTTTGAAACATTCTTAATATTCTGTTGAATTGTCACATGTATCAAATAGTTGTCATTAACCTTTTCGTTCAGTTTTATATGTGTGTGAAGTAGATGTTTTTGAACATCACAGATTCTGTGATGAATTCTCACATCTACTTAAAACATGTTTAGTTGCTAATAATAGTCTCTGTTGAAGGCGCACTTGGTTGGATGAGTTTTTTGAAACATTCTTAATATTCTGTTGAATTGTCACATGTATCAATTAGTTGTTAATAACCTTTTCCTTCAGCTTTACATATGTGTGAAGTAGATGTTTTTGAACATCACAGATTCTGTGATGAATTCTCACATCTACTTAATACATGTTTAGTTGCTAATAATAGTCTCTGTTGAAGGTGCACTTGGATGGATTAGTTGTTTTAAACATTCTTAACATTCTGTTGAATTGTCACATGTATAAAATAGTTGTTAATAACCTTATCCTTCAGTTTTACATGTGTGTGAAGTAGATGTTTTTGAACATCACAGTTTCTGTGATGAATTCTCACATCTACTGAATACATGTTTTTATGCAAATAATAGTCTATGTTGAAGGCGCACTTGCATGGATTAGTTCCCTTAAACATTCTTAATATTCTGTTGAATTGTCACATGTATCAAATAGTTGTCAATAACCTTTTCGTTCAGTTTTATATGTGTGTGAAGTAGATGTTTTTGAACATCATGGATTCCTTGATGAATTCTCACATCTACTTAATACATGTTTAGTTGCGAATGATAGTCTGTGTTGAAGGCGCACTTGGATGGATTAGTTTTTTGAAACATTCTTAATATTCTGTTGAATTGTCACATGTATGAATTAGTTGATAATAATATTTTACTTCAGATTTACATATTTCTGAAGTAGATGTTTTTTAGCATCACAGATTCTGTGATGAATTCTCACATCTACTTAATACATGTTTAGTTGCAAATAATAGTCTCTGTTGAACGCGCACTTGGATGGATTAGTTTTTTGAAACATTCTTAATATTCTGTTGAAATGTCACATGTATGAATTAGTTGTTAATAACCTTTTCTTCCAGCTTTACATGTGTGTGAAGTAGATGTTTTTGAACATCACAGATTCTGTGATGAATTCTCACATCTACTTAATACATGTTTAGTTGCGAATAATAGTCTCTGTTGAAGGTGCACTTGGATGGATTAGTTTTTTGAAACATTCTTAATATTCTGTTGAAATGTCACATGTATGAATTAGTTGTTAATAACCTTTTCCTTCAGCTTTACATGTGTGTGAAGTAGATGTTTTTGAACATCACAGATTCTGTGATGAATTCTCACATCTACTTAATACATGTTTAGTTGCGAATAATAGTCTCTGTTGAAGGCGCACTTGGTTGGATGAGTTTTTTGAAAGATTCTTAATATTCTGTTGAATTGTCACATGCATCAATTAGTTGTTAATAACCTTTCGTTCAGTATTATATGTTTGTGAAGTAGATGTTTTTGAACATCACAGATTCTATGATGTTTTCTCACATCTACTTAATACATGTTTTGTTGCAAATGATAGTCTCTATTGAAGGCGCACTTGGTTGGATGAGTTTTTTTGAAAAATTCTTAATATTCTGTTGAATTGTCACATGTCTGAATTAGTTGTTAATAACCTTTTCCTTTAGCTTTACATGTGTGTGAAGTAGATGTTTTTGAACATCACAGATTCTGTGATGAATTCTCACATCTACTTAATACATGTTTTGTTGCGAATAATAGACTCTGTTGAAGGCGCACTCGGATGGATTAGTTGTTTTAAACATTCTTAATATTCTGTTGAATTGTCATATGTTTCAAATAGTTGTTAATAACCTTATCCTTCAGCTTTACATTTGTGTGAAGTAGATGTTTTTGAGCATCACAGATTCTGTGATGAATTCTCACATCTACCTAATACCTGTTTAGTTGCGAATAATAGTCTCTGTTGAAGGCGCACTTGGATGGATTAGTTGTTTTAAACATTCTTAATATTCTGTTGAATTGTCACATGTATAAAATAGTTGTCAATAACCTTTTCGTTCAGTATTATATGTGTGTGAAGTAGATGTTTTTGAACATCACAGATTCTGTGATGAATTCTCACATCTACTTAATACATGTTTAGTTGCAAATGATAGTCTCTATTGAAGGCGCACTTGGTTGGATGAGTTTTTTTGAAAAATTCTTAATATTCTGTTGAATTGTCACATGTCTGAATTAGTTGTTAATAACCTTTTCTTCCAGCTTTACATGTGTGTGAAGTAGATGTTTTTGAACATCACAGATTCTGTGATGAATTCTCACATCTACTTAATACGTGTTTAGTTGCGAATAATAGTCTCTGTTGAAGGTGCACTTGGATGGATTAGTTTTTTGAAACATTCTTAATATTCTGTTGAAATGTCACATGTATGAATTAGTTGTTAATAACCTTTTCTTCCAGCTTTACATGTGTGTGAAGTAGATGTTTTTGAACATCACAGATTCTGTGATGAATTCTCACATCTACTTAATACATGTTTAGTTGCGAATAATAGTCTCTGTTGAAGGTGCACTTGGATGGATTAGTTTTTTGAAACATTCTTAATATTCTGTTGAAATGTCACATGTATGATTTAGTTGTTAATAACCTTTTCCTTCAGCTTTACATGTGTGTGAAGTAGATGTTTTTGAACATCACAGATTCTGTGATGAATTCTCACATCTACTTAATACATGTTTAGTTGCGAATAATAGTCTCTGTTGAAGGCGCACTTGGTTGGATGAGTTTTTTGAAAGATTCTTAATATTCTGTTGAATTGTCACATGTATCAATTAGTTGTTAATAACCTTTCGTTCAGTATTATATGTTTGTGAAGTAGATGTTTTTGAACATCACAGATTCTGTGATGTTTTCTCACATCTACTTAATACATGTTTTGTTGCGAATGATAGTCTCTATTGAAGGCGCACTTGGTTGGATGAGTTTTTTTGAAAAATTCTTAATATTCTGTTGAATTGTCACATGTATGAATTAGTTGTTAATAACCTTTTTCTTCAGCTTTACATGTGTGTGAAGTAGATGTTTTTGAACATCACAGATTCTGTGATGAATTCTCACATCTACTTAATACATGTTTAGTTGCAAATAATAGTCTCTCTTGAACGCGCACTTGGATGGATTAGTTTTTTGAAACATTCTTAATATTCTGTTGAATTGTCACATGTCTGAATTAGTTGTTAATAACCTTTTCCTTTAGCTTTACATGTGTGTGAAGTAGATGTTTTTGAACATCACAGATTCTGTGATGAATTCTCACATCTACTTAATACATGTTTTGTTGCGAATAATAGTCTCTGTTGAAGGCGCACACGGATGGATTAGTTGTTTTAAACATTCTTAATATTCTGTTGAATTGTCATATGTTTCAAATAGTTGTTAATAACCTTATCCTTCAGCTTTACATTTGTGTGAAGTAGATGTTTTTGAGCATCACAGATTCTGTGATGAATTCTCACATCTACCTAATACCTGTTTAGTTGCGAATAATAGTCTCTGTTGAAGGTGCACTTGGATGGATTAGTTGTTTTAAACATTCTTAACATTCTGTTGAATTGTCACATGTATAAAATAGTTGTTAATAACCTTATCCTTCAGTTTTACATGTGTGTGAAGTAGATGTTTTTGAACATCACAGATTCTGTGATGAATTCTCACATCTACTTAATACATGTTTAGTTGCGAATATTAGTCTCTGTTGAAGGCGCACTTGGTTGGATGAGTTTTTTGAAACATTCTCAATATTCTGTTGAATTGGCACATGTTTCAAATAGTTGTTAATAACCTTATCCTTCAGCTTTACACGTGTGTGATGTAGATATTTTTGAACATCACAGATTCTGTTATGATTTCTTACATCTACTTAATACATGTTTAGTTGCGAAAAATAGTCTCTGTTGAAGGCGCACTTGGTTGGATTAGTTATTTGAAAGATTCTTAATATTCTGTTGAATTGTCACATGTATAAAATACTTGTCAATAACCTTTTCGTTCAGTTTTATATGTGTGTGAAGTAGATGTATAAATAATAGTCTTTGTTGAAGGCGCACTTGGATGGATTAGTTGTTATAAACATTCTTAATATTCTGTTGAATTGTCATAGGTTTCAAATAGTTGTTAATAACCTTATCCTTCAGTTTTACATGTGTGTGAAGTAGATGTTTTTGAACATCACAGATTCTGTGATGAATTCTCACATCTACTTAATACATGTTTAGTTGCGAATAGTAGTCTCTGTTGAAGGCGCACTTGGTTGGATGAGTTTTTTGAAACATTCTTAATATTCTGTTGAATTGTCACATGTATCAAATAGTTGTCAATAACATTTTCGTTCAGTTTTATATCTGTGTGAAGTAGATGTTTTTGAACATCACGGATTCTGTGATGAATTCTCACATCTACTTAATACATGTTTAGTTGCGAATAATAGTCTCTGTTGAAGGTGTACTTGGATGGATTGGTTGTTTTAAACATTCTTAATATTCTGTTGAATTGTCACATGTTTCAAATAGTTGTTAATAACCTTATCCTTCAGTTTTACATGTGTGTGAAGTAGATGTTTTTGAACATCACAGATTCTGTGATGAATTCTCACATCTACTTAATACATGTTTAGTTGCGAATAATAGTCTCTGTTGAAGGCGCACTTGGTTGGATTAGTTTTTTGAAGCATTCTTAATATTCTGTTGAATTGTCACATGTATAAAATAGTTGTTAATAACCTTATCGTTCAGCTTTATATGCGTGTGAAGTAGATGTTTTTGAGCATCACAGATTCCGTGATGATTTCTCACAACTACTTAATACATGTTTAGTTGCGAATAATAGTCTCTGTTGAAGGCGCACTTGGTTGGATTAGTTTTTTGAAACATTCTTAATATTCTGTTGAATTTTCACATGTATCAAATAGTTGTCAATAACCTTTTCGTTCAATTTTATATGCGTGTGAAGTAGATGTTTTTGAACATCACAGATTATGTGATGAATTCTCACATCTACTTAATACATATTTAGTTGCGAATAATAGTCTCTGTTGAGGGCGCACTTGGTTGGATTAGTTTTTTGAAACATTCTTAATATTCTGTTGAATTGTCACATGTATCAAATAGTTGTCAATAACCTTTTCGTTCAGTTTTATATGTGTGTGAAGTAGATGTTTTTGAACATCACAGATTCTGTGATGAATTCTCACATCTACTTAATACATGTTTTGTTGCGAATAATAGTCTCTGTTGAAGGCGCACTTGGATGGATTAGTTGTTTTAAACATTCTTAATATTCTGTTGAATTGTCATATGTTTCAAATAATTGTTAATAACCTTATCCTTCAGTTTTACATGTGTGTGAAGTAGATGTTTTTGAGCATCACAGATTCTGTGATGAATTCTCACATCTACTTAATACATGTTTAGTTGCGAATAATAGTCTCTGTTGAAGGCGCACTTGGTTGGATTAGTTTTTTGAAGCATTCTTAATATTCTGTTGAATTGTCACATGTATAAAATAGTTGTTAATAACCTTATCGTTCAGCTTTATATGCGTGTGAAGTAGATGTTTTTGAGCATCACAGATTCCGTGATTATTTCTCACAACTACTTAATACATGTTTAGTTGCGAATAATAGTCTCTGTTGAAGGCGCACTTGGTTGGATTAGTTTTTTGAAACATTCTAATATTCTGTTGAATTGTCACATGTATCAAATAGTTGTCAACAACCTTTTCGTTCAATTTTATATGCGTGTGAAGTAGATGTTTTTGAACATCACAGATTCTGTGATGAATTCTCACATCTACTTAATACATATTTAGTTGCGAATAATAGTCTCTGTTGAAGGCGCACTTGGTTGGATTAGTTTTTTGAAACATTCTTAATATTCTGTTGAATTGTCACATGTATCAAATAGTTGTCAATAACCTTTTCGTTAAGTTTTATATGTGTGTGAAGTAGATGTTTTTGAACATCACAGATTCTGTGATGAATTCTCACATCTACTTAATACATGTTTTGTTGCGAATAATAGTCTCTGTTGAAGGCGCACTTGGATAGATTAGTTGTTTTAAACATTCTTAATATTCTGTTGAATTGTCATATGTTTCAAATAGTTGTTAATAACCTTATCCTTCAGTTTTATATGTGTGTGAAGTAGATGTTTTTGAGCATCACAGATTCTGTGATGAATTCTCACATCTACTTAATACATGTTTTGTTGCGAATAATAGTCTCTGTTGAAGGTGCACCTCGATGGATTAGTTGTTGTAAACGTTCTTAACATTCTGTTGAATTGTCATATGTTTCAAATAGTTGTTAATAACCTTATCCTTCAGCTTTACATGTGCGTGAAGTAGATGTTTTTGAACATCACAGATTCTGTGATGAATTCTCACATCTACTTAATACTTGTTTAGTTGCGAATAATAGTCTCTGTAGAAGGTGCACTTGAATGTATTGGTTGTTTTAAACATCCTTAATATTCTGTTGAATTGTCACATGTTTCAAATAGTTGTTAATAACCTTATCCTTCAGCTTTACACGTGTGTGATATAGATGTTTTTGAACATCACAGATTCTGTGATGATTTCTCACATCTACTTAATACATGTTTTGTTGCGAATGATAGTCTCTATTGAAGGCGCACTTGGATGGATTAGTTTTTTGAAACATTCTTAATATTCTGTTGAATTGTCACATGTATCAAATAGTTGTCAATAAACTTTTCGTTCAGTTTTATATGTGTGTGAAGTAGATGTTTTTGAACATCACAGATTCTGTGATGAATTCTCACATCTACTTAATACATGTTTAGTTGCGAACATTAGTCTCTGTTGAAGGCGCACTTGGTTGGATGAGTTTTTTGAAACATTCTCAATATTCTGTTGAATTGTCACATGTATCAAATAGTTGTCAATAACATTTTCGTTCAGTTTTATATCTGTGTGAAGTAGATGTTTTTGAACATCACGGATTCTGTGATGAATTCTCACATCTACTTAATACATGTTTAGTTGCGAATAATAGTCTCTGTTGAAGGTGCACTTGGATGGATTGGTTGTTTTAAACATTCTTAATATTCTGTTGAATTGTCACATGTTTCAAATAGTTGTTAATAACCTTATCCTTCAGCTTTACACGTGTGTGATGTAGATATTTTTGAACATCACAGATTCTGTGATGATTTCTTACATCTACTTAATACATGTTTAGTTGCGAAAAATAGTCTCTGTTGAAGGCGCACTTGGTTGGATTAGTTATTTGAAACATTCTTAATATTCTGTTGAATTGTCACATGTATAAAATACTTGTCAATAACCTTTTCGTTCAGTTTTATATGTGTGTGAAGTAGATGTTTTTGAACATCACAGATTCTGTGATGAATTCTCACATCTACTTAATACATGTTTTAATGCGAATAATAGTCTCTGTTGAAGGCGCACTTGGATGGATTAGTTGTTATAAACATTCTTAATATTCTGTTGAATTGTCATATGTTTCAAATAGTTGTTAATAACCTTATCCTTCAGTTTTACATGTGTGTGAAGTAGATGTTTTTGAACATCACAGATTCTGTGATGAATTCTCACATCTACTTAATACATGTTTTAATGCGAATAATAGTCTCTGTTGAAGGCGCACTTGGATGGATTAGTTGTTATAAACATTCTTAATATTCTGTTGAATTGTCATAGGTTTCAAATAGTTGTTAATAACCTTATCCTTCAGTTTTACATGTGTGTGAAGTAGATGTTTTTGAACATCACAGATTCTGTGATGAATTCTCACATCTACTTAATACATGTTTAGTTGCGAATATTAGTCTCTGTTGAAGGCGCACTTGGTTGGATGAGTTTTTTGAAACATTCTTAATATTCTGTTGAATTGTCACATGTATCAAATAGTTGTCAATAACCTTTTCGTTAAGTTTTATATGTGTGTGAAGTAGATGTTTTTGAACATCACAGATTCTGTGATGAATTCTCACATCTACTTAATACATGTTTTGTTGCGAATAATAGTCTCTGTTGAAGGTGCACTTGGATAGATTAGTTGTTTTAAACATTCTTAATATTCTGTTGAATTGTCATATGTTTCAAATAGTTGTTAATAACCTTATCCTTCAGTTTTATATGTGTGTGAAGTAGATGTTTTTGAGCATCACAGATTCTGTGATGAATTCTCACATCTACTTAATACATGTTTAGTTGCGAATAATAGTCTCTGTTGAAGGTGCACCTCGATGGATTAGTTGTTGTAAACGTTCTTAACATTCTGTTGAATTGTCATATGTTTCAAATAGTTGTTAATAACCTTATCCTTCAGCTTTACACGTGTGTGATGTAGATGTTTTTGAACATCACAGCTTCTGTGATGATTTCTTACATCTACTTAATACATGTTTAGTTGCGAATAATAGTCTCTGTTGAAGGTGCACTTGGATGGATTAGTTCCCTTAAACATTCTTAATATTCTGTTGAATTGTCACATGTATAAAATAGTTGTCAATAACCTTTTCGTTCAGTTTTATATGTGTGTGAAGTAGATGTTTTTGAACATCATGATTCTGTGATGAATTCTCACATTTATTTAATACATGTTTAGTTGCGAATATTAGTCTCTGTTGAAGGCGCACTTGGTTGGATGAGTTTTTTGAAACATTCTTAATATTCTGTTGAATTGTCACATGTATCAAATAGTTGTCAATAACATTTTCGTTCAGTTTTATATCTGTGTGAAGTAGATGTTTTTGAACATCACAGATTATGTGATGAATTCTCACATCTACTTAATACATGTTTAGTTGCGAATAATAGTCTCTGTTGAAGGTGCACTTGGATGGATTGGTTGTTTTAAACATTCTTAATATTCTGTTGAATTGTCACATGTTTCAAATAGTTGTTAATAACCTTATCCTTCAGCTTTACACGTGTGTGAAGTAGATGTTTTTGAACATCACGGATTCTGTGATGAATTCTCACATCTACTTAATACATGTTTAGTTGCGAATAATAGTCTCTGTTGAAGGTGCACTTGGATGGATTGGTTGTTTTAAACATTCTTAATATTCTGTTGAATTGTCACATGTTTCAAATAGTTGTTAATAACCTTATCCTTCAGCTTTACACGTGTGTGAAGTAGATGTTTTTGAACATCACGGATTCTGTGATGAATTCTCACATCTACTTAATACATGTTTAGTTGCAAATAATAGTCTCTGTTGAAGGTGCACTTGGATGGATTGGTTGTTTTAAACATTCTTAATATTCTGTTGAATTGTCACATGTTTCAAATAGTTGTTAATAACCTTATCCTTCAGCTTTACACGTGTGTGATGTAGATGTTTTTGAACATCACAGCTTCTGTGATGATTTCTTACATCTACTTAATACATGTTTAGTTGCGAAAAATAGTCTCTGTTGAAGGCGCACTTGGTTGGATTAGTTATTTGAAACATTCTTAATATTCTGTTGAATTGTCACATGTATAAAATAGTTGTCAATAACCTTTTCGTTCAGTTTTATATGTGTGTGAAGTAGATGTTTTTGAACATCACAGATTCTGTGATGAATTCTCACATCTACTTAATACATGTTTTGTTGCGAATAATAGTCTCTGTTGAAGGCGCACTTGGATAGATTAGTTGTTTTAAACATTCTTAATATTCTGTTGAATTGTCATATGTTTCAAATAGTTGTTAATAACCTTATCCTTCAGTTTTATATGTGTGTGAAGTAGATGTTTTTGAGCATCACAGGTTCTGTGATGAATTCTCACATCTACGTAATACATGTTTAGTTGCAAATAATAGTCTCTGTTGAAGGTGCACCTCGATGGATTAGTTGCTGTAAACATTCTTAATATTCTGTTGAATTCTCACATGTATGAATTAGTTGTTAATAACCTTTTCCTTCAGCTTTACATGTGTGTGAAGTAGATGTTTTTGAATATCACAGATTCTGTGATGAATTATCACATCTACTTAATACATGTTTTGTTGCGAATAATAGTCTCTGTTGAAGGCGCACTTGGATGGATTAGTTGTTTTAAACATTCTTAATATTCTGTTGAATTGTCACATGTTTCAAATAGTTGTTAATAACCTTATCCTTCAGCTTTACACGTGTGTGATGTAGATGTTTTTGAACATCACAGATTCTGTGATGAATTCTCACATCTACTTAATACATGTTTTGTTGCGAATAATAGTCTCTGTTGAAGGCGCACTTGGATGGATTAGTTGTTTTAAACATTCTTAATATTCTGTTGAATTGTCACATGTATGAATTAGTTGTTAATAACCTTTTCCTTCAGCTTTATATGTGTGTGAAGTAGATGTTTTTGAATATCACAGATTCTGTGATGAATTCTCACATCTACTTAATACATGTTTTGTTGCGAATAATAGTCTCTGTTGAAGGTGCACTTGGATGGATTAGTTGTTTTAAACATTCTTAATATTCTGTTGAATTGTCATATGTTTCAAATAGTTGTTAATAACCTTATCCTTCAGTTTTACATGTGTGTGAAGTAGATGTTTTTGAACGTCCCGGCTTCTGTGATGAATTCTCACATCTACTTAATACATGTTTAGTTGCGAATAATAGTCTCTGTTGAAGGTGCACTTGGATGGATTGGTTGTTTTAAACATTCTTAATATTCTGTTGAATTGTCACATGTTTCAAATAGTTGTTAATAACCTTATCCTTCAGTTTTACATGTGTGTGAAGTAGATGTTTTTGAGCATCACAGGTTCTGTGATGAATTCTCACATCTACTTAATACATGTTTAGTTGCGAATAATAGTCTCTGTTGAAGGTGCACTTGGTTGGATTAGTTGTTTGAAACATTCTTAATATTCTGTTGAATTGTCACATGTATAAAATAGTTGTCAATAACCTTTTCTGTCAGTTTTATATGTGTGTGAAGTAGATGTTTTTGAATATCACAGATTCTGTGATGAATTCTCACATCTACTTAATACGTGTTTAGTTGCGAATAATAGTCTCTGTTGAAGGTGCACTTGGATGGATTAGTTCCCTTAAACATTCTTAACATTCTGTTGAATTGTCACATGTATCAAATAGTTGTCAATAACCTTTTCGTTCAGTTTTATATGTGTGTGAAGTAGATGTTTTTGAACATCACAGTTTCTGTGATGAATTCTCACATATATTTAATACATGTTTAGTTGCGAATATTAGTCTCTGTTGAAGGCGCACTTGGTTGGATGAGTTTTTTGAAACATTCTTAATATTCTGTTGAATTGTCACATGTATCAAATAGTTGTCAATAACATTTTCGTTCAGTTTTATAACTGTGTGAAGTAGATGTTTTTGAACATCCCGGCTTCTGTGATGAATTCTCACATCTACTTAATACATGTTTAGTTGCGAATAATAGTCTCTGTTGAAGGTGCACTTAGATGGATTGGTTGTTTTAAACATTCTTAATATTCTGTTGAATTGTCACATGTTTCAAATAGTTGTTAATAACCTTATCCTTCAGCTTTACACGTGTGTGATGTAGATGTTTTTGAACATCACAGATTCTGTGATGAATTCTCACATCTACTTAATACATGTTTAGTTGCGAATAATAGTCTCTGTTGAAGGTGCACTTGGATGGATTAATTGTTTTAAACATTTTTAACATTCTGTTGAATTGTCACATGTATAAAATAGTTGTTAATAACCTTATCCTTCAGTTTTACATGTGTGTGAAGTAGATGTTTTCGAACATCACAGATTCTGTGATGAATTCTCACATCTACTTAATACATGTTTTTATGCAAATAATAGTCTATGTTGAAGGCGCACTTGCATGGATTAGTTCCCTTAAACATTCTTAATATTCTGTTGAATTGTCACATGTATCAAATAGTTGTCAATAACATTTTCGTTCAGTTTTATATGTGTTTGAAGTAGATGTTTTTGAACCTCACAGATTCTGTGATGAATTCTCACATCTACTTAATACATGTTTAGTTGCGAATAATAGTCTCTGTTGAAGGCGCACTTGGTTGGATGAGTTTTTTGAAACATTCTTAATATTCTGTTGAATTGTCACATGTATCAAATAGTTGTCAATAACCTTTTCGTTCAGTTTTATATGTGTGTGAAGTAGATGTTTTTGAACATCACAGATTCTGTGATGAATTCTCACATCTAACTAATACATGTTTTTATGCAAATAATAGCCTATGTTGAAGGCGCACTTGCATGGATTAGTTCCCTTAAACATTCTTAATATTCTGTTGAATTGTCACATGTATAAAATAGTTGTCAATAACCTTTTCGTTCAGTATTATATGTGTGTGAAGTAGATGTTTTTGAACATCACGGATTCCTTGATGAATTCTCACATCTACTTAATACATGTTTAGTTGCGAAAAATAGTCTCTGTTGAAGGTTCAATTGGATGGATTGGTTGTTTTAAACATTCTTAATATTCTGTTGAATTGTCATATGTTTCAAATAGTTGTTAATAACCTTATCCCTCAGTTTTACATGTGTGTGAAGTAGATGTTTTTGAGCATCACAGATTCTGTGATGAATTCTCACATCTACTTAACACATGTTTAGTTGCGAATAATAGTCTCTGTTGAAGGTGCACTTGGATGGATTAGTTTTGTGAAACATTCTTAACATTCTGTTGAATTGTCACATGTTTCAAATAGTTGTTAATAACCTTTTCGTTAAGTTTTATATGTGTGTGAAATAGATGTTTTTGAACATCACAGATTCTGTGATGAATTCTCACATCTACTTAATACATGTTTAATTGCGAATAATAGTCTCTGTTGAAGGCGCACTTGGATGGATTAGTTTTTTGAAACATTCTTAATATTCTGTTGAATTGTCACATGTATCAAATAGTTGTCATTAACCTTTTCGTTCAGTTTTATATGTGTGTGAAGTAGATGTTTTTGAACATCACAGATTCTGTGATGAATTCTCACATCTACTTAAAACATGTTTAGTTGCTAATAATAGTCTCTGTTGAAGGCGCACTTGGTTGGATGAGTTTTTTGAAACATTCTTAATATTCTGTTGAATTGTCACATGTATCAATTAGTTGTTAATAACCTTTTCCTTCAGCTTTACATATGTGTGAAGTAGATGTTTTTGAACATCACAGATTCTGTGATGAATTCTCACATCTACTTAATACATGTTTAGTTGCTAATAATAGTCTCTGTTGAAGGTGCACTTGGATGGATTAGTTGTTTTAAACATTCTTAACATTCTGTTGAATTGTCACATGTATAAAATAGTTGTTAATAACCTTATCCTTCAGTTTTACATGTGTGTGAAGTAGATGTTTTTGAACATCACAGTTTCTGTGATGAATTCTCACATCTACTGAATACATGTTTTTATGCAAATAATAGTCTATGTTGAAGGCGCACTTGCATGGATTAGTTCCCTTAAACATTCTTAATATTCTGTTGAATTGTCACATGTATCAAATAGTTGTCAATAACCTTTTCGTTCAGTTTTATATGTGTGTGAAGTAGATGTTTTTGAACATCATGGATTCCTTGATGAATTCTCACATCTACTTAATACATGTTTAGTTGCGAATGATAGTCTGTGTTGAAGGCGCACTTGGATGGATTAGTTTTTTGAAACATTCTTAATATTCTGTTGAATTGTCACATGTATGAATTAGTTGATAATAATATTTTACTTCAGATTTACATATTTCTGAAGTAGATGTTTTTTAGCATCACAGATTCTGTGATGAATTCTCACATCTACTTAATACATGTTTAGTTGCAAATAATAGTCTCTGTTGAACGCGCACTTGGATGGATTAGTTTTTTGAAACATTCTTAATATTCTGTTGAAATGTCACATGTATGAATTAGTTGTTAATAACCTTTTCTTCCAGCTTTACATGTGTGTGAAGTAGATGTTTTTGAACATCACAGATTCTGTGATGAATTCTCACATCTACTTAATACATGTTTAGTTGCGAATAATAGTCTCTGTTGAAGGTGCACTTGGATGGATTAGTTTTTTGAAACATTCTTAATATTCTGTTGAAATGTCACATGTATGAATTAGTTGTTAATAACCTTTTCCTTCAGCTTTACATGTGTGTGAAGTAGATGTTTTTGAACATCACAGATTCTGTGATGAATTCTCACATCTACTTAATACATGTTTAGTTGCGAATAATAGTCTCTGTTGAAGGCGCACTTGGTTGGATGAGTTTTTTGAAAGATTCTTAATATTCTGTTGAATTGTCACATGCATCAATTAGTTGTTAATAACCTTTCGTTCAGTATTATATGTTTGTGAAGTAGATGTTTTTGAACATCACAGATTCTATGATGTTTTCTCACATCTACTTAATACATGTTTTGTTGCAAATGATAGTCTCTATTGAAGGCGCACTTGGTTGGATGAGTTTTTTTGAAAAATTCTTAATATTCTGTTGAATTGTCACATGTCTGAATTAGTTGTTAATAACCTTTTCCTTTAGCTTTACATGTGTGTGAAGTAGATGTTTTTGAACATCACAGATTCTGTGATGAATTCTCACATCTACTTAATACATGTTTTGTTGCGAATAATAGACTCTGTTGAAGGCGCACTCGGATGGATTAGTTGTTTTAAACATTCTTAATATTCTGTTGAATTGTCATATGTTTCAAATAGTTGTTAATAACCTTATCCTTCAGCTTTACATTTGTGTGAAGTAGATGTTTTTGAGCATCACAGATTCTGTGATGAATTCTCACATCTACCTAATACCTGTTTAGTTGCGAATAATAGTCTCTGTTGAAGGCGCACTTGGATGGATTAGTTGTTTTAAACATTCTTAATATTCTGTTGAATTGTCACATGTATAAAATAGTTGTCAATAACCTTTTCGTTCAGTATTATATGTGTGTGAAGTAGATGTTTTTGAACATCACGGATTCCTTGATGAATTCTCACATCTACTTAATACATGTTTAGTTGCGAATAATAGTCTCTGTTGAAGGTTCAATTGGATGGATTGGTTGTTTTAAACATTCTTAATATTCTGTTGAATTGTCATATGTTTCAAATAGTTGTTAATAACCTTATCCCTCAGTTTTACATGTGTGTGAAGTAGATGTTTTTGAGCATCACAGATTCTGTGATGAATTCTCACATCTACTTAACACATGTTTAGTTGCGAATAATAGTCTCTGTTGAAGGTGCACTTGGATGGATTAGTTTTGTGAAACATTCTTAACATTCTGTTGAATTGTCACATGTTTCAAATAGTTGTTAATAACCTTTTCGTTAAGTTTTATATGTGTGTGAAATAGATGTTTTTGAACATCACAGATTCTGTGATGAATTCTCACATCTACTTAATACATGTTTAATTGCGAATAATAGTCTCTGTTGAAGGCGCACTTGGATGGATTAGTTTTTTGAAACATTCTTAATATTCTGTTGAATTGTCACATGTATCAAATAGTTGTCATTAACCTTTTCGTTCAGTTTTATATGTGTGTGAAGTAGATGTTTTTGAACATCACAGATTCTGTGATGAATTCTCACATCTACTTAATACATGTTTAGTTGCTAATAATAGTCTCTGTTGAAGGCGCACTTGGTTGGATGAGTTTTTTGAAACATTCTTAATATTCTGTTGAATTGTCACATGTATCAATTAGTTGTTAATAACCTTTTCCTTCAGCTTTACATATGTGTGAAGTAGATGTTTTTGAACATCACAGATTCTGTGATGAATTCTCACATCTACTTAATACATGTTTAATTGCTAATAATAGTCTCTGTTGAAGGTGCACTTGGATGGATTAGTTGTTTTAAACATTCTTAACATTCTGTTGAATTGTCACATGTATAAAATAGTTGTTAATAACCTTATCCTTCAGTTTTACATGTGTGTGAAGTAGATGTTTTTGAACATCACAGTTTCTGTGATGAATTCTCACATCTACTGAATACATGTTTTTATGCAAATAATAGTCTATGTTGAAGGCGCACTTGCATGGATTAGTTCCCTTAAACATTCTTAATGTTCTGTTGAATTGTCACATGTATCAAATAGTTGTCAATAACCTTTTCGTTCAGTTTTATATGTGTGTGAAGTAGATGTTTTTGAACATCATGGATTCCTTGATGAATTCTCACATCTACTTAATACATGTTTAGTTGCGAATGATAGTCTCTGTTGAAGGCGCACTTGGATGGATTAGTTTTTTGAAACATTCTTAATATTCTGTTGAATTGTCACATGTATGAATTAGTTGATAATAATATTTTACTTCAGATTTACATATTTCTGAAGTAGATGTTTTTGAGCATCACAGATTCTGTGATGAATTCTCACATCTACTTAATACATGTTTAGTTGCAAATAATAGTCTCTGTTGAACGCGCACTTGGATGGATTAGTTTTTTGAAACATTCTTAATATTCTGTTGAAATGTCACATGTATGAATTAGTTGTTAATAACCTTTTCTTCCAGCTTTACATGTGTGTGAAGTAGATGTTTTTGAACATCACAGATTCTGTGATGAATTCTCACATCTACTTAATACATGTTTAGTTGCGAATAATAGTCTCTGTTGAAGGTGCACTTGGATGGATTAGTTTTTTGAAACATTCTTAATATTCTGTTGAAATGTCACATGTATGATTTAGTTGTTAATAACCTTTTCCTTCAGCTTTACATGTGTGTGAAGTAGATGTTTTTGAACATCACAGATTCTGTGATGAATTCTCACATCTACTTAATACATGTTTAGTTGCGAATAATAGTCTCTGTTGAAGGCGCACTTGGTTGGATGAGTTTTTTGAAAGATTCTTAATATTCTGTTGAATTGTCACATGTATCAATTAGTTGTTAATAACCTTTCGTTCAGTATTATATGTTTGTGAAGTAGATGTTTTTGAACATCACAGATTCTGTGATGTTTTCTCACATCTACTTAATACATGTTTTGTTGCGAATGATAGTCTCTATTGAAGGCGCACTTGGTTGGATGACTTTTTTTGAAAAATTCTTAATATTCTGTTGAATTGTCACATGTATGAATTAGTTGTTAATAACCTTTTTCTTCAGCTTTACATGTGTGTGAAGTAGATGTTTTTGAACATCACAGATTCTGTGATGAATTCTCACATCTACTTAATACATGTTTAGTTGCAAATAATAGTCTCTCTTGAACGCGCACTTGGATGGATTAGTTTTTTGAAACATTCTTAATATTCTGTTGAATTGTCACATGTCTGAATTAGTTGTTAATAACCTTTTCCTTTAGCTTTACATGTGTGTGAAGTAGATGTTTTTGAACATCACAGATTCTGTGATGAATTCTCACATCTACTTAATACATGTTTTGTTGCGAATAATAGTCTCTGTTGAAGGCGCACACGGATGGATTAGTTGTTTTAAACATTCTTAATATTCTGTTGAATTGTCATATGTTTCAAATAGTTGTTAATAACCTTATCCTTCAGCTTTACATTTGTGTGAAGTAGATGTTTTTGAGCATCACAGATTCTGTGATGAATTCTCACATCTACCTAATACCTGTTTAGTTGCGAATAATAGTCTCTGTTGAAGGTGCACTTGGATGGATTAGTTGTTTTAAACATTCTTAACATTCTGTTGAATTGTCACATGTATAAAATAGTTGTTAATAACCTTATCCTTCAGTTTTACATGTGTGTGAAGTAGATGTTTTTGAACATCACAGATTCTGTGATGAATTCTCACATCTACTTAATACATGTTTAGTTGCGAATATTAGTCTCTGTTGAAGGCGCACTTGGTTGGATGAGTTTTTTGAAACATTCTCAATATTCTGTTGAATTGGCACATGTTTCAAATAGTTGTTAATAACCTTATCCTTCAGCTTTACACGTGTGTGATGTAGATATTTTTGAACATCACAGATTCTGTTATGATTTCTTACATCTACTTAATACATGTTTAGTTGCGAAAAATAGTCTCTGTTGAAGGCGCACTTGGTTGGATTAGTTATTTGAAAGATTCTTAATATTCTGTTGAATTGTCACATGTATAAAATACTTGTCAATAACCTTTTCGTTCAGTTTTATATCTGTGTGAAGTAGATGTTTTTGAACATCACGGATTCTGTGATGAATTCTCACATCTACTTAATACATGTTTAGTTGCGAATAATAGTCTCTGTTGAAGGTGCACTTGGATGGATTGGTTGTTTTAAACATTCTTAATATTCTGTTGAATTGTCACATGTTTCAAATAGTTGTTAATAACCTTAACCTTCAGTTTTACATGTGTGTGAAGTAGATGTTTTTGAGCATCACAGATTCTGTGATGAATACTCACATCTACTTAACACATGTTTAGTTGCGAATAATAGTCTCTGTTGAAGGTGCACTTGGATGGATTAGTTGTTTTAAACATTTTTAACATTCTGTTGAATTGTCACATGTATAAAATAGTTGTTAATAACCTTATCCTTCAGTTTTACATGTGTGTGAAGTAGATGTTTTTGAACATCACAGATTCTGTGATGAATTCTCACATCTACTTAATACATGTTCTTATGCAAATAATAGTCTATGTTGAAGGCGCACTTGGATGCATTAGTTGTTTTAAACATTCTTAATATTCTGTTGAATTGTCATATGTTTCAAATAGTTGTTAATAACCTTATCCTTCAGTTTTACATGTGTGTGAAGTAGATGTTTTTGAGCATCACAGATTCTGTGATGAATTCTCACATCTACTTAATACATGTTTAGTTGCGAATAATAGTCTCTGTTGAAGGCGCACTTGGTTGGATTAGTTTTTTGAAGCATTCTTAATATTCTGTTGAATTGTCACATGTATAAAATAGTTGTTAATAACCTTATCGTTCAGCTTTATATGCGTGTGAAGTAGATGTTTTTGAGCATCACAGATTCCGTGATTATTTCTCACAACTACTTAATACATGTTTAGTTGCGAATAATAGTCTCTGTTGAAGGCGCACTTGGTTGGATTAGTTTTTTGAAACATTCTAATATTCTGTTGAATTGTCACATGTATCAAATAGTTGTCAACAACCTTTTCGTTCAATTTTATATGCGTGTGAAGTAGATGTTTTTGAACATCACAGATTCTGTGATGAATTCTCACATCTACTTAATACATATTTAGTTGCGAATAATAGTCTCTGTTGAAGGCGCACTTGGTTGGATTAGTTTTTTGAAACATTCTTAATATTCTGTTGAATTGTCACATGTATCAAATAGTTGTCAATAACCTTTTCGTTAAGTTTTATATGTGTGTGAAGTAGATGTTTTTGAACATCACAGATTCTGTGATGAATTCTCACATCTACTTAATACATGTTTTGTTGCGAATAATAGTCTCTGTTGAAGGCGCACTTGGATAGATTAGTTGTTTTAAACATTCTTAATATTCTGTTGAATTGTCATATGTTTCAAATAGTTGTTAATAACCTTATCCTTCAGTTTTATATGTGTGTGAAGTAGATGTTTTTGAGCATCACAGATTCTGTGATGAATTCTCACATCTACTTAATACATGTTTTGTTGCGAATAATAGTCTCTGTTGAAGGTGCACCTCGATGGATTAGTTGTTGTAAACGTTCTTAACATTCTGTTGAATTGTCATATGTTTCAAATAGTTGTTAATAACCTTATCCTTCAGCTTTACATGTGCTTGAAGTAGATGTTTTTGAACATCACAGATTCTGTGATGAATTCTCACATCTACTTAATACTTGTTTAGTTGCGAATAATAGTCTCTGTAGAAGGTGCACTTGAATGTATTGGTTGTTTTAAACATCCTTAATATTCTGTTGAATTGTCACATGTTTCAAATAGTTGTTAATAACCTTATCCTTCAGCTTTACACGTGTGTGATATAGATGTTTTTGAACATCACAGATTCTGTGATGATTTCTCACATCTACTTAATGCATGTTTTGTTGCGAATGATAGTCTCTATTGAAGGCGCACTTGGATGGATTAGTTTTTTGAAACATTCTTAATATTCTGTTGAATTGTCACATGTATCAAATAGTTGTCAATAAACTTTTCGTTCAGTTTTATATGTGTGTGAAGTAGATGTTTTTGAACATCACAGATTCTGTGATGAATTCTCACATCTACTTAATACATGTTTAGTTGCGAACATTAGTCTCTGTTGAAGGCGCACTTGGTTGGATGAGTTTTTTGAAACATTCTCAATATTCTGTTGAATTGTCACATGTATCAAATAGTTGTCAATAACATTTTCGTTCAGTTTTATATCTGTGTGAAGTAGATGTTTTTGAACATCACGGATTCTGTGATGAATTCTCACATCTACTTAATACATGTTTAGTTGCGAATAATAGTCTCTGTTGAAGGTGCACTTGGATGGATTGGTTGTTTTAAACATTCTTAATATTCTGTTGAATTGTCACATGTTTCAAATAGTTGTTAATAACCTTATCCTTCAGCTTTACACGTGTGTGATGTAGATATTTTTGAACATCACAGATTCTGTGATGATTTCTTACATCTACTTAATACATGTTTAGTTGCGAAAAATAGTCTCTGTTGAAGGCGCACTTGGTTGGATTAGTTATTTGAAACATTCTTAATATTCTGTTGAATTGTCACATGTATAAAATACTTGTCAATAACCTTTTCGTTCAGTTTTATATGTGTGTGAAGTAGATGTTTTTGAACATCACAGATTCTGTGATGAATTCTCACATCTACTTAATACATGTTTTAATGCGAATAATAGTCTCTGTTGAAGGCGCACTTGGATGGATTAGTTGTTATAAACATTCTTAATATTCTGTTGAATTGTCATATGTTTCAAATAGTTGTTAATAACCTTATCCTTCAGTTTTACATGTGTGTGAAGTAGATGTTTTTGAACATCACAGATTCTGTGATGAATTCTCACATCTACTTAATACATGTTTTAATGCGAATAATAGTCTCTGTTGAAGGCGCACTTGGATGGATTAGTTGTTTTAAACATTCTTAATATTCTGTTGAATTGTCATATGTTTCAAATAGTTGTTAATAACCTTATCCTTCAGTTTTACATGTGTGTGAAGTAGATGTTTTTGAACATCACAGATTCTGTGATGAATTCTCACATCTACTTAATACATGTTTTAATGCGAATAATAGTCTCTGTTGAAGGCGCACTTGGATGGATTAGTTGTTATAAACATTCTTAATATTCTGTTGAATTGTCATAGGTTTCAAATAGTTGTTAATAACCTTATCCTTCAGTTTTACATGTGTGTGAAGTAGATGTTTTTGAACATCACAGATTCTGTGATGAATTCTCACATCTACTTAATACATGTTTAGTTGCGAATATTAGTCTCTGTTGAAGGCGCACTTGGTTGGATGAGTTTTTTGAAACATTCTTAATATTCTGTTGAATTGTCACATGTATCAAATAGTTGTCAATAACCTTTTCGTTAAGTTTTATATGTGTGTGAAGTAGATGTTTTTGAACATCACAGATTCTGTGATGAATTCTCACATCTACTTAATACATGTTTTGTTGCGAATAATAGTCTCTGTTGAAGGTGCACTTGGATAGATTAGTTGTTTTAAACATTCTTAATATTCTGTTGAATTGTCATATGTTTCAAATAGTTGTTAATAACCTTATCCTTCAGTTTTATATGTGTGTGAAGTAGATGTTTTTGAGCATCACAGATTCTGTGATGAATTCTCACATCTACTTAATACATGTTTAGTTGCGAATAATAGTCTCTGTTGAAGGTGCACCTCGATGGATTAGTTGTTGTAAACGTTCTTAACATTCTGTTGAATTGTCATATGTTTCAAATAGTTGTTAATAACCTTATCCTTCAGCTTTACACGTGTGTGATGTAGATGTTTTTGAACATCACAGCTTCTGTGATGATTTCTTACATCTACTTAATACATGTTTAGTTGCGAATAATAGTCTCTGTTGAAGGTGCACTTGGATGGATTAGTTCCCTTAAACATTCTTAATATTCTGTTGAATTCACACATGTATAAAATAGTTGTCAATAACCTTTTCGTTCAGTTTTATATGTGTGTGAAGTAGATGTTTTTGAACATCATGATTCTGTGATGAATTCTCACATTTATTTAATACATGTTTAGTTGCGAATATTAGTCTCTGTTGAAGGCGCACTTGGTTGGATGAGTTTTTTGAAACATTCTTAATATTCTGTTGAATTGTCACATGTATCAAATAGTTGTCAATAACATTTTCGTTCAGTTTTATATCTGTGTGAAGTAGATGTTTTTGAACATCACAGATTATGTGATGAATTCTCACATCTACTTAATACATGTTTAGTTGCGAATATTAGTCTCTGTTGAAGGTGCACTTGGATGGATTGGTTGTTTTAAACATTCTTAATATTCTGTTGAATTGTCACATGTTTCAAATAGTTGTTAATAACCTTATCCTTCAGCTTTACACGTGTGTGATGTAGATGTTTTTGAACATCACGGATTCTGTGATGAATTCTCACATCTACTTAATACATGTTTAGTTGCGAATAATAGTCTCTGTTGAAGGTGCACTTGGATGGATTGGTTGTTTTAAACATTCTTAATATTCTGTTGAATTGTCACATGTTTCAAATAGTTGTTAATAACCTTATCCTTCAGCTTTACACGTGTGTGATGTAGATGTTTTTGAACATCACGGATTCTGTGATGATTTCTCACATCTACTTAATACATGTTTAGTTGCGAATAATAGTCTCTGTTGAAGGTGCACTTGGATGGATTGGTTGTTTTAAACATTCTTAATATTCTGTTGAATTGTCACATGTTTCAAATAGTTGTTAATAACCTTATCCTTCAGCTTTACACGTGTGTGAAGTAGATGTTTTTGAACATCACGGATTCTGTGATGAATTCTCACATCTACTTAATACATGTTTAGTTGCGAATAATAGTCTCTGTTGAAGGTGCACTTGGATGGATTGGTTGTTTTAAACATTCTTAATATTCTGTTGAATTTTCACATGTTTCAAATAGTTGTTAATAACCTTATCCTTCAGCTTTACACGTGTGTGAAGTAGATGTTTTTGAACATCACGGATTCTGTGATGAATTCTCACATCTACTTAATACATGTTTAGTTGCGAATAATAGTCTCTGTTGAAGGTGCACTTGGATGGATTGGTTGTTTTAAACATTCTTAATATTCTGTTGAATTGTCACATGTTTCAAAAAGTTGTTAATAACCTTATCCTTCAGCTTTACACGTGTGTGAAGTAGATGTTTTTGAACATCACGGATTCTGTGATGAATTCTCACATCTACTTAATACATGTTTAGTTGCGAATAATAGTCTCTGTTGAAGGTGCACTTGGATGGATTGGTTGTTTTAAACATTCTTAATATTCTGTTGAATTGTCACATGTTTCAAATAGTTGTTAATAACCTTATCCTTCAGCTTTACACGTGTGTGAAGTAGATGTTTTTGAACATCACGGATTCTGTGATGAATTCTCACATCTACTTAATACATGTTTAGTTGCGAATAATAGTCTCTGTTGAAGGTGCACTTGGATGGATTGGTTGTTTTAAACATTCTTAATATTCTGTTGAATTGTCACATGTTTCAAATAGTTGTTAATAACCTTATCCTTCAGCTTTACACGTGTGTGAAGTAGATGTTTTTGAACATCACGGATTCTGTGATGAATTCTCACATCTACTTAATACATGTTTAGTTGCGAATAATAGTCTCTGTTGAAGGTGCACTTGGATGGATTGGTTGTTTTAAACATTCTTAATATTCTGTTGAATTGTCACATGTTTCAAAAAGTTGTTAATAACCTTATCCTTCAGCTTTACACGTGTGTGAAGTAGATGTTTTTGAACATCACGGATTCTGTGATGAATTCTCACATCTACTTAATACATGTTTAGTTGCGAATAATAGTCTCTGTTGAAGGTGCACTTGGATGGATTGGTTGTTTTAAACATTCTTAATATTCTGTTGAATTGTCACATGTTTCAAATAGTTGTTAATAACCTTATCCTTCAGCTTTACACGTGTGTGATGTAGATGTTTTTGAACATCACAGCTTCTGTGATGATTTCTTACATCTACTTAATACATGTTTAGTTGCGAAAAATAGTCTCTGTTGAAGGCGCACTTGGTTGGATTAGTTATTTGAAACATTCTTAATATTCTGTTGAATTGTCACATGTATAAAATAGTTGTCAATAACCTTTTCGTTCAGTTTTATATGTGTGTGAAGTAGATGTTTTTGAACATCACAGATTCTGTGATGAATTCTCACATCTACTTAATACATGTTTTGTTGCGAATAATAGTCTCTGTTGAAGGCGCACTTGGATAGATTAGTTGTTTTAAACATTCTTAATATTCTGTTGAATTGTCATATGTTTCAAATAGTTGTTAATAACCTTATCCTTCAGTTTTATATGTGTGTGAAGTAGATGTTTTTGAGCATCACAGGTTCTGTGATGAATTCTCACATCTACTTAATACATGTTTAGTTGCAAATAATAGTCTCTGTTGAAGGTGCACCTCGATGGATTAGTTGCTGTAAACATTCTTAATATTCTGTTGAATTCTCACATGTATGAATTAGTTGTTAATAACCTTTTCCTTCAGCTTTACATGTGTGTGAAGTAGATGTTTTTGAATATCACAGATTCTGTGATGAATTATCACATCTACTTAATACATGTTTTGTTGCGAATAATAGTCTCTGTTGAAGGCGCACTTGGATGGATTAGTTGTTTTAAACATTCTTAATATTCTGTTGAATTGTCACATGTTTCAAATAGTTGTTAATAACCTTATCCTTCAGCTTTACACGTGTGTGATGTAGATGTTTTTGAACATCACAGATTCTGTGATGAATTCTCACATCTACTTAATACATGTTTTGTTGCGAATAATAGTCTCTGTTGAAGGCGCACTTGGATGGATTAGTTGTTTTAAACATTCTTAATATTCTGTTGAATTGTCACATGTATGTATTAGTTGTTAATAACCTTTTCCTTCAGCTTTATATGTGTGTGAAGTAGATGTTTTTGAATATCACAGATTCTGTGATGAATTCTCACATCTACTTAATACATGTTTTGTTGCGAATAATAGTCTCTGTTGAAGGTGCACTTGGATGGATTAGTTGTTTTAAACATTCTTAATATTCTGTTGAATTGTCATATGTTTCAAATAGTTGTTAATAACCTTATCCTTCAGTTTTACATGTGTGTGAAGTAGATGTTTTTGAACGTCCCGGCTTCTGTGATGAATTCTCACATCTACTTAATACATGTTTAGTTGCGAATAATTGTCTCTGTTGAAGGTGCACTTGGATGGATTGGTTGTTTTAAACATTCTTAATATTCTGTTGAATTGTCACATGTTTCAAATAGTTGTTAATAACCTTATCCTTCAGTTTTACATGTGTGTGAAGTAGATGTTTTTGAGCATCACAGGTTCTGTGATGAATTCTCACATCTACTTAATACATGTTTAGTTGCGAATAATAGTCTCTGTTGAAGGTGCACTTGGTTGGATTAGTTGTTTGAAACATTCTTAATATTCTGTTGAATTGTCACATGTATAAAATAGTTGTCAATAACCTTTTCTGTCAGTTTTATATGTGTGTGAAGTAGATGTTTTTGAATATCACAGATTCTGTGATGAATTCTCACATCTACTTAATACGTGTTTAGTTGCGAATAATAGTCTCTGTTGAAGGTGCACTTGGATGGATTAGTTCCCTTAAACATTCTTAACATTCTGTTGAATTGTCACATGTATCAAATAGTTGTCAATAACCTTTTCGTTCAGTTTTATATGTGTGTGAAGTAGATGTTTTTGAACATCACAGTTTCTGTGATGAATTCTCACATATATTTAATACATGTTTAGTTGCGAATATTAGTCTCTGTTGAAGGCGCACTTGGTTGGATGAGTTTTTTGAAACATTCTTAATATTCTGTTGAATTGTCACATGTATCAAATAGTTGTCAATAACATTTTCGTTCAGTTTTATATCTGTGTGAAGTAGATGTTTTTGAACATCCCGGCTTCTGTGATGAATTCTCACATCTACTTAATACATGTTTAGTTGCGAATAATAGTCTCTGTTGAAGGTGCACTTAGATGGATTGGTTGTTTTAAACATTCTTAATATTCTGTTGAATTGTCACATGTTTCAAATAGTTGTTAATAACCTTATCCTTCAGCTTTACACGTGTGTGATGTAGATGTTTTTGAACATCACAGATTCTGTGATGAATTCTCACATCTACTTAATACATGTTTTAATGCGAATAATAGTCTCTGTTGAAGGCGCACTTGGATGGATTAGTTGTTTCAAACATTTTTAATATTCTGTTGAATTGTCATATGTTTCAAATAGTTGTTAATAACCTTATCCTTCAGTTTTACATGTGTGTGAAGTAGATGTTTTTGAGCATCACAGATTCTGTGATGAATTCTCACATCTACTTAACACATGTTTAGTTGCGAATAATAGTCTCTGTTGAAGGTGCACTTGGATGGATTAGTTCCCTTAAACATTCTTAATATTCTGTTGAATTGTCACATGTATAAAATAGTTGTCAATACCCTTTTCGTTCAGTTTTATATGTGTGTGAAGTAGATGTTTTTGAACATCATGATTCTGTGATGAATTCTCACATTTATGTAATACATGTTTAGTTGCGAATATTAGTCTCTGTTGAAGGCGCACTTGGTTGGATGAGTTTTTTGAAACATTCTTAATATTCTGTTGAATTGTCACATGTATCAAATAGTTGTCAATAACATTTTCGTTCAGTTTTATATCTGTGTGAAGTAGATGTTTTTGAACATCACAGATTCTTTGATGAATTCTCACATCTACTTAATACATGCTTAGTTGCGAATAATAGTCTCTGTTGAAGGTGCACTTGGATGGATTGGTTGTTTTAAACATTCTTAATATTCTGTTGAATTGTCACATGTATCAAATAGTTGTCAATAACCTTTTCGTTCAGTTTTATATGTGTGTGAAGTAGATGTTTTTGTGCATCACAGATTCTGTGATGAATTCTCACATCTACTTAATACATGTTTAGTTGCAAATAATAGTCTCTGTTGAGCGCGCACTTGGATGGATTAGTTTTTTGAAACATTCTTAATATTCTGTTGAATTGTCACATGTTTCAAATAGTTGTTAATAACCTTATCCTTCAGCTTTACACGTGTGTGATGTAGATGTTTTTGAACATCACAGCTTCTGTGATGATTTCTCACATCTACTTAATACATGTTTAGTTGCGAATAATAGTCTCTGTTGAACGCGCACTTGGATGGATTAGTTTTTTGAAACATTCTTAATATTCTGTTGAATTGTCACATGTTTCAAATAGTTGTTAATAACCTTATCCTTCAGCTTTACACGTGTGTGATGTAGATGTTTTTGAACATCACAGCTTCTGTGATGATTTCTCACATCTACTTAATACATGTTTAGTTGCAAATAATAGTCTCTGTTGAACGCGCACTTGGATGGATTAGTTTTTTGAAACATTCTTAATATTCTGTTGAATTGTCACATGTTTCAAATAGTTGTTAATAACCTTATCCTTCAGCTTTACACGTGTGTGATGTAGATGTTTTTGAACATCACAGCTTCTGTGATGATTTCTTACATCTACTTAATACATGTTTAGTTGCGAAAAATAGTCTCTGTTGAAGGCGCACTTGGTTGGATTAGTTATTTGAAACATTCTTAATATTCTGTTGAATTGTCACATGTATAAAATAGTTGTCAAAAACCTTTTCGTTCAGTTTTATATGTGTGTGAAGTAGATGTTTTTGAACATCACAGATTCTGTGATGAATTCTCACATCTACTTAATACATGTTTTGTTGCGAATAATAGTCTCTGTTGAAGGCGCACTTGGATGGATTAGTTGTTTTAAACATTCTTAATATTCTGTTGAATTGTCACATGTATGAATTAGTTGTTAATAACCTTTTCCTTCAGCTTTATATGTGTGTGAAGTAGATGTTTTTGAATATCACAGATTCTGTGATGAATTCTCACATCTACTTAATACATGTTTTGTTGCGAATAATAGTCTCTGTTGAAGGCGCACTTGGATGGATTAGTTGTTTTAAACATTCTTAATATTCTGTTGAATTGTCATATGTTTCAAATAGTTGTTAATAACCTTATCCTTCAGTTTTACATGTGTGTGAAGTAGATGTTTTTGAACATCCCGGCTTCTGTGATGAATTCTCACATCTACTTAATACGTGTTTAGTTGCGAATAATAGTCTCTGTTGAAGGTGCACTTGGATGGATTAGTTCCCTTAAACATTCTTAACATTCTGTTGAATTGTCACATGTATCAAATAGTTGTCAATAACCTTTTCGTTCAGTTTTATATGTGTGTGAAGTAGATGTTTTTGAACATCACAGTTTTTGTGATGAATTCTCACATTTATTTAATACATGTTTAGTTGCGAATATTAGTCTCTGTTGAAGGCGCACTTGGTTGGATGAGTTTTTTGAAACATTCTTAATATTCTGTTGAATTGTCACATGTAGCAAATAGTTGTCAATAACATTTTCGTTCAGTTTTATATCTGTGTGAAGTAGATGTTTTTGAACATCCCGGCTTCTGTGATGAATTCTCACATCTACTTAATACATGTTTAGTTGCGAATAATAGTCTCTGTTGAAGGTGCACTTAGATGGATTGGTTGTTTTAAACATTCTTAATATTCTGTTGAATTGTCACATGTTTCAAATAGTTGTTAATAACCTTATCCTTCAGCTTTACACGTGTGTGATGTAGATGTTTTTGAACATCCCGGCTTCTGTGATGAATTCTCACATCTACTTAATACATGTTTAGTTGCGAATAATAGTCTCTGTTGAAGGTGCACTTAGATGGATTGGTTGTTTTAAACATTCTTAATATTCTGTTGAATTGTCACATGTTTCAAATAGTTGTTAATAACCTTATCCTTCAGCTTTACACGTGTGTGATGTAGATGTTTTTGAACATCCCGGCTTCTGTGATGATTTCTCACATCTACTTAATACATGTTTAGTTGCGAATAATAGTCTCTGTTGAAGGTGCACTTGGATGGATTAGTTCCCTTAAACATTCTTAATATTCTGTTGAATTGTCACATGTATAAAATAGTTGTCAATAACCTTTTCGTTCAGTTTTATATGTGTGTGAAGTAGATGTTTTTGAACATCATGATTCTGTGATGAATTCTCACATTTATTTAATACATGTTTAGTTGCGAATATTAGTCTCTGTTGAAGGCGCACTTGGTTGGATGAGTTTTTTGAAACATTCTTAATATTCTGTTGAATTGTCACATGTATCAAATAGTTGTCAATAACATTTTCGTTCAGTTTTATATCGGTGTGAAGTAGATGTTTTTGAACATCACAGATTATGTGATGAATTCTCACATCTACTTAATACATGTTTAGTTGCGAATAATAGTCTCTGTTGAAGGTGCACTTGGATGGATTGGTTGTTTTAAACATTCTTAATATTCTGTTGAATTGTCACATGTTTCAAATAGTTGTTAATAACCTTATCCTTCAGCTTTACACGTGTGTGATGTAGATGTTTTTGAACATCCCGGCTTCTGTGATGAATTCTCACATCTACTTAATACATGTTTAGTTGCGAATAATAGCCTCTGTTGAAGGTGCACTTGGATGGATTGGTTGTTTTAAACATTCTTAATATTCTGTTGAGTTGTCACATGTTTCAAATAGTTGTTAATAACCTTATCCTTCAGCTTTACACGTGTGTGATGTAGATGTTTTTGAACATCACAGCTTCTGTGATGATTTCTTACATCTACTTAATACATGTTTAGTTGCGAAAAATAGTCTCTGTTGAAGGCGCACTTGGTTGGATTAGTTATTTGAAACATTCTTAATATTCTGTTGAATTGTCACATGTATAAAATAGTTGTCAATAACCTTTTCGTTCAGTTTTATATGTGTGTGAAGTAGATGTTTTTGAACATCACAGATTCTGTGATGAATTCTCACATCTACTTAATACATGTTTTGTTGCGAATAATAGTCTCTGTTGAAGGCGCACTTGGATAGATTAGTTGTTTTAAACATTCTTAATATTCTGTTGAATTGTCATATGTTTCAAATAGTTGTTAATAACCTTATCCTTCAGTTTTATATGTGAGTGAAGTAGATGTTTTTGAGCATCACAGGTTCTGTGATGAATTCTCACATCTACTTAATACATGTTTAGTTGCAAATAATAGTCTCTGTTGAAGGTGCACCTCGATGGATTAGTTGCTGTAAACATTCTTAATATTCTGTTGAATTCTCACATGTATGAATTAGTTGTTAATAACCTTTTCCTTCAGCTTTACATGTGTGTGAAGTAGATGTTTTTGAATATCACAGATTCTGTGATGAATTATCACATCTACTTAATACATGTTTTGTTGCGAATAATAGTCTCTGTTGAAGGCGCACTTGGATGGATTAGTTGTTTTAAACATTCTTAATATTCTGTTGAATTGTCACATGTATAAAATAGTTGTCAATAACCTTTTCGTTCAGTTTTATATGTGTGTGAAGTAGATGTTTTTGAACATCACAGATTCTGTGATGAATTCTCACATCTACTTAATACATGTTTTGTTGCGAATAATAGTCTCTGTTGAAGGCGCACTTGGATGGATTAGTTGTTTTAAACATTCTTAATATTCTGTTGAATTGTCACATGTATGAATTAGTTGTTAATAACCTTTTCCTTCAGCTTTATATGTGTGTGAAGTAGATGTTTTTGAATATCACAGATTCTGTGATGAATTCTCACATCTACTTAATACATGTTTTGTTGCGAATAATAGTCTCTGTTGAAGGCGCACTTGGATGGATTAGTTGTTTTAAACATTCTTAATATTCTGTTGAATTGTCATATGTTTCAAATAGTTGTTAATAACCTTATCCTTCAGTTTTACATGTGTGTGAAGTAGATGTTTTTGAACGTCCCGGCTTCTGTGATGAATTCTCACATCTACTTAATACATGTTTAGTTGCGAATAATAGTCTCTGTTGAAGGTGCACTTGGATGGATTGGTTGTTTTAAACATTCTTAATATTCTGTTGAATTGTCACATGTTTCAAATAGTTGTTAATAACCTTATCCTTCAGTTTTACATGTGTGTGAAGTAGATGTTTTTGAGCATCACAGGTTCTGTGATGAATTCTCACATCTACTTAATACATGTTTAGTTGCGAATAATAGTCTCTGTTGAAGGTGCACTTGGTTGGATTAGTTGTTTGAAACATTCTTAATATTCTGTTGAATTGTCACATGTATAAAATAGTTGTCAATAACCTTTTCGTTCAGTTTTATATGTGTGTGAAGTAGATGTTTTTGAGCATCACAGGTTCTGTGATGAATTCTCACATCTACTTAATACATGTTTAGTTGCAAATAATAGTCTCTGTTGAAGGTGCACCTCGATGGATTAGTTGCTGTAAACATTCTTAATATTCTGTTGAATTCTCACATGTATGAATTAGTTGTTAATAACCTTTTCCTTCAGCTTTACATGTGTGTGAAGTAGATGTTTTTGAATATCACAGATTCTGTGATGAATTATCACATCTACTTAATACATGTTTTGTTGCGAATAATAGTCTCTGTTGAAGGCGCACTTGGATGGATTAGTTGTTTTAAACATTCTTAATATTCTGTTGAATTGTCATATGTTTCAAATAGTTGTTAATAACCTTATCCTTCAGTTTTACATGTGTGTGAAGTAGATGTTTTTGAGCATCACAGATTCTGTGATGAATTCTCACATCTACTTAATACATGTTTAGTTGCGAATAATAGTCTCTGTTGAAGGCGCACTTGGATGGATTAGTTGTTTTAAACATTCTTAATATTCTGTTGAATTGTCATATGTTTCAAATAGTTGTTAATAACCTTATCCTTCATTTTTACATGTGTGTGAAGTAGATGTTTTTGAGCATCACAGGTTCTGTGATGAATTCTCACATCTACTTAATACATGTTTAGTTGCGAATAATAGTCTCTGTTGAAGGTGCACTTGGTTGGATTAGTTGTTTGAAACATTCTTAATATTCTGTTGAATTGTCACATGTATAAAATAGTTGTTAATAACCTTATCGTTCAGTTTTATATGCGTGTGAAGTAGATGTTTTTGAGCATCACTGATTCCGTGATGATTTCTCACAACTACTTAATACATGTTTAGTTGCGAATAATAGTCTCTGTTGAAGGCGCATTTGGTTGGATTAGTTTTTTGAAACATTCTTAATATTCTGTTGAATTGTCACTTGTATCAAATAGTTGTCAATAACCTTATCGTTCAGTTTTATATGTGTGTGAAGTAGATGTTTTTGAGCATCACAGGTTCTGTGATGAATTCTCACATCTACTTAATACATGTTTAGTTGCGAATAATAGTCTCTGTTGAAGGCGCACTTGGATGGATTAGTTGTTTTAAACATTCTTAACATTCTGTTGAATTGTCACATGTATAAAATAGTTGTTAATAACCTTATCCTTCAGTTTTACATGTGTGTGAAGTAGATGTTTTTGAGCATCACAGATTCTGTGATGAATTCTCACATCTACTTAATACATGTTTAGTTGCGAATAATAGTCTCTGTTGAAGGTTCACTTGGATGGATTGGTTGTTTTAAACATTCTTAATATTCTGTTGAATTGTCACATGTTTCAAATAGTTGTTAATAACCTTATCCTTCAGCTTTACACGTGTGTGATGTAGATGTTTTTGAACATCACAGCTTCTGTGATGATTTCTTACATCTACTTAATACATGTTTAGTTGCGAAAAATAGTCTCTGTTGAAGGCGCACTTGGTTGGATTAGTTATTTGAAACATTCTTAATATTCTGTTGAATTGTCACATGTATAAAATAGTTGTCAATAACCTTTTCGTTCAGTTTTATATGTGTGTGAAGTAGATGTTTTTGAACATCACAGATTCTGTGATGAATTCTCACATCTACTTAATACATGTTTTGTTGCGAATAATAGTCTCTGTTGAAGGCGCACTTGGATAGATTAGTTGTTTTAAACATTCTTAATATTCTGTTGAATTGTCATATGTTTCAAATAGTTGTTAATAACCTTATCCTTCAGTTTTATATGTGTGTGAAGTAGATGTTTTTGAGCATCACAGGTTCTGTGATGAATTCTCACATCTACTTAATACATGTTTAGTTGCAAATAATAGTCTCTGTTGAAGGTGCACCTCGATGGATTAGTTGTTGTAAACATTCTTAATATTCTGTTGAATTCTCACATGTATGAATTAGTTGTTAATAACCTTTTCCTTCAGCTTTACATGTGTGTGAAGAAGATGTTTTTGAATATCACAGATTCTGTGATGAATTCTCACATCTACTTAATACATGTTTTGTTGCGAATAATAGTCTCTGTTGAAGGTGCACTTGGATGGATTGGTTGTTTTAAACATTCTTAATATTCTGTTGAATTGTCACATGTTTCAAATAGTTGTTAATAACCTTATCCTTCAGTTTTACATGTGTGTGAAGTAGATGTTTTTGAGCATCACAGGTTCTGTGATGAATTCTCACATCTACTTAATGCATGTTTAGTTGCGAATAATAGTCTCTGTTGAAGGTGCACTTGGTTGGATTAGTTGTTTGAAAAATTCTTAATATTCTGTTGAATTGTCACATGTATAAAATAGTTGTCAATAACCTTTTCGTTCAGTTTTATATGTGTGTGAAGTAGATGTTTTTGAGCATCACAGGTTCTGTGATGAATTCTCACATCTACTTAATACATGTTTAGTTGCAAATAATAGTCTCTGTTGAAGGTGCACCTCGATGGATTAGTTGCTGTAAACATTCTTAATATTCTGTTGAATTCTCACATGTATGAATTAGTTGTTAATAACCTTTTCCTTCAGCTTTACATGTGTGTGAAGTAGATGTTTTTGAATATCACAGATTCTGTGATGAATTATCACATCTACTTAATACATGTTTTGTTGCGAATAATAGTCTCTGTTGAAGGCGCACTTGGATGGATTAGTTGTTTTAAACATTCTTAATATTCTGTTGAATTGTCATATGTTTCAAATAGTTGTTAATAACCTTATCCTTCAGTTTTACATGTGTGTGAAGTAGATGTTTTTGAGCATCACAGGTTCTGTGATGAATTCTCACATCTACTTAATACATGTTTAGTTGCGAATAATAGTCTCTGTTGAAGGTGCACTTGGTTGGATTAGTTGTTTGAAACATTCTTAATATTCTGTTGAATTGTCACATGTATAAAATAGTTGTTAATAACCTTATCGTTCAGTTTTATATGCGTGTGAAGTAGATGTTTTTGAGCATCACTGATTCCGTGATGATTTCTCACAACTACTTAATACATGTTTAGTTGCGAATAATAGTCTCTGTTGAAGGCGCACTTGGATGGATTAGTTGTTTTAAACATTCTTAATATTCTGTTGAATTGTCATATGTTTCAAATAGTTGTTAATAACCTTATCCTTCAGTTTTACATGTGTGTGAAGTAGATGTTTTTGAGCATCACAGGTTCTGTGATGAATTCTCACATCTACTTAATACATGTTTAGTTGCGAATAATAGTCTCTGTTGAAGGTGCACTTGGTTGGATTAGTTGTTTGAAACATTCTTAATATTCTGTTGAATTGTCACATGTATAAAATAGTTGTTAATAACCTTATCGTTCAGTTTTATATGCGTGTGAAGTAGATGTTTTTGAGCATCACTGATTCCGTGATGAATTCTCACATCTACTTAATACATGTTTAGTTGCGAATAATAGTCTCTGTTGAAGGCGCACTTGGATGGATTAGTTGTTTTAAACATTCTTAACATTCTGTTGAATTGTCACATGTATAAAATAGTTGTTAATAACCTTATCCTTCAGTTTTACATGTGTGTGAAGTAGATGTTTTTGAGCATCACAGATTCTGTGATGAATTCTCACATCTACTTAATACATGTTTAGTTGCGAATAATAGTCTCTGTTGAAGGTTCACTTGGATGGATTGGTTGTTTTAAACATTCTTAATATTCTGTTGAATTGTCACATGTTTCAAATAGTTGTTAATAACCTTATCCTTCAGCTTTACACGTGTGTGATGTAGATGTTTTTGAACATCACAGCTTCTGTGATGATTTCTTACATCTACTTAATACATGTTCAGTTGCGAAAAATAGTCTCTGTTGAAGGCGCACTTGGTTGGATTAGTTATTTGAAACATTCTTAATATTCTGTTGAATTGTCACATGTATAAAATAGTTGTCAATAACCTTTTCGTTCAGTTTTATATGTGTGTGAAGTAGATGTTTTTGAACATCACAGATTCTGTGATGAATTCTCACATCTACTTAATACATGTTTTGTTGCGAATAATAGTCTCTGTTGAAGGCGCACTTGGATAGATTAGTTGTTTTAAACATTCTTAATATTCTGTTGAATTGTCATATGTTTCAAATAGTTGTTAATAACCTTATCCTTCAGTTTTATATGTGTGTGAAGTAGATGTTTTTGAGCATCACAGGTTCTGTGATGAATTCTCACATCTACTTAATACATGTTTAGTTGCAAATAATAGTCTCTGTTGAAGGTGCACCTCGATGGATTAGTTGTTGTAAACATTCTTAATATTCTGTTGAATTCTCACATGTATGAATTAGTTGTTAATAACCTTTTCCTTCAGCTTTACATGTGTGTGAAGTAGATGTTTTTGAATATCACAGATTCTGTGATGAATTCTCACATCTACTTAATACATGTTTTGTTGCGAATAATAGTCTCTGTTGAAGGCGCACTTGGATAGATTAGTTGTTTTAAACATTCTTAATATTCTGTTGAATTGTCATATGTTTCAAATAGTTGTTAATAACCTTATCCTTCAGTTTTATATGTGTGTGAAGTAGATGTTTTTGAGCATCACAGGTTCTGTGATGAATTCTCACATCTACTTAATACATGTTTAGTTGCAAATAATAGTCTCTGTTGAAGGTGCACCTCGATGGATTAGTTGTTGTAAACATTCTTAATATTCTGTTGAATTCTCACATGTATGAATTAGTTGTTAATAACCTTTTCCTTCAGCTTTACATGTGTGTGAAGTAGATGTTTTTGAATATCACACATTCTGTGATGAATTCTCACATCTACTTAATACATGTTTAGTTGCGAATAATAGTCTCTGTTGAAGGCGCACTTGGTTGGATTAGTTTTTTGAAACATTCTTAATATTCTGTTGAATTGTCACATGTATCAAATAGTTGTCAATAACCTTTTCGTTCAGTTTTATATGTGTGTGAAGTAGATGTTTTTGAACATCACAGATTCTGTGATGAATTCTCACTTCTACTTAATACATGTCTTGTTGCGAATAATAGTCTCTGTTGAAGGCGCACTTGGATGGATTAGTTGTTTTAAACATTCTTAATATTCTGTTGAATTGTCATATGTTTCAAATAGTTGTTAATAACCTTATCCTTCAGTTTTATATGTGTGTGAAGTAGATGTTTTTGAGCATCACAGATTCTGTGATGAATTCTCACATCTACTTAATACATGTTTAGTTGCGAATAATAGTCTCTGTTGAAGGTGCACCTCGATGGATTAGTTGTTGTAAACATTCTTAACATTCTGTTGAATTGTAATATGTTTCAAATAGTTGTTAATAACCTTATCCTTCATCTTTACATGTGTGTGAAGTAGATGTTTTTGAACATCACAGATTCTGTGATGAATTCTCACATGTACTTAATACATGTTTTGATGCAAATGATAGTCTCTGTTGAAGGTGCACTTGGATGGATTGGTTGTTTTAAACATTCTTAATATTCTGTTGAATTGACACATGTTTCAAATAGTTGTTAATAACCTTATCCTTCAGTTTTACATGTGTGTGATGTAGATGTTTTTGAACATCACAGATTCTGTGATGATTTCTCACATCTACTTAATACATGATTTGTTGCGAATGATAGTCTCTATTGAAGGCGTACTTGGATGGATTAGTTTTTTGAAACATTCTTAATATTCTGTTGAATTGTCACATGTATGAATTAGTTGTTAATAATATTTTCCTTCAGCTTTACATGTATGTGAAGTAGATGTTTTTTGAACATCACAGATTCTGTGATGAATTCTCACATCTACTTAATACATGTTTAGTTGCGAATAATAGTCTCTGTTGAAGGCGCACTTGGATGGATTAATTTTTTGAAACATTCTTAATATTCTGTTGAATTGTCACATGTATAAAATAGTTGTTAATTACCTTATCCTTCAGTTTTACATGTGTGTGAAGTAGATGTTTTTGAACATCACAGATTCTGTGATGAATTGTCACATCTACTTAATACATGTTTTTATGCAAATAATAGTCTATGTTGAAGGCGCACTTGCATGGATAGTTCCCTTAAACATTCTTAATATTCTGTTGAATTGTCACATGTATCAAATAGTTGTCAATAACCTTTTCGTTCAGTTTTATATGTGTGTGATGTAGATGTTTTTGGACATCACAGATTCTGTGATGATTTCTTACATCTACTTATTACATGTTTAGTTGCGAATAATAGTCTCTGTTGAAGGCGCACTTGGTTGGATGAGTTTTTTGAAACATTTTTAATATTTAGTTGAATTGTCACATGTATCAAAAAGTTGTCAATAATTTTTTCGTTCAGTTTTATATGTGTGTGAAGTAGATGTTTTTGAACATCACAGATACTGTGATGAATTCTCACATTTACTTAATACATGTTTAGTTGCGAATAATAGTCTCTGTTGAAGGCGCACTTGGATGGATTAGTTGTTTTAAACATTCTTAATATTCTGTTGAATTGTCATATGTTTCAAATAGTTGTTAATAACCTTATCCTTTAGTTTTACATGTGTGTGAAGTAGATGTTTTTGAGCATCACAGATTCTGTGATGAATTCTCACATCTACTTAATACATGTTTAGTTGCGAATAATAGTCTCTGTTGAGGGCGCACTTTGTTGGATTAGTTTTTTGAAACATTCTTAATATTCTGTTGAATTGTCACATGTATAAAATAGTTGTTAATAACCTTATCGTTCAGTTTTATATGCGTGTGAAGTAGATGTTTTTGAGCATCACAGATTCCCTGATGATTTCTCACAACTACTTAATACATGTTTAGTTGCGAATAATAGTCTCTGTTGAAGGCGCACTTAGTTGGATTAGTTTTTTGAAACATTCTTAATATTCTGTTTAATTGTCACATGTATCAAATTGTTGTCAATAACCTTTTCGGTCAATTTTATATGCGTGTGAAGTAGATGTTTTTGAACATCACAGATTCTGTGATGAATTCTCAGATCTACTTAATACATGTTTAGTTGCGAATAATAGCCTCTGTTGAAGGCGCACTTGGTTGGATTAGTTTTTTGAAGCATTCTTAATATTCTGTTGAATTGTCACATGTATAAAATAGTTGTCAATAACCTTTTCGTTCAGTTTTATATGCGTGTGAAGTAGATGTTTTTTGAACATCACAGATTCCGTGATGATTTCTCACAACTACTTAATACATGTTTAGTTGCGAATAATAGTCTCTGTTGAAGGCGCACTTGGACGGATTAGTTTTTTGAAACATTCTTAATATTCTGTTGAATTGTCACATGTATCAAATAGTTGTCTATAACCTTTTCGTTCAGTTTTATATGTGTGTGAAGTAGATGTTTTTGAACATCACAGATTCTGTGATGAATTCTCACATCTACTTAATACATGTTTTGTTGCGAATAATAGTCTCTGTTGAAGGCGCACTTGGATGGATTAGTTGTTTTAAACATTCTTAATATTCTGTTGAATTGTCATATGTTTCAAATAGTTGTTAATAACCTTATCCTTCAGTTTTACATGAGTGTGAAGTAGATGTTTTTGAGCATCACAGATTCTGTGATGAATTCTCACATCTACTTAATACATGTTTAGTTGCGAATAATAGTCTCTGTTGAAGGTGCACCTCGATGGATTAGTTGTTGTAAACATTCTTAACATTCTGTTGAATTGTCACATGTTTCAAATAGTTGTCAATAACCTTTTCGTTCAGTTTTATATGTGTGTGAAGTAGATGTTTTTGAACATCACAGATTCTGTGATGAATTCTCACATCTACTTAATACATGTTTAGTTGCGAATAATAGTCTCTGTTGAAGGCGCACTTGGATGGATTAGTTGTTTTAAACATTCTTAATATTCTGTTGAATTGTCATATGTTTCAAATAGTTGTTAATAACCTTATCCTTCAGCTTTACATGTGTGTGAAGTAGATGTTTTTGAACATCACAGATTCTGTGATGAATTCTCACATCTACTTAATACATGTTTTGATGCAAATGATAGTCTCTGTTGAAGGCGCACTTGCATGGATTACTTCCCTTAAACATTCTTAATATTCTGTTGAATTGTCACATATTTCAAATAGTTGTCAATAACCTTTTCGTTCAGTTTTATATGTGTGTGAAGTAGATGTTTTTGAACATCACAGATTCTGTGATGAATTCTCACATCTACTTAATACATGTTTAGTTGCGAATAATAGTCTCTGCTGAAGGCGCACTTGGTTGGATTAGTTTTTTGAAACATTCTTAATATTCTGTTGAATTGTCACATGTCTAAAATAGTTGTCAATAACCTTTTCTATCAGTTTTATATGTGTGTGAAGTAGATGTTTTTAAATATCACAGATTCTGTGATGAATTCTCACATCTACTTAATACATGTTTAGTTGCGAATAATAGTCTCTGTTGAAAGTGCACCTCGATGGATTAGTTGTTGTAAACATTCTTAACATTCTGTTGAATTGTCACATGTTTCAAATAGTTGTCAATAACCTTTTCGTTCAGTTTTATATGTGTGTGAAGTAGATGTTTTTGAACATCACAGATTCTGTGATGAATTCTCACATCTACTTAATACATGTTTAGTTGCGAATAATAGTCTCTGTTGAAGGCGCACTTGGATGGATTAGTTGTTTTAAACATCCTTGATATTCTGTTGAATTGTCATATGTTTCAAATAGTTGTTAATAACCTTATCCTTCAGCTTTACATGTATGTGAAGTAGATGTTTTTGAACATCACAGATTCTGTGATGAATTCTCACATCTACTTAATACATGTTTTGATGCAAATAATAGTCTCTGTTGAAGGCGCACTTGGATGGATTAGTTGTTTTAAACATTCTTAATATTCTGTTGAATTGTCATATGTTTCAAATAGTTGTTAATAACCTTATCCTTCAGCTTTACATGTGTGTGAAGTAGATGTTTTTGAACATCACAGATTCTGTGATGAATTCTCACATCTACTTAATACATGTTTTGATGCAAATGATAGTCTCTGTTGAAGGCGCACTTGCATGGATTACTTCCCTTAAACATTCTTAATATTCTGTTGAATTGTCACATATTTCAAATAGTTGTCAATAACCTTTTCGTTCAGTTTTATATGTGTGTGAAGTAGATGTTTTTGAACATCACAGATTCTGTGATGAATTCTCACATCTACTTAATACATGTTTAGTTGCGAATAATAGTCTCTGCTGAAGGCGCACTTGGTTGCATTAGTTTTTTGAAACATTCTTAATATTCTGTTGAATTGTCACATGTCTAAAATAGTTGTCAATAACCTTTTCTATCAGTTTTATATGTGTGTGAAGTAGATGTTTTTAAATATCACAGATTCTGTGATGAATTCTCACATCTACTTAATACATGTTTAGTTGCGAATAATAGTCTCTGTTGAAAGTGCACCTCGATGGATTAGTTGTTGTAAACATTCTTAACATTCTGTTGAATTGTCACATGTTTCAAATAGTTGTCAATAACCTTTTCGTTCAGTTTTATATGTGTGTGAAGTAGATGTTTTTGAACATCACAGATTCTGTGATGAATTCTCACATCTACTTAATACATGTTTAGTTGCGAATAATAGTCTCTGTTGAAGGCGCACTTGGATGGATTAGTTGTTTTAAACATCCTTGATATTCTGTTGAATTGTCATATGTTTCAAATAGTTGTTAATAACCTTATCCTTCAGCTTTACATGTATGTGAAGTAGATGTTTTTGAACATCACAGATTCTGTGATGAATTCTCACATCTACTTAATACATGTTTTGATGCAAATGATAGTCTCTGTTGAAGGCGCACTTGCATGGATTACTTCCCTTAAACATTCTTAATATTCTGTTGAATTGTCACGTGTTTCAAATAGTTGTCAATAACCTTTTCGTTCAGTTTTATATGTGTGTGAAGTAGATGTTTTTGAACATCACAGATTCTGTGATGAATTCTCACATCTACTTAATACATGTTTAGTTGCGAATAATAGTCTCTGTTGAAGGCGCACTTGGTTGGATTAGTTTTTTGAAACATTCTTAATATTCTGTTGAATTGTCACATGTATAAAATAGTTGTCAATAACCTTTTCTGTCAGTTTTATATGTGTGTGAAGTAGATGTTTTTAAATATCACAGATTCTGTGATGAATTCTCACATCTACTTAATACGTGTTTAGTTGCGAATAATAGTCTCTGTTGAAGGTGCACTTGGATGGATTAGTTTTTTGAAACATTCTTAACATTCTGTTGAATTGTCACATGTTTCAAATAGTTGTTAATAACCTTATCCTTCAGTTTTACATGTGTGTGATGTAGATGTTTTGAACATCACAGATTCTATGATGAATTCTCACATCTACTTAATACATGTTTAGTTGCGAATAATAGTCTCTGTTGAAGGCGCACTTGGTTGGATTAGTTTTTTGAAACATTCTTAATATTCTGTTGAATTGTCACATGTATAAAATAGTTGTCAAAAACCTTTTCTGTCAGTTTTATATGTGTGTGAAGTAGATGTTCTTGAATATCACAGATTCTGTGATGAATTCTCACATCTACTTAATACGTGTTTAGTTGCGAATAATAGTCTCTGTTGAAGGTGCACTTGGATGGATTAGTTTTTTGAAACATTCTTAACATTCTGTTGAATTGTCACATGTTTCAAATAGTTGTTAATAACCTTTTCGTTCAGTTTTATATGTGTGTGAAGTAGATGTTTTTGAACATCACAGATTCTGTGATGAATTCTCACATCTACTTAATACATGTTTTGTTGCGAATAATAGTCTCTGTTGAAGGCGCACTTGGATGGATTAGTTGTTTTAAACATTCTTAATATTCTGTTGAATTGTCATGTGTTTCAAATAGTTGTTAATAACCTTATCCTTCAGTTTTACATGTGTGTGAAGTAGATATTTTTGAGCATCACAGATTCTGTGATGAATTCTCACATCTACTTAATATATGTTTAGTTGCGAATAATAGTCTCTGTTGAAGGTGCACTTGGATGGATTAGTTTTTTGAAACATTCTTAACATTCTGTTGAATTGTCACATGTATAAAATAGTTGTTAATAACCTTTTCCTTCAGCTTTACATGTGTGTGAAGTAGATGTTTTTGAACATCACAGATTCTGTGATGAATTCTCACATCTACTTAATACATGTTTTGATGCAAATAATAGTCCCTGTTGAAGGCGCACTTGGATGGATTAATTTTTTGAAACATTCTTAATATTCTGTTGAATTGTCATTTGTATCAAATAGTTGTCATTAACCTTTTCGTTCAGTTTTATATGTGTGTGAAGTAGATGTTTTTCAACATCACAGATTCTGTGATGAAATCTCACATCTACTTAATACATGTTTTTATGCAAATAATAGTCTATGTTGAAGGCGCACTTGCATGGATTAGTTCCCTTAAACATTCTTGATATTCTGTTGAATTGTCACATGTATCAAATAGTTGTCAATAACCTTTTCGTTCAGTTTTATATGTGTGTGAAGTAGATGTTTTTGAACATCACAGATCCTTTGATGAATTCTCACATCTACTTAATACATGTTTTGTTGCGAATAATAGTCTCTGTTGAAGGTGCACTTGGATGGATTAGTTTTTTGAAACATTCTTAACATTCTGTTGAATTGTCACATGTTTCAAATAGTTGTTAATAACCTTATCCTTCAGTTTTACATGTGTGTGATGTAGATGTTTTGAACATCACAGATTCTATGATGAATTCTCACATCTACTTAATACATGTTTAGTTGCGAATAATAGTCTCTGTTGAAGGTGCACTTGGATGGATTAGTTTTTTGAAACATTCTTAACATTCTGTTGAATTGTCACATGTATAAAATAGTTGTTAATAACCTTTTCCTTCAGCTTTACATGTGTGTGAAGTAGATGTTTTTGAACATCACAGATTCTGTGATGAATTCTCACATCTACTTAATACATGTTTTGATGCAAATAATAGTCCCTGTTGAAGGCGCACTTGGATGGATTAATTTTTTGAAACATTCTTAATATTCTGTTGAATTGTCATTTGTATCAAATAGTTGTCATTAACCTTTTCGTTCAGTTTTATATGTGTGTGAAGTAGATGTTTTTCAACATCACAGATTCTGTGATGAAATCTCACATCTACTTAATACATGTTTTTATGCAAATAATAGTCTATGTTGAAGGCGCACTTGCATGGATTAGTTCCCTTAAACATTCTTGATATTCTGTTGAATTGTCACATGTATCAAATAGTTGTCAATAACCTTTTCGTTCAGTTTTATATGTGTGTGAAGTAGATGTTTTTGAACATCACAGATCCTTTGATGAATTCTCACATCTACTTAATACATGTTTAGTTGCGAATAATAGTCTCTGTTGAAGGCGCACTTAGTTGGATTAGTTTTTTGAAACATTCTTAATATTCTGTTTAATTGTCACATGTATCAAATTGTTGTCAATAACCTTTTCGTTCAATTTTATATGCGTGTGAAGTAGATGTTTTTGAACATCACAGATTCTGTGATGAATTCTCAGATCTACTTAATACATGTTTAGTTGCGAATAATAGCCTCTGTTGAAGGCGCACTTGGTTGGATTAGTTTTTTGAAGCATTCTTAATATTCTGTTGAATTGTCACATGTATAAAATAGTTGTCAATAACCTTTTCGTTCAGTTTTATATGCGTGTGAAGTAGATGTTTTTTGAACATCACAGATTCCGTGATGATTTCTCACAACTACTTAATACATGCTTAGTTGCGAATAATAGTCTCTGTTGAAGGCGCACTTGGATGGATTAGTTTTTTGAAACATTCTTAATATTATGTTGAATTGTCACATGTATCACATAGTTGTCTATAACCTTTTCGTTCAGTTTTATATGTATGTGAAGTAGATGTTTTTGAACATCACAGATTCTGTGATGAATTCTCACATCTACTTAATACATGTTTTGATGCAAATGATAGTCTCTGTTGAAGGCGCACTTGCATGGATTACTTCCCTTAAACATTCTTAATATTCTGTTGAATTGTCACATGTTTCAAATAGTTGTCAATAACCTTTTCGTTCAGTTTTATATGTGTGTGAAGTAGATGTTTTTGAACATCACAGATTCTGTGATGAATTCTCACATCTACTTAATACATGTTTAGTTGCGAATAATAGTCTCTGTTGAAGGCGCACTTGGTTGGATTAGTTTTTTGAAACATTCTTAATATTCTGTTGAATTGTCACATGTATAAAATAGTTGTCAATAACCTTTTCTGTCAGTTTTATATGTGTGTGAAGTAGATGTTTTTAAATATCACAGATTCTGTGATGAATTCTCTCATCTACTTAATACGTGTTTAGTTGCGAATAATAGTCTCTGTTGAAGGTGCACTTGGATGGATTAGTTTTTTGAAACATTCTTAACATTCTGTTGAATTGTCACATGTTTCAAATAGTTGTTAATAACCTTATCCTTCAGTTTTACATGTGTGTGATGTAGATGTTTTGAACATCACAGATTCTATGATGAATTCTCACATCTACTTAATACATGTTTAGTTGCGAATAATAGTCTCTGTTGAAGGCGCACTTGGTTGGATTAGTTTTTTGAAACATTCTTAATATTCTGTTGAATTGTCACATGTATAAAATAGTTGTCAATAACCTTTTCTGTCAGTTTTATATGTGTGTGAAGTAGATGTTTTTGAATATCACAGATTCTGTGATGAATTCTCACATCTACTTAATACGTGTTTAGTTGCGAATAATAGTCTCTGTTGAAGGTGCACTTGGATGGATTAGTTTTTTGAAACATTCTTAACATTCTGTTGAATTGTCACATGTTTCAAATAGTTGTTAATAACCTTTTCGTTCAGTTTTATATGTGTGTGAAGTAGATGTTTTTGAACATCACAGATTCTGTGATGAATTCTCACATCTACTTAATACATGTTTTGTTGCGAATAATAGTCTCTGTTGAAGGCGCACTTGGATGGATTAGTTGTTTTAAACATTCTTAATATTCTGTTGAATTGTCATGTGTTTCAAATAGTTGTTAATAACCTTATCCTTCAGTTTTACATGTGTGTGAAGTAGATATTTTTGAGCATCACAGATTCTGTGATGAATTCTCACATCTACTTAATACATGTTTAGTTGCGAATAATAGTCTCTGTTGAAGGTGCACTTGGATGGATTAGTTTTTTGAAACATTCTTAATATTCTGTTGAATTGTCACATGTATAAAATAGTTGTTAATAACCTTTTCCTTCAGCTTTACATGTGTGTGAAGTAGATGTTTTTGAACATCACAGATTCTGTGATGAATTCTCACATCTACTTAATACATGTTTTGATGCAAATAATAGTCCCTGTTGAAGGCGCACTTGGATGGATTAATTTTTTGAAACATTCTTAATATTCTGTTGAATTGTCATTTGTATCAAATAGTTGTCATTAACCTTTTCGTTCAGTTTTATATGTGTGTGAAGTAGATGTTTTTCAACATCACAGATTCTGTGATGAAATCTCACATCTACTTAATACATGTTTTTATGCAAATAATAGTCTATGTTGAAGGCGCACTTGCATGGATTAGTTCCCTTAAACATTCTTGATATTCTGTTGAATTGTCACATGTATCAAATAGTTGTCAATAACCTTTTCGTTCAGTTTTATATGTGTGTGAAGTAGATGTTTTTGAACATCACAGATCCTGTGATGAATTCTCACATCTACTTAATACATGTTTAGTTGCGAATAATAGTCTCTGTTGAAGGCGCACTTGGATGGATTAGTTGTTTTAAACATTCTTAACATTCTGTTGAATTGTCACATGTATAAAATAGTTGTTAATAGCCTTATCCTTCAGTTTTACATGTGTGTGAAGTAGATGTTTTTGAACATAACAGATTCTGTGATGAATTCTCACATCTACTTAATACATGTTTTTATGCAAATAATAGTCTATGTTGAAGGCGCACTTGCATGGATTAGTTCCCTTAAACATTCTTAATATTCTGTTGAATTGTCACATGTATCAAATAGTTGTCAATAACCTTTTCGTTCAGTTTTATATGTGTGTGAAGTAGATGTTTTTGAACATCACAGATTCTGTGATGAATTCTCACATCTACTTAATACATGTTTTGTTGCGAATAATAGTCTCTGTTGAAGGCGCACTTGGATGGATTAGTTGTTTTAAACATTCTTAATATTCCGTTGAATTGTCATGTGTTTCAAATAGTTGTTAATAACCTTATCCTTCAGTTTTACATGTGTGTGAAGTAGATGTTTTTGAGCATCACAGATTCTGTGATGAATTCTCACATCTACTTAATACATGTTTAGTTGCGAATAATAGTCTCTGTTGAAGGTGCACCTCGATGGATTAGTTTTTTGAAACATTCTTAGTATTCTGTTGAATTGTCACATGTATAAAATAGTTGTTAATAACCTTTTCCTTCAGCTTTACATGTGTGCGAAGTAGATGTTTTTGAACATCACAGATTCTGTGATGAATTCTCACATCTACTTAATACATGATTTGATGCAATTAATAGTCCCTGTTGAAGGCGCACTTGGATGGATTAATTTTTTGAAACATTCTTAATATTCTGTTGAATTGTCATTTGTATCAAATAGTTGTCATTAACCTTATCGTTCAGTTTTATATGCGTGTGAAGTAGATGTTTTTGAGCATCACAGATTCCCTGATGATTTCTCACAACTACTTAATACATGTTTAGTTGCGAATAATAGTCTCTGTTGAAGGCGCACTTAGTTGGATTAGTTTTTTGAAACATTCTTAATATTCTGTTTAATTGTCACATGTATCAAATTGTTGTCAATAACCTTTTCGTTCAGTTTTATATGCGTGTGAAGTAGATGTTTTTGAACATCACAGATTCTGTGATGAATTCTCAGATCTACTTAATACATGTTTAGTTGCGAATAATAGCCTCTGTTGAAGGCGCACTTGGTTGGATTAGTTTTTTGAAGCATTCTTAATATTCTGTTGAATTGTCACATGTATAAAATAGTTGTCAATAACCTTTTCGTTCAGTTTTATATGCGTGTGAAGTAGATGTTTTTTGAACATCACAGATTCCGTGATGATTTCTCACAACTACTTAATACATGTTTAGTTGCGAATAATAGTCTCTGTTGAAGGTGCACCTCGATGGATTAGTTGTTGTAAACATTCTTAACATTCTGTTGAATTGTCACATGTTTCAAATAGTTGTCAATAACCTTTTCGTTCAGTTTTATATGTGTGTGAAGTAGATGTTTTTGAACATCACAGATTCTGTGATGAATTCTCACATCTACTTAATACATGTTTAGTTGCGAATAATAGTCTCTGTTGAAGGCGCACTTGGATGGATTAGTTGTTTTAAACATTCTTAATATTCTGTTGAATTGTCATATGTTTCAAATAGTTGTTAATAACCTTATCCTTCAGCTTTACATGTGTGTGAAGTAGATGTTTTTGAACATCACAGATTCTGTGATGAATTCTCACATCTACTTAATACATGTTTTGATGCAAATGATAGTCCCTGTTGAAGGCGCACTTGGATGGATTAATTTTTTGAAACATTCTTAATATTCTGTTGAATTGTCATTTGTATCAAATAGTTGTCATTAACCTTATCGTTCAGTTTTATATGCGTGTGAAGTAGATGTTTTTGAGCATCACAGATTCCCTGATGATTTCTCACAACTACTTAATACATGTTTAGTTGCGAATAATAGTCTCTGTTGAAGGCGCACTTAGTTGGATTAGTTTTTTGAAACATTCTTAATATTCTGTTTAATTGTCACATGTATCAAATTGTTGTCAATAACCTTTTCGTTCAATTTTATATGCGTGTGAAGTAGATGTTTTTGAACATCACAGATTCTGTGATGAATTCTCAGATCTACTTAATACATGTTTAGTTGCGAATAATAGCCTCTGTTGAAGGCGCACTTGGTTGGATTAGTTTTTTGAAGCATTCTTAATATTCTGTTGAATTGTCACATGTATAAAATAGTTGTCAATAACCTTTTCGTTCAGTTTTATATGCGTGTGAAGTAGATGTTTTTTGAACATCACAGATTCCGTGATGATTTCTCACAACTACTTAATACATGTTTAGTTGCGAATAATAGTCTCTGTTGAAGGCGCACTTGGATGGATTAGTTTTTTGAAACATTCTTAATATTCTGTTGAATTGTCACATGTATCAAATAGTTGTCTATAACCTTTTCGTTCAGTTTTATATGTGTGTGAAGTAGATGTTTTTGAACATCACAGATTCTGTGATGAATTCTCACATCTACTTAATACATGTTTTGTTGCGAATAATAGTCTCTGTTGAAGGCGCACTTGGATGGATTAGTTGTTTTAAACATTCTTAATATTCTGTTGAATTGTCATATGTTTCAAATAGTTGTTAATAACCTTATCCTTCAGTTTTACATGAGTGTGAAGTAGATGTTTTTGAGCATCACAGATTCTGTGATGAATTCTCACATCTACTTAATACATGTTTAGTTGCCAATAATAGTCTCTGTTGAAGGTGCACCTCGATGGATTAGTTGTTGTAAACATTCTTAACATTCTGTTGAATTGTCACATGTTTCAAATAGTTGTCAATAACCTTTTCGTTCAGTTTTATATGTGTGTGAAGTAGATGTTTTTGAACATCACAGATTCTGTGATGAATTCTCACATCTACTTAATACATGTTTTGATGCAAATGATAGTCTCTGTTGAAGGCGCACCTGCATGGATTACTTCCCTTAAACATTCTTAATATTCTGTTGAATTGTCACATGTTTCAAATAGTTGTCAATAACCTTTTCGTTCAGTTTTATATGTGTGTGAAGTAGATGTTTTTGAACATCACAGATTCTGTGATGAATTCTCACATCTACTTAATACATGTTTAGTTGCGAATAATAGTCTCTGTTGAAGGCGCACTTGGATGGATTAGTTGTTTTAAACATTCTTAATATTCTGTTGAATTGTCATATGTTTCAAATAGTTGTTAATAACCTTATCCTTCAGCTTTACATGTATGTGAAGTAGATGTTTTTGAACATCACAGATTCTGTGATGAATTCTCACATCTACTTAATACATGTTTTGATGCAAATGATAGTCTCTGTTGAAGGCGCACTTGCATGGATTACTTCCCTTAAACATTCTTAATATTCTGTTGAATTGTCACATGTATAAAATAGTTGTCAATAACCTTTTCTGTCATTTTTATATGTGTGTGAAGTAGATGTTTTTAAATATCACAGATTATGTGATGAATTCTCACATCTACTTAATACATGTTTAGTTGCGAATAATAGTCTCTGTTGAAGGCGCACTTGGTTGGATTAGTTTTTTGAAACATTCTTAATATTCTGTTGAATTGTCACATGTATAAAATAGTTGTCAATAACCTTTTCTGTCAGTTTTATATGTGTGTGAAGTAGATGTTTTTAAATATCACAGATTCTGTGATGAATTCTCACATCTACTTAATACGTGTTTAGTTGCGAATAATAGTCTCTGTTGAAGGTTTACTTGGATGGATTAGTTTTTTGAAACATTCTTAACATTCTGTTGAATTGTCACATGTTTCAAATAGTTGTTAATAACCTTATCCTTCAGTTTTATATGTGTGTGATGTAGATGTTTTGAACATCACAGATTCTATGATGAATTCTCACATCTACTTAATACATGTTTAGTTGCGAATAATAGTCTCTGTTGAAGGCGCACTTGGATGGATTAGTTGTTTTAAACATTCTTAACATTCTGTTGAATTGTCACATGTATAAAATAGTTGTTAATAACCTTATCCTTCAGTTTTACATGTGTGGGAAGTAGATGTTTTTGAACATCACAGATTCTGTGATGAATTCTCACATCTACTTAATACATGTTTTTTTGCAAATAATAGTCTATGTTGAAGGCGCACTTGCATGGATTAGTTCCCTTAAACATTCTTAATATTCTGTTGAATTGTCACATGTATCAAATAGTTGTCAATAACCTTTTCGTTCAGTTTTATATGTGTGTGAAGTAGATGTTTTTGAACATCACAGATTCTGTGATGAATTCTCACATCTACTTAATACATGTTTTGTTGCGAATAATAGTCTCTGTTGAAGGCGCACTTGGATGGATTAGTTGTTTTAAACATTCTTAATATTCCGTTGAATTGTCATGTGTTTCAAATAGTTGTTAATAACCTTATCCTTCAGTTTTACATGTGTGTGAAGTAGATGTTTTTGAGCATCACAGATTCTGTGATGAATTCTCACATCTACTTAATACATGTTTAGTTGCGAATAATAGTCTCTGTTGAAGGTGCACCTCGATGGATTAGTTTTTTGAAACATTCTTAGTATTCTGTTGAATTGTCACATGTATAAAATAGTTGTTAATAACCTTTTCCTTCAGCTTTACATGTGTGCGAAGTAGATGTTTTTGAACATCACAGATTCTGTGATGAATTCTCACATCTACTTAATACATGATTTGATGCAAATAATAGTCCCTGTTGAAGGCGCACTTGGATGGATTAATTTTTTGAAACATTCTTAATATTCTGTTGAATTGTCATTTGTATCAAATAGTTGTCATTAACCTTATCGTTCAGTTTTATATGCGTGTGAAGTAGATGTTTTTGAGCATCACAGATTCCCTGATGATTTCTCACAACTACTTAATACATGTTTAGTTGCGAATAATAGTCTCTGTTGAAGGCGCACTTAGTTGGATTAGTTTTTTGAAACATTCTTAATATTCTGTTTAATTGTCACATGTATCAAATTGTTGTCAATAACCTTTTCGTTCAATTTTATATGCGTGTGAAGTAGATGTTTTTGAACATCACAGATTCTGTGATGAATTCTCAGATCTAGTTAATACATGTTTAGTTGCGAATAATAGCCTCTGTTGAAGGCGCACTTGGTTGGATTAGTTTTTTGAAGCATTCTTAATATTCTGTTGAATTGTCACATGTATAAAATAGTTGTCAATAACCTTTTCGTTCAGTTTTATATGCGTGTGAAGTAGATGTTTTTTGAACATCACAGATTCCGTGATGATTTCTCACAACTACTTAATACATGTTTAGTTGCGAATAATAGTCTCTGTTGAAGGCGCACTTGGATGGATTAGTTTTTTGAAACATTCTTAATATTCTGTTGAATTGTCACATGTATCAAATAGTTTTCTATAACCTTTTCGTTCAGTTTTATATGTGTGTGAAGTAGATGTTTTTGAACATCACAGATTCTGTGATGAATTCTCACATCTACTTAATACATGTTTTGTTGCGAATAATAGTCTCTGTTGAAGGCGCACTTGGATGGATTAGTTGTTTTAAACATTCTTAATATTCTGTTGAATTGTCATATGTTTCAAATAGTTGTTAATAACCTTATCCTTCAGTTTTACATGAGTGTGAAGTAGATGTTTTTGAGCATCACAGATTCTGTGATGAATTCTCACATCTACTTAATACATGTTTAGTTGCGAATAATAGTCTCTGTTGAAGGTGCACCTCGATGGATTAGTTGTTGTAAACATTCTTAACATTCTGTTGAATTGTCACATGTTTCAAATAGTTGTCAATAACCTTTTCGTTCAGTTTTATATGTGTGTGAAGTAGATGTTTTTGAACATCACAGATTCTGTGATGAATTCTCACATCTACTTAATACATGTTTAGTTGCGAATAATAGTCTCTGTTGAAGGCGCACTTGGATGGATTAGTTGTTTTAAACATTCTTAATATTCTGTTGAATTGTCATATGTTTCAAATAGTTGTTAATAACCTTATCCTTCAGTTTTACATGTGTGTGAAGTAGATGTTTTTGAACATCACAGATTCTGTGATGAATTCTCACATCTACTTAATACATGTTTTGATGCAAATGATAGTCTCTGTTGAAGGCGCACTTGCATGGATTACTTCCCTTAAACATTCTTAATATTCTGTTGAATTGTCACATGTTTCAAATAGTTGTCAACAACCTTTTCGTTCAGTTTTATATGTGTGTGAAGTAGATGTTTTTGAACATCACAGATTCTGTGATGAATTCTCACATCTACTTAATACATGTTTAGTTGCGAATAATAGTCTCTGTTGAAGGCGCACTTGGATGGATTAGTTGTTTTAAACATTCTTAATATTCTGTTGAATTGTCATATGTTTCAAATAGTTGTTAATAACCTTATCCTTCAGCTTTACATGTATGTGAAGTAGATGTTTTTGAACATCACAGATTCTGTGATGAATTCTCACATCTACTTAATACATGTTTTGATGGAAATGATAGTCTCTGTTGAAGGCGCACTTGCATGGATTACTTCCCTTAAACATTCTTAATATTCTGTTGAATTGTCATATGTTTCAAATAGTTGTCAATAACCTTTTCGTTCAGTTTTATATGTGTGTGAAGTAGATGTTTTTGAACATCACAGATTCTGTGATGAATTCTCACATCTACTTAATACATGTTTAGTTGCGAATAATAGTCTCTGCTGAAGGCGCACTTGGTTGGATTAGTTTTTTGAAACATTCTTAATATTCTGTTGAATTGTCACATGTATAAAATAGTTGTCAATAACCTTTTCTGTCAGTTTTATATGTGTGTGAAGTAGATGTTTTTGAATATCACAGATTCTGTGATGAATTCTCACATCTACTTAATACGTGTTTAGTTGCGAATAATAGTCTCTGTTGAAGGTGCACTTGGATGGATTAGTTTTTTGAAACATTCTTAACATTCTGTTGAATTGTCACATGTTTCAAATAGTTGTTAATAACCTTTTCGTTCAGTTTTATATGTGTGTGAAGTAGATGTTTTTGAACATCACAGATTCTGTGATGAATTCTCACATCTACTTAATACATGTTTTGTTGCGAATAATAGTCTCTGTTGAAGGCGCACTTGGATGGATTAGTTGTTTTAAACATTCTTAATATTCTGTTGAATTGTCATGTGTTTCAAATAGTTGTTAATAACCTTATCCTTCAGTTTTACATGTGTGTGAAGTAGATATTTTTGAGCATCACAGATTCTGTGATGAATTCTCACATCTACTTAATACATGTTTAGTTGCGAATAATAGTCTCTGTTGAAGGTGCACTTGGATGGATTAGTTTTTTGAAACATTCTTAATATTCTGTTGAATTGTCACATGTATAAAATAGTTGTTAATAACCTTTTCCTTCAGCTTTACATGTGTGTGAAGTAGATGTTTTTGAACATCACAGATTCTGCGATGAATTCTCACATCTACTTAATACATGTTTTGATGCAAATAATAGTCCCTGTTGAAGGCGCACTTGGATGGATTAATTTTTTGAAACATTCTTAATATTCTGTTGAATTGTCATTTGTATCAAATAGTTGTCATTAACCTTTTTCGTTCAGTTTTATATGTGTGTGAAGTAGATGTTTTTCAACATCACAGATTCTGTGATGAAATCTCACATCTACTTAATACATGTTTTTATGCAAATAATAGTCTATGTTGAAGGCGCACTTGCATGGATTAGTTCCCTTAAACATTCTTGATATTCTGTTGAATTGTCACATGTATCAAATAGTTGTCAATAACCTTTTCGTTCAGTTTTATATGTGTGTGAAGTAGATGTTTTTGAACATCACAGATCCTGTGATGAATTCTCACATCTACTTAATACATGTTTAGTTGCGAATAATAGTCTCTGTTGAAGGCGCACTTGGATGGATTAGTTGTTTTAAACATTCTTAACATTCTGTTGAATTGTCACATGTATAAAATAGTTGTTAATAACCTTATCCTTCAGTTTTACATGTGTGTGAAGTAGATGTTTTTGAACATAACAGATTCTGTGATGAATTCTCACATCTACTTAATACATGTTTTTATGCAAATAATAGTCTATGTTGAAGGCGCACTTGCATGGATTAGTTCCCTTAAACATTCTTAATATTCTGTTGAATTGTCACATGTATCAAATAGTTGTCAATAACCTTTTCGTTCAGTTTTATATGTGTGTGAAGTAGATGTTTTTGAACATCACAGGTTCTGTGATGAATTCTCACATCTACTTAATACATGTTTTGTTGCGAATAATAGTCTCTGTTGAAGGCGCACTTGGATGGATTAGTTGTTTTAAACATTCTTAATATTCCGTTGAATTGTCATGTGTTTCAAATAGTTGTTAATAACCTTATCCTTCAGTTTTACATGTGTGTGAAGTAGATGTTTTTGAGCATCACAGATTCTGTGATGAATTCTCACATCTACTTAATACATGTTTAGTTGCGAATAATAGTCTCTGTTGAAGGTGCACCTCGATGGATTAGTTTTTTGAAACATTCTTAGTATTCTGTTGAATTGTCACATGTATAAAATAGTTGTTAATAACCTTTTCCTTCAGCTTTACATGTGTGCGAAGTAGATGTTTTTGAACATCACAGATTCTGTGATGAATTCTCACATCTACTTAATACATGATTTGATGCAATTAATAGTCCCTGTTGAAGGCGCACTTGGATGGATTAATTTTTTGAAACATTCTTAATATTCTGTTGAATTGTCATTTGTATCAAATAGTTGTCATTAACCTTATCGTTCAGTTTTATATGCGTGTGAAGTAGATGTTTTTGAGCATCACAGATTCCCTGATGATTTCTCACAACTACTTAATACATGTTTAGTTGCGAATAATAGTCTCTGTTGAAGGCGCACTTAGTTGGATTAGTTTTTTGAAACATTCTTAATATTCTGTTTAATTGTCACATGTATCAAATTGTTGTCAATAACCTTTTCGTTCAATTTTATATGCGTGTGAAGTAGATGTTTTTGAACATCACAGATTCTGTGATGAATTCTTAGATCTACTTAATACATGTTTAGTTGCGAATAATGGCCTCTGTTGAAGGCGCACTTGGTTGGATTAGTTTTTTGAAGCATTCTTAATATTCTGTTGAATTGTCACATGTATAAAATAGTTGTCAATAACCTTTTCGTTCAGTTTTATATGCGTGTGAAGTAGATGTTTTTTGAACATCACAGATTCCGTGATGATTTCTCACAACTACTTAATACATGTTTAGTTGCGAATAATAGTCTCTGTTGAAGGCGCACTTGGATGGATTAGTTTTTTGAAACATTCTTAATATTCTGTTGAATTGTCACATGTATCAAATAGTTGTCTATAACCTTTTCGTTAAGTTTTATATGTGTGTGAAGTAGATGTTTTTGAACATCACAGATTCTGTGATGAATTCTCACATCTACTTAATACATGTTTTGTTGCGAATAATAGTCTCTGTTGAAGGCGCACTTGGATGGATTAGTTGTTTTAAACATTCTTAATATTCTGTTGAATTGTCATATGTTTCAAATAGTTGTTAATAACCTTATCCTTCAGTTTTACATGAGTGTGAAGTAGATGTTTTTGAGCATCACAGATTCTGTGATGAATTCTCACATCTACTTAATACATGTTTAGTTGCGAATAATAGTCTCTGTTGAAGGTGCACCTCGATGGATTAGTTGTTGTAAACATTCTTAACATTCTGTTGAATTGTCACATGTTTCAAATTGTTGTCAATAACCTTTTCGTTCAGTTTTATATGTGTGTGAAGTAGATGTTTTTGAACATCACAGATTCTGTGATGAATTCTCACATCTACTTAATACATGTTTAGTTGCGAATAATAGTCTCTGTTGAAGGCGCACTTGGATGGATTAGTTGTTTTAAACATTCTTAATATTCTGTTGAATTGTCATATGTTTCAAATAGTTGTTAATAACCTTATCCTTCAGCTTTACATGTGTGTGAAGTAGATGTTTTTGAACATCACAGATTCTGTGATGAATTCTCACATCTACTTAATACATGTTTTGATGCAAATGATAGTCTCTGTTGAAGGCGCACTTGCATGGATTACTTCCCTTAAACATTCTTAATATTCTGTTGAATTGTCACATGTTTCAAATAGTTGTCAATAACCTTTTCGTTCAGTTTTATATGTGTGTGAAGTAGATGTTTTTGAACATCACAGATTCTGTGATGAATTCTCACATCTACTTAATACATGTTTAGTTGCGAATAATAGTCTCTGTTGAAGGCGCACTTGGATGGATTAGTTGTTTTAAACATTCTTAATATTCTGTTGAATTGTCATATGTTTCAAATAGTTGTTAATAACCTTATCCTTCAGCTTTACATGTATGTGAAGTAGATGTTTTTGAACATCACAGATTCTGTGATGAATTCTCACATCTACTTAATACATGTTTTGATGCAAATGATAGTCTCTGTTGAAGGCGCACTTGCATGGATTACTTCCCTTAAACATTCTTAATATTCTGTTGAATTGTCACATGTTTCAAATAGTTGTCAATAACCTTTTCGTTCAGTTTTATATGTGTGTGAAGTAGATGTTTTTGAACATCACAGATTCTGTGATGAATTCTCACATCTATTTAATACATGTTTAGTTGCGAATAATAGTCTCTGTTGAAGGCGCACTTGGTTGGATTAGTTTTTTGAAACATTCTTAATATTCTGTTGAATTGTCACATGTATAAAATAGTTGTCAATAACCTTTTCTGTCAGTTTTATATGTGTGTGAAGTAGATGTTTTTAAATATCACAGATTCTGTGATGAATTCTCACATCTACTTAATACATGTTTAGTTGCGAATAATAGTCTCTGTTGAAGGCGCACTTGGTTGGATTAGTTTTTTGAAACATTCTTAATATTCTGTTGAATTGTCACATGTATAAAATAGTTGTCAATAACCTTTTCTGTCAGTTTTATATGTGTGTGAAGTAGATGTTTTTAAATATCACAGATTCTGTGATGAATTCTCACATCTACTTAATACGTGTTTAGTTGCGAATAATAGTCTCTGTTGAAGGTGCACTTGGATGGATTAGTTTTTTGAAACATTCTTAACATTCTGTTGAATTGTCACATGTTTCAAATAGTTGTTAATAACCTTATCCTTCAGTTTTATATGTGTGTGATGTAGATGTTTTGAACATCACAGTTTCTATGATGAATTCTCACATCTACTTAATACATGTTTAGTTGCAAATAATAGTCTCTGTTGAAGGCGCACTTGGATGGATTAGTTGTTTTAAACATTCTTAACATTCTGTTGAATTGTCACATGTATAATATAGTTGTTAATAACCTTATCCTTCAGTTTTACATGTGTGGGAAGTAGATGTTTTTGAACATCACAGATTCTGTGATGAATTCTCACATCTACTTAATACATGTTTTTATGCAAATAATAGTCTATGTTGAAGGCGCACTTGCATGGATTAGTTCCCTTAAACATTCTTAATATTCTGTTGAATTGTCACATGTATCAAATAGTTGTCAATAACCTTTTCGTTCAGTTTTATATGTGTGTGAAGTAGATGTTTTTGAACATCAAAGATTCTGTGATGAATTCTCACATCTACTTAATACATGTTTTGTTGCGAATAATTGTCTCTGTTGAAGGCGCACTTGGATGGATTAGTTGTTTTAAACATTCTTAATATTCCGTTGAATTGTCATGTGTTTCAAATAGTTGTTAATAACCTTATCCTTCAGTTTTACATGTGTGTGAAGTAGATGTTTTTGAGCATCACAGATTCTGTGATGAATTCTCACATCTACTTAATACATGTTTAGTTGCGAATAATAGTCTCTGTTGAAGGTGCACCTCGATGGATTAGTTTTTTGAAACATTCTTAGTATTCTGTTGAATTGTCACATGTATAAAATAGTTGTTAATAACCTTTTCCTTCAGCTTTACATGTGTGCGAAGTAGATGTTTTTGAACATCACAGATTCTGTGATGAATTCTCACATCTACTTAATACATGATTTGATGCAAATAATAGTCCCTGTTGAAGGCGCACTTGGATGGATTAATTTTTTGAAACATTCTTAATATTCTGTTGAATTGTCATTTGTATCAAATAGTTGTCATTAACCTTATCGTTCAGTTTTATATGCGTGTGAAGTAGATGTTTTTGAGCATCACGGATTCCCTGATGATTTCTCACAACTACTTAATACATGTTTAGTTGCGAATAATAGTCTCTGTTGAAGGCGCACTTAGTTGGATTAGTTTTTTGAAACATTCTTAATATTCTGTTTAATTGTCACATGTATCAAATTGTTGTCAATAACCTTTTCGTTCAATTTTATATGCGTGTGAAGTAGATGTTTTTGAACATCACAGATTCTGTGATGAATTCTCAGATCTACTTAATACATGTTTAGTTGCGAATAATAGCCTCTGTTGAAGGCGCACTTGGTTGGATTAGTTTTTTGAAGCATTCTTAATATTCTGTTGAATTGTCACATGTATAAAATAGTTGTCAATAACCTTTTCGTTCAGTTTTATATGCGTGTGAAGTAGATGTTTTTTGAACATCACAGATTCCGTGATGATTTCTCACAACTACTTAATACATGTTTAGTTGCGAATAATAGTCTCTGTTGAAGGCGCACTTGGATGGATTAGTTTTTTGAAACATTCTTAATATTCTGTTGAATTGTCACATGTATCAAATAGTTTTCTATAACCTTTTCGTTCAGTTTTATATGTGTGTGAAGTAGATGTTTTTGAACATCACAGATTCTGTGATGAATTCTCACATCTACTTAATACATGTTTTGTTGCGAATAATAGCCTCTGTTGAAGGCGCACTTGGATGGATTAGTTGTTTTAAACATTCTTAATATTCTGTTGAATTGTCATATGTTTCAAATAGTTGTTAATAACCTTATCCTTCAGTTTTACATGAGTGTGAAGTAGATGTTTTTGAGCATCACAGATTCTGTGATGAATTCTCACATCTACTTAATACATGTTTAGTTGCGAATAATAGTCTCTGTTGAAGGTGCACCTCGATGGATTAGTTGTTGTAAACATTCTTAACATTCTGTTGAATTGTCACATGTTTCAAATAGTTGTCAATAACCTTTTCGTTCAGTTTTATATGTGTGTGAAGTAGATGTTTTTGAACATCACAGATTCTGTGATGAATTCTCACATCTACTTAATACATGTTTAGTTGCGAATAATAGTCTCTGTTGAAGGCGCACTTGGATGGATTAGTTGTTTAAAACATTCTTAATATTCTGTTGAATTGTCATATGTTTCAAATAGTTGTTAATAACCTTATCCTTCAGTTTTACATGAGTGTGAAGTAGATGTTTTTGAGCATCACAGATTCTGTGATGAATTCTCACATCTACTTAATACATGTTTAGTTGCGAATAATAGTCTCTGTTGAAGGTGCACCTCGATGGATTAGTTGTTGTAAACATTCTTAACATTCTGTTGAATTGTCACATGTTTCAAATAGTTGTCAATAACCTTTTCGTTCAGTTTTATATGTGTGTGAAGTAGATGTTTTTGAACATCACAGATTCTGTGATGAATTCTCACATCTACTTAATACATGTTTAGTTGCGAATAATAGTCTCTGTTGAAGGCGCACTTGGATGGATTAGTTGTTTTAAACATTCTTAATATTCTGTTGAATTGTCATATGTTTCAAATAGTTGTTAATAACCTTATCCTTCAGTTTTACATGTGTGTGAAGTAGATGTTTTTGAACATCACAGATTCTGTGATGAATTCTCACATCTACTTAATACATGTTTTTATGCAAATAATAGTCTATGTTGAAGGCGCACTTGCATGGATTAGTTCCCTTAAACATTCTTAATATTCTGTTGAATTGTCACATGTATCAAATAGTTGTCAATAACCTTTTCGTTCAGTTTTATATGTGTGTGAAGTAGATGTTTTTGAACATCAAAGATTCTGTGATGAATTCTCACATCTACTTAATACATGTTTTGTTGCGAATAATTGTCTCTGTTGAAGGCGCACTTGGATGGATTAGTTGTTTTAAACATTCTTAATATTCCGTTGAATTGTCATGTGTTTCAAATAGTTGTTAATAACCTTATCCTTCAGTTTTACATGTGTGTGAAGTAGATGTTTTTGAGCATCACAGATTCTGTGATGAATTCTCACATCTACTTAATACATGTTTAGTTGCGAATAATAGTCTCTGTTGAAGGTGCACCTCGATGGATTAGTTTTTTGAAACATTCTTAGTATTCTGTTGAATTGTCACATGTATAAAATAGTTGTTAATAACCTTTTCCTTCAGCTTTACATGTGTGCGAAGTAGATGTTTTTGAACATCACAGATTCTGTGATGAATTCTCACATCTACTTAATACATGATTTGATGCAAATAATAGTCCCTGTTGAAGGCGCACTTGGATGGATTAATTTTTTGAAACATTCTTAATATTCTGTTGAATTGTCATTTGTATCAAATAGTTGTCATTAACCTTATCGTTCAGTTTTATATGCGTGTGAAGTAGATGTTTTTGAGCATCACGGATTCCCTGATGATTTCTCACAACTACTTAATACATGTTTAGTTGCGAATAATAGTCTCTGTTGAAGGCGCACTTAGTTGGATTAGTTTTTTGAAACATTCTTAATATTCTGTTTAATTGTCACATGTATCAAATTGTTGTCAATAACCTTTTCGTTCAATTTTATATGCGTGTGAAGTAGATGTTTTTGAACATCACAGATTCTGTGATGAATTCTCAGATCTACTTAATACATGTTTAGTTGCGAATAATAGCCTCTGTTGAAGGCGCACTTGGTTGGATTAGTTTTTTGAAGCATTCTTAATATTCTGTTGAATTGTCACATGTATAAAATAGTTGTCAATAACCTTTTCGTTCAGTTTTATATGCGTGTGAAGTAGATGTTTTTTGAACATCACAGATTCCGTGATGATTTCTCACAACTACTTAATACATGTTTAGTTGCGAATAATAGTCTCTGTTGAAGGCGCACTTGGATGGATTAGTTTTTTGAAACATTCTTAATATTCTGTTGAATTGTCACATGTATCAAATAGTTTTCTATAACCTTTTCGTTCAGTTTTATATGTGTGTGAAGTAGATGTTTTTGAACATCACAGATTCTGTGATGAATTCTCACATCTACTTAATACATGTTTTGTTGCGAATAATAGTCTCTGTTGAAGGCGCACTTGGATGGATTAGTTGTTTTAAACATTCTTAATATTCTGTTGAATTGTCATATGTTTCAAATAGTTGTTAATAACCTTATCCTTCAGTTTTACATGAGTGTGAAGTAGATGTTTTTGAGCATCACAGATTCTGTGATGAATTCTCACATCTACTTAATACATGTTTAGTTGAGAATAATAGTCTCTGTTGAAGGTGCACCTCGATGGATTAGTTGTTGTAAACATTCTTAACATTCTGTTGAATTGTCACATGTTTCAAATAGTTGTCAATAACCTTTTCGTTCAGTTTTATATGTGTGTGAAGTAGATGTTTTTGAACATCACAGATTCTGTGATGAATTCTCACATCTACTTAATACATGTTTAGTTGCGAATAATAGTCTCTGTTGAAGGCGCACTTGGATGGATTAGTTGTTTTAAACATTCTTAATATTCTGTTGAATTGTCATATGTTTCAAATAGTTGTTAATAACCTTATCCTTCAGTTTTACATGTGTGTGAAGTAGATGTTTTTGAACATCACAGATTCTGTGATGAATTCTCACATCTACTTAATACATGTTTTGATGCAAATGATAGTCTCTGTTGAAGGCGCACTTGCATGGATTACTTCCCTTAAACATTCTTAATATTCTGTTGAATTGTCACATGTTTCAAATAGTTGTCAACAACCTTTTCGTTCAGTTTTATATGTGTGTGAAGTAGATGTTTTTGAACATCACAGATTCTGTGATGAATTCTCACATCTACTTAATACATGTTTAGTTGCGAATAATAGTCTCTGTTGAAGGCGCACTTTGATGGATTAGTTGTTTTAAACATTCTTAATATTCTGTTAAATTGTCATATGTTTCAAATAGTTGTTAATAACCTTTTCGTTCAGTTTTATATGTGTGTGAAGTAGATGTTTTTGAACATCACAGATTCTGTGATGAATTCTCACATCTACTTAATACATGTTTAGTTGCGAATAATAGTCTCTGTTGAAGGCGCACTTGGATGGATTAGTTTTTTGAAGCATTCTTAATATTCTGTTGAATTGTCACATGTATAAAATAGTTGTCAATAACCTTTTCGTTCAGTTTTATATGCGTGTGAAGTAGATGTTTTTTGAACATCACAGATTCCGTGATGATTTCTCACAACTACTTAATACATGTTTAGTTGCGAATAATAGTCTCTGTTGAAGGCGCACTTGGATGGATTAGTTTTTTGAAACATTCTTAATATTCTGTTGAATTGTCACATGTATCAAATAGTTTTCTATAACCTTTTCGTTCAGTTTTATATGTGTGTGAAGTAGATGTTTTTGAACATCACAGATTCTGTGATGAATTCTCACATCTACTTAATACATGTTTAGTTGCGAATAATAGTCTCTGTTGAAGGTGCACCTCGATGGATTAGTTGTTGTAAACATTCTTAACATTCTGTTGAATTGTCACATGTTTCAAATTGTTGTCAATAACCTTTTCGTTCAGTTTTATATGTGTGTGAAGTAGATGTTTTTGAACATCACAGATTCTGTGATGAATTCTCACATCTACTTAATACATGTTTAGTTGCGAATAATAGTCTCTGTTGAAGGCGCACTTGGATGGATTAGTTGTTTTAAACATTCTTAATATTCTGTTGAATTGTCATATGTTTCAAATAGTTGTTAATAACCTTATCCTTCAGCTTTACATGTGTGTGAAGTAGATGTTTTTGAACATCACAGATTCTGTGATGAATTCTCACATCTACTTAATACATGTTTTGATGCAAATGATAGTCTCTGTTGAAGGCGCACTTGCATGGATTACTTCCCTTAAACATTCTTAATATTCTGTTGAATTGTCACATGTTTCAAATAGTTGTCAATAACCTTTTCGTTCAGTTTTATATGTGTGTGAAGTAGATGTTTTTGAACATCACAGATTCTGTGATGAATTCTCACATCTACTTAATACATGTTTAGTTGCGAATAATAGTCTCTGTTGAAGGCGCACTTGGATGGATTAGTTGTTTTAAACATTCTTAATATTCTGTTGAATTGTCATATGTTTCAAATAGTTGTTAATAACCTTATCCTTCAGCTTTACATGTATGTGAAGTAGATGTTTTTGAACATCACAGATTCTGTGATGAATTCTCACATCTACTTAATACATGTTTTGATGCAAATGATAGTCTCTGTTGAAGGCGCACTTGCATGGATTACTTCCCTTAAACATTCTTAATATTCTGTTGAATTGTCACATGTTTCAAATAGTTGTCAATAACCTTTTCGTTCAGTTTTATATGTGTGTGAAGTAGATGTTTTTGAACATCACAGATTCTGTGATGAATTCTCACATCTATTTAATACATGTTTAGTTGCGAATAATAGTCTCTGTTGAAGGCGCACTTGGTTGGATTAGTTTTTTGAAACATTCTTAATATTCTGTTGAATTGTCACATGTATAAAATAGTTGTCAATAACCTTTTCTGTCAGTTTTATATGTGTGTGAAGTAGATGTTTTTAAATATCACAGATTCTGTGATGAATTCTCACATCTACTTAATACATGTTTAGTTGCGAATAATAGTCTCTGTTGAAGGCGCACTTGGTTGGATTAGTTTTTTGAAACATTCTTAATATTCTGTTGAATTGTCACATGTATAAAATAGTTGTCAATAACCTTTTCTGTCAGTTTTATATGTGTGTGAAGTAGATGTTTTTAAATATCACAGATTCTGTGATGAATTCTCACATCTACTTAATACGTGTTTAGTTGCGAATAATAGTCTCTGTTGAAGGTGCACTTGGATGGATTAGTTTTTTGAAACATTCTTAACATTCTGTTGAATTGTCACATGTTTCAAATAGTTGTTAATAACCTTATCCTTCAGTTTTATATGTGTGTGATGTAGATGTTTTGAACATCACAGTTTCTATGATGAATTCTCACATCTACTTAATACATGTTTAGTTGCAAATAATAGTCTCTGTTGAAGGCGCACTTGGATGGATTAGTTGTTTTAAACATTCTTAACATTCTGTTGAATTGTCACATGTATAATATAGTTGTTAATAACCTTATCCTTCAGTTTTACATGTGTGGGAAGTAGATGTTTTTGAACATCACAGATTCTGTGATGAATTCTCACATCTACTTAATACATGTTTTTATGCAAATAATAGTCTATGTTGAAGGCGCACTTGCATGGATTAGTTCCCTTAAACATTCTTAATATTCTGTTGAATTGTCACATGTATCAAATAGTTGTCAATAACCTTTTCGTTCAGTTTTATATGTGTGTGAAGTAGATGTTTTTGAACATCAAAGATTCTGTGATGAATTCTCACATCTACTTAATACATGTTTTGTTGCGAATAATTGTCTCTGTTGAAGGCGCACTTGGATGGATTTGTTGTTTTAAACATTCTTAATATTCCGTTGAATTGTCATGTGTTTCAAATAGTTGTTAATAACCTTATCCTTCAGTTTTACATGTGTGTGAAGTAGATGTTTTTGAGCATCACAGATTCTGTGATGAATTCTCACATCTACTTAATACATGTTTAGTTGCGAATAATAGTCTCTGTTGAAGGTGCACCTCGATGGATTAGTTTTTTGAAACATTCTTAGTATTCTGTTGAATTGTCACATGTATAAAATAGTTGTTAATAACCTTTTCCTTCAGCTTTACATGTGTGCGAAGTAGATGTTTTTGAACATCACAGATTCTGTGATGAATTCTCACATCTACTTAATACATGATTTGATGCAAATAATAGTCCCTGTTGAAGGCGCACTTGGATGGATTAATTTTTTGAAACATTCTTAATATTCTGTTGAATTGTCATTTGTATCAAATAGTTGTCATTAACCTTATCGTTCAGTTTTATATGCGTGTGAAGTAGATGTTTTTGAGCATCACGGATTCCCTGATGATTTCTCACAACTACTTAATACATGTTTAGTTGCGAATAATAGTCTCTGTTGAAGGCGCACTTAGTTGGATTAGTTTTTTGAAACATTCTTAATATTCTGTTTAATTGTCACATGTATCAAATTGTTGTCAATAACCTTTTCGTTCAATTTTATATGCGTGTGAAGTAGATGTTTTTGAACATCACAGATTCTGTGATGAATTCTCAGATCTACTTAATACATGTTTAGTTGCGAATAATAGCCTCTGTTGAAGGCGCACTTGGTTGGATTAGTTTTTTGAAGCATTCTTAATATTCTGTTGAATTGTCACATGTATAAAATAGTTGTCAATAACCTTTTCGTTCAGTTTTATATGCGTGTGAAGTAGATGTTTTTTGAACATCACAGATTCCGTGATGATTTCTCACAACTACTTAATACATGTTTAGTTGCGAATAATAGTCTCTGTTGAAGGCGCACTTGGATGGATTAGTTTTTTGAAACATTCTTAATATTCTGTTGAATTGTCACATGTATCAAATAGTTTTCTATAACCTTTTCGTTCAGTTTTATATGTGTGTGAAGTAGATGTTTTTGAACATCACAGATTCTGTGATGAATTCTCACATCTACTTAATACATGTTTTGTTGCGAATAATAGCCTCTGTTGAAGGCGCACTTGGATGGATTAGTTGTTTTAAACATTCTTAATATTCTGTTGAATTGTCATATGTTTCAAATAGTTGTTAATAACCTTATCCTTCAGTTTTACATGAGTGTGAAGTAGATGTTTTTGAGCATCACAGATTCTGTGATGAATTCTCACATCTACTTAATACATGTTTAGTTGCGAATAATAGTCTCTGTTGAAGGTGCACCTCGATGGATTAGTTGTTGTAAACATTCTTAACATTCTGTTGAATTGTCACATGTTTCAAATAGTTGTCAATAACCTTTTCGTTCAGTTTTATATGTGTGTGAAGTAGATGTTTTTGAACATCACAGATTCTGTGATGAATTCTCACATCTACTTAATACATGTTTAGTTGCGAATAATAGTCTCTGTTGAAGGCGCACTTGGATGGATTAGTTGTTTAAAACATTCTTAATATTCTGTTGAATTGTCATATGTTTCAAATAGTTGTTAATAACCTTATCCTTCAGTTTTACATGAGTGTGAAGTAGATGTTTTTGAGCATCACAGATTCTGTGATGAATTCTCACATCTACTTAATACATGTTTAGTTGCGAATAATAGTCTCTGTTGAAGGTGCACCTCGATGGATTAGTTGTTGTAAACATTCTTAACATTCTGTTGAATTGTCACATGTTTCAAATAGTTGTCAATAACCTTTTCGTTCAGTTTTATATGTGTGTGAAGTAGATGTTTTTGAACATCACAGATTCTGTGATGAATTCTCACATCTACTTAATACATGTTTAGTTGCGAATAATAGTCTCTGTTGAAGGCGCACTTGGATGGATTAGTTGTTTTAAACATTCTTAATATTCTGTTGAATTGTCATATGTTTCAAATAGTTGTTAATAACCTTATCCTTCAGTTTTACATGTGTGTGAAGTAGATGTTTTTGAACATCACAGATTCTGTGATGAATTCTCACATCTACTTAATACATGTTTTTATGCAAATAATAGTCTATGTTGAAGGCGCACTTGCATGGATTAGTTCCCTTAAACATTCTTAATATTCTGTTGAATTGTCACATGTATCAAATAGTTGTCAATAACCTTTTCGTTCAGTTTTATATGTGTGTGAAGTAGATGTTTTTGAACATCAAAGATTCTGTGATGAATTCTCACATCTACTTAATACATGTTTTGTTGCGAATAATTGTCTCTGTTGAAGGCGCACTTGGATGGATTAGTTGTTTTAAACATTCTTAATATTCCGTTGAATTGTCATGTGTTTCAAATAGTTGTTAATAACCTTATCCTTCAGTTTTACATGTGTGTGAAGTAGATGTTTTTGAGCATCACAGATTCTGTGATGAATTCTCACATCTACTTAATACATGTTTAGTTGCGAATAATAGTCTCTGTTGAAGGTGCACCTCGATGGATTAGTTTTTTGAAACATTCTTAGTATTCTGTTGAATTGTCACATGTATAAAATAGTTGTTAATAACCTTTTCCTTCAGCTTTACATGTGTGCGAAGTAGATGTTTTTGAACATCACAGATTCTGTGATGAATTCTCACATCTACTTAATACATGATTTGATGCAAATAATAGTCCCTGTTGAAGGCGCACTTGGATGGATTAATTTTTTGAAACATTCTTAATATTCTGTTGAATTGTCATTTGTATCAAATAGTTGTCATTAACCTTATCGTTCAGTTTTATATGCGTGTGAAGTAGATGTTTTTGAGCATCACGGATTCCCTGATGATTTCTCACAACTACTTAATACATGTTTAGTTGCGAATAATAGTCTCTGTTGAAGGCGCACTTAGTTGGATTAGTTTTTTGAAACATTCTTAATATTCTGTTTAATTGTCACATGTATCAAATTGTTGTCAATAACCTTTTCGTTCAATTTTATATGCGTGTGAAGTAGATGTTTTTGAACATCACAGATTCTGTGATGAATTCTCAGATCTACTTAATACATGTTTAGTTGCGAATAATAGCCTCTGTTGAAGGCGCACTTGGTTGGATTAGTTTTTTGAAGCATTCTTAATATTCTGTTGAATTGTCACATGTATAAAATAGTTGTCAATAACCTTTTCGTTCAGTTTTATATGCGTGTGAAGTAGATGTTTTTTGAACATCACAGATTCCGTGATGATTTCTCACAACTACTTAATACATGTTTAGTTGCGAATAATAGTCTCTGTTGAAGGCGCACTTGGATGGATTAGTTTTTTGAAACATTCTTAATATTCTGTTGAATTGTCACATGTATCAAATAGTTTTCTATAACCTTTTCGTTCAGTTTTATATGTGTGTGAAGTAGATGTTTTTGAACATCACAGATTCTGTGATGAATTCTCACATCTACTTAATACATGTTTTGTTGCGAATAATAGTCTCTGTTGAAGGCGCACTTGGATGGATTAGTTGTTTTAAACATTCTTAATATTCTGTTGAATTGTCATATGTTTCAAATAGTTGTTAATAACCTTATCCTTCAGTTTTACATGAGTGTGAAGTAGATGTTTTTGAGCATCACAGATTCTGTGATGAATTCTCACATCTACTTAATACATGTTTAGTTGAGAATAATAGTCTCTGTTGAAGGTGCACCTCGATGGATTAGTTGTTGTAAACATTCTTAACATTCTGTTGAATTGTCACATGTTTCAAATAGTTGTCAATAACCTTTTCGTTCAGTTTTATATGTGTGTGAAGTAGATGTTTTTGAACATCACAGATTCTGTGATGAATTCTCACATCTACTTAATACATGTTTAGTTGCGAATAATAGTCTCTGTTGAAGGCGCACTTGGATGGATTAGTTGTTTTAAACATTCTTAATATTCTGTTGAATTGTCATATGTTTCAAATAGTTGTTAATAACCTTATCCTTCAGTTTTACATGTGTGTGAAGTAGATGTTTTTGAACATCACAGATTCTGTGATGAATTCTCACATCTACTTAATACATGTTTTGATGCAAATGATAGTCTCTGTTGAAGGCGCACTTGCATGGATTACTTCCCTTAAACATTCTTAATATTCTGTTGAATTGTCACATGTTTCAAATAGTTGTCAACAACCTTTTCGTTCAGTTTTATATGTGTGTGAAGTAGATGTTTTTGAACATCACAGATTCTGTGATGAATTCTCACATCTACTTAATACATGTTTAGTTGCGAATAATAGTCTCTGTTGAAGGCGCACTTTGATGGATTAGTTGTTTTAAACATTCTTAATATTCTGTTAAATTGTCATATGTTTCAAATAGTTGTTAATAACCTTATCCTTCAGTTTTACATGTGTGTGAAGTAGATGTTTTTGAACATCACAGATTCTGTGATGAATTCTCACATCTACTTAATACATGTTTTGATGCAAATGATAGTCTCTGTTGAAGGCGCACTTGCATGGATTACTTCCCTTAAACATTCTTAATATTCTGTTGAATTGTCACATGTATAAAATAGTTGTCAATAACCTTTTCGTTCAGTTTTATATGCGTGTGAAGTAGATGTTTTTTGAACATCACAGATTCCGTGATGATTTCTCACAACTACTTAATACATGTTTAGTTGCGAATAATAGTCTCTGTTGAAGGCGCACTTGGATGGATTAGTTTGTTGAAACATTCTTAATATTCTGTTGAATTGTCACATGTATCAAATAGTTTTCTATAACCTTTTCGTTCAGTTTTATATGTGTGTGAAGTAGATGTTTTTGAACATCACAGATTCTGTGATGAATTCTCACATCTACTTAATACATGTTTTGTTGCGAATAATAGTCTCTGTTGAAGGCGCACTTGGATGGATTAGTTGTTTTAAACATTCTTAATATTCTGTTGAATTGTCATATGTTTCAAATAGTTGTTAATAACCTTATCCTTCAGTTTTACATGAGTGTGAAGTAGATGTTTTTGAGCATCACAGATTCTGTGATGAATTCTCACATCTACTTAATACATGTTTAGTTGCGAATAATAGTCTCTGTTGAAGGTGCACCTCGATGGATTAGTTGTTGTAAACATTCTTAACATTCTGTTGAATTGTCACATGTTTCAAATAGTTGTCAAAAACCTTTTCGTTCAGTTTTATATGTGTGTGAAGTAGATGTTTTTGAACATCACAGATTCTGTGATGAATTCTCACATCTACTTAATACATGTTTAGTTGCGAATAATAGTCTCTGTTGAAGGCGCACTTGGATGGATTAGTTGTTTTAAACATTCTTAATATTCTGTTGAATTGTCATATGTTTCAAATAGTTGTTAATAACCTTATCCTTCAGCTTTACATGTGTGTGAAGTAGATGTTTTTGAACATCACAGATTCTGTGATGAATTCTCACATCTACTTAATACATGTTTTGATGCAAATGATAGTCCCTGTTGAAGGCGCACTTGGATGGATTAATTTTTTGAAACATTCTTAATATTCTGTTGAATTGTCATTTGTATCAAATAGTTGTCATTAACCTTATCGTTCAGTTTTATATGCGTGTGAAGTAGATGTTTTTGAGCATCACAGATTCCCTGATGATTTCTCACAACTACTTAATACATGTTTAGTTGCGAATAATAGTCTCTGTTGAAGGCGCACTTAGTTGGATTAGTTTTTTGAAACATTCTTAATATTCTGTTTAATTGTCACATGTATCAAATTGTTGTCAATAACCTTTTCGTTCAATTTTATATGCGTGTGAAGTAGATGTTTTTGAACATCACAGATTCTGTGATGAATTCTCAGATCTACTTAATACATGTTTAGTTGCGAATAATAGCCTCTGTTGAAGGCGCACTTGGTTGGATTAGTTTTTTGAAGCATTCTTAATATTCTGTTGAATTGTCACATGTATAAAATAGTTGTCAATAACCTTTTCGTTCAGTTTTATATGCGTGTGAAGTAGATGTTTTTTGAACATCACAGATTCCGTGATGATTTCTCACAACTACTTAATACATGTTTAGTTGCGAATAATAGTCTCTGTTGAAGGCGCACTTGGATGGATTAGTTTTTTGAAACATTCTTAATATTCTGTTGAATTGTCACATGTATCAAATAGTTGTCTATAACCTTTTCGTTCAGTTTTATATGTGTGTGAAGTAGATGTTTTTGAACATCACAGATTCTGTGATGAATTCTCACATCTACTTAATACATGTTTTGTTGCGAATAATAGTCTCTGTTGAAGGCGCACTTGGATGGATTAGTTGTTTTAAACATTCTTAATATTCTGTTGAATTGTCATATGTTTCAAATAGTTGTTAATAACCTTATCCTTCAGTTTTACATGAGTGTGAAGTAGATGTTTTTGAGCATCACAGATTCTGTGATGAATTCTCACATCTACTTAATACATGTTTAGTTGCGAATAATAGTCTCTGTTGAAGGTGCACCTCGATGGATTAGTTGTTGTAAACATTCTTAACATTCTGTTGAATTGTCACATGTTTCAAATAGTTGTCAATAACCTTTTCGTTCAGTTTTATATGTGTGTGAAGTAGATGTTTTTGAACATCACAGATTCTGTGATGAATTCTCACATCTACTTAATACATGTTTTGATGCAAATGATAGTCTCTGTTGAAGGCACACCTGCATGGATTACTTCCCTTAAACATTCTTAATATTCTGTTGAATTGTCACATGTTTCAAATAGTTGTCAATAACCTTTTCGTTCAGTTTTATATGTGTGAAGTAGATGTTTTTGAACATCACAGATTCTGTGATGAATTCTCACATCTACTTAATACATGTTTAGTTGCGAATAATAGTCTCTGTTGAAGGCGCACTTGGATGGATTAGTTGTTTTAAACATTCTTAATATTCTGTTGAATTGTCATATGTTTCAAATAGTTGTTAATAACCTTATCCTTCAGCTTTACATGTATGTGAAGTAGATGTTTTTGAACATCACAGATTCTGTGATGAATTCTCACATCTACTTAATACATGTTTTGATGCAAATGATAGTCTCTGTTGAAGGCGCACTTGCATGGATTACTTCCCTTAAACATTCTTAATATTCTGTTGAATTGTCACATGTATAAAATAGTTGTCAATAACCTTTTCTGTCAGTTTTATATGTGTGTGAAGTAGATGTTTTTAAATATCACAGATTCTGTGATGAATTCTCACATCTACTTAATACATGTTTAGTTGCGAATAATAGTCTCTGTTGAAGGCGCACTTGGTTGGATTAGTTTTTTGAAACATTCTTAATATTCTGTTGAATTGTCACATGTATAAAATAGTTGTCAATAACCTTTTCTGTCAGTTTTATATGTGTGTGAAGTAGATGTTTTTAAATATCACAGATTCTGTGATGAATTCTCACATCTACTTAATACGTGTTTAGTTGCGAATAATAGTCTCTGTTGAAGGTTTACTTGGATGGATTAGTTTTTTGAAACATTCTTAACATTCTGTTGAATTGTCACATGTTTCAAATAGTTGTTAATAACCTTATCCTTCAGTTTTATATGTGTGTGATGTAGATGTTTTGAACATCACAGATTCTATGATGAATTCTCACATCTACTTAATACATGTTTAGTTGCGAATAATAGTCTCTGTTGAAGGCGCACTTGGATGGATTAGTCGTTTTAAACATTCTTAACATTCTGTTGAATTGTCACATGTATAAAATAGTTGTTAATAACCTTATCCTTCAGTTTTACATGTGTGGGAAGTAGATGTTTTTGAACATCACAGATTCTGTGATGAATTCTCACATCTACTTAATACATGTTTTTTTGCAAATAATAGTCTATGTTGAAGGCGCACTTGCATGGATTAGTTCCCTTAAACATTCTTAATATTCTGTTGAATTGTCACATGTATCAAATAGTTGTCAATAACCTTTTCGTTCAGTTTTATATGTGTGTGAAGTAGATGTTTTTGAACATCACAGATTCTGTGATGAATTCTCACATCTACTTAATACATGTTTTGTTGCGAATAATAGTCTCTGTTGAAGGCGCACTTGGATGGATTAGTTGTTTTAAACATTCTTAATATTCCGTTGAATTGTCATGTGTTTCAAATAGTTGTTAATAACCTTATCCTTCAGTTTTACATGTGTGTGAAGTAGATGTTTTTGAGCATCACAGATTCTGTGATGAATTCTCACATCTACTTAATACATGTTTAGTTGCGAATAATAGTCTCTGTTGAAGGTGCACCTCGATGGATTAGTTTTTTGAAACATTCTTAGTATTCTGTTGAATTGTCACATGTATAAAATAGTTGTTAATAACCTTTTCCTTCAGCTTTACATGTGTGCGAAGTAGATGTTTTTGAACATCACAGATTCTGTGATGAATTCTCACATCTACTTAATACATGATTTGATGCAAATAATAGTCCCTGTTGAAGGCGCACTTGGATGGATTAATTTTTTGAAACATTCTTAATATTCTGTTGAATTGTCATTTGTATCAAATAGTTGTCATTAACCTTATCGTTCAGTTTTATATGCGTGTGAAGTAGATGTTTTTGAGCATCACAGATTCCCTGATGATTTCTCACAACTACTTAATACATGTTTAGTTGCGAATAATAGTCTCTGTTGAAGGCGCACTTAGTTGGATTAGTTTTTTGAAACATTCTTAATATTCTGTTTAATTGTCACATGTATCAAATTGTTGTCAATAACCTTTTCGTTCAATTTTATATGCGTGTGAAGTAGATGTTTTTGAACATCACAGATTCTGTGATGAATTCTCAGATCTAGTTAATACATGTTTAGTTGCGAATAATAGCCTCTGTTGAAGGCGCACTTGGTTGGATTAGTTTTTTGAAGCATTCTTAATATTCTGTTGAATTGTCACATGTATAAAATAGTTGTCAATAACCTTTTCGTTCAGTTTTATATGCGTGTGAAGTAGATGTTTTTTGAACATCACAGATTCCGTGATGATTTCTCACAACTACTTAATACATGTTTAGTTGCGAATAATAGTCTCTGTTGAAGGCGCACTTGGATGGATTAGTTTTTTGAAACATTCTTAATATTCTGTTGAATTGTCACATGTATCAAATAGTTTTCTATAACCTTTTCGTTCAGTTTTATATGTGTGTGAAGTAGATGTTTTTGAACATCACAGATTCTGTGATGAATTCTCACATCTACTTAATACATGTTTTGTTGCGAATAATAGTCTCTGTTGAAGGCGCACTTGGATGGATTAGTTGTTTTAAACATTCTTAATATTCTGTTGAATTGTCATATGTTTCAAATAGTTGTTAATAACCTTATCCTTCAGTTTTACATGAGTGTGAAGTAGATGTTTTTGAGCATCACAGATTCTGTGATGAATTCTCACATCTACTTAATACATGTTTAGTTGCGAATAATAGTCTCTGTTGAAGGTGCACCTCGATGGATTAGTTGTTGTAAACATTCTTAACATTCTGTTGAATTGTCACATGTTTCAAATAGTTGTCAATAACCTTTTCGTTCAGTTTTATATGTGTGTGAAGTAGATGTTTTTGAACATCACAGATTCTGTGATGAATTCTCACATCTACTTAATACATGTTTAGTTGCGAATAATAGTCTCTGTTGAAGGCGCACTTGGATGGATTAGTTGTTTTAAACATTCTTAATATTCTGTTGAATTGTCATATGTTTCAAATAGTTGTTAATAACCTTATCCTTCAGTTTTACATGTGTGTGAAGTAGATGTTTTTGAACATCACAGATTCTGTGATGAATTCTCACATCTACTTAATACATGTTTTGATGCAAATGATAGTCTCTGTTGAAGGCGCACTTGCATGGATTACTTCCCTTAAACATTCTTAATATTCTGTTGAATTGTCACATGTTTCAAATAGTTGTCAACAACCTTTTCGTTCAGTTTTATATGTGTGTGAAGTAGATGTTTTTGAACATCACAGATTCTGTGATGAATTCTCACATCTACTTAATACATGTTTAGTTGCGAATAATAGTCTCTGTTGAAGGCGCACTTGGATGGATTAGTTGTTTTAAACATTCTTAATATTCTGTTGAATTGTCATATGTTTCAAATAGTTGTTAATAACCTTATCCTTCAGCTTTACATGTATGTGAAGTAGATGTTTTTGAACATCACAGATTCTGTGATGAATTCTCACATCTACTTAATACATGTTTTGATGGAAATGATAGTCTCTGTTGAAGGCGCACTTGCATGGATTACTTCCCTTAAACATTCTTAATATTCTGTTGAATTGTCATATGTTTCAAATAGTTGTCAATAACCTTTTCGTTCAGTTTTATATGTGTGTGAAGTAGATGTTTTTGAACATCACAGATTCTGTGATGAATTCTCACATCTACTTAATACATGTTTAGTTGCGAATAATAGTCTCTGCTGAAGGCGCACTTGGTTGGATTAGTTTTTTGAAACATTCTTAATATTCTGTTGAATTGTCACATGTATAAAATAGTTGTCAATAACCTTTTCTGTCAGTTTTATATGTGTGTGAAGTAGATGTTTTTGAATATCACAGATTCTGTGATGAATTCTCACATCTACTTAATACGTGTTTAGTTGCGAATAATAGTCTCTGTTGAAGGTGCACTTGGATGGATTAGTTTTTTGAAACATTCTTAACATTCTGTTGAATTGTCACATGTTTCAAATAGTTGTTAATAACCTTTTCGTTCAGTTTTATATGTGTGTGAAGTAGATGTTTTTGAACATCACAGATTCTGTGATGAATTCTCACATCTACTTAATACATGTTTTGTTGCGAATAATAGTCTCTGTTGAAGGCGCACTTGGATGGATTAGTTCTTTTAAACATTCTTAATATTCTGTTGAATTGTCATGTGTTTCAAATAGTTGTTAATAACCTTATCCTTCAGTTTTACATGTGTGTGAAGTAGATATTTTTGAGCATCACAGATTCTGTGATGAATTCTCACATCTACTTAATACATGTTTAGTTGCGAATAATAGTCTCTGTTGAAGGTGCACTTGGATGGATTAGTTTTTTGAAACATTCTTAATATTCTGTTGAATTGTCACATGTATAAAATAGTTGTTAATAACCTTTTCCTTCAGCTTTACATGTGTGTGAAGTAGATGTTTTTGAACATCACAGATTCTGTGATGAATTCTCACATCTACTTAATACATGTTTTGATGCAAATAATAGTCCCTGTTGAAGGCGCACTTGGATGGATTAATTTTTTGAAACATTCTTAATATTCTGTTGAATTGTCATTTGTATCAAATAGTTGTCATTAACCTTTTCGTTCAGTTTTATATGTGTGTGAAGTAGATGTTTTTCAACATCACAGATTCTGTGATGAAATCTCACATCTACTTAATACATGTTTTTATGCAAATAATAGTCTATGTTGAAGGCGCACTTGCATGGATTAGTTCCCTTAAACATTCTTGATATTCTGTTGAATTGTCACATGTATCAAATAGTTGTCAATAACCTTTTCGTTCAGTTTTATATGTGTGTGAAGTAGATGTTTTTGAACATCACAGATCCTGTGATGAATTCTCACATCTACTTAATACATGTTTAGTTGCGAATAATAGTCTCTGTTGAAGGCGCACTTGGATGGATTAGTTGTTTTAAACATTCTTAACATTCTGTTGAATTGTCACATGTATAAAATAGTTGTTAATAACCTTATCCTTCAGTTTTACATGTGTGTGAAGTAGATGTTTTTGAACATAACAGATTCTGTGATGAATTCTCACATCTACTTAATACATGTTTTTATGCAAATAATAGTCTATGTTGAAGGCGCACTTGCATGGATTAGTTCCCTTAAACATTCTTAATATTCTGTTGAATTGTCACATGTATCAAATAGTTGTCAATAACCTTTTCGTTCAGTTTTATATGTGTGTGAAGTAGATGTTTTTGAACATCACAGGTTCTGTGATGAATTCTCACATCTACATAATACATGTTTTGTTGCGAATAATAGTCTCTGTTGAAGGCGCACTTGGATGGATTAGTTGTTTTAAACATTCTTAATATTCCGTTGAATTGTCATGTGTTTCAAATAGTTGTTAATAACCTTATCCTTCAGTTTTACATGTGTGTGAAGTAGATGTTTTTGAGCATCACAGATTCTGTGATGAATTCTCACATCTACTTAATACATGTTTAGTTGCGAATAATAGTCTCTGTTGAAGGTGCACCTCGATGGATTAGTTTTTTGAAACATTCTTAGTATTCTGTTGAATTGTCACATGTATAAAATAGTTGTTAATAACCTTTTCCTTCAGCTTTACATGTGTGCGAAGTAGATGTTTTTGAACATCACAGATTCTGTGATGAATTCTCACATCTACTTAATACATGATTTGATGCAATTAATAGTCCCTGTTGAAGGCGCACTTGGATGGATTAATTTTTTGAAACATTCTTAATATTCTGTTGAATTGTCATTTGTATCAAATAGTTGTCATTAACCTTATCGTTCAGTTTTATATGCGTGTGAAGTAGATGTTTTTGAGCATCACAGATTCCCTGATGATTTCTCACAACTACTTAATACATGTTTAGTTGCAAATAATAGTCTCTGTTGAAGGCGCACTTAGTTGGATTAGTTTTTTGAAACATTCTTAATATTCTGTTTAATTGTCACATGTATCAAATTGTTGTCAATAACCTTTTCGTTCAATTTTATATGCGTGTGAAGTAGATGTTTTTGAACATCACAGATTCTGTGATGAATTCTTAGATCTACTTAATACATGTTTAGTTGCGAATAATAGCCTCTGTTGAAGGCGCACTTGGTTGGATTAGTTTTTTGAAGCATTCTTAATATTCTGTTGAATTGTCACATGTATAAAATAGTTGTCAATAACCTTTTCGTTCAGTTTTATATGCGTGTGAAGTAGATGTTTTTTGAACATCACAGATTCCGTGATGATTTCTCACAACTACTTAATACATGTTTTGTTGCGAATAATAGTCTCTGTTGAAGGCGCACTTGGATGGATTAGTTGTTTTAAACATTCTTAATATTCTGTTGAATTGTCATATGTTTCAAATAGTTGTTAATAACCTTATCCTTCAGTTTTACATGAGTGTGAAGTAGATGTTTTTGAGCATCACAGATTCTGTGATGAATTCTCACATCTACTTAATACATGTTTAGTTGCGAATAATAGTCTCTGTTGAAGGTGCACCTCGATGGATTAGTTGTTGTAAACATTCTTAACATTCTGTTGAATTGTCACATGTTTCAAATAGTTGTCAATAACCTTTTCGTTCAGTTTTATATGTGTGTGAAGTAGATGTTTTTGAACATCACAGATTCTGTGATGAATTCTCACATCTACTTAATACATGTTTAGTTGCGAATAATAGTCTCTGTTGAAGGCGCACTTGGATGGATTAGTTGTTTTAAACATTCTTAATATTCTGTTGAATTGTCATATGTTTCAAATAGTTGTTAATAACCTTATCCTTCAGCTTTACATGTGTGTGAAGTAGATGTTTTTGAACATCACAGATTCTGTGATGAATTCTCACATCTACTTAATACATGTTTTGATGCAAATGATAGTCTCTGTTGAAGGCACACTTGCATGGATTACTTCCCTTAAACATTCTTAATATTCTGTTGAATTGTCACATGTTTCAAATAGTTGTCAATAACCTTTTCGTTCAGTTTTATATGTGTGTGAAGTAGATGTTTTTGAACATCACAGATTCTGTGATGAATTCTCACATCTACTTAATACATGTTTAGTTGCGAATAATAGTCTCTGTTGAAGGCGCACTTGGATGGATTAGTTGTTTTAAACATTCTTAATATTCTGTTGAATTGTCATATGTTTCAAATAGTTGTTAATAACCTTATCCTTCAGCTTTACATGTATGTGAAGTAGATGTTTTTGAACATCACAGATTCTGTGATGAATTCTCACATCTACTTAATACATGTTTTGATGCAAATGATAGTCTCTGTTGAAGGCGCACTTGCATGGATTACTTCCCTTAAACATTCTTAATATTCTGTTGAATTGTCACATGTTTCAAATAGTTGTCAATAACCTTTTCGTTCAGTTTTATATGTGTGTGAAGTAGATGTTTTTGAACATCACAGATTCTGTGATGAATTCTCACATCTACTTAATACATGTTTAGTTGCGAATAATAGTCTCTGTTGAAGGCGCACTTGGTTGGATTAGTTTTTTGAAACATTCTTAATATTCTGTTGAATTGTCACATGTATAAAATAGTTGTCAATAACCTTTTCTGTCAGTTTTATATGTGTGTGAAGTAGATGTTTTTAAATATCACAGATTCTGTGATGAATTCTCACATCTACTTAATACATGTTTAGTTGCGAATAATAGTCTCTGTTGAAGGCGCACTTGGTTGGATTAGTTTTTTGAAACATTCTTAATATTCTGTTGAATTGTCACATGTATAAAATAGTTGTCAATAACCTTTTCTGTCAGTTTTATATGTGTGTGAAGTAGATGTTTTTAAATATCACAGATTCTGTGATGAATTCTCACATCTACTTAATACGTGTTTAGTTGCGAATAATAGTCTCTGTTGAAGGTGCACTTGGATGGATTAGTTTTTTGAAACATTCTTAACATTCTGTTGAATTGTCACATGTTTCAAATAGTTGTTAATAACCTTATCCTTCAGTTTTATATGTGTGTGATGTAGATGTTTTGAACATCACAGATTCTATGATGAATTCTCACATCTACTTAATACATGTTTAGTTGCAAATAATAGTCTCTGTTGAAGGCGCACTTGGATGGATTAGTTGTTTTAAACATTCTTAACATTCTGTTGAATTGTCACATGTATAATATAGTTGTTAATAACCTTATCCTTCAGTTTTACATGTGTGGGAAGTAGATGTTTTTGAACATCACAGATTCTGTGATGAATTCTCACATCTACTTAATACATGTTTTTATGCAAATAATAGTCTATGTTGAAGGCGCACTTGCATGGATTAGTTCCCTTAAACATTCTTAATATTCTGTTGAATTGTCACATGTATCAAATAGTTGTCAATAACCTTTTCGTTCAGTTTTATATGTTTGTGAAGTAGATGTTTTTGAACATCAAAGATTCTGTGATGAATTCTCACATCTACTTAATACATGTTTTGTTGCGAATAATTGTCTCTGTTGAAGGCGCACTTGGATGGATTAGTTGTTTTAAACATTCTTAATATTCCGTTGAATTGTCATGTGTTTCAAATAGTTGTTAATAACCTTATCCTTCAGTTTTACATGTGTGTGAAGTAGATGTTTTTGAGCATCACAGATTCTGTGATGAATTCTCACATCTACTTAATACATGTTTAGTTGCGAATAATAGTCTGTGTTGAAGGTGCACCTCGATGGATTAGTTTTTTGAAACATTCTTAGTATTCTGTTGAATTGTCACATGTATAAAATAGTTGTTAATAACCTTTTCCTTCAGCTTTACATGTGTGCGAAGTAGATGTTTTTGAACATCACAGATTCTGTGATGAATTCTCACATCTACTTAATACATGATTTGATGCAAATAATAGTCCCTGTTGAAGGCGCACTTGGATGGATTAATTTTTTGAAACATTCTTAATATTCTGTTGAATTGTCATTTGTATCAAATAGTTGTCATTAACCTTATCGTTCAGTTTTATATGCGTGTGAAGTAGATGTTTTTGAGCATCACGGATTCCCTGATGATTTCTCACAACTACTTAATACATGTTTAGTTGCGAATAATAGTCTCTGTTGAAGGCGCACTTAGTTGGATTAGTTTTTTGAAACATTCTTAATATTCTGTTTAATTGTCACATGTATCAAATTGTTGTCAATAACCTTTTCGTTCAATTTTATATGCGTGTGAAGTAGATGTTTTTGAACATCACAGATTCTGTGATGAATTCTCAGATCTACTTAATACATGTTTAGTTGCGAATAATAGCCTCTGTTGAAGGCGCACTTGGTTGGATTAGTTTTTTGAAGCATTCTTAATATTCTGTTGAATTGTCACATGTATAAAATAGTTGTCAATAACCTTTTCGTTCAGTTTTATATGCGTGTGAAGTAGATGTTTTTTGAACATCACAGATTCCGTGATGATTTCTCACAACTACTTAATACATGTTTAGTTGCGAATAATAGTCTCTGTTGAAGGCGCACTTGGATGGATTAGTTTTTTGAAACATTCTTAATATTCTGTTGAATTGTCACATGTATCAAATAGTTTTCTATAACCTTTTCGTTCAGTTTTATATGTGTGTGAAGTAGATGTTTTTGAACATCACAGATTCTGTGATGAATTCTCACATCTACTTAATACATGTTTTGTTGCGAATAATAGTCTCTGTTGAAGGCGCACTTGGATGGATTAGTTGTTTTAAACATTCTTAATATTCTGTTGAATTGTCATATGTTTCAAATAGTTGTTAATAACCTTATCCTTCAGTTTTACATGAGTGTGAAGTAGATGTTTTTGAGCATCACAGATTCTGTGATGAATTCTCACATCTACTTAATACATGTTTAGTTGCGAATAATAGTCTCTGTTGAAGGTGCACCTCGATGGATTAGTTGTTGTAAACATTCTTAACATTCTGTTGAATTGTCACATGTTTCAAATAGTTGTCAATAACCTTTTCGTTCAGTTTTATATGTGTGTGAAGTAGATGTTTTTGAACATCACAGATTCTGTGATGAATTCTCACATCTACTTAATACATGTTTAGTTGCGAATAATAGTCTCTGTTGAAGGCGCACTTGGATGGATTAGTTGTTTTAAACATTCTTAATATTCTGTTGAATTGTCATATGTTTCAAATAGTTGTTAATAACCTTATCCTTCAGTTTTACATGAGTGTGAAGTAGATGTTTTTGAGCATCACAGATTCTGTGATGAATTCTCACATCTACTTAATACATGTTTAGTTGCGAATAATAGTCTCTGTTGAAGGTGCACCTCGATGGATTAGTTGTTGTAAACATTCTTAACATTCTGTTGAATTGTCACATGTTTCAAATAGTTGTCAATAACCTTTTCGTTCAGTTTTATATGTGTGTGAAGTAGATGTTTTTGAACATCACAGATTCTGTGATGAATTCTCACATCTACTTAATACATGTTTAGTTGCGAATAATAGTCTCTGTTGAAGGCGCACTTGGATGGATTAGTTGTTTTAAACATTCTTAATATTCTGTTGAATTGTCATATGTTTCAAATAGTTGTTAATAACCTTATCCTTCAGTTTTACATGTGTGTGAAGTAGATGTTTTTGAACATCACAGATTCTGTGATGAATTCTCACATCTACTTAATACATGTTTTGATGCAAATGATAGTCTCTGTTGAAGGCGCACTTGCATGGATTACTTCCCTTAAACATTCTTAATATTCTGTTGAATTGTCACATGTTTCAAATAGTTGTCAACAACCTTTTCGTTCAGTTTTATATGTGTGTGAAGTAGATGTTTTTGAACATCACAGATTCTGTGATGAATTCTCACATCTACTTAATACATGTTTAGTTGCGAATAATAGTCTCTGTTGAAGGCGCACTTGGATGGATTAGTTGTTTTAAACATTCTTAATATTCTGTTGAATTGTCATATGTTTCAAATAGTTGTTAATAACCTTATCCTTCAGCTTTACATGTATGTGAAGTAGATGTTTTTGAACATCACAGATTCTGTGATGAATTCTCACATCTACTTAATACATGTTTTGATGCAAATGATAGTCTCTGTTGAAGGCGCACTTGCATGGATTACTTCCCTTAAACATTCTTAATATTCTGTTGAATTGTCATATGTTTCAAATAGTTGTCAATAACCTTTTCGTTCAGTTTTATACGTGTGTGAAGTAGATGTTTTTGAACATCACAGATTCTGTGATGAATTCTCACATCTACTTAATACATGTTTTGTTGCGAATAATAGTCTCTGTTGAAGGCGCACTTGGATGGATTAGTTGTTTTAAACATTCTTAATATTCTGTTGAATTGTCATATGTTTCAAATAGTTGTTAATAACCTTATCCTTCAGTTTTACATGAGTGTGAAGTAGATGTTTTTGAGCATCACAGATTCTGTGATGAATTCTCACATCTACTTAATACATGTTTAGTTGCGAATAATAGTCTCTGTTGAAGGTGCACCTCGATGGATTAGTTGTTGTAAACATTCTTAACATTCTGTTGAATTGTCACATGTTTCAAATAGTTGTCAATAACCTTTTCGTTCAGTTTTATATGTGTGTGAAGTAGATGTTTTTGAACATCACAGATTCTGTGATGAATTCTCACATCTACTTAATACATGTTTAGTTGCGAATAATAGTCTCTGTTGAAGGCGCACTTGGATGGATTAGTTGTTTTAAACATTCTTAATATTCTGTTGAATTGTCATATGTTTCAAATAGTTGTTAATAACCTTATCCTTCAGTTTTACATGAGTGTGAAGTAGATGTTTTTGAGCATCACAGATTCTGTGATGAATTCTCACATCTACTTAATACATGTTTAGTTGCGAATAATAGTCTCTGTTGAAGGTGCACCTCGATGGATTAGTTGTTGTAAACATTCTTAACATTCTGTTGAATTGTCACATGTTTCAAATAGTTGTCAATAACCTTTTCGTTCAGTTTTATATGTGTGTGAAGTAGATGTTTTTGAACATCACAGATTCTGTGATGAATTCTCACATCTACTTAATACATGTTTAGTTGCGAATAATAGTCTCTGTTGAAGGCGCACTTGGATGGATTAGTTGTTTTAAACATTCTTAATATTCTGTTGAATTGTCATATGTTTCAAATAGTTGTTAATAACCTTATCCTTCAGTTTTACATGTGTGTGAAGTAGATGTTTTTGAACATCACAGATTCTGTGATGAATTCTCACATCTACTTAATACATGTTTTTATGCAAATAATAGTCTATGTTGAAGGCGCACTTGCATGGATTAGTTCCCTTAAACATTCTTAATATTCTGTTGAATTGTCACATGTATCAAATAGTTGTCAATAACCTTTTCGTTCAGTTTTATATGTGTGTGAAGTAGATGTTTTTGAACATCAAAGATTCTGTGATGAATTCTCACATCTACTTAATACATGTTTTGTTGCGAATAATTGTCTCTGTTGAAGGCGCACTTGGATGGATTAGTTGTTTTAAACATTCTTAATATTCCGTTGAATTGTCATGTGTTTCAAATAGTTGTTAATAACCTTATCCTTCAGTTTTACATGTGTGTGAAGTAGATGTTTTTGAGCATCACAGATTCTGTGATGAATTCTCACATCTACTTAATACATGTTTAGTTGCGAATAATAGTCTCTGTTGAAGGTGCACCTCGATGGATTAGTTTTTTGAAACATTCTTAGTATTCTGTTGAATTGTCACATGTATAAAATAGTTGTTAATAACCTTTTCCTTCAGCTTTACATGTGTGCGAAGTAGATGTTTTTGAACATCACAGATTCTGTGATGAATTCTCACATCTACTTAATACATGATTTGATGCAAATAATAGTCCCTGTTGAAGGCGCACTTGGATGGATTAATTTTTTGAAACATTCTTAATATTCTGTTGAATTGTCATTTGTATCAAATAGTTGTCATTAACCTTATCGTTCAGTTTTATATGCGTGTGAAGTAGATGTTTTTGAGCATCACGGATTCCCTGATGATTTCTCACAACTACTTAATACATGTTTAGTTGCGAATAATAGTCTCAGTTGAAGGCGCACTTAGTTGGATTAGTTTTTTGAAACATTCTTAATATTCTGTTTAATTGTCACATGTATCAAATTGTTGTCAATAACCTTTTCGTTCAATTTTATATGCGTGTGAAGTAGATGTTTTTGAACATCACAGATTCTGTGATGAATTCTCAGATCTACTTAATACATGTTTAGTTGCGAATAATAGCCTCTGTTGAAGGCGCACTTGGTTGGATTAGTTTTTTGAAGCATTCTTAATATTCTGTTGAATTGTCACATGTATAAAATAGTTGTCAATAACCTTTTCGTTCAGTTTTATATGCGTGTGAAGTAGATGTTTTTTGAACATCACAGATTCCGTGATGATTTCTCACAACTACTTAATACATGTTTAGTTGCGAATAATAGTCTCTGTTGAAGGCGCACTTGGATGGATTAGTTTTTTGAAACATTCTTAATATTCTGTTGAATTGTCACATGTATCAAATAGTTTTCTATAACCTTTTCGTTCAGTTTTATATGTGTGTGAAGTAGATGTTTTTGAACATCACAGATTCTGTGATGAATTCTCACATCTACTTAATACATGTTTTGTTGCGAATAATAGTCTCTGTTGAAGGCGCACTTGGATGGATTAGTTGTTTTAAACATTCTTAATATTCTGTTGAATTGTCATATGTTTCAAATAGTTGTTAATAACCTTATCCTTCAGTTTTACATGAGTGTGAAGTAGATGTTTTTGAGCATCACAGATTCTGTGATGACTTCTCACATCTACTTAATACATGTTTAGTTGCGAATAATAGTCTCTGTTGAAGGTGCACCTCGATGGATTAGTTGTTGTAAACATTCTTAACATTCTGTTGAATTGTTACATGTTTCAAATAGTTGTCAATAACCTTTTCGTTCAGTTTTATATGTGTGTGAAGTAGATGTTTTTGAACATCACAGATTCTGTGATGAATTCTCACATCTACTTAATACATGTTTAGTTGCGAATAATAGTCTCTGTTGAAGGCGCACTTGGATGGATTAGTTGTTTTAAACATTCTTAATATTCTGTTGAATTGTCATATGTTTCAAATAGTTGTTAATAACCTTATCCTTCAGTTTTACATGTGTGTGAAGTAGATGTTTTTGAACATCACAGATTCTGTGATGAATTCTCACATCTACTTAATACATGTTTTGATGCAAATGATAGTCTCTGTTGAAGGCGCACTTGCATGGATTACTTCCCTTAAACATTCTTAATATTCTGTTGAATTGTCACATGTTTCAAATAGTTGTCAACAACCTTTTCGTTCAGTTTTATATGTGTGTGAAGTAGATGTTTTTGAACATCACAGATTCTGTGATGAATTCTCACATCTACTTAATACATGTTTAGTTGCGAATAATAGTCTCTGTTGAAGGCGCACTTGGATGGATTAGTTGTTTTAAACATTCTTAATATTCTGTTGAATTGTCATATGTTTCAAATAGTTGTTAATAACCTTATCCTTCAGCTTTACATGTATGTGAAGTAGATGTTTTTGAACATCACAGATTCTGTGATGAATTCTCACATCTACTTAATACATGTTTTGATGCAAATGATAGTCTCTGTTGAAGGCGCACTTGCATGGATTACTTCCCTTAAACATTCTTAATATTCTGTTGAATTGTCATATGTTTCAAATAGTTGTCAATAACCTTTTCGTTCAGTTTTATACGTGTGTGAAGTAGGTGTTTTTGAACATCACAGATTCTGTGATGAATTCTCACATCTACTTAATACATGTTTAGTTGCGAATAATAGTCTCTGTTGAAGGCGCACTTGGTTGGATTAGTTTTTTGAAACATTCTTAATATTCTGTTGAATTGTCACATGTATAAAATAGTTGTCAATAACCTTTTCTGTCAGTTTTATATGTGTGTGAAGTAGATGTTTTTAAATATCACAGATTCTGTGATGAATTCTCACATCTACTTAATACGTGTTTAGTTGCGAATAATAGTCTCTTTTGAAGGTGCACTTGGATGGATTAGTTTTTTGAAACATTCTTAACATTCTGTTGAATTGTCATATGTTTCAAATAGTTGTCAATAACCTTTTCGTTCAGTTTTATATGTGTGTGAAGTAGATGTTTTTGAACATCACAGATTCTGTGATGAATTCTCACATCTACTTAATACATGTTTAGTTGCGAATAATAGTCTCTGTTGAAGGCGCACTTGGTTGGATTAGTTTTTTGAAACATTCTTAATATTCTGTTGAATTGTCACATGTATAAAATAGTTGTCAATAACCTTTTCTGTCAGTTTTATATGTGTGTGAAGTAGATGTTTTTAAATATCACAGATTCTGTGATGAATTCTCACATCTACTTAATACGTGTTTAGTTGCGAATAATAGTCTCTTTTGAAGGTGCACTTGGATGGATTAGTTTTTTGAAACATTCTTAACATTCTGTTGAATTGTCACATGTTTCAAATAGTTGTTAATAACCTTATCCTTCAGTTTTACATGTGTGTGATGTAGATGTTTTGAACATCACAGATTCTATGATGAATTCTCACATCTACTTAATACATGTTTAGTTGCGAATAATAGTCTCTGTTGAAGGCGCACTTGGTTGGATTAGTTTTTTGAAACATTCTTAATATTCCGTTGAATTGTCATGTGTTTCAAATAGTTGTTAATAACCTTATCCTTCAGTTTTACATGTGTGTGAAGTAGATGTTTTTGAGCATCACAGATTCTGTGATGAATTCTCACATCTACTTAATACATGTTTTGATGCAAATGATAGTCTCTGTTGAAGGCGCACTTGCATGGATTACTTCCCTTAAACATTCTTAACATTCTGTTGAATTGTCACATGTTTCAAATAGTTGTCAACAACCTTTTCGTTCAGTTTTATATGTGTGTGAAGTAGATGTTTTTGAACATCACAGATTCTGTGATGAATTCTCACATCTACTTAATACATGTTTAGTTGCGAATAATAGTCTCTGTTGAAGGCGCACTTGGATGGATTAGTTGTTTTAAACATTCTTAATATTCTGTTGAATTGTCATATATTTCAAATAGTTGTTAATAACCTTATCCTTCAGTTTTACATGAGTGTGAAGTAGATGTTTTTGAGCATCACAGATTCTGTGATGAATTCTCACATCTACTTAATACATGTTTAGTTGCGAATAATAGTCTCTGTTGAAGGTGCACCTCGATGGATTAGTTGTTGTAAACATTCTTAACATTCTGTTGAATTGTTACATGTTTCAAATAGTTGTCAATAACCTTTTCGTTCAGTTTTATATGTGTGTGAAGTAGATGTTTTTGAACATCACAGATTCTGTGATGAATTCTCACATCTACTTAATACATGTTTAGTTGCGAATAATAGTCTCTGTTGAAGGCGCACTTGGATGGATTAGTTGTTTTAAACATTCTTAATATTCTGTTGAATTGTCATATGTTTCAAATAGTTGTTAATAACCTTATCCTTCAGTTTTACATGTGTGTGAAGTAGATGTTTTTGAACATCACAGATTCTGTGATGAATTCTCACATCTACTTAATACATGTTTTGATGCAAATGATAGTCTCTGTTGAAGGCGCACTTGCATGGATTACTTCCCTTAAACATTCTTAATATTCTGTTGAATTGTCACATGTTTCAAATAGTTGTCAACAACCTTTTCGTTCAGTTTTATATGTGTGTGAAGTAGATGTTTTTGAACATCACAGATTCTGTGATGAATTCTCACATCTACTTAATACATGTTTAGTTGCGAATAATAGTCTCTGTTGAAGGCGCACTTGGATGGATTAGTTGTTTTAAACATTCTTAATATTCTGTTGAATTGTCATATGTTTCAAATAGTTGTTAATAACCTTATCCTTCAGCTTTACATGTATGTGAAGTAGATGTTTTTGAACATCACAGATTCTGTGATGAATTCTCACATCTACTTAATACATGTTTTGATGCAAATGATAGTCTCTGTTGAAGGCGCACTTGCATGGATTACTTCCCTTAAACATTCTTAATATTCTGTTGAATTGTCATATGTTTCAAATAGTTGTCAATAACCTTTTCGTTCAGTTTTATACGTGTGTGAAGTAGGTGTTTTTGAACATCACAGATTCTGTGATGAATTCTCACATCTACTTAATACATGTTTAGTTGCGAATAATAGTCTCTGTTGAAGGCGCACTTGGTTGGATTAGTTTTTTGAAACATTCTTAATATTCTGTTGAATTGTCACATGTATAAAATAGTTGTCAATAACCTTTTCTGTCAGTTTTATATGTGTGTGAAGTAGATGTTTTTAAATATCACAGATTCTGTGATGAATTCTCACATCTACTTAATACGTGTTTAGTTGCGAATAATAGTCTCTTTTGAAGGTGCACTTGGATGGATTAGTTTTTTGAAACATTCTTAACATTCTGTTGAATTGTCATATGTTTCAAATAGTTGTCAATAACCTTTTCGTTCAGTTTTATATGTGTGTGAAGTAGATGTTTTTGAACATCACAGATTCTGTGATGAATTCTCACATCTACTTAATACATGTTTAGTTGCGAATAATAGTCTCTGTTGAAGGCGCACTTGGTTGGATTAGTTTTTTGAAACATTCTTAATATTCTGTTGAATTGTCACATGTATAAAATAGTTGTCAATAACCTTTTCTGTCAGTTTTATATGTGTGTGAAGTAGATGTTTTTAAATATCACAGATTCTGTGATGAATTCTCACATCTACTTAATACGTGTTTAGTTGCGAATAATAGTCTCTTTTGAAGGTGCACTTGGATGGATTAGTTTTTTGAAACATTCTTAACATTCTGTTGAATTGTCACATGTTTCAAATAGTTGTTAATAACCTTATCCTTCAGTTTTACATGTGTGTGATGTAGATGTTTTGAACATCACAGATTCTATGATGAATTCTCACATCTACTTAATACATGTTTAGTTGCGAATAATAGTCTCTGTTGAAGGCGCACTTGGTTGGATTAGTTTTTTGAAACATTCTTAATATTCCGTTGAATTGTCATGTGTTTCAAATAGTTGTTAATAACCTTATCCTTCAGTTTTACATGTGTGTGAAGTAGATGTTTTTGAGCATCACAGATTCTGTGATGAATTCTCACATCTACTTAATACATGTTTTGATGCAAATGATAGTCTCTGTTGAAGGCGCACTTGCATGGATTACTTCCCTTAAACATTCTTAACATTCTGTTGAATTGTCACATGTTTCAAATAGTTGTCAACAACCTTTTCGTTCAGTTTTATATGTGTGTGAAGTAGATGTTTTTGAACATCACAGATTCTGTGATGAATTCTCACATCTACTTAATACATGTTTATTTGCGAATAATAGTCTCTGTTGAAGGCGCACTTGGATGGATTAGTTGTTTTAAACATTCTTAATATTCTGTTGAATTGTCATATATTTCAAATAGTTGTTAATAACCTTATCCTTCAGCTTTACATGTATGTGAAGTAGATGTTTTTGAACATCACAGATTCTGTGATGAATTCTCACATCTACTTAATACATGTTTTGATGCAAATGATAGTCTCTGTTGAAGGCGCACTTGCATGGATTACTTCCCTTAAACATTCTTAATATTCTGTTGAATTGTCATATGTTTCAAATAGTTGTCAATAACCTTTTCGTTCAGTTTATATGTGTGTGAAGTAGATGTTTTTGAACATCACAGATTCTGTGATGAATTCTCACATCTACTTAATACATGTTTAGTTGCGAATAATAGTCTCTGTTGAAGGCGCACTTGGTTGGATTAGTTTTTTGAAACATTCTTAATATTCTGTTGAATTGTCACATGTATAAAATAGTTGTCAATAACCTTTTCTGTCAGTTTTATATGTGTGTGAAGTAGATGTTTTTAAATATCACAGATTCTGTGATGAATTCTCACATCTACTTAATACGTGTTTAGTTGCGAATAATAGTCTCTTTTGAAGGTGCACTTGGATGGATTAGTTTTTTGAAACATTCTTAACATTCTGTTGAATTGTCACATGTTTCAAATAGTTGTTAATAACCTTATCCTTCAGTTTTACATGTGTGTGATGTAGATGTTTTGAACATCACAGATTCTATGATGAATTCTCACATCTACTTAATACATGTTTAGTTGCGAATAATAGTCTCTGTTGAAGGCGCACTTGGTTGGATTAGTTTTTTGAAACATTCTTAAAATTCTGTTGAATTTTCACATGTATAAAATAGTTGTCAATAACCTTTTCTGTCAGTTTTATATGTGTGTGAAGTAGATGTTTTTGAATATCACAGATTCTGTGATGAATTCTCACATCTACTTAATACGTGTTTAGTTGCGAATAATAGTCTCTGTTGAAGGTGCACTTGGATGGATTAGTTTTTTGAAACATTCTTAACATTCTGTTGAATTGTCACATGTTTCAAATAGTTGTTAATAACCTCTTCGTTCAGTTTTATATGTGTGTGAAGTAGATGTTTTTGAACATCACAGATTCTGTGATGAATTCTCACATCTACTTAATACATGTTTAGTTGCAAATAATAGTCTCTGTTGAAGGCGCACTTGGATGGATTAGTTGTTTTAAACATTCTTAACATTCTGTTGAATTGTCACATGTATAATATAGTTGTTAATAACCTTATCCTTCAGTTTTACATGTGTGGGAAGTAGATGTTTTTGAACATCACAGATTCTGTGATGAATTCTCACATCTACTTAATACATGTTTTTATGCAAATAATAGTCTATGTTGAAGGCGCACTTGCATGGATTAGTTCCCTTAAACATTCTTAACATTCTGTTGAATTGTCATATGTTTCAAATAGTTGTCAATAACCTTTTCGTTCAGTTTTATATGTGTGTGAAGTAGATGTTTTTGAACATCACAGATTCTGTGATGAATTCTCACATCTACTTAATACATGTTTAGTTGCGAATAATAGTCTCTGTTGAAGGCGCACTTGGTTGGATTAGTTTTTTGAAACATTCTTAATATTCTGTTGAATTGTCACATGTATAAAATAGTTGTCAATAACCTTTTCTGTCAGTTTTATATGTGTGTGAAGTAGATGTTTTTAAATATCACAGATTCTGTGATGAATTCTCACATCTACTTAATACGTGTTTAGTTGCGAATAATAGTCTCTTTTGAAGGTGCACTTGGATGGATTAGTTTTTTGAAACATTCTTAACATTCTGTTGAATTGTCACATGTTTCAAATAGTTGTTAATAACCTTATCCTTCAGTTTTACATGTGTGTGATGTAGATGTTTTGAACATCACAGATTCTATGATGAATTCTCACATCTACTTAATACATGTTTAGTTGCGAATAATAGTCTCTGTTGAAGGCGCACTTGGTTGGATTAGTTTTTTGAAACATTCTTAATATTCCGTTGAATTGTCATGTGTTTCAAATAGTTGTTAATAACCTTATCCTTCAGTTTTACATGTGTGTGAAGTAGATGTTTTTGAGCATCACAGATTCTGTGATGAATTCTCACATCTACTTAATACATGTTTTGATGCAAATGATAGTCTCTGTTGAAGGCGCACTTGCATGGATTACTTCCCTTAAACATTCTTAACATTCTGTTGAATTGTCACATGTTTCAAATAGTTGTCAACAACCTTTTCGTTCAGTTTTATATGTGTGTGAAGTAGATGTTTTTGAACATCACAGATTCTGTGATGAATTCTCACATCTACTTAATACATGTTTAGTTGCGAATAATAGTCTCTGTTGAAGGCGCACTTGGATGGATTAGTTGTTTTAAACATTCTTAATATTCTGTTGAATTGTCATATATTTCAAATAGTTGTTAATAACCTTATCCTTCAGCTTTACATGTATGTGAAGTAGATGTTTTTGAACATCACAGATTCTGTGATGAATTCTCACATCTACTTAATACATGTTTTGATGCAAATGATAGTCTCTGTTGAAGGCGCACTTGCATGGATTACTTCCCTTAAACATTCTTAATATTCTGTTGAATTGTCATATGTTTCAAATAGTTGTCAATAACCTTTTCGTTCAGTTTTATATGTGTGTGAAGTAGATGTTTTTGAACATCACAGATTCTGTGATGAATTCTCACATCTACTTAATACATGTTTAGTTGCGAATAATAGTCTCTGTTGAAGGCGCACTTGGTTGGATTAGTTTTTTGAAACATTCTTAATATTCTGTTGAATTGTCACATGTATAAAATAGTTGTCAATAACCTTTTCTGTCAGTTTTATATGTGTGTGAAGTAGATGTTTTTAAATATCACAGATTCTGTGATGAATTCTCACATCTACTTAATACGTGTTTAGTTGCGAATAATAGTCTCTTTTGAAGGTGCACTTGGATGGATTAGTTTTTTGAAACATTCTTAACATTCTGTTGAATTGTCACATGTTTCAAATAGTTGTTAATAACCTTATCCTTCAGTTTTACATGTGTGTGATGTAGATGTTTTGAACATCACAGATTCTATGATGAATTCTCACATCTACTTAATACATGTTTAGTTGCGAATAATAGTCTCTGTTGAAGGCGCACTTGGTTGGATTAGTTTTTTGAAACATTCTTAAAATTCTGTTGAATTTTCACATGTATAAAATAGTTGTCAATAACCTTTTCTGTCAGTTTTATATGTGTGTGAAGTAGATGTTTTTGAATATCACAGATTCTGTGATGAATTCTCACATCTACTTAATACGTGTTTAGTTGCGAATAATAGTCTCTGTTGAAGGTGCACTTGGATGGATTAGTTTTTTGAAACATTCTTAACATTCTGTTGAATTGTCACATGTTTCAAATAGTTGTTAATAACCTCTTCGTTCAGTTTTATATGTGTGTGAAGTAGATGTTTTTGAACATCACAGATTCTGTGATGAATTCTCACATCTACTTAATACATGTTTAGTTGCAAATAATAGTCTCTGTTGAAGGCGCACTTGGATGGATTAGTTGTTTTAAACATTCTTAACATTCTGTTGAATTGTCACATGTATAATATAGTTGTTAATAACCTTATCCTTCAGTTTTACATGTGTGGGAAGTAGATGTTTTTGAACATCACAGATTCTGTGATGAATTCTCACATCTACTTAATACATGTTTTTATGCAAATAATAGTCTATGTTGAAGGCGCACTTGCATGGATTAGTTCCCTTAAACATTCTTAATATTCTGTTGAATTGTCACATGTATCAAATAGTTGTCAATAACCTTTTCGTTCAGTTTTATATGTGTGTGAAGTAGATGTTTTTGAACATCAAAGATTCTGTGATGAATTCTCACATCTACTTAATACATGTTTTGTTGCGAATAATTGTCTCTGTTGAAGGCGCACTTGGATGGATTAGTTGTTTTAAACATTCTTAATATTCCGTTGAATTGTCATGTGTTTCAAATAGTTGTTAATAACCTTATCCTTCAGTTTTACATGTGTGTGAAGTAGATGTTTTTGAGCATCACAGATTCTGTGATGAATTCTCACATCTACTTAATACATGTTTAGTTGCGAATAATAGTCTGTGTTGAAGGTGCACCTCGATGGATTAGTTTTTTGAAACATTCTTAGTATTCTGTTGAATTGTCACATGTATAAAATAGTTGTTAATAACCTTTTCCTTCAGCTTTACATGTGTGCGAAGTAGATGTTTTTGAACATCACAGATTCTGTGATGAATTCTCACATCTACTTAATACATGATTTGATGCAAATAATAGTCCCTGTTGAAGGCGCACTTGGATGGATTAATTTTTTGAAACATTCTTAATATTCTGTTGAATTGTCATTTGTATCAAATAGTTGTCATTAACCTTATCGTTCAGTTTTATATGCGTGTGAAGTAGATGTTTTTGAGCATCACGGATTCCCTGATGATTTCTCACAACTACTTAATACATGTTTAGTTGCGAATAATAGTCTCTGTTGAAGGCGCACTTAGTTGGATTAGTTTTTTGAAACATTCTTAATATTCTGTTTAATTGTCACATGTATCAAATTGTTGTCAATAACCTTTTCGTTCAATTTTATATGCGTGTGAAGTAGATGTTTTTGAACATCACAGATTCTGTGATGAATTCTCAGATCTACTTAATACATGTTTAGTTGCGAATAATAGCCTCTGTTGAAGGCGCACTTGGTTGGATTAGTTTTTTGAAGCATTCTTAATATTCTGTTGAATTGTCACATGTATAAAATAGTTGTCAATAACCTTTTCGTTCAGTTTTATATGCGTGTGAAGTAGATGTTTTTTGAACATCACAGATTCCGTGATGATTTCTCACAACTACTTAAAACATGTTTAGTTGCGAATAATAGTCTCTGTTGAAGGCGCACTTGGATGGATTAGTTTTTTGAAACATTCTTAATATTCTGTTGAATTGTCACATGTATCAAATAGTTTTCTATAACCTTTTCGTTCAGTTTTATATGTGTGTGAAGTAGATGTTTTTGAACATCACAGATTCTGTGATGAATTCTCACATCTACTTAATACATGTTTTGTTGCGAATAATAGTCTCTGTTGAAGGCGCACTTGGATGGATTAGTTGTTTTAAACATTCTTAATATTCTGTTGAATTGTCATATGTTTCAAATAGTTGTTAATAACCTTATCCTTCAGTTTTACATGAGTGTGAAGTAGATGTTTTTGAGCATCACAGATTCTGTGATGAATTCTCACATCTACTTAATACATGTTTAGTTGCGAATAATAGTCTCTGTTGAAGGTGCACCTCGATGGATTAGTTGTTGTAAACATTCTTAACATTCTGTTGAATTGTCACATGTTTCAAATAGTTGTCAATAACCTTTTCGTTCAGTTTTATATGTGTGTGAAGTAGATGTTTTTGAACATCACAGATTCTGTGATGAATTCTCACATCTACTTAATACATGTTTAGTTGCGAATAATAGTCTCTGTTGAAGGCGCACTTGGATGGATTAGTTGTTTTAAACATTCTTAATATTCTGTTGAATTGTCATATGTTTCAAATAGTTGTTAATAACCTTATCCTTCAGTTTTACATGAGTGTGAAGTAGATGTTTTTGAGCATCACAGATTCTGTGATGAATTCTCACATCTACTTAATACATGTTTAGTTGCGAATAATAGTCTCTGTTGAAGGTGCACCTCGATGGATTAGTTGTTGTAAACATTCTTAACATTCTGTTGAATTGTCACATGTTTCAAATAGTTGTCAATAACCTTTTCGTTCAGTTTTATATGTGTGTGAAGTAGATGTTTTTGAACATCACAGATTCTGTGATGAATTCTCACATCTACTTAATACATGTTTAGTTGCGAATAATAGTCTCTGTTGAAGGCGCACTTGGATGGATTAGTTGTTTTAAACATTCTTAATATTCTGTTGAATTGTCATATGTTTCAAATAGTTGTTAATAACCTTATCCTTCAGTTTTACATGAGTGTGAAGTAGATGTTTTTGAGCATCACAGATTCTGTGATGAATTCTCACATCTACTTAATACATGTTTAGTTGCGAATAATAGTCTCTGTTGAAGGTGCACCTCGATGGATTAGTTGTTGTAAACATTCTTAACATTCTGTTGAATTGTCACATGTTTCAAATAGTTGTCAATAACCTTTTCGTTCAGTTTTATATGTGTGTGAAGTAGATGTTTTTGAACATCACAGATTCTGTGATGAATTCTCACATCTACTTAATACATGTTTAGTTGCGAATAATAGTCTCTGTTGAAGGCGCACTTGGATGGATTAGTTGTTTTAAACATTCTTAATATTCTGTTGAATTGTCATATGTTTCAAATAGTTGTTAATAACCTTATCCTTCAGTTTTACATGTGTGTGAAGTAGATGTTTTTGAACATCACAGATTCTGTGATGAATTCTCACATCTACTTAATACATGTTTTGATGCAAATGATAGTCTCTGTTGAAGGCGCACTTGCATGGATTACTTCCCTTAAACATTCTTAATATTCTGTTGAATTGTCACATGTTTCAAATAGTTGTCAACAACCTTTTCGTTCAGTTTTATATGTGTGTGAAGTAGATGTTTTTGAACATCACAGATTCTGTGATGAATTCTCACATCTACTTAATACATGTTTAGTTGCGAATAATAGTCTCTGTTGAAGGCGCACTTGGATGGATTAGTTGTTTTAAACATTCTTAATATTCTGTTGAATTGTCATATGTTTCAAATAGTTGTTAATAACCTTATCCTTCAGCTTTACATGTATGTGAAGTAGATGTTTTTGAACATCACAGATTCTGTGATGAATTCTCACATCTACTTAATACATGTTTAGTTGCGAATAATAGTCTCTGTTGAAGGCGCACTTGGATGGATTAGTTGTTTTAAACATTCTTAATATTCTGTTGAATTGTCATATGTTTCAAATAGTTGTTAATAACCTTATCCTTCAGTTTTACATGAGTGTGAAGTAGATGTTTTTGAGCATCACAGATTCTGTGATGAATTCTCACATCTACTTAATACATGTTTAGTTGCGAATAATAGTCTCTGTTGAAGGTGCACCTCGATGGATTAGTTGTTGTAAACATTCTTAACATTCTGTTGAATTGTCACATGTTTCAAATAGTTGTCAATAACCTTTTCGTTCAGTTTTATATGTGTGTGAAGTAGATGTTTTTGAACATCACAGATTCTGTGATGAATTCTCACATCTACTTAATACATGTTTAGTTGCGAATAATAGTCTCTGTTGAAGGCGCACTTGGATGGATTAGTTGTTTTAAACATTCTTAATATTCTGTTGAATTGTCATATGTTTCAAATAGTTGTTAATAACCTTATCCTTCAGTTTTACATGTGTGTGAAGTAGATGTTTTTGAACATCACAGATTCTGTGATGAATTCTCACATCTACTTAATACATGTTTTTATGCAAATAATAGTCTATGTTGAAGGCGCACTTGCATGGATTAGTTCCCTTAAACATTCTTAATATTCTGTTGAATTGTCACATGTATCAAATAGTTGTCAATAACCTTTTCGTTCAGTTTTATATGTGTGTGAAGTAGATGTTTTTGAACATCAAAGATTCTGTGATGAATTCTCACATCTACTTAATACATGTTTTGTTGCGAATAATTGTCTCTGTTGAAGGCGCACTTGGATGGATTAGTTGTTTTAAACATTCTTAATATTCCGTTGAATTGTCATGTGTTTCAAATAGTTGTTAATAACCTTATCCTTCAGTTTTACATGTGTGTGAAGTAGATGTTTTTGAGCATCACAGATTCTGTGATGAATTCTCACATCTACTTAATACATGTTTAGTTGCGAATAATAGTCTCTGTTGAAGGTGCACCTCGATGGATTAGTTTTTTGAAACATTCTTAGTATTCTGTTGAATTGTCACATGTATAAAATAGTTGTTAATAACCTTTTCCTTCAGCTTTACATGTGTGCGAAGTAGATGTTTTTGAACATCACAGATTCTGTGATGAATTCTCACATCTACTTAATACATGATTTGATGCAAATAATAGTCCCTGTTGAAGGCGCACTTGGATGGATTAATTTTTTGAAACATTCTTAATATTCTGTTGAATTGTCATTTGTATCAAATAGTTGTCATTAACCTTATCGTTCAGTTTTATATGCGTGTGAAGTAGATGTTTTTGAGCATCACGGATTCCCTGATGATTTCTCACAACTACTTAATACATGTTTAGTTGCGAATAATAGTCTCTGTTGAAGGCGCACTTGGATGGATTAGTTTTTTGAAACATTCTTAATATTCTGTTTAATTGTCACATGTATCAAATTGTTGTCAATAACCTTTTCGTTCAATTTTATATGCGTGTGAAGTAGATGTTTTTGAACATCACAGATTCTGTGATGAATTCTCAGATCTACTTAATACATGTTTAGTTGCGAATAATAGCCTCTGTTGAAGGCGCACTTGGTTGGATTAGTTTTTTGAAGCATTCTTAATATTCTGTTGAATTGTCACATGTATAAAATAGTTGTCAATAACCTTTTCGTTCAGTTTTATATGCGTGTGAAGTAGATGTTTTTTGAACATCACAGATTCCGTGATGATTTCTCACAACTACTTAATACATGTTTAGTTGCGAATAATAGTCTCTGTTGAAGGCGCACTTGGATGGATTAGTTTTTTGAAACATTCTTAATATTCTGTTGAATTGTCACATGTATCAAATAGTTTTCTATAACCTTTTCGTTCAGTTTTATATGTGTGTGAAGTAGATGTTTTTGAACATCACAGATTCTGTGATGAATTCTCACATCTACTTAATACATGTTTTGTTGCGAATAATAGTCTCTGTTGAAGGCGCACTTGGATGGATTAGTTGTTTTAAACATTCTTAATATTCTGTTGAATTGTCATATGTTTCAAATAGTTGTTAATAACCTTATCCTTCAGTTTTACATGAGTGTGAAGTAGATGTTTTTGAGCATCACAGATTCTGTGATGAATTCTCACATCTACTTAATACATGTTTAGTTGCGAATAATAGTCTCTGTTGAAGGTGCACCTCGATGGATTAGTTGTTGTAAACATTCTTAACATTCTGTTGAATTGTTACATGTTTCAAATAGTTGTCAATAACCTTTTCGTTCAGTTTTATATGTGTGTGAAGTAGATGTTTTTGAACATCACAGATTCTGTGATGAATTCTCACATCTACTTAATACATGTTTAGTTGCGAATAATAGTCTCTGTTGAAGGCGCACTTGGATGGATTAGTTGTTTTAAACATTCTTAATATTCTGTTGAATTGTCATATGTTTCAAATAGTTGTTAATAACCTTATCCTTCAGTTTTACATGTGTGTGAAGTAGATGTTTTTGAACATCACAGATTCTGTGATGAATTCTCACATCTACTTAATACATGTTTTGATGCAAATGATAGTCTCTGTTGAAGGCGCACTTGCATGGATTACTTCCCTTAAACATTCTTAATATTCTGTTGAATTGTCACATGTTTCAAATAGTTGTCAACAACCTTTTCGTTCAGTTTTATATGTGTGTGAAGTAGATGTTTTTGAACATCACAGATTCTGTGATGAATTCTCACATCTACTTAATACATGTTTAGTTGCGAATAATAGTCTCTGTTGAAGGCGCACTTGGATGGATTAGTTGTTTTAAACATTCTTAATATTCTGTTGAATTGTCATATGTTTCAAATAGTTGTTAATAACCTTATCCTTCAGCTTTACATGTATGTGAAGTAGATGTTTTTGAACATCACAGATTCTGTGATGAATTCTCACATCTACTTAATACATGTTTTGATGCAAATGATAGTCTCTGTTGAAGGCGCACTTGCATGGATTACTTCCCTTAAACATTCTTAATATTCTGTTGAATTGTCATATGTTTCAAATAGTTGTCAATAACCTTTTCGTTCAGTTTTATACGTGTGTGAAGTAGATGTTTTTGAACATCACAGATTCTGTGATGAATTCTCACATCTACTTAATACATGTTTAGTTGCGAATAATAGTCTCTGTTGAAGGCGCACTTGGTTGGATTAGTTTTTTGAAACATTCTTAATATTCTGTTGAATTGTCACATGTATAAAATAGTTGTCAATAACCTTTTCTGTCAGTTTTATATGTGTGTGAAGTAGATGTTTTTAAATATCACAGATTCTGTGATGAATTCTCACATCTACTTAATACGTGTTTAGTTGCGAATAATAGTCTCTTTTGAAGGTGCACTTGGATGGAGTAGTTTTTTGAAACATTCTTAACATTCTGTTGAATTGTCATATGTTTCAAATAGTTGTCAATAACCTTTTCGTTCAGTTTTATATGTGTGTGAAGTAGATGTTTTTGAACATCACAGATTCTGTGATGAATTCTCACATCTACTTAATACATGTTTAGTTGCGAATAATAGTCTCTGTTGAAGGCGCACTTGGTTGGATTAGTTTTTTGAAACATTCTTAATATTCTGTTGAATTGTCACATGTATAAAATAGTTGTCAATAACCTTTTCTGTCAGTTTTATATGTGTGTGAAGTAGATGTTTTTAAATATCACAGATTCTGTGATGAATTCTCACATCTACTTAATACGTGTTTAGTTGCGAATAATAGTCTCTTTTGAAGGTGCACTTGGATGGATTAGTTTTTTGAAACATTCTTAACATTCTGTTGAATTGTCACATGTTTCAAATAGTTGTTAATAACCTTATCCTTCAGTTTTACATGTGTGTGATGTAGATGTTTTGAACATCACAGATTCTATGATGAATTCTCACATCTACTTAATACATGTTTAGTTGCGAATAATAGTCTCTGTTGAAGGCGCACTTGGTTGGATTAGTTTTTTGAAACATTCTTAATATTCCGTTGAATTGTCATGTGTTTCAAATAGTTGTTAATAACCTTATCCTTCAGTTTTACATGTGTGTGAAGTAGATGTTTTTGAGCATCACAGATTCTGTGATGAATTCTCACATCTACTTAATACATGTTTTGATGCAAATGATAGTCTCTGTTGAAGGCGCACTTGCATGGATTACTTCCCTTAAACATTCTTAACATTCTGTTGAATTGTCACATGTTTCAAATAGTTGTCAACAACCTTTTCGTTCAGTTTTATATGTGTGTGAAGTAGATGTTTTTGAACATCACAGATTCTGTGATGAATTCTCACATCTACTTAATACATGTTTAGTTGCGAATAATAGTCTCTGTTGAAGGCGCACTTGGATGGATTAGTTGTTTTAAACATTCTTAATATTCTGTTGAATTGTCATATATTTCAAATAGTTGTTAATAACCTTATCCTTCAGCTTTACATGTATGTGAAGTAGATGTTTTTGAACATCACAGATTCTGTGATGAATTCTCACATCTACTTAATACATGTTTTGATGCAAATGATAGTCTCTGTTGAAGGCGCACTTGCATGGATTACTTCCCTTAAACATTCTTAATATTCTGTTGAATTGTCATATGTTTCAAATAGTTGTCAATAACCTTTTCGTTCAGTTTTATATGTGTGTGAAGTAGATGTTTTTGAACATCACAGATTCTGTGATGAATTCTCACATCTACTTAATACATGTTTAGTTGCGAATAATAGTCTCTGTTGAAGGCGCACTTGGTTGGATTAGTTTTTTGAAACATTCTTAATATTCTGTTGAATTGTCACATGTATAAAATAGTTGTCAATAACCTTTTCTGTCAGTTTTATATGTGTGTGAAGTAGATGTTTTTAAATATCACAGATTCTGTGATGAATTCTCACATCTACTTAATACGTGTTTAGTTGCGAATAATAGTCTCTTTTGAAGGTGCACTTGGATGGATTAGTTTTTTGAAACATTCTTAACATTCTGTTGAATTGTCACATGTTTCAAATAGTTGTTAATAACCTTATCCTTCAGTTTTACATGTGTGTGATGTAGATGTTTTGAACATCACAGATTCTATGATGAATTCTCACATCTACTTAATACATGTTTAGTTGCGAATAATAGTCTCTGTTGAAGGCGCACTTGGTTGGATTAGTTTTTTGAAACATTCTTAAAATTCTGTTGAATTTTCACATGTATAAAATAGTTGTCAATAACCTTTTCTGTCAGTTTTATATGTGTGTGAAGTAGATGTTTTTGAATATCACAGATTCTGTGATGAATTCTCACATCTACTTAATACGTGTTTAGTTGCGAATAATAGTCTCTGTTGAAGGTGCACTTGGATGGATTAGTTTTTTGAAACATTCTTAACATTCTGTTGAATTGTCACATGTTTCAAATAGTTGTTAATAACCTCTTCGTTCAGTTTTATATGTGTGTGAAGTAGATGTTTTTGAACATCACAGATTCTGTGATGAATTCTCACATCTACTTAATACATGTTTTGTTGCGAATAATAGTCTCTGTTGAAGGCGCACTTGGATGGATTAGTTGTTTTAAACATTCTTAATATTCTGTTGAATTGTCATGTGTTTCAAATAGTTGTTAATAACCTTATCCTTCAGTTTTACATGTGTGTGAAGTAGATATTTTTGAGCATCACAGATTCTGTGATGAATTCTCACATCTACTTAATACATGTTTAGTTGCGAATAATATTCTCTGTTGAAGGTGCACTTGGATGGATTAGTTTTTTGAAACATTCTTAATATTCTGTTGAATTGTCACATGTATAAAATAGTTGTTAATAACCTTTTCCTTCAGCTTTACATGTGTGTGAAGTAGATGTTTTTAAACATCACAGATTCTGTGATGAATTCTCACATCTACTTAATACATGTTTAGTTGCAAATAATAGTCTCTGTTGAACGCGCACTTGGATGGATTAATTTTTTGAAACATTCTTAATATTCTGTTGAATTGTCATTTGTATCAAATAGTTGTCATTAACCTTTTCGTTCAGTTTTATATGTGTGTGAAGTAGATGTTTTTCAACATCACAGATTCTGTGATGAAATCTCACATCTACTTAATACATGTTTTTGTGCAAATAATAGTCTATGTTGAAGGCGCACTTGCATGGATTAGTTCCCTTAAACATTCTTGATATTCTGTTGAATTGTCACATGTATCAAATAGTTGTCAGTAACCTTTTCGTTCAGTTTTATATGTGTGTGAAGTAGATGTTTTTGAACATCACAGATCCTGTGATGAATTCTCACATCTACTTAATACATGTTTAGTTGCGAATAATAGTCTCTGTTGAAGGCGCACTTGGATGGATTAGTTGTTTTAAACATTCTTAACATTCTGTTGAATTGTCACATGTATAAAATAGTTGTTAATAACCTTATCCTTCAGTTTTACATGTGTGTGAAGTAGATGTTTTTGAACATCACAGATTCTGTGATGAATTCTCACATCTACTTAATACATGTTTTGTTGCGAATAATAGTCTCTGTTGAAGGCGCACTTGGATGGATTAGTTGTTTTAAACATTCTTAATATTCCGTTGAATTGTCATGTGTTTCAAATAGTTGTTAATAACCTTATCCTTCAGTTTTACATGTGTGTGAAGTAGATGTTTTTGAGCATCACAGATTCTGTGATGAATTCTCACATCTACTTAATACATGTTTAGTTGCGAATAATAGTCTCTGTTGAAGGCGCACTTGGATGGATTAGTTGTTTTAAACATTCTTAACATTCTGTTGAATTGTCACATGTATAAAATAGTTGTTAATAACCTTATCCTTCAGTTTCACATGTGTGTGAAGTAGATGTTTTTGAACATCACAGATTCTGTGATGAATTCTCACATCTCCTTAATACATGTTTTGTTGCGAATAATAGTCTCTGTTGAAGGCGCACTTGGATGGATTAGTTGTTTTAAACATTCTTAATATTCCGTTGAATTGTCATGTGTTTCAAATAGTTGTTAATAACCTTATCCTTCAGTTTTACATGTGTGTGAAGTAGATGTTTTTGAGCATCACAGATTCTTTGATGAATTCTCACATCTACTTAATACATGTTTAGTTGCGAATAATAGTCTCTGTTGAAGGTGCACCTCGATGGATTAGTTGTTGTAAACATTCTTAACATTCTGTTGAATTGTCACATGTTTCAAATAGTTGTCAATAACCTTTTCGTTCAGTTTTATATGTGTGTGAAGTAGATGTTTTTGAACATCACACATTCTGTGATGAATTCTCACATCTACTTAATACATGTTTAGTTGCGAATAATAGTCTCTGTTGAAGGCGCACTTGGATGGATTAGTTGTTTTAAACATTCTTAATATTCTGTTGAATTGTCATATGTTTCAAATAGTTGTTAATAACCTTATCCTTCAGCTTTACATGTGTGTGAAGTAGATGTTTTTGAACATCACAGATTCTGTGATGAATTCTCACATCTACTTAATACATGTTTTGATGCAAATGATAGTCTCTGTTGAAGGCGCATTTGCATGGATTACTTCCCTTAAACATTCTTAATATTCTGTTGAATTGTCACATGTTTCAAATAGTTGTCAATAACCTTTTCGTTCAGTTTTATATGTGTGTGAAGTAGATGTTTTTGAACATCACAGATTCTGTGATGAATTCTCACATCTACTTACTACATGTTTAGTTGCGAATAATAGTCTCTGCTGAAGGCGCACTTGGTTGGATTAGTTTTTTGAAACATTCTTAATATTCTGTTGAATTGTCATATGTTTCAAATAGTTGTTAATAACCTTATCCTTCAGCTTTACATGTGTGTGAAGTAGATGTTTTTGAACATCACAGATTCTGTGATGAATTCTCACATCTACTTAATACATGTTTTGATGCAAATGATAGTCTCTGTTGAAGGTGCACCTCGATGGATTAGTTTTTTGAAACATTCTTAGTATTCTGTTGAATTGTCACATGTATAAAATAGTTGTTAATAACCTTTTCCTTCAGCTTTACATGTGTGCGAAGTAGATGTTTTTGAACATCACAGATTCTGTGATGAATTCTCACATCTACTTAATACATGTTTAGTTGCGAATAATAGTCTCTGTTGAAGGCGCACTTGGTTGGATTAGTTTTTTGAAACATTCTTAATATTCTGTTGAATTGTCACATGTATAAAATAGTTGTCAATAACCTTTTCTGTCAGTTTTATATGTGTGTGAAGTAGATGTTTTTAAATATCACAGATTCTGTGATGAATTCTCACATCTACTTAATACATGTTTAGTTGCGAATAATAGTCTCTGTTGAAGGCGCACTTGGTTGGATTAGTTTTTTGAAACATTCTTAATATTCTGTTGAATTGTCACATGTATAAAATAGTTGTCAATAACCTTTTCTGTCAGTTTTATATGTGTGTGAAGTAGATGTTTTTAAATATCACAGATTCTGTGATGAATTCTCACATCTACTTAATACGTGTTTAGTTGCGAATAATAGTCTCTGTTGAAGGTGCACTTGGATGGATTAGTTTTTTGAAACATTCTTAACATTCTGTTGAATTGTCACATGTTTCAAATAGTTGTTAATAACCTTATCCTTCAGTTTTATATGTGTGTGATGTAGATGTTTTGAACATCACAGATTCTATGATGAATTCTCACATCTACTTAATACATGTTTAGTTGCGAATAATAGTCTCTGTTGAAGGCGCACTTGGATGGATTAGTTGTTTTAAACATTCTTAACATTCTGTTGAATTGTCACATGTATAAAATAGTTGTTAATAACCTTATCCTTCAGTTTTACATGTGTGGGAAGTAGATGTTTTTGAACATCACAGATTCTGTGATGAATTCTCACATCTACTTAATACATGTTTTTATGCAAATAATAGTCTATGTTGAAGGCGCACTTGCATGGATTAGTTCCCTTAAACATTCTTAATATTCTGTTGAATTGTCACATGTATCAAATAGTTGTCAATAACCTTTTCGTTCAGTTTTATATGTGTGTGAAGTAGATGTTTTTGAACATCACAGATTCTGTGATGAATTCTCACATCTACTTAATACATGTTTTGTTGCGAATAATAGTCTCTGTTGAAGGCGCACTTGGATGGATTAGTTGTTTCAAACATTCTTAATATTCCGTTGAATTGTCATGTGTTTCAAATAGTTGTTAATAACCTTATCCTTCAGTTTTACATGTGTGTGAAGTAGATGTTTTTGAGCATCACAGATTCTGTGATGAATTCTCACATCTACTTAATACATGTTTAGTTGCGAATAATAGTCTCTGTTGAAGGTGCACTTCGATGGATTAGTTTTTTGAAACATTCTTAGTATTCTGTTGAATTGTCACATGTATAAAATAGTTGTTAATAACCTTTTCCTTCAGCTTTACATGTGTGCGAAGTAGATGTTTTTGAACATCACAGATTCTGTGATGAATTCTCACATCTACTTAATACATGTTTAGTTGCGAATAATAGTCTCTGTTGAAGGCGCACTTGGTTGGATTAGTTTTTTGAAACATTCTTAATATTCTGTTGAATTGTCACATGTATAAAATAGTTGTCAATAACCTTTTCTGTCAGTTTTATATGTGTGTGAAGTAGATGTTTTTAAATATCACAGATTCTGTGATGAATTCTCACATCTACTTAATACATGTTTAGTTGCGAATAATAGTCTCTGTTGAAGGCGCACTTGGTTGGATTAGTTTTTTGAAACATTCTTAATATTCTGTTGAATTGTCACATGTATAAAATAGTTGTTAATAACCTTATCCTTCAGTTTTACATGTGTGGGAAGTAGATGTTTTTGAACATCACAGATTCTGTGATGAATTCTCACATCTACTTAATACATGTTTTGATGCAAATGATAGTCTCTGTTGAAGGCGCATTTGCATGGATTACTTCCCTTAAACATTCTTAATATTCTGTTGAATTGTCACATGTTTCAAATAGTTGTCAATAACCTTTTCGTTCAGTTTTATATGTGTGTGAAGTAGATGTTTTTGAACATCACAGATTCTGTGATGAATTCTCACATCTACTTACTACATGTTTAGTTGCGAATAATAGTCTCTGCTGAAGGCGCACTTGGTTGGATTAGTTTTTTGAAACATTCTTAATATTCTGTTGAATTGTCATATGTTTCAAATAGTTGTTAATAACCTTATCCTTCAGCTTTACATGTGTGTGAAGTAGATGTTTTTGAACATCACAGATTCTGTGATGAATTCTCACATCTACTTAATACATGTTTTGATGCAAATGATAGTCTCTGTTGAAGGTGCACCTCGATGGATTAGTTTTTTGAAACATTCTTAGTATTCTGTTGAATTGTCACATGTATAAAATAGTTGTTAATAACCTTTTCCTTCAGCTTTACATGTGTGCGAAGTAGATGTTTTTGAACATCACAGATTCTGTGATGAATTCTCACATCTACTTAATACATGTTTAGTTGCGAATAATAGTCTCTGTTGAAGGCGCACTTGGTTGGATTAGTTTTTTGAAACATTCTTAATATTCTGTTGAATTGTCACATGTATAAAATAGTTGTCAATAACCTTTTCTGTCAGTTTTATATGTGTGTGAAGTAGATGTTTTTAAATATCACAGATTCTGTGATGAATTCTCACATCTACTTAATACGTGTTTAGTTGCGAATAATAGTCTCTGTTGAAGGTGCACTTGGATGGATTAGTTTTTTGAAACATTCTTAACATTCTGTTGAATTGTCACATGTTTCAAATAGTTGTTAATAACCTTATCCTTCAGTTTTATATGTGTGTGATGTAGATGTTTTGAACATCACAGATTCTATGATGAATTCTCACATCTACTTAATACATGTTTAGTTGCGAATAATAGTCTCTGTTGAAGGCGCACTTGGATGGATTAGTTGTTTTAAACATTCTTAACATTCTGTTGAATTGTCACATGTATAAAATAGTTGTTAATAACCTTATCCTTCAGTTTTACATGTGTGGGAAGTAGATGTTTTTGAACATCACAGATTCTGTGATGAATTCTCACATCTACTTAATACATGTTTTTATGCAAATAATAGTCTATGTTGAAGGCGCACTTGCATGGATTAGTTCCCTTAAACATTCTTAATATTCTGTTGAATTGTCACATGTATCAAATAGTTGTCAATAACCTTTTCGTTCAGTTTTATATGTGTGTGAAGTAGATGTTTTTGAACATCACAGATTCTGTGATGAATTCTCACATCTACTTAATACATGTTTTGTTGCGAATAATAGTCTCTGTTGAAGGCGCACTTGGATGGATTAGTTGTTTCAAACATTCTTAATATTCCGTTGAATTGTCATGTGTTTCAAATAGTTGTTAATAACCTTATCCTTCAGTTTTACATGTGTGTGAAGTAGATGTTTTTGAGCATCACAGATTCTGTGATGAATTCTCACATCTACTTAATACATGTTTAGTTGCGAATAATAGTCTCTGTTGAAGGTGCACTTCGATGGATTAGTTTTTTGAAACATTCTTAGTATTCTGTTGAATTGTCACATGTATAAAATAGTTGTTAATAACCTTTTCCTTCAGCTTTACATGTGTGCGAAGTAGATGTTTTTGAACATCACAGATTCTGTGATGAATTCTCACATCTACTTAATACATGATTTGATGCAAATAATAGTCCCTGTTGAAGGCGCACTTGGATGGATTAATTTTTTGAAACATTCTTAATATTCTGTTGAATTGTCATTTGTATCAAATAGTTGTCATTAACCTTATCGTTCAGTTTTATATGCGTGTGAAGTAGATGTTTTTGAGCATCACAGATTCCCTGATGATTTCTCACAACTACTTAATACATGTTTAGTTGCGAATAATAGTCTCTGTTGAAGGCGCACTTAGTTGGATTAGTTTTTTGAAACATTCTTAATATTCTGTTTAATTGTCACATGTATCAAATTGTTGTCAATAACCTTTTCGTTCAATTTTATATGCGTGTGAAGTAGATGTTTTTTGAACATCACAGATTCCGTGATGATTTCTCACAACTACTTAATACATGTTTAGTTGCGAATAATAGTCTCTGTTGAAGGCGCACTTGGATGGATTAGTTTTTTGAAACATTCTTAATATTCTGTTGAATTGTCACATGTATAAAATAGTTGTCAATAACCTTTTCGTTCAGTTTTATATGCGTGTGAAGTAGATGTTTTTTGAACATCACAGATTCCGTGATGATTTCTCACAACTACTTAATACATGTTTAGTTGCGAATAATAGTCTCTGTTGAAGGCGCACTTGGATGGATTAGTTTTTTGAAACATTCTTAATATTCTGTTGAATTGTCACATGTATTAAATAGTTCTCTATAACCTTTTCGTTCAGTTTTATATGTGTGTGAAGTAGATGTTTTTGAACATCACAGATTCTGTGATGAATTCTCACATCTACTTAATACATGTTTTGTTGCGAATAATAGTCTCTGTTGAAGGCGCACTTGGATGGATTAGTTGTTTTAAACATTCTTAATATTCTGTTGAATTGTCATATGTTTCAAATAGTTGTTAATAACCTTATCCTTCAGTTTTACATGAGTGTGAAGTAGATGTTTTTGAGCATCACAGATTCTGTGATGAATTCTCACATCTACTTACTACATGTTTAGTTGCGAATAATAGTCTCTGCTGAAGGCGCACTTGGTTGGATTAGTTTTTTGAAACATTCTTAATATTCTGTTGAATTGTCATATGTTTCAAATAGTTGTTAATAACCTTATCCTTCAGCTTTACATGTGTGTGAAGTAGATGTTTTTGAACATCACAGATTCTGTGATGAATTCTCACATCTACTTAATACATGTTTTGATGCAAATGATAGTCTCTGTTGAAGGTGCACCTCGATGGATTAGTTTTTTGAAACATTCTTAGTATTCTGTTGAATTGTCACATGTATAAAATAGTTGTTAATAACCTTTTCCTTCAGCTTTACATGTGTGCGAAGTAGATGTTTTTGAACATCACAGATTCTGTGATGAATTCTCACATCTACTTAATACATGTTTAGTTGCGAATAATAGTCTCTGTTGAAGGCGCACTTGGTTGGATTAGTTTTTTGAAACATTCTTAATATTCTGTTGAATTGTCACATGTATAAAATAGTTGTCAATAACCTTTTCTGTCAGTTTTATATGTGTGTGAAGTAGATGTTTTTAAATATCACAGATTCTGTGATGAATTCTCACATCTACTTAATACATGTTTAGTTGCGAATAATAGTCTCTGTTGAAGGCGCACTTGGTTGGATTAGTTTTTTGAAACATTCTTAATATTCTGTTGAATTGTCACATGTATAAAATAGTTGTCAATAACCTTTTCTGTCAGTTTTATATGTGTGTGAAGTAGATGTTTTTAAATATCACAGATTCTGTGATGAATTCTCACATCTACTTAATACGTGTTTAGTTGCGAATAATAGTCTCTGTTGAAGGTGCACTTGGATGGATTAGTTTTTTGAAACATTCTTAACATTCTGTTGAATTGTCACATGTTTCAAATAGTTGTTAATAACCTTATCCTTCAGTTTTATATGTGTGTGATGTAGATGTTTTGAACATCACAGATTCTATGATGAATTCTCACATCTACTTAATACATGTTTAGTTGCGAATAATAGTCTCTGTTGAAGGCGCACTTGGATGGATTAGTTGTTTTAAACATTCTTAACATTCTGTTGAATTGTCACATGTATAAAATAGTTGTTAATAACCTTATCCTTCAGTTTTACATGTGTGGGAAGTAGATGTTTTTGAACATCACAGATTCTGTGATGAATTCTCACATCTACTTAATACATGTTTTTATGCAAATAATAGTCTATGTTGAAGGCGCACTTGCATGGATTAGTTCCCTTAAACATTCTTAATATTCTGTTGAATTGTCACATGTATCAAATAGTTGTCAATAACCTTTTCGTTCAGTTTTATATGTGTGTGAAGTAGATGTTTTTGAACATCACAGATTCTGTGATGAATTCTCACATCTACTTAATACATGTTTTGTTGCGAATAATAGTCTCTGTTGAAGGCGCACTTGGATGGATTAGTTGTTTCAAACATTCTTAATATTCCGTTGAATTGTCATGTGTTTCAAATAGTTGTTAATAACCTTATCCTTCAGTTTTACATGTGTGTGAAGTAGATGTTTTTGAGCATCACAGATTCTGTGATGAATTCTCACATCTACTTAATACATGTTTAGTTGCGAATAATAGTCTCTGTTGAAGGTGCACTTCGATGGATTAGTTTTTTGAAACATTCTTAGTATTCTGTTGAATTGTCACATGTATAAAATAGTTGTTAATAACCTTTTCCTTCAGCTTTACATGTGTGCGAAGTAGATGTTTTTGAACATCACAGATTCTGTGATGAATTCTCACATCTACTTAATACATGATTTGATGCAAATAATAGTCCCTGTTGAAGGCGCACTTGGATGGATTAATTTTTTGAAACATTCTTAATATTCTGTTGAATTGTCATTTGTATCAAATAGTTGTCATTAACCTTATCGTTCAGTTTTATATGCGTGTGAAGTAGATGTTTTTGAGCATCACAGATTCCCTGATGATTTCTCACAACTACTTAATACATGTTTAGTTGCGAATAATAGTCTCTGTTGAAGGCGCACTTAGTTGGATTAGTTTTTTGAAACATTCTTAATATTCTGTTTAATTGTCACATGTATCAAATTGTTGTCAATAACCTTTTCGTTCAATTTTATATGCGTGTGAAGTAGATGTTTTTTGAACATCACAGATTCCGTGATGATTTCTCACAACTACTTAATACATGTTTAGTTGCGAATAATAGTCTCTGTTGAAGGCGCACTTGGATGGATTAGTTTTTTGAAACATTCTTAATATTCTGTTGAATTGTCACATGTATAAAATAGTTGTCAATAACCTTTTCGTTCAGTTTTATATGCGTGTGAAGTAGATGTTTTTTGAACATCACAGATTCCGTGATGATTTCTCACAACTACTTAATACATGTTTAGTTGCGAATAATAGTCTCTGTTGAAGGCGCACTTGGATGGATTAGTTTTTTGAAACATTCTTAATATTCTGTTGAATTGTCACATGTATTAAATAGTTCTCTATAACCTTTTCGTTCAGTTTTATATGTGTGTGAAGTAGATGTTTTTGAACATCACAGATTCTGTGATGAATTCTCACATCTACTTAATACATGTTTTGTTGCGAATAATAGTCTCTGTTGAAGGCGCACTTGGATGGATTAGTTGTTTTAAACATTCTTAATATTCTGTTGAATTGTCATATGTTTCAAATAGTTGTTAATAACCTTATCCTTCAGTTTTACATGAGTGTGAAGTAGATGTTTTTGAGCATCACAGATTCTGTGATGAATTCTCACATCTACTTAATACATGTTTAGTTGCGAATAATAGTCTCTGTTGAAGGTGCACCTCGATGGATTAGTTGTTGTAAACATTCTTAACATTCTGTTGAATTGTCACATGTTTCAAATAGTTGTCAATAACCTTTTCGTTCAGTTTTATATGTGTGTGAAGTAGATGTTTTTGAACATCACAGATTCTGTGATGAATTCTCACATCTACTTAATACATGTTTAGTTGCGAATAATAGTCTCTGTTGAAGGCGCACTTGGATGGATTAGTTGTTTTAAACATTCTTAATATTCTGTTGAATTGTCATATGTTTCAAATAGTTGTTAATAACCTTATCCTTCAGTTTTACATGTGTGTGAAGTAGATGTTTTTGAACATCACAGATTCTGTGATGAATTCTCACATCTACTTAATACATGTTTTGATGCAAATGATAGTCTCTGTTGAAGGCGCACTTGCATGGATTACTTCCCTTAAACATTCTTAATATTCTGTTGAATTGTCACATGTTTCAAATAGTTGTCAACAACCTTTTCGTTCAGTTTTATATGTGTGTGAAGTAGATGTTTTTGAACATCAAAGATTCTGTGATGAATTCTCACATCTACTTAATACATGTTTAGTTGCGAATAATAGTCTCTGTTGAAGGCGCACTTGGATGGATTAGTTTTTTGAAACATTCTTAATATTCTGTTGAATTGTCACATGTATAAAATAGTTGTCAATAACCTTTTCTGTCAGTTTTATATGTGTGTGAAGTAGATGTTTTTAAATATCACAGATTCTGTGATGAATTCTCACATCTACTTAATACGTGTTTAGTTGCGAATAATAGTCTCTGTTGAAGGTGCACTTGGATGGATTAGTTTTTTGAAACATTCTTAACATTCTGTTGAATTGTCACATGTTTCAAATAGTTGTTAATAACCTTATCCTTCAGTTTTACATGTGTGTGATGTAGATGTTTTGAACATCACAGATTCTATGATGAATTCTCACATCTACTTAATACATGTTTAGTTGCGAATAATAGTCTCTGTTGAAGGCGCACTTGGTTGGATTAGTTTTTTGAAACATTCTTAAAATTCTGTTGAATTTTCACATGTATAAAATAGTTGTCAATAACCTTTTCTGTCAGTTTTATATGTGTGTGAAGTAGATGTTTTTGAATATCACAGATTCTGTGATGAATTCTCACATCTACTTAATACGTGTTTAGTTGCGAATAATAGTCTCTGTTGAAGGTGCACTTGGATGGATTAGTTTTTTGAGACATTCTTAACATTCTGTTGAATTGTCACATGTTTCAAATAGTTGTTAATAACCTTTTCGTTCAGTTTTATATGTGTGTGAAGTAGATGTTTTTGAACATCACAGATTCTGTGATGAATTCTCACATCTACTTAATACATGTTTTGTTGCGAATAATAGTCTCTGTTGAAGGCGCACTTGGATGGATTAGTTGTTTTAAACATTCTTAATATTCTGTTGAATTGTCATGTGTTTCAAATAGTTGTTAATAACCTTATCCTTCAGTTTTACATGTGTGTGAAGTAGATATTTTTGAGCATCACAGATTCTGTGATGAATTCTCACATCTACTTAATACATGTTTAGTTGCGAATAATATTCTCTGTTGAAGGTGCACTTGGATGGATTAGTTTTTTGAAACATTCTTAATATTCTGTTGAATTGTCACATGTATAAAATAGTTGTTAATAACCTTTTCCTTCAGCTTTACATGTGTGTGAAGTAGATGTTTTTGAACATCACAGATTCTGTGATGAATTCTCACATCTACTTAATACATGTTTAGTTGCAAATAATAGTCTCTGTTGAACGCGCACTTGGATGGATTAATTTTTTGAAACATTCTTAATATTCTGTTGAATTGTCATTTGTATCAAATAGTTGTCATTAACCTTTTCGTTCAGTTTTATATGTGTGTGAAGTAGATGTTTTTCAACATCACAGATTCTGTGATGAAATCTCACATCTACTTAATACATGTTTTTGTGCAAATAATAGTCTATGTTGAAGGCGCACTTGCATGGATTAGTTCCCTTAAACATTCTTGATATTCTGTTGAATTGTCACATGTATCAAATAGTTGTCAATAACCTTTTCGTTCAGTTTTATATGTGTGTGAAGTAGATGTTTTTGAACATCACAGATCCTGTGATGAATTCTCACATCTACTTAATACATGTTTAGTTGCGAATAATAGTCTCTGTTGAAGGCGCACTTGGATGGATTAGTTGTTTTAAACATTCTTAACATTCTGTTGAATTGTCACATGTATAAAATAGTTGTTAATAACCTTATCCTTCAGTTTTACATGTGTGTGAAGTAGATGTTTTTGAACATCACAGATTCTGTGATGAATTCTCACATCTACTTAATACATGTTTTGTTGCGAATAATAGTCTCTGTTGAAGGCGCACTTGGATGGATTAGTTGTTTTAAACATTCTTAATATTCCGTTGAATTGTCATGTGTTTCAAATAGTTGTTAATAACCTTATCCTTCAGTTTTACATGTGTGTGAAGTAGATGTTTTTGAGCATCACAGATTCTGTGATGAATTCTCACATCTACTTAATACATGTTTAGTTGCGAATAATAGTCTCTGTTGAAGGTGCACCTCGATGGATTAGTTGTTGTAAACATTCTTAACATTCTGTTGAATTGTCACATGTTTCAAATAGTTGTCAATAACCTTTTCGTTCAGTTTTATATGTGTGTGAAGTAGATGTTTTTGAACATCACAGATTCTGTGATGAATTCTCACATCTACTTAATACATGTTTAGTTGCGAATAATAGTCTCTGTTGAAGGCGCACTTGGATGGATTAGTTGTTTTAAACATTCTTAATATTCTGTTGAATTGTCATATGTTTCAAATAGTTGTTAATAACCTTATCCTTCAGCTTTACATGTGTGTGAAGTAGATGTTTTTGAACATCACAGATTCTGTGATGAATTCTCACATCTACTTAATACATGTTTTGATGCAAATGATAGTCTCTGTTGAAGGCGCACTTGCATGGATTACTTCCCTTAAACATTCTTAATATTCTGTTGAATTGTCACATGTTTCAAATAGTTGTCAATAACCTTTTCGTTCAGTTTTATATGTGTGTGAAGTAGATGTTTTTGAACATCACAGATTCTGTGATGAATTCTCACATCTACTTAATACATGTTTAGTTGCGAATATTAGTCTCTGCTGAAGGCGCACTTGGTTGGATTAGTTTTTTGAAACATTCTTAATATTCTGTTGAATTGTCATGTGTTTCAAATAGTTGTTAATAACCTTATCATTCAGTTTTACATGTGTGTGAAGTAGATATTTTTGAGCATCACAGATTCTGTGATGAATTCTCACATCTACTTAATACATGTTTAGTTGCGAATAATATTCTCTGTTGAAGGTGCACTTGGATGGATTAGTTTTTTGAAACATTCTTAATATTCTGTTGAATTGTCACATGTATAAAATAGTTGTTAATAACCTTTTCCTTCAGCTTTACATGTGTGTGAAGTAGATGTTTTTGAACATCACAGATTCTGTGATGAATTCTCACATCTACTTAATACATGTTTAGTTGCAAATAATAGTCTCTGTTGAACGCGCACTTGGATGGATTAATTTTTTGAAACATTCTTAATATTCTGTTGAATTGTCATTTGTATCAAATAGTTGTCATTAACCTTTTCGTTCAGTTTTATATGTGTGTGAAGTAGATGTTTTTCAACATCACAGATTCTGTGATGAAATCTCACATCTACTTAATACATGTTTTTGTGCAAATAATAGTCTATGTTGAAGGCGCACTTGCATGGATTAGTTCCCTTAAACATTCTTGATATTCTGTTGAATTGTCACATGTATCAAATAGTTGTCAATAACCTTTTCGTTCAGTTTTATATGTGTGTGAAGTAGATGTTTTTGAACATCACAGATCCTGTGATGAATTCTCACATCTACTTAATACATGTTTAGTTGCGAATAATAGTCTCTGTTGAAGGCGCACTTGGATGGATTAGTTGTTTTAAACATTCTTAACATTCTGTTGAATTGTCACATGTATAAAATAGTTGTTAATAACCTTATCCTTCAGTTTTACATGTGTGTGAAGTAGATGTTTTTGAACATCACAGATTCTGTGATGAATTCTCACATCTACTTAATACATGTTTTGTTGCGAATAATAGTCTCTGTTGAAGGCGCACTTGGATGGATTAGTTGTTTTAAACATTCTTAATATTCCGTTGAATTGTCATGTGTTTCAAATAGTTGTTAATAACCTTATCCTTCAGTTTTACATGTGTGTGAAGTAGATGTTTTTGAGCATCACAGATTCTGTGATGAATTCTCAACTCTACTTAATACATGTTTAGTTGCGAATAATAGTCTCTGTTGAAGGTGCACCTCGATGGATTAGTTGTTGTAAACATTCTTAACATTCTGTTGAATTGTCACATGTTTCAAATAGTTGTCAATAACCTTTTCGTTCAGTTTTATATGTGTGTGAAGTAGATGTTTTTGAACATCACAGATTCTGTGATGAACTCTCACATCTACTTAATACATGTTCAGTTGCGAATAATAGTCTCTGTTGAAGGCGCACTTGGATGGATTAGTTGTTTTAAACATTCTTAATATTCTGTTGAATTGTCATATGTTTCAAATAGTTGTTAATAACCTTATCCTTCAGCTTTACATGTGTGTGAAGTAGATGTTTTTGAACATCACAGATTCTGTGATGAATTCTCACATCTACTTAATACATGTTTTGATGCAAATGATAGTCTCTGTTGAAAGCGCACTTGCATGGATTACTTCCCTTAAACATTCTTAATATTCTGTTGAATTGTCACATGTTTCAAATAGTTGTCAATAACCTTTTCGTTCAGTTTTATATGTGTGTGAAGTAGATGTTTTTGAACATCACAGATTCTGTGATGAATTCTCACATCTACTTACTACATGTTTAGTTGCGAATAATAGTCTCTGTTGAAGGTGCACTTGGATGGATTAGTTGTTTTAAACATTCTTAATATTCTGTTGAATTGTCACATGTTTCAAATAGTTGTTAATAACCTTATCCTTCAGCTTTACATGTGTGTGAAGTAGATGTTTTTGAACATCACAGATTCTGTGATGAATTCTCACATCTACTTAATACATGTTTAGTTGCGAATATTAGTCTCTGCTGAAGGCGCACTTGGTTGGATTAGTTTTTTGAAACATTCTTAATATTCTGTTGAATTGTCACATGTATAAAATAGTTGTCAATAACCTTTTCTGTCAGTTTTATATGTGTGTGAAGTAGATGTTTTTAAATATCACAGATTCTGTGATGAATTCTCACATCTACTTAATACATGTTTAGTTGCGAATAATAGTCTCTGTTGAAAGTGCACCTCGATGGATTAGTTGTTGTAAACATTCTTAACATTCTGTTGAATTGTCACATGTTTCAAATAGTTGTCAATAACCTTTTCGTTCAGTTTTATATGTGTGTGAAGTAGATGTTTTTGAACATCACAGATTCTGTGATGAATTCTCACATCTACTTAATACATGTTTAGTTGCGAATAATAGTCTCTGTTGAAGGCGCACTTGGATGGATTAGTTGTTTTAAACATTCTTAATATTCTGTTGAATTGTCATATGTTTCAAATAGTTGTTAATAACCTTATCCTTCAGCTTTACATGTATGTGAAGTAGATGTTTTTGAACATCACAGATTCTGTGATGAATTCTCACATCTACTTAATACATGTTTTGATGCAAATGATAGTCTCTGTTGAAGGCGCACTTGCATGGATTACTTCCCTTAAACATTCTTAATATTCTGTTGAATTGTCACATGTTTCAAATAGTTGTCAATAACCTTTTCGTTCAGTTTTATATGTGTGTGAAGTAGATGTTTTTGAACATCACAGATTCTGTGATGAATTCTCACATCTACTTAATACATGTTTAGTTGCAAATAATAGTCTCTGTTGAAGGCGCACTTGGTTGGATTAGTTTTTTGAAACATTCTTAATATTCTGTTGAATTGTCACATGTATAAAATAGTTGTCAATAACCTTTTCTGTCAGTTTTATATGTGTGTGAAGTAGATGTTTTTAAATATCACAGATTCTGTGATGAATTCTCACATCTACTTAATACGTGTTTAGTTGCCAATAATAGTCTCTGTTGAAGGTGCACTTGGATGGATTAGTTTTTTGAAACATTCTTAACATTCTGTTGAATTGTCACATGTTTCAAATAGTTGTTAATAACCTTATCCTTCAGTTTTACATGTGTGTGATGTAGATGTTTTGAACATCACAGATTCTTTGATGAATTCTCACATCTACTTAATACATGTTTTGTTGCGAATAATAGTCTCTGTTGAAGGTGCACTTGGATGGATTAGTTTTTTGAAACATTCTTAACATTCTGTTGAATTGTCACATGTTTCAAATAGTTGTTAATAACCTTTTCGTTCAGTTTTATATGTGTGTGAAGTAGATGTTTTTGAACATCACAGATTCTGTGATGAATTCTCACATCTACTTAATACATGTTTTGTTGCGAATAATAATCTCTGTTGAAGGCGCACTTGGATGGATTAGTTGTTTTAAACATTCTTAATATTCTGTTGAATTGTCATGTGTTTCAAATAGTTGTTAATAACCTTATCCTTCAGTTTTACATGTGTGTGAAGTAGATATTTTTGAGCATCACAGATTCTGTGATGAATTCTCACATCTACTTAATACATGTTTAGTTGCGAATGATAGTCTCTGTTGAAGGTGCACTTGGATGGATTAGTTTTTTGAAACATTCTTAATATTCTGTTGAATTGTCACATGTATAAAATAGTTGTTAATAACCTTTTCCTTCAGCTTTACATGTGTGTGAAGTAGATGTTTTTGAACATCACAGATTCTGTGATGAATTCTCACATCTACTTAATACATGTTTTGATGCAAATAATAGTCCCTGTTGAAGGCGCACTTGGATGGATTAATTTTTTGAAACATTCTTAATATTCTGTTGAATTGTCATTTGTATTAAATAGTTGTGATTAACCTTTTCGTTCAGTTTTATATGTGTGTGAAGTAGATGTTTTTCAACATCACAGATTCTGTGATGAAATCTCACATCTACTTGATACATGTTTTTATGCAAATAATAGTCTATGTTGAAGGCGCACTTGCATGGATTAGTTCCCTTAAACATTCTTGATATTCTGTTGAATTGTCACATGTATCAAATAGTTGTCAATAACCTTTTCGTTCAGTTTTATATGTGTGTGAAGTAGATGTTTTTGAACATCACAGATCCTGTGATGAATTCTCACATCTACTTAATACATGTTTAGTTGCGAATAATAGTCTCTGTTGAAGGCGCACTTGGATGGATTAGTTGTTTTAAACATTCTTAACATTCTGTTGAATTGTCACATGTATAAAAGAGTTGTTAATAACCTTATCCTTCAGTTTTACATGTGTGTGAAGTAGATGTTTTTGAACATCACAGATTCTGTGATGAATTCTCACATCTACTTAATACATGTTTTTATGCAAATAATAGTCTATGTTGAAGGCGCACTTGCATGGATTAGTTCCCTTAAACATTCTTAATATTCTGTTGAATTGTCACATGTATCAAATAGTTGTCAATAACCTTTTCGTTCAGTTTTATATGTGTGTGAAGTAGATGTTTTTGAACATCACAGATTCTGTGATGAATTCTCACATCTACTTAATACATGTTTTGTTGCGAATAATAGTCTCTGTTGAAGGCGCACTTGGATGGATTAGTTGTTTTAAACATTCTTAATATTCCGTTGAATTGTCATGTGTTTCAAATAGTTGTTAATAACCTTATCCTTCAGTTTTACATGTGTGTGAAGTAGATGTTTTTGAGCATCACAGATTCTGTGATGAATTCTCACATCTACTTAATACATGTTTAGTTGCGAATAATAGTCTCTGTTGAAGGTGCACCTCGATGGATTAGTTTTTTGAAACATTCTTAGTATTCTGTTGAATTGTCACATGTATAAAATAGTTGTTAATAACCTTTTCCTTCAGCTTTACATGTGTGCGAAGTAGATGTTTTTGAACATCACAGATTCTGTGATGAATTCTCACATCTACTTAATACATGTTTTGATGCAAATAATAGTCCCTGTTGAAGGCGCACTTGGATGGATTAATTTTTTGAAACATTCTTAATATTCTGTTGAATTGTCATTTGTATCAAATAGTTGTCATTAACCTTTTCGTTCAGTTTTATATGTGTGTGAAGTAGATGTTTTTCAACATCACAGATTCTGTGATGAAATCTCACATCTACTTAATACATGTTTTTATGCAAATAATAGTCTATGTTGAAGGCGCACTTGCATGGATTAATGTTTAAGGGAAGTAATCCATGCAAGTGCGCCTTCAACAGAGACTATCATTTGCATCAAAACATGTATTAAGTAGATGTGACAATTCAACAGAATATTAAGAATGTTTCAAAAAACTAATCCAACCAAGTGTGCCTTCAACAGAGACTATTATTCGCAACTAAATATGTATTAAGTAGATGTGAGAATTCATCACAGAATCTGTGATGTTCAAAAACATCTACTTCACACGCATATAAAATTGAACGAAAAGGTTATTGACAACTATTTGATACATGTGACAATTCAACAGAATATTAAGAATGTTTCAAAAAACTAATCCAACCAAGTGCGCCTTCAACAGAGACTATTATTCGCAACTAAACATGTATTAAGTAGTTGTGAGAAATCATCACGGAATCTGTGATGCTCAAAAACATCTACTTCACACGCATATAAAGCTGAACGATAAGGTTATTAACAACTATTTTATACATGTGACAATTCAACAGAATATTAAGAATGCTTCAAAAAACTAATCCAACCAAGTGCGCCTTCAACAGAGACTATTATTCGCAACTAAACATGTATTAAGTAGATGTGAGAATTCATCACAGAATCTGTGATGCTCAAAAACATCTACTTCACACACATGTAAAACTGAAGGATAAGGTTATTAACAACTATTTGAAACATATGACAATTCAACAGAATATTAAGAATGTTTAAAACAACTAATCCATCCAAGTGCGCCTTCAACAGAGACTATTATTCGCAACAAAACATGTATTAAGTAGATGTGAATATTCATCACAGAATCTGTGATATTCAAAAACATCTACTTCACACACATGTAAAGCTGAAGGAAAAGGTTATTAACAACTAATTCATACATGTGAAAATTCAACAGAATATTAAGAATGTTTCAAAAAACTAATCCATCCAAGTGCGCGTTCAGCAGAGACTATTATTTGCAACTAAACATGTATTAAGTAGATGTGAGAATTCATCACAGAATCTGTGATGTTCAAAAACATCTACTTCACATACATGTAAAGCTGAAGGAAAATATTATTAACAACTAATTCATACATGTGACAATTCAACAGAATATTAAGAATGTTTCAAAAAACTAATCCATCCAAGTGCGCCCTCAATAGAGACTATCATTCGCAACAAAACATGTATTAAGAAGATGTGAGAAATCATCACAGAATCTGTGATGTTCAAAAACATCTATATCACACACGTGTAAAGCTGAAGGATAAGGTTATTAACAACTATTTGAAACATGTGACAATTCAACAGAATATTAAGGATGTTTAAAACAACCAATCCATCCAAGTCCACCTTCTACAGAGACTATTATTCGCAACTAAACATGTATTAAGTAGATGTGAAAATTCATCAAGGAATCCGTGATGTTCAAAAACATCTACTTCACATACATGTAAAACTGAACGAAAAGGTTATTGACAACTATTTGATACATGTGACAATTCAACAGAATATTAAGAATGTTTAAGGGAACTATCCATGCAAGTGCGCCTTCAACATAGACTATTATTTGCATAAGAACATGTATTAAGTAGATGTGAGAATTCATCAAGGAATCCGTGATGTTCAAAAACATCTACTTCACATACATGTAAAACTGAACGAAAAGGTTATTGACAACTATTTGATACATGTGACAATTCAACAGAATATTAAGAATGTTTCAAAAAACTAATCCATCCAAGTGCGCCCTCAATAGAGACTATCATTCGCAACAAAACATGTATTAAGTAGATGTGAAAAATCATCACAGAATCTGTGATGTTCAAAAACATCTATATCACACACGTGTAAAGCTGAAGGATAAGGTTATTAACAACTATTTTATACATTTGACAATTCAAGAGAATGTTAAAAATGTTTAAAACAACTAATCCATCCAAGTGCACCTTCAACAGAGACTATTATTCGCAACTAAACATGTGTTAAGTAGATGTGAGTATTCATCACAGAATCTGTGATGCTCAAAAACATCTACTCCACACACATGTAAAACTGAAGGTAAAGGTTATTAACAACTATTTGAAACATGTGACAATTCAACAGAATATTAAGAATGTTTAAAACAACCAATCCATCCAAGTGCACCTTCAACAGAGACTATAATTCGCAACTAAACATGTATTAAGTAGATGTGAGAATTCATCACAGAATCCGTGATGTTCAAAAACATCTACTTCACACAGATATAAAACTGAACGAAAATGTTATTGACAACTATATGATACATGTGACAATTCAACAGAATATTAAGAATGTTTCAAAAAACTCATCCAACCAAGTGCGCCTTCAACAGAGACTAATATTCGCAACTAAACATGTATTAAGTAGATGTGAGAATTCATCACAGAATCTGTGATGTTCAAAAACATCTACTTCACACACATGTAAAACTGAAGGATAAGGTTATTAACAACTATTTGAAACCTATGACAATTCAACAGAATATTAAGAATGTTTATAACAACTAATCCATCCAAGTGCGCCTTCAACAGAGACTATTATTCGCATTAAAACATGTATTAAGTAGATGTGAGAATTCATCACAGAATCTGTGATGTTCAAAAACATCTACTTCACACACATATAAAACTGAACGAAAAGTTTATTGACAACTATTTGATACATGTGACAATTCAACAGAATATTAAGAATGTTTCAAAAAACTAATCCATCCAAATGCGCCTTCAATAGAGACAATCATTCGCAACAAAACATGTATTAAGTAGATGTGAGAAATCATCACAGAATCTGTGATGTTCAAAAACATCTATATCACACACGTGTAAAGCTGAAGGATAAGGTTATTAACAACTATTTGAAACATGTGACAATTCAACAGAATATTAAGGATGTTTAAAACAACCAATCCATCCAAGTGCACCTTCTACAGAGACTATTATTCGCAACTAAACATGTATTAAGTAGATGTGAGAATTCATCAAGGAATCCGTGATGTTCAAAAACATCTACTTCACACACATATAAAACTGAACGAAAAGGTTATAGACAACTAATTGATACATGTGACAATTCAACAGAATATTAAGAATGTTTCAAAAAACTCATCCAACCAAGTGCGCCTTCTACAGAGACTATTATTCGCAACTAAACATGTATTAAGTAGATGTGAGAATTCATCACAGAATCTGTGATGCACAAAAACATCTACTTCACACACATATAAAACTGAACGAAAAGGTTATTGACAACTATTTGATACATGTGACAATTCAACAGAATATTAAGAATGTTTAAAACAACCAATCCATCCAAGTGCACCTTCAACAGAGACTATTATTCGCAACTAAACATGTATTAAGTAGATGTGAGAATTCATCACAGAATCTGTGATGTTCAAAAACATCTACTTCACACGCATATAAAACTGAACGAAAAGGTTATTGACAACTATTTGATACATGTGACAATTCAACAGAATATTAAGAATGTTTAAGGGAACTATCCATGCAAGTGCGCCTTCAACATAGACTAATATTCGCAACTAAACATGTATTAAGTAGATGTGAGAATTCATCACAAAATCTGTGATGTTCAAAAACCTCTACTTCACACACATATAAAACTGAACGAAAAGTTTATTGACAACTATTTGATACATGTGACAATTCAACAGAATATTAAGAATGTTTAAGGGAACTAATCCATGCAAGTGCGCCTTCAACATAGACTATTATTTGCATAAAAAACATGTATTAAGTAGATGTGAGAATTCATCACAGAATCTGTGATGTTCAAAAACATCTACTTCACACACATGTAAAACTGAAGGATAAGGTTATTAACAACTATTTTATACATGTGACAATTCAACAGAATGTTAAGAATGTTTCAAAAATCTAATCCATCCAAGTGCACCTTCAACAGAGACTATTATTCGCAACTAAACAGGTATTAGGTAGATGTGAGAATTCATCACAGAATCTGTGATGCTCAAAAACATCTACTTCACACAAATGTAAAGCTGAAGGATAAGGTTATTAACAACTATTTGAAACATATGACAATTCAACAGAATATTAAGAATGTTTAAAACAACTAATCCATCCGAGTGCGCCTTCAACAGAGACTATTATTCGCAACAAAACATGTATTAAGTAGATGTGAGAATTCATCACAGAATCTGTGATGTTCAAAAACATCTACTTCACACACATGTAAAGCTAAAGGAAAAGGTTATTAAAAACTAATTCAGACATGTGACAATTCAACAGAATATTAAGAATGTTTCAAAAAACTAATCCATCCAAGTGCACCTTCAACAGAGACTATTATTAGCAAATAAACATGTATTAAGTAGATGTGAGAATTCATCACAGAATCTGTGATGTTCAAAAACATCTACTTCACACACATGTAAAGCTGAAGGAAAAGGTTATTAACAACTAATTGATACATGTGACAATTCAACAGAATATTAAGAATGTTTCAAAAAACTCATCCAACCAAGTGCGCCTTCAATAGAGACTATCATTCGCAACAAAACATGTATTAAGTAGATGTGAAAAAACATCACAGAATCAGTGATGTTCAAAAACATCTACTTCACAAACATATAATACTGAACGAGAGGTTATTAACAACTAATTGATACATGTGACAATTCAACAGAATATTAAGAATCTTTCAAAAAACTCATCCAACCAAGTGCGCCTTCAACAGAGACTATTATTCGCAACTAAACATGTATTAAGTAGATGTGAGAATTCATCACAGAATCTGTGATGTTCAAAAACATCTACTTCACACACATGTAAAGCTGAAGGAAAAGGTTATTAACAACTAATTCATACATGTGACATTTCAACAGAATATTAAGAATGTTTCAAAAAACTAATCCATCCAAGTGCACCTTCAACAGAGACTATTATTCGCAACTAAACATGTATTAAGTAGATGTGAGAATTCATCACAGAATCTGTGATGTTCAAAAACATCTACTTCACACACACGTAAAGCTGGAAGAAAAGGTTATTAACAACTAATTCATACATGTGACATTTCAACAGAATATTAAGAATGTTTCAAAAAACTAATCCATCCAAGTGCGCCTTCAATAGAGACTATCATTCGCAACTAAGCATGTATTAAGTAGATGTGAGAATTCATCAAGGAATCCATGATGTTCAAAAGCATCTACTTCACACACATATAAAACTGAACGAAAAGGTTATTGACAACTATTTGATACATGTGACAATTCAACAGAATATTAAGAATGTTTAAGGGAACTAATCCATGCAAGTGCGCCTTCAACATAGACTATTATTTGCATAAAACATGTATTCAGTAGATGTGAGAATTCATCACAGAAACTGTGATGTTCAAAAACATCTACTTCACACACATGTAAAACTGAAGGATAAGGTTATTAACAACTATTTTATACATGTGACAATTCAACAGAATGTTAAGAATGTTTAAAACAACTAATCCATCCAAGTGCACCTTCAACAGAGACTATTATTAGCAAATAAACATGTATTAAGTAGATGTGAGAATTCATCACAGAATCTGTGATGTTCAAAAACATCTACTTCACACACATGTAAAGCTGAAGGAAAAGGTTATTAACAACTAATTGATACATGTGACAATTCAACAGGATGTTAAGAATGTTTCAAAAAACTCATCCAACCAAGTGCGCCTTCAACAGAGACTATTATTAGCAACTAAACATGTATTAAGTAGATGTGAGAATTCATCACAGAATCTGTGATGTTCAAAAACATCTACTTCACACACATATAAAACTGAACGAAAAGGTTAATGACAACTATTTGATACATGTGACAATTCAACAGAATATTAAGAATGTTTCAAAAAACTAATCCATCCAAGTGCGCCTTCAACAGAGACTATTATTCGCAACTAAACATGTATTAAGTAGATGTGAGAATTCATCACAGAATCTGTGATGTTCAAAAACATCTACTTCACACACATATAAAACTTAACGAAAAGGTTATTAACAACTATTTGAAACATGTGACAACTCAACAGAATGTTAAGAACGTTTCACAAAACTAATCCATCCAAGTGCACCTTCAACAGAGACTATTATTCGCAACTAAACATGTGTTAAGTAGATGTGAGAATTCATCACAGAATCTGTGATGCTCAAAAACATCTACTTCACACACATATAATACTGAACGAAAAGGTTATTGACAACTATTTTATACATGTGACAATTCAACAGAATATTAAGAATGTTTAAGGGAACTAATCCATGCAAGTGCGCCTTCAACATAGGCTATTATTTGCATAAAAACATGTATTAGTTAGATGTGAGAATTCATCACAGAATCCGTGATGTTCAAAAACATCTACTTCACACACATATAAAATTGAACGAAAAGGTTATTGACAACTATTTGATACATGTGACAATTCAACAGAATATTAAGAATGTTTCAAAAAACTCATCCAACAAAGTGCGCCTTCAACAGAGACTATTATTCGCAACTAAACATGTATTAAGTAGATGTGAGAATTCATCACAGAATCTGTGAGGTTCAAAAACATCTACTTCACACACATATAAAACTGAACGAAAAGGTTATTGATTACTGTTTGATACATGTGACAATTCAACAGAATATTAAGAATGTTTAAGGGAACTAATCCATGCAAGTGCGCCTTCAACATAGACTATTATTTGCATAAAAACATGTATTAAGTAGATGTGAGAATTCATCACAGAATCTGTGATGTTCGAAAACATCTACTTCACACACATGTAAAACTGAAGGATAAGGTTAATAACAACTATTTTATACATGTGACAATTCAACAGAATGTTAAAAATGTTTAAAACAATTAATCCATCCAAGTGCACCTTCAACAGAGACTATTATTCGCAACTAAACATGTATTAAGTAGATGTGAGAATTCATCACAGAATCTGTAATGCTCAAAAACATCTACTTCACACACATGTAAAACTGAAGGATAAGGTTATTAACAACTATTTGAAACATATGACAATTCAACAGAATATTAAGAATGTTTAAAACAACTAATCAATCCGAGTGCGCCTTCAACAGAGACTATTATTCGCAACAAAACATTTATTAAGTAGATGTGAGAATTCATCACAGAATCTGTGATGTTCAGAAACATCTACTTGACACACATGTAAAGCTGAAGGAAAAGGTTATTAACAACTAATTCATACATGTGACAATTCAACAGAATATTAAGAATGTTTCAAAAAACTAATCCATCCAAGTGCGCGTTCAACAGAGACTATTATTTGCAACTAAACATGTATTAAGTAGATGTGAGAATTCATCACAGAATCTGTGATGTTCAAAAACATCTACTTCACACACATGTAAAGCTGAAGGAAAAGGTTATTAACAACTAATTCATACATGTGACAATTCAACAGAATATTAAGAATGTTTCAAAAAACTCATCCAACCAAGTGCGCCTTCAATAGAGACTATCATTCGCAACAAAACATGTATTAAGTAGATGTGAGAAATCATCACAGAATCTGTGATGTTCAAAAACATCTACTTCACACACATATAAAACTGAACGAAAAGGTTATTAACAACTATTTCATACATGTGACAATTCAACAGAATGTTAAGAATGTTTCAAAAAACTAATCCATCCAAGTGCACCTTCAACAGAGACTATTATTCGCAACTAAACAGGTATTAGGTAGATGTGAGAATTCATCACAGAATCTGTGATGCTCAAAAACATCTACTTCACACAAATGTAAAGCTGAAGGATAAGGTTATTAACAACTATTTGAAACATATGACAATTCAACAGAATATTAAGAATGTTTAAAACAACTAATCCATCCGAGAGCGCCTTCAACAGAGACTATTATTCGCAACAAAACATGTATTAAGTAGATGTGAGAATTCATCACAGAATCTGTGATGTTCAAAAACATCTACTTCACACACATGTAAAGCTAAAGGAAAAGGTTATTAACAACTAATTGATACATGTGACAATTCAACAGAATATTAAGAATTTTTCAAAAAAACTCATCCAACCAAGTGCGCCTTCAATAGAGACTATCATTCGCAACAAAACATGTATTAAGTAGATGTGAGAAAACATCACAGAATCAGTGATGTTCAAAAACATCTACTTCACAAACATATAATACTGAACGAAAGGTTATTAACAACTAATTGATACATGTGACAATTCAACAGAATATTAAGAATCTTTCAAAAAACTCATCCAACCAAGTGCGCCTTCAACAGAGACTATTATTCGCAACTAAACATGTATTATGTAGATGTGAGAATTCATCACAGAATCTGTGATGTTCAAAAACATCTACTTCACACACATGTAAAGCTGAAGGAAAAGGTTATTAACAACTATTTGATACATGTGACAATTCAACAGAATATTAAGAATGTTTCAAAAAACTAATCCATCCAAGTGCGCCTTCAATAGAGACTATCATTCGCAACTAAGCATGTATTAAGTAGATGTGAGAATTCATCAAGGAATCCATGATGTTCAAAAACATCTACTTCACACACATGTAAAGCTGGAAGAAAAGGTTATTAACAACTAATTCATACATGTGACATTTCAACAGAATATTAAGAATGTTTCAAAAAACTAATCCATCCAAGTGCGCCTTCAATAGAGACTATCATTCGCAACTAAGCATGTATTAAGTAGATGTGAGAATTCATCAAGGAATCCATGATGTTCAAAAACATCTACTTCACACACATATAAAACTGAACGAAAAGGTTATTGACAACTATTTGATACATGTGACAATTCAACAGAATATTAAGAATGTTTAAGGGAACTAATCCATGCAAGTGCGCCTTCAACATAGACTATTATTTGCATAAAACATGTATTCAGTAGATGTGAGAATTCATCACAGAAACTGTGATGTTCAAAAACATCTACTTCACACACATGTAAAACTGAAGGATAAGGTTATTAAAAACTATTTTATACATGTGACAATTCAACAGAATGTTAAGAATGTTTAAAACAACTAATCCATCCAAGTGCACCTTCAACAGAGACTATTATTAGCAAATAAACATGTATTAAGTAGATGTGAGAATTCATCACAGAATCTGTGATGTTCAAAAACATCTACTTCACACACATGTAAAGCTGAAGGAAAAGGTTATTAACAACTAATTGATACATGTGACAATTCAACAGAATATTAAGAATGTTTCAAAAAACTCATCCAACCAAGTGCGCCTTCAACAGAGACTATTATTAGCAACTAAACATGTATTAAGTAGATGTGAGAATTCATCACAGAATCTGTGATGTTCAAAAACATCTACTTCACACACATATAAAACTGAACGAAAAGGTTAATGACAACTATTTGATACATGTGACAATTCAACAGAATATTAAGAATGTTTCAAAAAACTAATCCATCCAAGTGCGCCTTCAACAGAGACTATTATTCGCAACTAAACATGTATTAAGTAGATGTGAGAATTCATCACAGAATCTGTGATGTTCAAAAACATCTACTTCACACACATATAAAACTTAACGAAAAGGTTATTAACAACTATTTGAAACATGTGACAACTCAACAGAATGTTAAGAATGTTTCACAAAACTAATCCATCCAAGTGCACCTTCAACAGAGACTATTATTCGCAACTAAACATGTGTTAAGTAGATGTGAGAATTCATCACAGAATCTGTGATGCTCAAAAACATCTACTTCACACACATGTAAAACTGAGGGATAAGGTTATTAACAACTATTTGAAACATATGACAATTCAACAGAATATTAAGAATGTTTAAAACAACCAATCCATCCAATTGAACCTTCGACAGAGACTATTATTCGCAACTAAACATGTATTAAGTAGATGTGAGAATTCATCAAGGAATCCGTGATGTTCAAAAACATCTACTTCACACACATATAATACTGAACGAAAAGGTTATTGACAACTATTTTATACATGTGACAATTCAACAGAATATTAAGAATGTTTAAGGGAACTAATCCATGCAAGTGCGCCTTCAACGTAGGCTATTATTTGCATAAAAACATGTATTAGTTAGATGTGAGAATTCATCACAGAATCTGTGATGTTCAAAAACATCTACTTCACACACATGTAAAACTGAAGGATAAGGTTATTAACAACTATTTGAAACATGTGACAATTCAACAGAATATTAAGAATGTTTAAAACAACCAATCCATCCAAGTGCACCTTAAACAGAGACAATTATTCGCAACTAAACATTTATTAAGTAGATGTGAGAATTCATCACAGAATCCGTGATGTTCAAAAACATCTACTTCACACACATATAAAACTGAACGAAAAGGTTATTGACAACTATTTGATACATGTGACAATTCAACAGAATATTAAGAATGTTTCAAAAAACTCATCCAACCAAGTGCGCCTTCAACAGAGACTATTATTCGCAACTAAACATGTATTAAGTAGATGTGAGAATTCATCACAGAATCTGTGATATTCAAAAACATCTACTTCACACACATATAAAACTGAACGAAAAGGTTATTGATTACTGTTTGATACATGTGACAATTCAACAGAATATTAAGAATGTTTAAGGGAACTAATCCATGCAAGTGCGCCTTCAACATAGACTATTATTTGCATAAAAACATGTATTAAGTAGATGAGAGAATTCATCACAGAATCTGTGATGTTCGAAAACATCTACTTCACACACATGTAAAACTGAAGGATAAGGTTATTAACAACTATTTTATACATGTGACAATTCAACAGAATGTTAAAAATGTTTAAAACAATTAATCCATCCAAGTGCACCTTCAACAGAGACTATTATTCGCAACTAAACATGTATTAAGTAGATGTGAGAATTCATCACAGAATCTGTAATGCTCAAAAACATCTACTTCACACACATGTAAAACTGAAGGATAAGGTTATTAACAACTATTTGAAACATATGACAATTCAACAGAATATTAAGAATGTTTAAAACAACTAATCAATCCGAGTGCGCCTTCAACAGAGACTATTATTCGCAACAAAACATTTATTAAGTAGATGTGAGAATTCATCACAGAATCTGTGATGTTCAGAAACATCTACTTGACACACATGTAAAGCTGAAGGAAAAGGTTATTAACAACGAATTCATACATGTGACAATTCAACAGAATATTAAGAATGTTTCAAAAAACTAATCCATCCAAGTGCGCGTTCAACAGAGACTATTATTTGCAACTAAACATGTATTAAGTAGATGTGAGAATTCATCACAGAATCTGTGATGTTCAAAAACATCTACTTCACACACATGTAAAGCTGAAGGAAAAGGTTATTAACAACTAATTCATACATGTGACAATTCAACAGAATATTAAGAATGTTTCAAAAAACTCATCCAACCAAGTGCGCCTTCAATAGAGACTATCATTCGCAACAAAACATGTATTAAGTAGATGTGAGAAATCATCACAGAATCTGTGATGTTCAAAAACATCTACTTCACACACATATAAAACTGAACGAAAAGGTTATTAACAACTATTTGATACATGTGACAATTCAACAGAATATTAAGAATGTTTCAAAAAACTAATCCATCCAAGTGCGCGTTCAACAGAGACTATTATTTGCAACTAAACATGTATTAAGTAGATGTGAGAATTCATCACAGAATCTGTGATGCTCAAAAACATCTACTTCACACACATATAAAAGTGAACAAAAATGTTATTGACAACTATTTGATACATGTGACAATTCAACAGAATATTAAGAATGTTTCAAAAAACTAATCCATCCAAATGCTACTTCAACAGAGACTATCATTCGCAACAAAACATGTATTAGGTAGATTTGAGAAATCATCACAGAATCTGTGATGCTCAAAAACATCTACTTCACACACATGTAAAACTAAAGGATAAGGTTATTAACAACTATTTTACCTCACACACACGTAAAACTGAAGGATAAGGTTATTAACAACTATTTTATACATGTGACAATTCAACAGAATGTTAAGAATGTTTAAAACAACTAATTCATCCAAGTGCACCTTCAACAGAGACTATTATTCGCAACTAAACATGTATTAAGTAGATGTGAGAATTCATCACAGAATCTGTGATGCTCAAAAACATCTACTTCACACACATGTAAAACTAAAGGATAAGGTTATTAACAACTATTTTACCTCACACACACGTAAAACTGAAGGATAAGGTTATTAACAACTATTTTATACATGTGACAATTCAACAGAATGTTAAGAATGTTTAAAACAACTAATCCATCCAAGTGCACCTTCAACAGAGACTATTATTCGCAACTAAACATGTATTAAGTAGATGTGAGAATTCATCACAGAATCTGTGATGCTCAAAAACATCTACTTCACACAAATGTAAAACTGAAGGATAAGGTTATTAACAACTATTTGAAACATATGACAATTCATCAGAATATTAAGAATGTTTCAAAAAACTAATCCATCCAAGTGCGCGTTCAACAGAGACTATTACTTGCAACTAAACATGTATTAAGTAGATGTGAGAATTCATCACAGAATCTGTGATGCTCAAAAACATCTACTTCAGAAAGTAAAGACATTAAAGACATTAACAAAGTAAAGACATAATTCCACTCGTTACCACATACTATCCAAGCCGAAGTTATGACAACCCAATAAAAACAATATAATAATAGTCCCTGTTGAAGGCGCACTTGGATGGATTAGTTTTTTGAAATATTCTTAATATTCTGTTGAATTGTCACATGTATGATTTAGTTGTTAATAACCTTTTCCTTCAGCTTTACATGTGTGTGAAGTAGATGTTTTTGAACATCACAGATTCTGTTATGAATTCTCACATCTACTTAATACATGTTTAGTTGCGAATAATAGTCTCTGTTGAAGGCGCACTTGGATGGATTAGTTTTTTGAAACATTCTTAATATTCTGTTGAATTGTCACATATATCAAATAGTTGTCAATAACCTTTTCGTTCCTACTGACTTTTTCATTACCTACTGACTTTTTCAGTACCTACTGACTTTTTCAGTACCTACTGACTTTTTCAGTACCTCCTGACTTTTTCAGTACCTACTGACTTTTTAAGTACCTACTGACTTTTTCAGTACCTACTGACTTTTTCAGTACCTCATGACTTTTTCAGTACCTACTGACTGTTTCAGTACCTACTGACTTTTTCAGTACCTACTGACTTTTTCAGTACCTACTGTCTTTTTCAGTACCTACTGAATTTTTCTGTACCTACTGAATATTTCAGTACCTACTGACTTTTTCAGTACCTACTGTCTTTTTCATTCCCTACTGACTTTTTCAGTACCTACTGACTTTTTCAGTACCTACTGACTTTTTCAGTACCTACTGACTTTTTCAGTACCTACTGACTTTTTCAGTACCTACTGACTTTTTTAGTACCTACTGACTTATTCAGTACCTACTGAATTTTTCAGTACCTACTGACGTTTTCAGTACCTACTGACTTTTTCAGTACCTACTGACTTTTTCAGTACCTACTGACTTTCTCAGTACCTACTGTCTTTTTCAGTACCTACTGACTTTTTAAGTACCTACTGACTTTTTCAGTACCTACTGACTTTTTCAGTACCTACTGACTTTTGCAGTACCTACTGACTTTTTCAGTACCTACTGACTTTTTCAGTACCTACTGACTTTTTCAGTGCCTACTGTCTTTTTCAGTACCTACCGATTTTTTCAGTACCTACTGACTTTTTCATTACCTACTGACTTTTTCAGTACCTCCTGACTTTTTCAGTACCTACTGACTGTTTCAGTACCTACTGACTTTTTCAGTACCTACTGACTTTTTCAGTACCTACTGTCTTTTTCAGTACCTCCTGAATTTTTCTGTACCTACTGAATTTTTCAGTACCTACTGACTATTTCAGTACCTACTGTCTTTTTCAGTACCTACTGACTTTTTCAGTACCTACTGACTTTTTCAGTACCTACTGACTTTTTCAGTACCTACTGACCTTTTCAGTACCTCCTGACTTTTTCAGTACCTACTGACTTTTTCAGTACCTACTGACTTTTTCAGTACCTACTGACTTTTTCAGTACCTACTGACTTTTTCAGTACCTACTGACTTTGTCAGTACCTACTGAATTTTTCAGTACATACTGAATCTTTCAGTACCTACTGTCTTTTTCAGTACCTACTGACTTTTTCAGTACCTCTTGAATTTTTCAGTACCTCTTGACTTTTTCAGTACCTACTGACTTTTTCAGTACCTACTGACTTTTTCAGTACCTACTGACTTTGTCAGTACCTACTGTCTTTTTCAGTACCTACTGAATCTTTCAGTACCTACTGTCTTTTTCAGTACCTACTGACTTTTTCAGTACCTCTTGAATTTTTCAGTACCTACTGACTTTTTCAGTACCTACTGACTTTTTCAGTACCTACTGACTTTTTCAGTACCTACTGACTGTTTCAGTACCTACTGACTTTTTCAGTACCTACTGACTTTTTCAGTACCTACTGTCTTTTTCAGTACCTACTGAATTTTTCTGTACCTACTGAATATTTCAGTACCTACTGACTTTTTCAGTACCTACTGTCTTTTTCAGTACCTACTGACTTTTTCAGTACCTACTGACTTTTTCAGTACCTACTGACTTTTTCAGTACCTACTGACTTTTTCAGTACCTACTGACTTTTTCAGTACCTACTGACTTTTTCAGTACCTACTGACTTTTTCAGTACCTACTGACTTATTCAGTACCTACTGACTTTTTCAGTACCTACTGACTTTTTCAGTACCTACTGACTTTTTCAGTACCTACTGACTTTTTCAGTACCTACTGACTTTTTCAGTACCTACTGACTTTCTCAGTACCTACTGTCTTTTTCAGTACCTACTGACTTTTTAAGTACCTACTGACTTTTTCAGTACCTACTGACTTTTTCAGTACCTACTGACTTTTTCAGTACCTACTGACTTTTTCAGTACCTACTGACTTTTTCAGTACCTACTGACTTTTTCAGTACCTACTGTCTTTTTCAGTACCTTCCGATTTTTTCAGTACCTACTGACTTTTTCATTACCTACTGACTTTTTCAGTACCTACTGACTTTTTCAGTACCTACTGACTTTTTCAGTACCTCCTGACTTTTTCAGTACCTACTGACTTTTTCAGTACCTACTGACTTTTTCAGTACCTCCTGACCTTTTCAGTACCTACTGACCTTTTCAGTACCTCATGACTTTTTCAGTATCTACTGACTTTTTCAGTACCTACTGACTTTTTCAGTATCTACTGACTTTTTCAGTACCTACTGACTTTTTCAGTACCTACTGACTTTTTCAGTACCTACTGACTTTTTCAGTACCTACTGACTTTTTCAGTACCTACTGACTTTTTCAGTACCTACTGACTTTTTCAGTACCTACTGACTTTTTCAGTACCTACTGACTTTTTCAGTACCTACTGTCTTTTTCAGTACCTACCGATTTTTTCAGTACCTACTGACTTTTTCATTACCTACTGACTTTTTCAGTACCTACTGACTTTTTCAGTACCTACTGACTTTTTCAGTACCTCCTGACTTTTTCAGTACCTACTGACTTTTTAAGTACCTACTGACTTTTTCAGTACCTACTGTCTTTTTCAGTACCTACTGTCTTTTTCAGTACCTACTGACTTTTTCAGTACCTACTGAATTTTTCAGTACCTACTGACGTTTTCAGTACCTACTGACTTTTTCAGTACCTGCTGACTTTTTCAGTACCTACTGACTTTTTCAGTACCTACTGACTTTTTCAGTACCTACTGACTTTCTCAGTACCTACTGTCTTTTTCAGTACCTACTGACTTTTTAAGTACCTACTGACTTTTTCAGTACCTACTGACTTTTTCAGTACCTACTGACTTTTTCAGTACCTACTGACTTTTTCAGTACCTACTGACTTTTTCAGTGCCTACTGTCTTTTTCAGTACCTACCGATTTTTTCAGTACCTACTGACTTTTTCATTACCTACTGACTTTTTCAGTACCTACTGACTTTTTCAGTACCTACTGACTTTTTCAGTACCTCCTGACTTTTTTAGTACCTACTGACTTTTTAAGTACCTGCTGACTTTTTCAGTACCTACTGACTTTTTCAGTACCTCCTGACTTTTTCAGTACCTACTGACTGTTTCAGTACCTACTGACTTTTTCAGTACCTACTGACTTTTTCAGTACCTACTGTCTTTTTCAGTACCTCCTGAATTTTTCTGTACCTACTGAATTTTTCAGTACCTACTGACTATTTCAGTACCTACTGTCTTTTTCAGTACCTACTGACTTTTTCAGTACCTACTGACTTTTTCAGTACCTACTGTCTTTTTCAGTACCTACTGAATTTTTCTGTACCTACTGAATATTTCAGTACCTACTGACTTTTTCAGTACCTACTGTCTTTTTCATTCCCTACTGACTTTTTCAGTACCTACTGACTTTTTCAGTACCTACTGACTTTTTCAGTACCTACTGACTTTTTCAGTACCTACTGACTTTTTCAGTACCTACTGACTTTTTTAGTACCTACTGACTTATTCAGTACCTACTGAATTTTTCAGTACCTACTGACGTTTTCAGTACCTACTGACTTTTTCAGTACCTACTGACTTTTTCAGTACCTACTGACTTTCTCAGTACCTACTGTCTTTTTCAGTACCTACTGACTTTTTAAGTACCTACTGACTTTTTCAGTACCTACTGACTTTTTCAGTACCTACTGACTTTTGCAGTACCTACTGACTTTTTCAGTACCTACTGACTTTTTCAGTACCTACTGACTTTTTCAGTGCCTACTGTCTTTTTCAGTACCTACCGATTTTTTCAGTACCTACTGACTTTTTCATTACCTACTGACTTTTTCAGTACCTCCTGACTTTTTCAGTACCTACTGACTGTTTCAGTACCTACTGACTTTTTCAGTACCTACTGACTTTTTCAGTACCTACTGTCTTTTTCAGTACCTCCTGAATTTTTCTGTACCTACTGAATTTTTCAGTACCTACTGACTATTTCAGTACCTACTGTCTTTTTCAGTACCTACTGACTTTTTCAGTACCTACTGACTTTTTCAGTACCTACTGACTTTTTCAGTACCTACTGACCTTTTCAGTACCTCCTGACTTTTTCAGTACCTACTGACTTTTTCAGTACCTACTGACTTTTTCAGTACCTACTGACTTTTTCAGTACCTACTGACTTTTTCAGTACCTACTGACTTTGTCAGTACCTACTGAATTTTTCAGTACATACTGAATCTTTCAGTACCTACTGTCTTTTTCAGTACCTACTGACTTTTTCAGTACCTCTTGAATTTTTCAGTACCTCTTGACTTTTTCAGTACCTACTGACTTTTTCAGTACCTACTGACTTTTTCAGTACCTACTGACTTTGTCAGTACCTACTGTCTTTTTCAGTACCTACTGAATCTTTCAGTACCTACTGTCTTTTTCAGTACCTACTGACTTTTTCAGTACCTCTTGAATTTTTCAGTACCTACTGACTTTTTCAGTACCTACTGACTTTTTCAGTACCTACTGACTTTTTCAGTACCTACTGACTGTTTCAGTACCTACTGACTTTTTCAGTACCTACTGACTTTTTCAGTACCTACTGTCTTTTTCAGTACCTACTGAATTTTTCTGTACCTACTGAATATTTCAGTACCTACTGACTTTTTCAGTACCTACTGTCTTTTTCAGTACCTACTGACTTTTTCAGTACCTACTGACTTTTTCAGTACCTACTGACTTTTTCAGTACCTACTGACTTTTTCAGTACCTACTGACTTTTTCAGTACCTACTGACTTTTTCAGTACCTACTGACTTTTTCAGTACCTACTGACTTATTCAGTACCTACTGACTTTTTCAGTACCTACTGACTTTTTCAGTACCTACTGACTTTTTCAGTACCTACTGACTTTTTCAGTACCTACTGACTTTTTCAGTACCTACTGACTTTCTCAGTACCTACTGTCTTTTTCAGTACCTACTGACTTTTTAAGTACCTACTGACTTTTTCAGTACCTACTGACTTTTTCAGTACCTACTGACTTTTTCAGTACCTACTGACTTTTTCAGTACCTACTGACTTTTTCAGTACCTACTGACTTTTTCAGTACCTACTGTCTTTTTCAGTACCTTCCGATTTTTTCAGTACCTACTGACTTTTTCATTACCTACTGACTTTTTCAGTACCTACTGACTTTTTCAGTACCTACTGACTTTTTCAGTACCTCCTGACTTTTTCAGTACCTACTGACTTTTTCAGTACCTACTGACTTTTTCAGTACCTCCTGACCTTTTCAGTACCTACTGACCTTTTCAGTACCTCATGACTTTTTCAGTATCTACTGACTTTTTCAGTACCTACTGACTTTTTCAGTATCTACTGACTTTTTCAGTACCTACTGACTTTTTCAGTACCTACTGACTTTTTCAGTACCTACTGACTTTTTCAGTACCTACTGACTTTTTCAGTACCTACTGACTTTTTCAGTACCTACTGACTTTTTCAGTACCTACTGACTTTTTCAGTACCTACTGACTTTTTCAGTACCTACTGTCTTTTTCAGTACCTACCGATTTTTTCAGTACCTACTGACTTTTTCATTACCTACTGACTTTTTCAGTACCTACTGACTTTTTCAGTACCTACTGACTTTTTCAGTACCTCCTGACTTTTTCAGTACCTACTGACTTTTTAAGTACCTACTGACTTTTTCAGTACCTACTGTCTTTTTCAGTACCTACTGTCTTTTTCAGTACCTACTGACTTTTTCAGTACCTACTGAATTTTTCAGTACCTACTGACGTTTTCAGTACCTACTGACTTTTTCAGTACCTGCTGACTTTTTCAGTACCTACTGACTTTTTCAGTACCTACTGACTTTTTCAGTACCTACTGACTTTCTCAGTACCTACTGTCTTTTTCAGTACCTACTGACTTTTTAAGTACCTACTGACTTTTTCAGTACCTACTGACTTTTTCAGTACCTACTGACTTTTTCAGTACCTACTGACTTTTTCAGTACCTACTGACTTTTTCAGTGCCTACTGTCTTTTTCAGTACCTACCGATTTTTTCAGTACCTACTGACTTTTTCATTACCTACTGACTTTTTCAGTACCTACTGACTTTTTCAGTACCTACTGACTTTTTCAGTACCTCCTGACTTTTTTAGTACCTACTGACTTTTTAAGTACCTGCTGACTTTTTCAGTACCTACTGACTTTTTCAGTACCTCCTGACTTTTTCAGTACCTACTGACTGTTTCAGTACCTACTGACTTTTTCAGTACCTACTGACTTTTTCAGTACCTACTGTCTTTTTCAGTACCTCCTGAATTTTTCTGTACCTACTGAATTTTTCAGTACCTACTGACTATTTCAGTACCTACTGTCTTTTTCAGTACCTACTGACTTTTTCAGTACCTACTGACTTTTTCAGTACCTACTGACTTCTTCAGTACCTACTGACCTTTTCAGTACCTCCTGACTTTTTCAGTACCTACTGACTTTTTCAGTACCTACTGACTTTTTCAGTACCTACTGACTTTTTCAGTACCTACTGACTTTTTCAGTACCTACTGACTTTGTCAGTACCTACTGAATTTTTCAGTACCTACTGAATCTTTCAGTACCTACTGTCTTTTTCAGTACCTACTGACTTTTTCAGTACCTCTTGAATTTTTCAGTACCTACTGACTTTTTCAGTACCTACTGACTTTTTCAGTACCTACTGACTTTTTCAGTACCTACTGACTGTTTCAGTACCTACTGACTTTTTCAGTACCTACTGACTTTTTCAGTACCTACTGTCTTTTTCAGTACCTACTGAATTTTTCTGTACCTACTGAATATTTCAGTACCTACTGACTTTTTCAGTACCTACTGTCTTTTTCAGTACCTACTGACTTTTTCAGTACCTACTGACTTTTTCAGTACCTACTGACTTTTTCAGTACCTACTGACTTTTTCAGTACCTACTGACTTTTTCAGTACCTACTGACTTTTTCAGTACCTACTGACTTTTTCAGTACCTACTGACTTATTCAGTACCTACTGACTTTTTCAGTACCTACTGACTTTTTCAGTACCTACTGACTTTTTCAGTACCTACTGACTTTTTCAGTACCTACTGACTTTTTCAGTACCTACTGACTTTCTCAGTACCTACTGTCTTTTTCAGTACCTACTGACTTTTTAAGTACCTACTGACTTTTTCAGTACCTACTGACTTTTTCAGTACCTACTGACTTTTTCAGTACCTACTGACTTTTTCAGTACCTACTGACTTTTTCAGTACCTACTGACTTTTTCAGTACCTACTGTCTTTTTCAGTACCTACCGATTTTTTCAGTACCTACTGACTTTTTCATTACCTACTGACTTTTTCAGTACCTACTGATTTTTTCAGTACCTACTGACTTTTTCAGTACCTCCTGACTTTTTCAGTACCTACTGACTTTTTCAGTACCTACTGACTTTTTCAGTACCTACTGACTTTTTCAGTACCTCCTGACCTTTTCAGTACCTACTGACCTTTTCAGTACCTCTTGACTTTTTCAGTACCTACTGACTTTTTCAGTACCTACTGACTTTTTCAGTATCTACTGACTTTTTCAGTACCTACTGACTTTTTCAGTACCTACTGACTTTTTCAGTACCTACTGACTTTTTCAGTACCTACTGACTTTTTCAGTACCTACTGACTTTTTCAGTACCTACTGACTTTTTCAGTACCTACTGACTTTTTCAGTAGCTACTGACTTTTTCAGTACCTACTGTGTTTTTCAGTACCTCCCGATTTTTTCAGTACCTACTGACTTTTTCATTACCTACTGACTTTTTCAGTACCTACTGACTTTTTCAGTACCTACTGACTTTTTCAGTACCTCCTGACTTTTTCAGTACCTACTGACTTTTTAAGTGCCTACTGACGTTTTCAGTACCTACTGTCTTTTTCAGTACCTACTGTCTTTTTCAGTACTTACTGACTTTTTCAGTACCTACTGACTTTTTCAGTACCTACTGACTTTTTCAGTACCTACTGACTTTTTCAGTACCTACTGACTTTTTCAGTACCTACTGACTTATTCAGTACCTACTGAATTTTTCAGTACCTACTGACTTTTTCAGTACTTACTGACTTTTTCAGTACCTACTGACTTTTTCAGTACCTACTGTCTTTTTCAGTACCTACCGATTTTTTCAGTACCTACTGACTTTTTCATTACCTACTGACTTTTTCAGTACCTACTGACTTTTTCAGTACCTACTGACTTTTTCAGTACCTACTGACTTTTTCAGTACCTCCTGACTTTTTCAGTACCTACTGACTTTTTAAGTACCTACTGACTTTTTCAGTACCTACTGACTTTTACAGTACCTACTGTCTTTTTCAGTACCTACTGAATTTTTCTGTACCTACTGAATATTTCAGTACCTACTGACTTTTTCAGTACCTACTGTCTTTTTCAGTACCTACTGACTTTTTCAGTACCTACTGACTTTTTCAGTACCTACTGACTTTTTCAGTACCTACTGACTTTTTCAGTACCTACTGACTTTTTCAGTACCTACTGACTTTTTCAGTACCTACTGACTTTTTCAGTACCTACTGACTTATTCAGTACCTACTGAATTTTTCAGTACCTACTGACTTTTTCAGTACCTACTGACTTTTTCAGTACCTACTGACTTTTTCAGTACCTACTGACTTTTTCAGTACCTACTGACTTTTTCAGTACCTACTGACTTTCTCAGTACCTCCTGACTTTTTCAGTACCTACTGACTTTTTAAGTACCTACTGACTTTTTCAGTACCTACTGACTTTTTCAGTACCTACTGTCTTTTTCAGTACCTACTGAATTTTTCTGTACCTACTGAATTTTTCAGTACCTACTGACTTTTTCAGTACCTACTGTCTTTTTCAGTACCTACTGACTTTTTCAGTACCTACTGACTTTTTCAGTACCTACTGACTTTTTCAGTACCTACTGACCTTTTCAGTACCTCCTGACTTTTTCAGTACCTACTGACTTTTTCAGTACCTACTGACTTTTTCAGTACTTACTGACTTTTTCAGTACCTACTGACTTTTTCAGTACCTACTGTCTTTTTCAGTACCTACCGATTTTTTCAGTACCTACTGACTTTTTCATTACCTACTGACTTTTTCAGTACCTACTGACTTTTTCAGTACCTACTGACTTTTTCAGTATCTCCTGACTTTTTCAGTACCTACTGACTTTTTAAGTACCTACTGACTTTTTCAGTACCTACTGAATTTTCAGTACCTCCTGACTTTTTCAGTACCTACTGACCTTTTCAGTACCTCTTGAATTTTTCAGTACCTACTGACTTTTTCAGTACCTACTGACTTTTTCAGAATCTACTGACTTTTTCAGTACCTACTGACTTTTTCAGTACCTACTGACTTTTTCAGTACCTACTGACTTTTTCAGTACCTACTGACTTTTTCAGTACCTACTGACTTTTTCAGTACCTACTGACTTTTTCAGTACCTACTGACTTTTTCAGTACCTACTGACTTTTTCAGTACCTACTGTCTTTTTCAGTACCTACCGATTTTTTCAGTACCTACTGACTTTTTCATTACCTACTGACTTTTTCAGTACCTACTGACTTTTTCAGTACCTACTGACTTTTTCAGTACCTCCTGACTTTTTCAGTACCTACTGACTTTTTAAGTACCTACTGACTTTTTCAGTACCTACTGTCTTTTTCAGTACCTACTGTCTTTTTCAGTACCTACTGACTTTTTCAGTACCTACTGACTTTTTCAGTACCTACTGACTTTTTCAGTACCTACTGACTTTTTCAGTACCTACTGACTTTTTCAGTACCTACTGACTTTTTCAGTACCTACTGACTTATTCAGTACCTACTGAATTTTTCAGTACCTACTGACTTTTTCAGTACTTACTGACTTTTTCAGTACCTACTGACTTTTTCAGTACCTACTGTCTTTTTCAGTACCTACCGATTTTTTCAGTACCTACTGACTTTTTCATTACCTACTGACTTTTTCAGTGCCTACTGACTTTTTCAGTACCTACTGACTTTTTCAGTATCTCCTGACTTTTTCAGTACCTACTGACTTTTTAAGTACCTACTGACTTTTTCAGTACCTACTGACTTTTTCAGTACCTCCTGACTTTTTCAGTACCTACTGACCTTTTCAGTACCTCTTGAATTTTTCAGTACCTACTGACTTTTTCATTACCTACTGACTTTTTCAGTACCTACTGACTTTTTCAGTACCTACTGACTTTTTCAGTACCTCATGACTTTCTCAGTACCTACTGACTTTTTAAGTACCTACTGACTTTTTCAGTACCTACTGTCTTTTTCAGTACCTACTGTCTTTTTCAGTACCTACTGACTTTTTCAGTACCTACTGACTTTTTCAGTACCTACTGACTTTTTCAGTACCTACTGACTTTTTCAGTACCTACTGACTTTTTCAGTACCTACTGACTTTTTCAGTACCTACTGACTTATTCAGTACCTACTGAATTTTTCAGTACCTACTGACTTTTTCAGTACTTACTGACTTTTTCAGTACCTACTGACTTTTTCAGTACCTACTGTCTTTTTCAGTACCTACCGATTTTTTCAGTACCTACTGACTTTTTCAGTACCTACTGACTTTTTCAGTACCTACTGACTTTTTCAGTACCTCCTGACTTTTTCAGTACCTACTGACTTTTTAAGTACCTACTGACTTTTTCAGTACCTACTGACTTTTACAGTACCTACTGTCTTTTTCAGTACCTACTGAATTTTTCTGTACCTACTGAATATTTCAGTACCTACTGACTTTTTCAGTACCTACTGTCTTTTTCAGTACCTACTGACTTTTTCAGTACCTACTGACTTTTTCAGTACCTACTGACTTTTTCAGTACCTACTGACTTTTTCAGTACCTACTGACTTCTTCAGTACCTACTGACTTTTTCAGTACCTACTTACTTATTCAGTACCTACTGAATTTTTCAGTACCTACTGACTTTTTCAGTACCTACTGACTTTTTCAGTACCTACTGACTTTTTCAGTACCTACTGACTTTTTCAGTACCTACTGACTTTTTCAGTATCTACTGACTTTCTCAGTACCTCCTGACTTTTTCAGTACATACTGACTTTTTAAGTACCAACTGACTTTTTCAGTACCTACTGACTTTTTCAGTACCTACTGTCTTTTTCAGTACCTACTGAATTTTTCTGTACCTACTGAATTTTTCAGTACCTACTGACTTTTTCAGTACCTACTGTCTTTTTCAGTACCTACTGACTTTTTCAGTACCTACTGACTTTTTCAGTACCTACTGACTTTTTCAGTACCTACTGACCTTTTCAGTACCTCCTGACTTTTTCAGTACCTACTGACTTTTTCAGTACCTACTGACTTTTTCAGTACTTACTGACTTTTTCAGTACCTACTGACTCTTTCAGTACCTACTGTCTTTTTCAGTACCTACCGATTTTTTCAGTACCTACTGACTTTTTCATTACCTACTGACTTTTTCAGTACCTACTGACTTTTTCAGTACCTACTGACTTTTTCAGTACCTCCTGACTTTTTCAGTACCTACTGACTTGTTAAGTACCTACTGACTTTTTCAGTACCTACTGACTTTTACAGTACCTACTGTCTTTTTCAGTACCTACTGAATTTTTCTGTACGTACTGAATATTTCAGTACCTACTGACTTTTTCAGTACCTACTGACTTATTCAGTACCTACTGAATTTTTCAGTACCTACTGACTTTTTCAGTACCTACTGACTTTTTAAGTACCTACTGACTTTTTCAGTACCTACTGACTTTTTCAGTACCTACTGACTTTTTCAGTACCTACTGACTTTCTCAGTACCTCCTGAATTTTTCAGTACCTACTGACTTTTTCAGTACCTACTGTCTTTTTCAGTACCTACTGACTTTTTCAGTACCTACTGACTTTTTCAGTACCTACTGACTTTTTCAGTACCTACTGACCTTTTCAGTACCTCCTGACTTTTTCAGTACCTACTGACTTTTTCAGTACCTACTGACTTTTTCAGTACCTACTGACTTATTCAGTACCTACTGAATTTTTCAGTACCTACTGACTTTTTCAGTACCTACTGACTTTTTCAGTACCTACTGACTTTTTCAGTACCTACTGACTTTTTCAGTACCTACTGACTTTTTCAGTACCTACTGACTTTCTCAGTACCTCCTGACTTTTTCAGTACCTACTGACTTTTTAAGTACCTACTGACTTTTTCAGTACCTACTGACTTTTTCAGTACCTACTGTCTTTTTCAGTACCTACTGAATTTTTCTGTACCTACTGAATTTTTCAGTACCTACTGACTTTTTCAGTACCTACTGTCTTTTTCAGTACCTACTGACTTTTTCAGTACCTACTGACTTTTTCAGTACCTACTGACTTTTTCAGTACCTACTGACCTTTTCAGTACCTCCTGACTTTTTCAGTACCTACTGACTTTTTAAGTACCTACTGACTTTTTCAGTAACTACTGACTTTTTCAGTACCTACTGTCTTTTTCAGTACCTACTGACTTTTTCAGTACCTACTGACTTTTTCAGTACCTACTGACTTTTTCAGTACCTACTGACTTTTTCAGTACCTACTGACTTTTTCAGTACCTACTGACTTATTCAGTACCTACTGAATTTTTCAGTACCTACTGACTTTTTCAGTACCTACTGACTTTTTCAGTACCTACTGACTTTTTCAGTACCTACTGACTTTTTCAGTACCTACTGACTTTTTCATTACCTACTGACTTTCTCAGTACCTCCTGACTTTTTCAGTACCTACTGACTTTTTAAGTACCTACTGACTTTTTCAGTACCTACTGACTTTTTCAGTACCTACTGTCTTTTTCAGTACCTACTGAATTTTTCTGTACCTACTGAATTTTTCAGTACCTACTGACTTTTTCAGTACCTACTGTCTTTTTCAGTACCTACTGACTTTTTCAGTACCTACTGACTTTTTCAGTACCTACTGACTTTTTCAGTACCTACTGACCTTTTCAGTACCTCCTGACTTTTTCAGTACCTACTGACTTTTTAAGTACCTACTGACTTTTTCAGTAACTACTGACTTTTTCAGTACCTACTGACTTTTTCAGTACCTACTGAATTTTTCAGTACCTACTGACTTTTTCAGTACCTACTGACTTCTTCAGTACCTACTGACTTTTTCAGTACCTACTTACTTATTCAGTACCTACTGAATTTTTCAGTACCTACTGACTTTTTCAGTACCTACTGACTTTTTCAGTACCTACTGACTTTTTCAGTACCTACTGACTTTTTCAGTACCTACTGACTTTTTCAGTACCTACTGACTTTCTCAGTACCTCCTGACTTTTTCAGTACCTACTGACTTTTTAAGTACCTACTGACTTTTTCAGTACCTACTGACTTTTTCAGTACCTACTGTCTTTTTCAGTACCTACTGAATTTTTCTGTACCTACTGAATTTTTCAGTACCTACTGACTTTTTCAGTACCTACTGTCTTTTTCAGTACCTTCTGACTTTTTCAGTACCTACTGACTTTTTCAGTACCTACTGACTTTTTCAGTACCTACTGACCTTTTCAGTACCTCCTGACTTTTTCAGTACCTACTGACTTTTTCAGTGCCTACTGACTTTTTCAGTACTTACTGACTTTTTCAGTACCTACTGACTTTTTCAGTACCTACTGTCTTTTTCAGTACCTACCGATTTTTTCAGTACCTACTGACTTTTTCATTACCTACTGACTTTTTCAGTACCTACTGACTTTTTCAGTACCTACTGACTTTTTCAGTACCTCCTGACTTTTTCAGTACCTACTGACTTTTTAAGTACCTACTGACTTTTTCAGTACCTACTGACTTTTACAGTACCTACTGTCTTTTTCAGTACCTACTGAATTTTTCAGTATCTACTGACTTTTTCAGTACCTACTGACTTTTTCAGTACCTACTGACTTTTTCAGTACCTACTGACTTTTTCAGTACCTACTGACTTTTTCAGTACCTACTGACTTTTTCAGTACCTACTGACTTTTTCAGTACCTACTGACTTTTTCAGTACCTACTGACTTTTTCAGTACCTACTGTCTTTTTCAGTACCTACCGATTTTTTCAGTACCTACTGACTTTTTCATTACCTACTGACTTTTTCAGTACCTACTGACTTTTTCAGTACCTACTGACTTTTTCAGTACCTCATGACTTTCTCAGTACCTACTGACTTTTTAAGTACCTACTGACTTTTTCAGTACCTACTGTCTTTTTCAGTACCTACTGTCTTTTTCAGTACCTACTGACTTTTTCAGTACCTACTGACTTTTTCAGTACCTACTGACTTTTTCAGTACCTACTGACTTTTTCAGTACCTACTGACTTTTTCAGTACCTACTGACTTTTTCAGTACCTACTGACTTATTCAGTACCTACTGAATTTTTCAGTACCTACTGACTTTTTCAGTACTTACTGACTTTTTCAGTACCTACTGACTTTTTCAGTACCTACTGTCTTTTTCAGTACCTACCGATTTTTTCAGTACCTACTGACTTTTTCAGTACCTACTGACTTTTTCAGTACCTACTGACTTTTTCAGTACCTCCTGACTTTTTCAGTACCTACTGACTTTTTAAGTACCTACTGACTTTTTCAGTACCTACTGACTTTTACAGTACCTACTGTCTTTTTCAGCACCTACTGAATTTTTCTGTACCTACTGAATATTTCAGTACCTACTGACTTTTTCAGTACCTACTGTCTTTTTCAGTACCTACTGACTTTTTCAGTACCTACTGACTTTTTCAGTACCTACTGACTTTTTCAGTACCTACTGACTTTTTCAGTACCTACTGACTTCTTCAGTACCTACTGACTTTTTCAGTACCTACTTACTTATTCAGTACCTACTGAATTTTTCAGTACCTACTGACTTTTTCAGTACCTACTGACTTTTTCAGTACCTACTGACTTTTTCAGTACCTACTGACTTTTTCAGTACCTACTGACTTTTTCAGTATCTACTGACTTTCTCAGTACCTCCTGACTTTTTCAGTACATACTGACTTTTTAAGTACCAACTGACTTTTTCAGTACCTACTGACTTTTTCAGTACCTACTGTCTTTTTCAGTACCTACTGAATTTTTCTGTACCTACTGAATTTTTCAGTACCTACTGACTTTTTCAGTACCTACTGTCTTTTTCAGTACCTACTGACTTTTTCAGTACCTACTGACTTTTTCAGTACCTACTGACTTTTTCAGTACCTACTGACCTTTTCAGTACCTCCTGACTTTTTCAGTACCTACTGACTTTTTCAGTACCTACTGACTTTTTCAGTACTTACTGACTTTTTCAGTACCTACTGACTCTTTCAGTACCTACTGTCTTTTTCAGTACCTACCGATTTTTTCAGTACCTACTGACTTTTTCATTACCTACTGACTTTTTCAGTACCTACTGACTTTTTCAGTACCTACTGACTTTTTCAGTACCTCCTGACTTTTTCAGTACCTACTGACTTGTTAAGTACCTACTGACTTTTTCAGTACCTACTGACTTTTACAGTACCTACTGTCTTTTTCAGTACCTACTGAATTTTTCTGTACGTACTGAATATTTCAGTACCTACTGACTTTTTCAGTACCTACTGACTTATTCAGTACCTACTGAATTTTTCAGTACCTACTGACTTTTTCAGTACCTACTGACTTTTTAAGTACCTACTGACTTTTTCAGTACCTACTGACTTTTTCAGTACCTACTGACTTTTTCAGTACCTACTGACTTTCTCAGTACCTCCTGAATTTTTCAGTACCTACTGACTTTTTCAGTACCTACTGTCTTTTTCAGTACCTACTGACTTTTTCAGTACCTACTGACTTTTTCAGTACCTACTGACTTTTTCAGTACCTACTGACCTTTTCAGTACCTCCTGACTTTTTCAGTACCTACTGACTTTTTCAGTACCTACTGACTTTTTCAGTACCTACTGACTTATTCAGTACCTACTGAATTTTTCAGTACCTACTGACTTTTTCAGTACCTACTGACTTTTTCAGTACCTACTGACTTTTTCAGTACCTACTGACTTTTTCAGTACCTACTGACTTTTTCAGTACCTACTGACTTTCTCAGTACCTCCTGACTTTTTCAGTACCTACTGACTTTTTAAGTACCTACTGACTTTTTCAGTACCTACTGACTTTTTCAGTACCTACTGTCTTTTTCAGTACCTACTGAATTTTTCTGTACCTACTGAATTTTTCAGTACCTACTGACTTTTTCAGTACCTACTGTCTTTTTCAGTACCTACTGACTTTTTCAGTACCTACTGACTTTTTCAGTACCTACTGACTTTTTCAGTACCTACTGACCTTTTCAGTACCTACTGACTTTTTCAGTACCTACTGACTTTCTCAGTACCTCCTGACTTTTTCAGTACCTACTGACTTTTTAAGTACCTACTGACTTTTTCAGTACCTACTGACTTTTTCAGTACCTACTGTCTTTTTCAGTACCTACTGAATTTTTCTGTACCTACTGAATTTTTCAGTACCTACTGACTTTTTCAGTACCTACTGTCTTTTTCAGTACCTTCTGACTTTTTCAGTACCTACTGACTTTTTCAGTACCTACTGACTTTTTCAGTACCTACTGACCTTTTCAGTACCTCCTGACTTTTTCAGTACCTACTGACTTTTTCAGTGCCTACTGACTTTTTCAGTACTTACTGACTTTTTCAGTACCTACTGACTTTTTCAGTACCTACTGTCTTTTTCAGTACCTACCGATTTTTTCAGTACCTACTGACTTTTTCATTACCTACTGACTTTTTCAGTACCTACTGACTTTTTCAGTACCTACTGACTTTTTCAGTACCTCCTGACTTTTTCAGTACCTACTGACTTTTTAAGTACCTACTGACTTTTTCAGTACCTACTGACTTTTACAGTACCTACTGTCTTTTTCAGTACCTACTGAATTTTTCAGTATCTACTGACTTTTTCAGTACCTACTGACTTTTTCAGTACCTACTGACTTTTTCAGTACCTACTGACTTTTTCAGTACCTACTGACTTTTTCAGTACCTACTGACTTTTTCAGTACCTACTGACTTTTTCAGTACCTACTGACTTTTTCAGTACCTACTGACTTTTTCAGTACCTACTGTCTTTTTCAGTACCTACCGATTTTTTCAGTACCTACTGACTTTTTCATTACCTACTGACTTTTTCAGTACCTACTGACTTTTTCAGTACCTACTGACTTTTTCAGTACCTCATGACTTTCTCAGTACCTACTGACTTTTTAAGTACCTACTGACTTTTTCAGTACCTACTGTCTTTTTCAGTACCTACTGTCTTTTTCAGTACCTACTGACTTTTTCAGTACCTACTGACTTTTTCAGTACCTACTGACTTTTTCAGTACCTACTGACTTTTTCAGTACCTACTGACTTTTTCAGTACCTACTGACTTTTTCAGTACCTACTGACTTATTCAGTACCTACTGAATTTTTCAGTACCTACTGACTTTTTCAGTACTTACTGACTTTTTCAGTACCTACTGACTTTTTCAGTACCTACTGTCTTTTTCAGTACCTACCGATTTTTTCAGTACCTACTGACTTTTTCAGTACCTACTGACTTTTTCAGTACCTACTGACTTTTTCAGTACCTCCTGACTTTTTCAGTACCTACTGACTTTTTAAGTACCTACTGACTTTTTCAGTACCTACTGACTTTTACAGTACCTACTGTCTTTTTCAGTACCTACTGAATTTTTCTGTACCTACTGAATATTTCAGTACCTACTGACTTTTTCAGTACCTACTGTCTTTTTCAGTACCTACTGACTTTTTCAGTACCTACTGACTTTTTCAGTACCTACTGACTTTTTCAGTACCTACTGACTTTTTCAGTACCTACTGTCTTTTTCAGTACCTACCGATTTTTTCAGTACCTACTGACTTTTTCATTACCTACTGACTTTTTCAGTACCTACTGACTTTTTCAGTACCTACTGACTTTTTCAGTACCTCATGACTTTCTCAGTACCTACTGACTTTTTAAGTACCTACTGACTTTTTCAGTACCTACTGTCTTTTTCAGTACCTACTGTCTTTTTCAGTACCTACTGACTTTTTCAGTACCTACTGACTTTTTCAGTACCTACTGACTTTTTCAGTACCTACTGACTTTTTCAGTACCTACTGACTTTTTCAGTACCTACTGACTTTTTCAGTACCTACTGACTTATTCAGTACCTACTGAATTTTTCAGTACCTACTGACTTTTTCAGTACTTACTGACTTTTTCAGTACCTACTGACTTTTTCAGTACCTACTGTCTTTTTCAGTACCTACCGATTTTTTCAGTACCTACTGACTTTTTCAGTACCTACTGACTTTTTCAGTACCTACTGACTTTTTCAGTACCTCCTGACTTTTTCAGTACCTACTGACTTTTTAAGTACCTACTGACTTTTTCAGTACCTACTGACTTTTACAGTACCTACTGTCTTTTTCAGTACCTACTGAATTTTTCTGTACCTACTGAATATTTCAGTACCTACTGACTTTTTCAGTACCTACTGACTTTTTCAGTACCTACTGACTTTTTCAGTACCTACTGACTTCTTCAGTACCTACTGACTTTTTCAGTACCTACTTACTTATTCAGTACCTACTGAATTTTTCAGTACCTACTGACTTTTTCAGTACCTACTGACTTTTTCAGTACCTACTGACTTTTTCAGTACCTACTGACTTTTTCAGTACCTACTGACTTTTTCAGTATCTACTGACTTTCTCAGTACCTCCTGACTTTTTCAGTACATACTGACTTTTTAAGTACCAACTGACTTTTTCAGTACCTACTGACTTTTTCAGTACCTACTGTCTTTTTCAGTACCTACTGAATTTTTCTGTACCTACTGAATTTTTCAGTACCTACTGACTTTTTCAGTACCTACTGTCTTTTTCAGTACCTACTGACTTTTTCAGTACCTACTGACTTTTTCAGTACCTACTGACTTTTTCAGTACCTACTGACCTTTTCAGTACCTCCTGACTTTTTCAGTACCTACTGACTTTTTCAGTACCTACTGACTTTTTCAGTACTTACTGACTTTTTCAGTACCTACTGACTCTTTCAGTACCTACTGTCTTTTTCAGTACCTACCGATTTTTTCAGTACCTACTGACTTTTTCATTACCTACTGACTTTTTCAGTACCTACTGACTTTTTCAGTACCTACTGACTTTTTCAGTACCTCCTGACTTTTTCAGTACCTACTGACTTGTTAAGTACCTACTGACTTTTTCAGTACCTACTGACTTTTACAGTACCTACTGTCTTTTTCAGTACCTACTGAATTTTTCTGTACGTACTGAATATTTCAGTACCTACTGACTTTTTCAGTACCTACTGACTTATTCAGTACCTACTGAATTTTTCAGTACCTACTGACTTTTTCAGTACCTACTGACTTTTTAAGTACCTACTGACTTTTTCAGTACCTACTGACTTTTTCAGTACCTACTGACTTTTTCAGTACCTACTGACTTTCTCAGTACCTCCTGAATTTTTCAGTACCTACTGACTTTTTCAGTACCTACTGTCTTTTTCAGTACCTACTGACTTTTTCAGTACCTACTGACTTTTTCAGTACCTACTGACTTTTTCAGTACCTACTGACCTTTTCAGTACCTCCTGACTTTTTCAGTACCTACTGACTTTTTCAGTACCTACTGACTTTTTCAGTACCTACTGACTTATTCAGTACCTACTGAATTTTTCAGTACCTACTGACTTTTTCAGTACCTACTGACTTTTTCAGTACCTACTGACTTTTTCAGTACCTACTGACTTTTTCAGTACCTACTGACTTTTTCAGTACCTACTGACTTTCTCAGTACCTCCTGACTTTTTCAGTACCTACTGACTTTTTAAGTACCTACTGACTTTTTCAGTACCTACTGACTTTTTCAGTACCTACTGTCTTTTTCAGTACCTACTGAATTTTTCTGTACCTACTGAATTTTTCAGTACCTACTGACTTTTTCAGTACCTACTGTCTTTTTCAGTACCTACTGACTTTTTCAGTACCTACTGACTTTTTCAGTACCTACTGACTTTTTCAGTACCTACTGACCTTTTCAGTACCTCCTGACTTTTTCAGTACCTACTGACTTTTTAAGTACCTACTGACTTTTTCAGTAACTACTGACTTTTTCAGTACCTACTGTCTTTTTCAGTACCTACTGACTTTTTCAGTACCTACTGACTTTTTCAGTACCTACTGACTTTTTCAGTACCTACTGACTTTTTCAGTACCTACTGACTTTTTCAGTACCTACTGACTTATTCAGTACCTACTGAATTTTTCAGTACCTACTGACTTTTTCAGTACCTACTGACTTTTTCAGTACCTACTGACTTTTTCAGTACCTACTGACTTTTTCAGTACCTACTGACTTTTTCATTACCTACTGACTTTCTCAGTACCTCCTGACTTTTTCAGTACCTACTGACTTTTTAAGTACCTACTGACTTTTTCAGTACCTACTGACTTTTTCAGTACCTACTGTCTTTTTCAGTACCTACTGAATTTTTCTGTACCTACTGAATTTTTCAGTACCTACTGACTTTTTCAGTACCTACTGTCTTTTTCAGTACCTACTGACTTTTTCAGTACCTACTGACTTTTTCAGTACCTACTGACTTTTTCAGTACCTACTGACCTTTTCAGTACCTCCTGACTTTTTCAGTACCTACTGACTTTTTAAGTACCTACTGACTTTTTCAGTAACTACTGACTTTTTCAGTACCTACTGACTTTTTCAGTACCTACTGTCTTTTTCAGTACCTACTGACTTTTTCAGTACCTACTGACTTTTTCAGTACCTACTGACTTTTTCAGTACCTACTGACCTTTTCAGTACCTCCTGACTTTTTCAGTACCTACTGACTTTTTCAGTACCTACTGACTTTTTCAGTACCTACTGACTTATTCAGTACCTACTGAATTTTTCAGTACCTACTGACTTTTTCAGTACCTACTGACTTTTTCAGTACCTACTGACTTTTTCAGTACCTACTGACTTTTTCAGTACCTACTGACTTTTTCATTACCTACTGACTTTCTCAGTACCTCCTGACTTTTTCAGTACCTACTGACTTTTTAAGTACCTACTGACTTTTTCAGTACCTACTGACTTTTTCAGTACCTACTGTCTTTTTCAGTACCTACTGAATTTTTCTGTACCTACTGAATTTTTCAGTACCTACTGACTTTTTCAGTACCTACTGTCTTTTTCAGTACCTACTGACTTTTTCAGTACCTACTGACTTTTTCAGTACCTACTGACTTTTTCAGTACCTACTGACCTTTTCAGTACCTCCTGACTTTTTCAGTACCTACTGACTTTTTAAGTACCTACTGACTTTTTCAGTAACTACTGACTTTTTCAGTACCTACTGACTTTTTCAGTACCTACTGTCTTTTTCAGTACCTACTGACTTTTTCAGTACCTACTGACTTTTTCAGTACCTACTGACTTTTTCAGTACCTACTGACCTTTTCAGTACCTCCTGACTTTTTCAGTACCTACTGACTTTTTCAGTACCTACTGACTTTTTCAGTACCTACTGACTTATTCAGTACCTACTGAATTTTTCAGTACCTACTGACTTTTTCAGTACCTACTGACTTTTTCAGTACCTACTGACTTTTTCAGTACCTACTGACTTTTTCAGTACCTACTGACTTTTTCAGTACCTACTGACTTTCTCAGTACCTCCTGACTTTTTCAGTACCTACTGACTTTTTAAGTACCTACTGACTTTTTCAGTACCTACTGACTTTTTCAGTACCTACTGTCTTTTTCAGTACCTACTGAATTTTTCTGTACCTACTGAATTTTTCAGTACCTACTGACTTTTTCAGTACCTACTGTCTTTTTCAGTACCTACTGACTTTTTCAGTACCTACTGACTTTTTCAGTACCTACTGACTTTTTCAGTACTTACTGACTTTTTCAGTACCTACTGACTTTTTCAGTACCTACTGAATTTTTCAGTACCTACTGACTTTTTCAGTACCTACTGACTTTTTCAGTACCTACTGACTTCTTCAGTACCTACTGACTTTTTCAGTACCTACTTACTTATTCAGTACCTACTGAATTTTTCAGTACCTACTGACTTTTTCAGTACCTACTGACTTTTTCAGTACCTACTGACTTTTTCAGTACCTACTGACTTTTTCAGTACCTACTGACTTTCTCAGTACCTCCTGACTTTTTCAGTACCTACTGACTTTTTAAGTACCTACTGACTTTTTCAGTACCTACTGACTTTTTCAGTACCTACTGTCTTTTTCAGTACCTACTGAATTTTTCTGTACCTACTGAATTTTTCAGTACCTACTGACTTTTTCAGTACCTACTGTCTTTTTCAGTACCTACTGACTTTTTCAGTACCTACTGACTTTTTCAGTACCTACTGACTTTTTCAGTACCTACTGACTTTTTCAGTACCTACTGACTTTTTCAGTACCTACTGACCTTTTCAGTACCTCCTGACTTTTTCAGTACCTACTGACTTTTTAAGTACCTACTGACTTTTTCAGTAACTACTGAATTTTTCAGTACCTACTGACTTTTTCAGTACCTACTGACTTTTTCAGTACCTACTGACTTTTTCAGTACCTACTGACTTTTTCAGTACCTACTGACTTTTTCATTACCTACTGACTTTCTCAGTACCTCCTGACTTTTTCAGTACCTACTGACTTTTTAAGTACCTACTGACTTTTTCAGTACCTACTGACTTTTTCAGTACCTACTGTCTTTTTCAGTACCTACTGAATTTTTCTGTACCTACTGAATTTTTCAGTACCTACTGACTTTTTCAGTACCTACTGTCTTTTTCAGTACCTACTGACTTTTTCAGTACCTACTGACTTTTTCAGTACCTACTGACTTTTTCAGTACCTACTGACCTTTTCAGTACCTCCTGACTTTTTCAGTACCTACTGACTTTTTAAGTACCTACTGACTTTTTCAGTAACTACTGACTTTTTCAGTACCTACTGACTTTTTCAGTACCTACTGTCTTTTTCAGTACCTACTGACTTTTTCAGTACCTACTGACTTTTTCAGTACCTACTGACTTTTTCAGTACCTACTGACCTTTTCAGTACCTCCTGACTTTTTCAGTACCTACTGACTTTTTCAGTACCTACTGACTTTTTCAGTACCTACTGACTTATTCAGTACCTACTGAATTTTTCAGTACCTACTGACTTTTTCAGTACCTACTGACTTTTTCAGTACCTACTGACTTTTTCAGTACCTACTGACTTTTTCAGTACCTACTGACTTTTTCAGTACCTACTGACTTTCTCAGTACCTCCTGACTTTTTCAGTACCTACTGACTTTTTAAGTACCTACTGACTTTTTCAGTACCTACTGACTTTTTCAGTACCTACTGTCTTTTTCAGTACCTACTGAATTTTTCTGTACCTACTGAATTTTTCAGTACCTACTGACTTTTTCAGTACCTACTGTCTTTTTCAGTACCTACTGACTTTTTCAGTACCTACTGACTTTTTCAGTACCTACTGACTTTTTCAGTACCTACTGACCTTTTCAGTACCTCCTGACTTTTTCAGTACCTACTGACTTTTTAAGTACCTACTGACTTTTTCAGTAACTACTGACTTTTTCAGTACCTACTGTCTTTTTCAGTACCTACTGACTTTTTCAGTACCTACTGACTTTTTCAGTACCTACTGACTTTTTCAGTACCTACTGACTTTTTCAGTACCTACTGACTTTTTCAGTACCTACTGACTTATTCAGTACCTACTGAATTTTTCAGTACCTACTGACTTTTTCAGTACCTACTGACTTTTTCAGTACCTACTGACTTTTTCAGTACCTACTGACTTTTTCAGTACCTACTGACTTTTTCATTACCTACTGACTTTCTCAGTACCTCCTGACTTTTTCAGTACCTACTGACTTTTTAAGTACCTACTGACTTTTTCAGTACCTACTGACTTTTTCAGTACCTACTGTCTTTTTCAGTACCTACTGAATTTTTCTGTACCTACTGAATTTTTCAGTACCTACTGACTTTTTCAGTACCTACTGTCTTTTTCAGTACCTACTGACTTTTTCAGTACCTACTGACTTTTTCAGTACCTACTGACTTTTTCAGTACCTACTGACCTTTTCAGTACCTCCTGACTTTTTCAGTACCTACTGACTTTTTAAGTACCTACTGACTTTTTCAGTAACTACTGACTTTTTCAGTACCTACTGACTTTTTCAGTACCTACTGAATTTTTCAGTACCTACTGACTTTTTCAGTACCTACTGACTTCTTCAGTACCTACTGACTTTTTCAGTACCTACTTACTTATTCAGTACCTACTGAATTTTTCAGTACCTACTGACTTTTTCAGTACCTACTGACTTTTTCAGTACCTACTGACTTTTTCAGTACCTACTGACTTTTTCAGTACCTACTGACTTTTTCAGTACCTACTGACTTTCTCAGTACCTCCTGACTTTTTCAGTACCTACTGACTTTTTAAGTACCTACTGACTTTTTCAGTACCTACTGACTTTTTCAGTACCTACTGTCTTTTTCAGTACCTACTGAATTTTTCTGTACCTACTGAATTTTTCAGTACCTACTGACTTTTTCAGTACCTACTGTCTTTTTCAGTACCTTCTGACTTTTTCAGTACCTACTGACTTTTTCAGTACCTACTGACTTTTTCAGTACCTACTGACCTTTTCAGTACCTCCTGACTTTTTCAGTACCTACTGACTTTTTCAGTGCCTACTGACTTTTTCAGTACTTACTGACTTTTTCAGTACCTACTGACTTTTTCAGTACCTACTGTCTTTTTCAGTACCTACCGATTTTTTCAGTACCTACTGACTTTTTCATTACCTACTGACTTTTTCAGTACCTACTGACTTTTTCAGTACCTACTGACTTTTTCAGTACCTCCTGACTTTTTCAGTACCTACTGACTTTTTAAGTACCTACTGACTTTTTCAGTACCTACTGACTTTTACAGTACCTACTGTCTTTTTCAGTACCTACTGATTTTTTCTGTACCTACTGAATATTTCAGTACCTACTGACTTTTTCAGTACCTACTGTCTTTTTCAGTACCTACTGACTTTTTCAGTACCTACTGACTTTTTCAGTACCTACTGACTTTTTCAGTACCTACTGACTTTTTCAGTACCTACTGTCTTTTTCAGTACCTACTGAATTTTTCTGTACCTACTGAATTTTTCAGTACCTACTGACTTTCTCAGTACCTACTGTCTTTTTCAGTACCTACTGACTTTTTCAGTACCTACTGACTTTTTCAGTACCTACTGACTTTTTCAGTACCTACTGACCTTTTCAGTACCTCCTGACTTTTTCAGTACCTACTGACTTTTTCAGTACCTACTGACTTTTTCAGTACTTACTGACTTTTTCAGTACCTACTGACTTTTTCAGTACCTACTGTCTTTTTCAGTACCTACCGATTTTTTCAGTACCTACTGACTTTTTCATTACCTACTGACTTTTTCAGTACCTACTGACTTTTTCAGTACCTACTGACTTTTTCAGTACCTCCTGACTTTTTCAGTACCTACTGACTTTTTAAGTACCTACTGACTTTTTCAGTACCTACTGACTTTTACAGTACCTACTGTCTTTTTCAGTACCTACTGAATTTTTCTGTACCTACTGAATATTTCAGTACCTACTGACTTTTTCAGTACCTACTGTCTTTTTCAGTACCTACTGACTTTTTCAGTACCTACTGACTTTTTCAGTACCTACTGACTTTTTCAGTACCTACTGACTTTTTCAGTACCTACTGACTTTTTCAGTACCTACTGACTTATTCAGTACCTACTGAATTTTTCAGTACCTACTGACTTTTTCAGTACCTACTGACTTTTTCAGTACCTACTGACTTTTTCAGTACCTACTGACTTTTTCAGTACCTACTGACTTTTTCAGTACCTACTGACTTTTTCAGTACCTACTGACTTTCTCAGTACCTCCTGACTTTTTCAGTACCTACTGACTTTTTAAGTACCTACTGACTTTTTCAGTACCTACTGACTTTTTCAGTACCTACTGTCTTTTTCAGTACCTACTGAATTTTTCTGTACCTACTGAATTTTTCAGTACCTACTGACTTTTTCAGTACCTACTGTCTTTTTCAGTACCTACTGACTTTTTCAGTACCTACTGACTTTTTCAGTACCTACTGACTTTTTCAGTACCTACTGACCTTTTCAGTACCTCCTGACTTTTTCAGTACCTACTGACTTTTTAAGTACCTACTGACTTTTTCAGTAACTACTGACTTTTTCAGTACCTACTGACTTTTTCAGTACCTACTGACTTTTTCAGTACCTACTGAATTTTTCAGTACCTACTGAATCTTTCAGTACCTACTGTCTTTTTCAGTACCTACTGACTTTTTCATTACCTCTTGAATTTTTCAGTACCTACTGACTTTTTCAGTACCTACTGACTTTTTCAGTACCTACTGACTTTTTCAGTACCTACTGACTTTTTCAGTACCTACTGACCTTTTCAGTACCTCTTGACTTTTTCAGTACCTACTGACTTTTTAAGTACCTACTGACTTTTTAAGTACCTACTGACTTTTTCAGTACCTACTGACTTTTTCAGTACCTACTGACTTTTTCAGTACCTACTGACTTTTTCAGTACCTACTGACTTTTTCAGTACCTACTGACTTTTTCAGTACCTACTGACTTTTTCAGTACATACTGACTTTTTCAGTACCTACTGTCTTTTTCAGTACCTACCGATTTTTTCAGTACCTACTGAATTTTTCATTACCTACTGACTTTTTCAGTACCTACTGACTTTTTCAGTACCTACTGACTTTTTCAGTACCTCCTGACTTTTTCAGTACCTACTGACTTTTTAAGTACCTACTGACTTTTTCAGTACCTACTGACTTTTTCAGTACCTCCTGACTTTTTCAGTACCTACTGACTGTTTCAGTACCTACTGACTTTTTCAGTACCTACTTACTTTTTCAGTACCTACTGTCTTTTTCAGTACCTACTGACTTTTTCAGTACCTACTGACTTTTTCAGTACCTACTGACTTTTTCAGTACCTACTGACTTATTCAGTACCTACTGAATTTTTCAGTACCTACTGACTTTTTCAGTACTTACTGACTTTTTCAGTACTTACTGACTTTTTCAGTACCTACTGTCTTTTTCAGTACCTACCGATTTTTTCAGTACCTACTGACTTTTTCATTACCTACTGACTTTTTCAGTACCTACTGACTTTTTCAGTACCTACTGACTTTTTCAGTACCTCCTGACTTTTTCAGTACCTACTGACTTTTTAAGTACCTACTGACTTTTTCAGTACCTACTGACTTTTTCAGTACCTAATGTCTTTTTCAGTACCTACTGAATTTTTCTGTACCTACTGAATATTTCAGTACCTACTGACTTTTTCAGTACCTACTGACTTTTTCAGTACCTACTGTCTTTTTCAGTACCTACTGATTTTTTCAGTACCTACTGACTTTTTCAGTACCTACTGAATTTTTCAGTACCTACTAACTTTTTCAGTACCTACTGTCTTTTTCAGTACCTACTGACTTTTTCAGTACCTACTGACTTTTTCAGTACCTACTGACTTTTTCAGTACCTACTGACTTATTCAGTACCTACTGAATTTTTCAGTACCTACTGACTTTTTCAGTACTTACTGACTTTTTCAGTACCTACTGACTTTTTCAGTACCTACTGTCTTTTTCAGTACCTACCGATTTTTTCAGTACCTACTGACTTTTTCATTACCTACTGACTTTTTCAGTACCTACTGTCTTTTTCAGTACCTACTGACTTTTTCAGTACCTACTGACTTTTTGAGTACCTACTGACTTTTTGAGTACCTACTGACTTTTTCAGTACCTACTGACTTCTTCAGTACCTACTGACTTTTTCAGTACCTACTGATTTTTTCAGTACCTACTGACTTTTTCAGTACCTACGGATTTTTTCAGTACCTACTGAATCTTTCAGTACCTACTGTCTTTTTCAGTACCTACTGACTTTTTCAGTACCTACTGACTTTTTCAGTACCTACTGACTTTTCCAGTACCTACTGACTTTTTCAGTACCTACTGAATTTTTCAGTACCTACTGAATTTTTCAGTACCTACTGACTTTTTCAGTACCTACTGTCTTTTTCAGTACCTACTGACTTTTTCAGTACCTACTGACTTTTTCAGTACCTACTGTCTTTTTCAGTACCTCCTGACTTTTTCAGTACCTACTGACTTTTTAAGTACCTACTGACTTTTTCAGTACCTACTGACTTCTTCAGTACCTACTGACTTTTTCAGTACTTGCTGATTTTTTCAGTACCTACTGACTTTTTCAGTACCTACGGATTTTTTCAGTACCTACTGAATCTTTCAGTACCTACTGTCTTTTTCAGTACCTACTGACTTTTTCAGTACCTACTGTCTTTTTCAGTACCTACTGACTTTTTCGGTACCTACTGACTTTTTCAGTACCTACTGACTTTTTCAGTACCTACTGACTTTTTCAGTACCTACTGAATTTTTCAGTACCTACTGAATTTTTCAGTACCTACTGACTTTTTCAGTAACTACTGTCTTTTTCAGTACCTACTGACTTTTTCAGTACCTACTGACTTTTTCAGTACCTACTGACTTTTTCAGTACCTACTGACTTTTTCAGTACCTACTGACTTTTTAAGTACCTACTGACATTTTCAGTACCTCCTGACTTTTTTAGTACCTACTGACTTTTTAAGTACCTACTGACTTTTTCAGTACCTACTGACTTCTTCAGTACCTACTGACTTTTTCAGTACCTACTGAATTTTTCAGTACCTACTGACTTTTTCAGTACCTACGGATTTTTTCAGTACCTACTGAATCTTTCAGTACCTACTGTCTTTTTCAGTACCTACTGACTTTTTCAGTACCTACTGACTTTTTCAGTACCTACTGACTTTTTCAGTACCTACTGACTTTTTCAGTACCTACTGACTTTTTCAGTACCTACTGAATTTTTCAGTACCTACTGAATTTTTCAGTACCTACTGACTCTTTCAGTACCTAATGTCTTTTTCAGTACCTACTGACTTTTTCAGTACCTACTGACTTTTTCAGTACCTACTGACTTTTTCAGTACCTACTGACTTTTTCAGTACCTACTGACTTTTTCAGTACCTACTGACTTTTTCAGTACCTACTTACTTTTTCAGTACCTACTGACTTGTTCAGTACCTACTGACCTTTTCAGTACCTACCGATTTTTTCAGTACCTACTGACTTTTTCATTACCTACTGACTTTTTCAGTATCTACTGACTTTTTCAGTACCTACTGACTTTTTCAGTACCTACTGACTTTTTCAGTACCTACTGTCTTTTTCAGTACCTACTGACTTTTTCAGTACCTACTGTCTTTTTCAGTACCTACTGATTTTTTCAGTACCTACTGACTTTTTCAGTACCTACTGAATTTTTCAGTACCTACTAACTTTTTCAGTACCTACTGTCTTTTTCAGTACCTACTGACTTTTTCAGTACCTACTGACTTTTTCAGTACCAACTGACTTTTTCAGTACCTACTGACTTTTTCAGTACCTACTGAATCTTTCAGTACCTACTGAATTTTTCAGTACCTACTGAATTTTTCAGTACCTACTGACTTTTTCAGTACCTACTGAATCTTTCAGTACCTACTGTCTTTTTCAGTACCTACTGACTTTTTCAGTACCTACTGACTTTTTCAGTACCTACTGACTTTTTCAGTACCTACTGACTTTTTCAGTACCTACTGACTTTTTCAGTACCTACTTACTTTTTCAGTACCTACTGACTTGTTCAGTACCTACTGACTTTTTAAGTACCTACCGATTTTTTCAGTACCTACTGACTTTTTCATTACCTACTGACTTTTTCAGTATCTACTGACTTTTTCAGTACCTACTGACTTTTTCAGTACCTACTGACTTTTTCAGTACCTACTGTCTTTTTCAGTACCTACTGACTTTTTCAGTACCTACTGACTTTTTCAGTACCTACTGTCTTTTTCAGTACCTACTGATTTTTTCAGTACCTACTGACTTTTTCAGTACCTACTGAATTTTTCAGTACCTACTAACTTTTTCAGTACCTACTGTCTTTTTCATTACCTACTGACTTTTTCAGTACCTACTGACTTTTTCAGTACCTACTGACTTTTTCAGTACCTCCTGACTTTTTCAGTACCTACTGACTTTTTAAGTACCTACTGACTTTTTCAGTACCTACTGACTTTTTCAGTACCTAATGTCTTTTTCAGTACCTACTGAATTTTTCTGTACCTACTGAATATTTCAGTACCTACTGACTTTTTCAGTACCTACTGACTTTTTCAGTACCTACTGTCTTTTTCAGTACCTACTGATTTTTTCAGTACCTACTGACTTTTTCAGTACCTACTGAATTTTTCAGTACCTACTAACTTTTTCAGTACCTACTGTCTTTTTCAGTACCTACTGACTTTTTCAGTACCTACTGACTTTTTCAGTACCTACTGACTTTTTCAGTACCTACTGACTTATTCAGTACCTACTGAATTTTTCAGTACCTACTGACTTTTTCAGTACTTACTGACTTTTTCAGTACCTACTGACTTTTTCAGTACCTACTGTCTTTTTCAGTACCTACCGATTTTTTCAGTACCTACTGACTTTTTCATTACCTACTGACTTTTTCAGTACCTACTGTCTTTTTCAGTACCTACTGACTTTTTCAGTACCTACTGACTTTTTGAGTACCTACTGACTTTTTGAGTACCTACTGACTTTTTCAGTACCTACTGACTTCTTCAGTACCTACTGACTTTTTCAGTACCTACTGATTTTTTCAGTACCTACTGACTTTTTCAGTACCTACGGATTTTTTCAGTACCTACTGAATCTTTCAGTACCTACTGTCTTTTTCAGTACCTACTGACTTTTTCAGTACCTACTGACTTTTTCAGTACCTACTGACTTTTCCAGTACCTACTGACTTTTTCAGTACCTACTGAATTTTTCAGTACCTACTGAATTTTTCAGTACCTACTGACTTTTTCAGTACCTACTGTCTTTTTCAGTACCTACTGACTTTTTCAGTACCTACTGACTTTTTCAGTACCTACTGTCTTTTTCAGTACCTCCTGACTTTTTCAGTACCTACTGACTTTTTAAGTACCTACTGACTTTTTCAGTACCTACTGACTTCTTCAGTACCTACTGACTTTTTCAGTACTTACTGATTTTTTCAGTACCTACTGACTTTTTCAGTACCTACGGATTTTTTCAGTACCTACTGAATCTTTCAGTACCTACTGTCTTTTTCAGTACCTACTGAATCTTTCAGTACCTACTGTCTTTTTCAGTACCTACTGACTTTTTGAGTACCTACTGACTTTTTCAGTACCTACTGACTTTTTCAGTACCTACTGACTTTTTCAGTACCTACTGAATTTTTCAGTACCTACTGAATTTTTCAGTACCTACTGACTTTTTCAGTACCTACTGTCTTTTTCAGTACCTACTGACTTTTTCAGTACCTACTGACTTTTTCAGTACCTACTGACTTTTTCAGTACCTACTGACTTTTTCAGTACCTACTGACTTTTTAAGTACCTACTGACATTTTCAGTACCTCCTGACTTTTTCAGTACCTACTGACTTTTTAAGTACCTACTGACTTTTTCAGTACCTACTGACTTCTTCAGTACCTACTGACTTTTTCAGTACCTACTGATTTTTTCAGTACCCACGGATTTTTTCAGTACCTACTGAATCTTTCAGTACCTACTGTCTTTTTCAGTACCTACTGACTTTTTCGGTACCTACTGACTTTTTCAGTACCTACTGACTTTTTCAGTACCTACTGACTTTTTCAGTACCTACTGAATTTTTCAGTACCTACTGAATTTTTCAGTACCTACTGAATTTTTCAGTAACTACTGTCTTTTTCAGTACCTACTGACTTTTTCAGTACCTACTGACTTTTTCAGTACCTACTGACTTTTTCAGTACCTACTGACTTTTTCAGTACCTACTGACTTTTTAAGTACCTACTGACATTTTCAGTACCTCCTGACTTTTTTAGTACCTACTGACTTTTTAAGTACCTACTGACTTTTTCAGTACCTACTGACTTCTTCAGTACCTACTGACTTTTTCAGTACCTACTGAATTTTTCAGTACCTACTGACTTTTTCAGTACCTACGGATTTTTTCAGTACCTACTGAATCTTTCAGTACCTACTGTCTTTTTCAGTACCTACTGACTTTTTCAGTACCTACTGACTTTTTCAGTACCTACTGACTTTTTCAGTACCTACTGACTTTTTCAGTACCTACTGACTTTTTCAGTACCTACTGAATTTTTCAGTACCTACTGACTTTTTCAGTACCTACTGACTTTTTCAGTACCTACTGACTTTTTCAGTACCTACTGACTTTTTCAGTACCTACTGACTTTTTCAGTACCTACTGACTTTTTCAGTACCTACTTACTTTTTCAGTACCTACTGACTTGTTCAGTACCTACTGACCTTTTCAGTACCTACCGATTTTTTCAGTACCTACTGACTTTTTCATTACCTACTGACTTTTTCAGTATCTACTGACTTTTTCAGTACCTACTGACTTTTTCAGTACCTACTGACTTTTTCAGTACCTACTGTCTTTTTCAGTACCTACTGACTTTTTCAGTACCTACTGTCTTTTTCAGTACCTACTGATTTTTTCAGTACCTACTGACTTTTTCAGTACCTACTGAATTTTTCAGTACCTACTAACTTTTTCAGTACCTACTGTCTTTTTCAGTACCTACTGACTTTTTCAGTACCTACTGACTTTTTCAGTACCAACTGACTTTTTCAGTACCTACTGACTTTTTCAGTACCTACTGAATCTTTCAGTACCTACTGAAGTTTTCAGTACCTACTGAATTTTTCAGTACCTACTGACTTTTTCAGTACCTACTGAATCTTTCAGTACCTACTGTCTTTTTCAGTACCTACTGACTTTTTCAGTACCTACTGACTTTTTCAGTACCTACTGACTTTTTCAGTACCTACTGACTTTTTCAGTACCTACTGACTTTTTCAGTACCTACTTACTTTTTCAGTACCTACTGACTTGTTCAGTACCTACTGACTTTTTAAGTACCTACCGATTTTTTCAGTACCTACTGACTTTTTCATTACCTACTGACTTTTTCAGTATCTACTGACTTTTTCAGTACCTACTGACTTTTTCAGTACCTACTGACTTTTTCAGTACCTACTGTCTTTTTCAGTACCTACTGACTTTTTCAGTACCTACTGACTTTTTCAGTACCTACTGTCTTTTTCAGTACCTACTGATTTTTTCAGTACCTACTGACTTTTTCAGTACCTACTGAATTTTTCAGTACCTACTAACTTTTTCAGTACCTACTGTCTTTTTCAGTACCTACTGACTTTTTCAGTACCTACTGACTTTTTCAGTACCAACTGACTTTTTCAGTACCTACTGACTTTTTCAGTACCTACTGAATCTTTCAGTACCTACTGAATTTTTCAGTACCTACTGAATTTTTCAGTACCTACTGACTTTTTCAGTACCTACTGACTTTTTAAGTACCTACTGACTTTTTCAGTACCTACTGACTTCTTCAGTACCTACTGACTTTTTCAGTACCTACTGATTTTTTCTGTACCTACTGACTTTTTCAGTACCAACGGATTTTTTCAGTACCTACTGAATCTTTCAGTACCTACTGTCTTTTTCAGTACCTACTGACTTTTTCAGTACCTACTGACTTTTTCAGTACCTACTGACTTTTTCAGTACCTACTGACTTTTTCAGTACCTACTGACTTCTTCAGTACCTACTGACTTTTTCAGTACCTACTGATTTTTTCAGTACCTACTGACTTTTTCAGTACCTACGGATTTTTTCAGTACCTACTGAATCTTTCAGTACCTACTGTCTTTTTCAGTACCTACTGACTTTTTCAGTACCTACTGACTTTTTCAGTACCTACTGACTTTTTCAGTACCTACTGACTTGTTCAGTACCTACTGAATTTTTCAGTACCTACTGAATTTTTCAGTACCTACTGACTTTTTCAGTACCTACTGTCTTTTTCAGTACCTACTGAATTTTTCAGTACCTACTGACTTTTTCAGTACCTACTGTCTTTTTCAGTACCTACTGACTTTTTCAGTACCTACTGACTTTTTCAGTACCTACTGACTTCTTCAGTACCTACTGACTTTTTCAGTACCTACTGATTTTTTCAGTACCTACTGACTTTTTCAGTACCTACGGATTTTTTCATTACCTACTGAATCTTTCAGTACCTACTGTCTTTTTCAGTACCTACTGACTTTTTCAGTACCTACTGACTTTTTCAGTACCTACTGACTTTTTCAGTACCTACTGACTTTTTCAGTACCTACTGAATTTTTCAGTACCTACTGAATTTTTCAGTACCTACTGACTTTTTCAGTACCTACTGTCTTTTTCAGTACCTACTGACTTTTTCAGTACCTACTGACTTTTTCAGTACCTACTGACTTTTTCAGTACCTACTGACTTTTTAAGTACCTACTGACTTTTTCAGTACCTACGGATTTTTTCAGTACCTACTGAATCTTTCAGTACCTACTGTCTTTTTCAGTACCTACTGACTTTTTCAGTACCTACTGACTTTTTCAGTACCTACTGACTTTTTCAGTACCTACTGACTTTTTAAGTACCTACTGAATTTTTCAGTACCTACTGAATTTTTCAGTACCTACTGACTTTTTCAGTACCTACTGTCTTTTTCAGTACCTACTGACTTTTTCAGTACCTACTGACTTTTCCAGTACCTACTGACTTTTTCAGTACCTACTGACATTATCAGTATTTCCTGACTTTTTCAGTACCTACTGACTTTTTAAGTACCTACTGACTTTTTCAGTACCTACTGACTTCTTCAGTACCTACTGACGTTTTCAGTACCTACTGACTTTTTCAGTACCTACTGACTTTTTCAGTACCTACTGACTTTTTCAGTACCTACTGACTTTCTCAGTACCTACTGTCTTTTTCAGTACCTACTGACTTTTTAAGTACCTACTGACTTTTTCAGTACCTACTGACTTTTTCAGTACCTACTGACTTTTTCAGTACCTACTGACTTTTTCAGTACCTACTGACTTTTTCAGTACCTACTGACTTTTTCAGTGCCTACTGTCTTTTTCAGTACCTACCGATTTTTTCAGTACCTACTGACTTTTTCATTACCTACTGACTTTTTCAGTACCTACTGACTTTTTCAGTACCTACTGACTTTTTCAGTATCTCCTGACTTTTTCAGTACCTACTGACTTTTTAAGTACCTGCTGACTTTTTCAGTACCTACTGACTTTTTCAGTACCTCCTGACTTTTTCAGTACCTACTGACTGTTTCAGTACCTACTGACTTTTTCAGTACCTACTGACTTTTTCAGTACCTACTGTCTTTTTCAGTACCTCCTGAATTTTTCTGTACCACCTGAATTTTTCAGTACCTACTGACTATTTCAGTACCTACTGTCTTTTTCAGTACCTACTGACTTTTTCAGTACCTACTGACTTTTTCAGTACCTACTGACTTTTTCAGTACCTACTGACTTTTTCAGTACCTACTGACTTTTTCAGTACCTACTGACTTTTTCAGTACCTACTGACTTTTTCAGTACCTACTTACTTTTTCAGTACCTACTGACTTGTTCAGTACCTACTGACCTTTTCAGTACCTACCGATTTTTTCAGTACCTACTGACTTTTTCATTACCTACTGACTTTTTCAGTATCTACTGACTTTTTCAGTACCTACTGACTTTTTCAGTACCTACTGACTTTTTCAGTACCTACTGTCTTTTTCAGTACCTACTGACTTTTTCAGTACCTACTGTCTTTTTCAGTACCTACTGATTTTTTCAGTACCTACTGACTTTTTCAGTACCTAGTGAATTTTTCAGTACCTACTAACTTTTTCAGTACCTACTGTCTTTTTCAGTACCTACTGACTTTTTCAGTACCTACTGACTTTTTCAGTACCAACTGACTTTTTCAGTACCTACTGACTTTTTCAGTACCTACTGAATCTTTCAGTACCTACTGAATTTTTCAGTACCTACTGAATTTTTCAGTACCTACTGACTTTTTCAGTACCTACTGAATCTTTCAGTACCTACTGTCTTTTTCAGTACCTACTGACTTTTTCAGTACCTACTGACTTTTTCAGTACCTACTGACTTTTTCAGAACCTACTGACTTTTTCAGTACCTACTGACTTTTTCAGTACCTACTTACTTTTTCAGTACCTACTGACTTGTTCAGTACCTACTGACTTTTTAAGTACCTACCGATTTTTTCAGTACCTACTGACTTTTTCATTACCTACTGACTTTTTCAGTATCTACTGACTTTTTCAGTACCTACTGACTTTTTCAGTACCTACTGACTTTTTCAGTACCTACTGTCTTTTTCAGTACCTACTGACTTTTTCAGTACCTACTGACTTTTTCAGTACCTACTGTCTTTTTCAGTACCTACTGATTTTTTCAGTACCTACTGACTTTTTCAGTACCTACTGAATTTTTCAGTACCTACTAACTTTTTCAGTACCAACTGACTTTTTCAGTACCTACTGACTTTTTCAGTACCTACTGAATCTTTCAGTACCTACTGAATTTTTCAGTACCTACTGAATTTTTCAGTACCTACTGACTTTTTCAGTACCTACTGACTTTTTAAGTACCTACTGACTTTTTCAGTACCTACTGACTTCTTCAGTACCTACTGAATCTTTCAGTACCTACTGTCTTTTCCAGTACCTACTGACTTTTTCAGTACCTACTGACTTTTTCAGTACCTACTGACTTTTTCAGTACCTACTGACTTTTTAAGTACCTACTGAATTTTTCAGTACCTACTGAATTTTTCAGTACCTACTGACTTTTTCAGTACCTACTGTCTTTTTCAGTACCTACTGACTTTTTCAGTACCTACTGACTTTTTCAGTACCTACTGACTTTTTCAGTACCTACTGACATTATCAGTACCTCCTGACTTTTTCAGTACCTACTGACTTTTTAAGTACCTACTGACTTTTTCAGTACCTACTGACTTCTTCAGTACCTACTGACGTTTTCAGTACCTACTGAGTTTTTCAGTACCTACTGACTTTTTCAGTACCTACTGACTTTTTCAGTACCTACTGACTTTCTCAGTACCTACTGTCTTTTTCAGTACCTCCTGACTTTTTCAGTACCTACTGACTTTTTAAGTACCTGCTGACTTTTTCAGTACCTACTGACTTTTTCAGTACCTCCTGACTTTTTCAGTACCTACTGACTGTTTCAGTACCTACTGACTTTTTCAGTACCTACTGTCTTTTTAAGTACCTGCTGACTTTTTCAGTACCTACTGACTTTTTCAGTACCTCCTGACTTTTTCAGTACCTACTGAATTTTTCAGTACCTACTGACTTTTTCAGTACCTACTGTCTTTTTCAGTACCTACTGACTTTTTCAGTACCTACTGACTTTTTCAGTACCTACTGACTTTTTCAGTACCTACTGACATTATCAGTACCTCCTGACTTTTTCAGTACCTACTGACTTTTTAAGTACCTACTGACTTTTTCAGTACCTACTGACTTTTTCAGTGCCTACTGTCTTTTTCAGTACCTACCGATTTTTTCAGTACCTACTGACTTTTTCATTACCTACTGACTTTTTCAGTACCTACTGACTTTTTCAGTACCTACTGACTTTTTCAGTACCTCCTGACTTTTTCAGTACCTACTGACTTTTTAAGTACCTGCTGACTTTTTCAGTACCTACTGACTTTTTCAGTACCTCCTGACTTTTTCAGTACCTACTGACTGTTTCAGTACCTACTGACTTTCTCAGTACCTACTGACTTTTTCAGTACCTACTGTCTTTTTCAGTACCTCCTGAATTTTTCTGTACCACCTGAATTTTTCAGTACCTACTGACTATTTCAGTACCTACTGTCTTTTTCAGTACCTACTGACTTTTTCAGTACCTACTGACTTTTTCAGTACCTACTGACTTTTTCAGTACCTACTGACCTTTTCAGTACCTCCTGACTTTTTCAGTACCTACTGACTTTTTCAGTACCTACTGACTTTTTCAGTACCTACTGACTTTTTCAGTACCTACTGACTTTTTCAGTACCTACTGACTTTTTCAGTACCTACTGACATTGTCAGTACCTACTGAATTTTTCAGTACCTACTGAATCTTTCAGTACCTACTGTCTTTTTCAGTACCTACTGACTTTTTCAGTACCTCTTGAATTTTTCAGTACCTCTTGACTTTTTCAGTACCTACTGACTTTTTCAGTACCTACTGACTTTTTATGTACCTACTGACTTTGTCAGTACCTACTGAATTTTTCAGTACCTACTGAATCTTTCAGTACCTACTGTCTTTTTCAGTACCTACTGACTTTTTCAGTACCTACTGAATTTTTCTGTACCTACTGAATATTTCAGTACCTACTGACTTTTTCAGTACCTACTGTCTTTTTCAGTACCTACTGACTTTTTCATTACCTACTGACTTTTTCAGTACCTACTGACTTTTTCAGTACCTACTGACTTTTTCAGTACCTCCTGACTTTTTCAGTACCTACTGACTTTTTCAGTACCTACTGACTTTTTCACTACCTCCTGACCTTTTCAGTACCTACTGACCTTTTCAGTACCTCTTGACTTTTTCAGTACCTACTGACTTTTTCAGTACCTACTGACTTTTTCAGTATCTACTGACTTTTTCAGTACCTACTGACTTTTTCAGTACCTACTGACTTTTTCAGTACCTACTGACTTTTTCAGTACCTACTGACTTTTTCAGTACCTACTGACTTTTTCAGTACCTACTGACTTTTTCAGTACCTACTGACTTTTTCAGTACCTACTGACTTTTTCAGTACCTACTTACTTTTTCAGTACCTACTGACTTGTTCAGTACCTACTGACCTTTTCAGTACCTACCGATTTTTTCAGTACCTACTGACTTTTTCATTACCTACTGACTTTTTCAGTATCTACTGACTTTTTCAGTACCTACTGACTTTTTCAGTACCTACTGACTTTTTCAGTACCTACTGTCTTTTTCAGTACCTACTGACTTTTTCAGTACCTACTGTCTTTTTCAGTACCTACTGATTTTTTCAGTACCTACTGACTTTTTCAGTACCTAGTGAATTTTTCAGTACCTACTAACTTTTTCAGTACCTACTGTCTTTTTCAGTACCTACTGACTTTTTCAGTACCTACTGACTTTTTCAGTACCAACTGACTTTTTCAGTACCTACTGACTTTTTCAGTACCTACTGAATCTTTCAGTACCTACTGAATTTTTCAGTACCTACTGAATTTTTCAGTACCTACTGACTTTTTCAGTACCTACTGAATCTTTCAGTACCTACTGTCTTTTTCAGTACCTACTGACTTTTTCAGTACCTACTGACTTTTTCAGTACCTACTGACTTTTTCAGTACCTACTGACTTTTTCAGTACCTACTGACTTTTTCAGTACCTACTTACTTTTTCAGTACCTACTGACTTGTTCAGTACCTACTGACTTTTTAAGTACCTACCGATTTTTTCAGTACCTACTGACTTTTTCATTACCTACTGACTTTTTCAGTATCTACTGACTTTTTCAGTACCTACTGACTTTTTCAGTACCTACTGACTTTTTCAGTACCTACTGACTTTTTAAGTACCTACTGAATTTTTCAGTACCTACTGAATTTTTCAGTACCTACTGACTTTTTCAGTACCTACTGTCTTTTTCAGTACCTACTGACTTTTTCAGTACCTACTGACTTTTTCAGTACCTACTGACTTTTTCAGTACCTACTGACATTATCAGTACCTCCTGACTTTTTCAGTACCTACTGACTTTTTAAGTACCTACTGACTTTTTCAGTACCTACTGACTTCTTCAGTACCTACTGACGTTTTCAGTACCTACTGAGTTTTTCAGTACCTACTGACTTTTTCAGTACCTACTGACTTTTTCAGTACCTACTGACTTTCTCAGTACCTACTGTCTTTTTCAGTACCTCCTGACTTTTTCAGTACCTACTGACTTTTTAAGTACCTGCTGACTTTTTCAGTACCTACTGACTTTTTCAGTACCTCCTGACTTTTTCAGTACCTACTGACTGTTTCAGTACCTACTGACTTTTTCAGTACCTACTGTCTTTTTAAGTACCTGCTGACTTTTTCAGTACCTACTGACTTTTTCAGTACCTCCTGACTTTTTCAGTACCTACTGAATTTTTCAGTACCTACTGACTTTTTCAGTACCTACTGTCTTTTTCAGTACCTACTGACTTTTTCAGTACCTACTGACTTTTTCAGTACCTACTGACTTTTTCAGTACCTACTGACATTATCAGTACCTCCTGACTTTTTCAGTACCTACTGACTTTTTAAGTACCTACTGACTTTTTCAGTACCTACTGACTTTTTCAGTGCCTACTGTCTTTTTCAGTACCTACCGATTTTTTCAGTACCTACTGACTTTTTCATTACCTACTGACTTTTTCAGTACCTACTGACTTTTTCAGTACCTACTGACTTTTTCAGTACCTCCTGACTTTTTCAGTACCTACTGACTTTTTAAGTACCTGCTGACTTTTTCAGTACCTACTGACTTTTTCAGTACCTCCTGACTTTTTCAGTACCTACTGACTGTTTCAGTACCTACTGACTTTCTCAGTACCTACTGACTTTTTCAGTACCTACTGTCTTTTTCAGTACCTCCTGAATTTTTCTGTACCACCTGAATTTTTCAGTACCTACTGACTATTTCAGTACCTACTGTCTTTTTCAGTACCTACTGACTTTTTCAGTACCTACTGACTTTTTCAGTACCTACTGACTTTTTCAGTACCTACTGACCTTTTCAGTACCTCCTGACTTTTTCAGTACCTACTGACTTTTTCAGTACCTACTGACTTTTTCAGTACCTACTGACTTTTTCAGTACCTACTGACTTTTTCAGTACCTACTGACTTTTTCAGTACCTACTGACATTGTCAGTACCTACTGAATTTTTCAGTACCTACTGAATCTTTCAGTACCTACTGTCTTTTTCAGTACCTACTGACTTTTTCAGTACCTCTTGAATTTTTCAGTACCTCTTGACTTTTTCAGTACCTACTGACTTTTTCAGTACCTACTGACTTTTTATGTACCTACTGACTTTGTCAGTACCTACTGAATTTTTCAGTACCTACTGAATCTTTCAGTACCTACTGTCTTTTTCAGTACCTACTGACTTTTTCAGTACCTACTGAATTTTTCTGTACCTACTGAATATTTCAGTACCTACTGACTTTTTCAGTACCTACTGTCTTTTTCAGTACCTACTGACTTTTTCATTACCTACTGACTTTTTCAGTACCTACTGACTTTTTCAGTACCTACTGACTTTTTCAGTACCTCCTGACTTTTTCAGTACCTACTGACTTTTTCAGTACCTACTGACTTTTTCACTACCTCCTGACCTTTTCAGTACCTACTGACCTTTTCAGTACCTCTTGACTTTTTCAGTACCTACTGACTTTTTCAGTACCTACTGACTTTTTCAGTATCTACTGACTTTTTCAGTACCTACTGACTTTTTCAGTACCTACTGACTTTTTCAGTACCTACTGACTTTTTCAGTACCTACTGACTTTTTCAGTACCTACTGACTTTTTCAGTACCTACTGACTTTTTCAGTACCTACTGACTTTTTCAGTACCTACTGACTTTTTCAGTACCTACTTACTTTTTCAGTACCTACTGACTTGTTCAGTACCTACTGACCTTTTCAGTACCTACCGATTTTTTCAGTACCTACTGACTTTTTCATTACCTACTGACTTTTTCAGTATCTACTGACTTTTTCAGTACCTACTGACTTTTTCAGTACCTACTGACTTTTTCAGTACCTACTGTCTTTTTCAGTACCTACTGACTTTTTCAGTACCTACTGTCTTTTTCAGTACCTACTGATTTTTTCAGTACCTACTGACTTTTTCAGTACCTAGTGAATTTTTCAGTACCTACTAACTTTTTCAGTACCTACTGTCTTTTTCAGTACCTACTGACTTTTTCAGTACCTACTGACTTTTTCAGTACCAACTGACTTTTTCAGTACCTACTGACTTTTTCAGTACCTACTGAATCTTTCAGTACCTACTGAATTTTTCAGTACCTACTGAATTTTTCAGTACCTACTGACTTTTTCAGTACCTACTGAATCTTTCAGTACCTACTGTCTTTTTCAGTACCTACTGACTTTTTCAGTACCTACTGACTTTTTCAGTACCTACTGACTTTTTCAGTACCTACTGACTTTTTCAGTACCTACTGACTTTTTCAGTACCTACTTACTTTTTCAGTACCTACTGACTTGTTCAGTACCTACTGACTTTTTAAGTACCTACCGATTTTTTCAGTACCTACTGACTTTTTCATTACCTACTGACTTTTTCAGTATCTACTGACTTTTTCAGTACCTACTGACTTTTTCAGTACCTACTGACTTTTTCAGTACCTACTGTCTTTTTCAGTACCTACTGACTTTTTCAGTACCTACTGACTTTTTCAGTACCTACTGTCTTTTTCAGTACCTACTGATTTTTTCAGTACCTACTGACTTTTTCAGTACCTACTGAATTTTTCAGTACCTACTAACTTTTTCAGTACCAACTGACTTTTTCAGTACCTACTGACTTTTTCAGTACCTACTGAATCTTTCAGTACCTACTGAATTTTTCAGTACCTACTGAATTTTTCAGTACCTACTGACTTTTTCAGTACCTACTGACTTTTTAAGTACCTACTGACTTTTTCAGTACCTACTGACTTCTTCAGTACCTACTGAATCTTTCAGTACCTACTGTCTTTTCCAGTACCTACTGACTTTTTCAGTACCTACTGACTTTTTCAGTACCTACTGACTTTTTCAGTACCTACTGACTTTTTAAGTACCTACTGAATTTTTCAGTACCTACTGAATTTTTCAGTACCTACTGACTTTTTCAGTACCTACTGTCTTTTTCAGTACCTACTGACTTTTTCAGTACCTACTGACTTTTTCAGTACCTACTGACTTTTTCAGTACCTACTGACATTATCAGTACCTCCTGACTTTTTCAGTACCTACTGACTTTTTAAGTACCTACTGACTTTTTCAGTACCTACTGACTTCTTCAGTACCTACTGACGTTTTCAGTACCTACTGAGTTTTTCAGTACCTACTGACTTTTTCAGTACCTACTGACTTTTTCAGTACCTACTGACTTTCTCAGTACCTACTGTCTTTTTCAGTACCTCCTGACTTTTTCAGTACCTACTGACTTTTTAAGTACCTGCTGACTTTTTCAGTACCTACTGACTTTTTCAGTACCTCCTGACTTTTTCAGTACCTACTGACTGTTTCAGTACCTACTGACTTTTTCAGTACCTACTGTCTTTTTAAGTACCTGCTGACTTTTTCAGTACCTACTGACTTTTTCAGTACCTCCTGACTTTTTCAGTACCTACTGAATTTTTCAGTACCTACTGACTTTTTCAGTACCTACTGTCTTTTTCAGTACCTACTGACTTTTTCAGTACCTACTGACTTTTTCAGTACCTACTGACTTTTTCAGTACCTACTGACATTATCAGTACCTCCTGACTTTTTCAGTACCTACTGACTTTTTAAGTACCTACTGACTTTTTCAGTACCTACTGACTTTTTCAGTGCCTACTGTCTTTTTCAGTACCTACCGATTTTTTCAGTACCTACTGACTTTTTCATTACCTACTGACTTTTTCAGTACCTACTGACTTTTTCAGTACCTACTGACTTTTTCAGTACCTTCTGACTTTTTCAGTACCTACTGACTTTTTAAGTACCTGCTGACTTTTTCAGTACCTACTGACTTTTTCAGTACCTCCTGACTTTTTCAGTACCTACTGACTGTTTCAGTACCTACTGACTTTCTCAGTACCTACTGACTTTTTCAGTACCTACTGTCTTTTTCAGTACCTCCTGAATTTTTCTGTACCACCTGAATTTTTCAGTACCTACTGACTATTTCAGTACCTACTGTCTTTTTCAGTACCTACTGACTTTTTCAGTACCTACTGACTTTTTCAGTACCTACTGACTTTTTCAGTACCTACTGACCTTTTCAGTACCTCCTGACTTTTTCAGTACCTACTGACTTTTTCAGTACCTACTGACTTTTTCAGTACCTACTGACTTTTTCAGTACCTACTGACTTTTTCAGTACCTACTGACTTTTTCAGTACCTACTGACTTTGTCAGTACCTACTGAATTTTTCAGTACCTACTGAATCTTTCAGTACCTACTGTCTTTTTCAGTACCTACTGACTTTTTCAGTACCTCTTGAATTTTTCAGTACCTCTTGACTTTTTCAGTACCTACTGACTTTTTCAGTACCTACTGACTTTTTAAGTACCTACTGACTTTGTCAGTACCTACTGAATTTTTCAGTACCTACTGAATCTTTCAGTACCTACTGTCTTTTTCAGTACCTACTGACTTTTTCAGTACCTACTGAATTTTTCTGTACCTACTGAATATTTCAGTACCTACTGACTTTTTCAGTACCTACTGTCTTTTTCAGTACCTACTGACTTTTTCATTACCTACTGACTTTTTCAGTACCTACTGACTTTTTCAGTACCTACTGACTTTTTCAGTACCTCCTGACTTTTTCAGTACCTACTGACTTTTTCAGTACCTACTGACTTTTTCACTACCTCCTGACCTTTTCAGTACCTACTGACCTTTTCAGTACCTCTTGACTTTTTCAGTACCTACTGACTTTTTCAGTACCTACTGACTTTTTCAGTATCTACTGACTTTTTCAGTACCTACTGACTTTTTCAGTACCTACTGACTTTTTCAGTACCTACTGACTTTTTCAGTACCTACTGACTTTTTCAGTACCTACTGACTTTTTCAGTACCTACTGACTTTTTCAGTACCTACTGACTTTTTCAGTACCTACTGACTTTTTCAGTACCTACTGTCTTTTTCAGTACCTACCGATTTTTTCAGTACCTACTGACTTTTTCATTACCTACTGACTTTTTCAGTACCTACTGACTTTTTCAGTACCTACTGACTTTTTCAGTACCTCCTGACTTTTTCAGTACCTACTGACTTTTTCAGTACCTACTGTCTTTTTCAGTACCTACTGAATTTTTCTGTACCTACTGAATATTTCAGTACCTACTGACTTTTTCAGTACCTACTGACTTTTTCAGTACCTACTGACTTTTTCAGTACCTACTGACTTTTTCAGTACCTACTGACTTATTCAGTACCTACTGAATTTTTCAGTACCTACTGACTTTTTCAGTACTTACTGACTTTTTCAGTACCTACTGACTTTTTCAGTACCTACTGTCTTTTTCAGTACCTACCGATTTTTTCAGTACCTACTGACTTTTTCATTACCAACTGACTTTTTCAGTACCTACTGTCTTTTTCAGTACCTACTGACTTTTTCAGTACCTACTGACTTCTTCAGTACCTACTGACTTTTTCAGTACCTACTGACTTTTTCAGTACCTCCTGACTTTTTCAGTACCTACTGACTTTTTCAGTACCTACTGACTTTTTCACTACCTCCTGACCTTTTCAGTACCTACTGACCTTTTCAGTACCTCTTGACTTTTTCAGTACCTACTGACTTTTTCAGTACCTACTGACTTTTTCAGTATCTACTGACTTTTTCAGTACCTACTGACTTTTTCAGTACCTACTGACTTTTTTTTCAGTACCTACTGACTTTTTTTTCAGTACCCACTGACTTTTTTTCAGTACCTACTGACTTTTTTTTCAGTACCTACTGACTTTTTTTTCAGTACCTACTGACTTTTTTTTCAGTACCTACTGACTTTTTTTTCAGTACCTACTGACTTTTTTTTCAGTACCTACTGACTTTTTTTTCAGTACCTACTGACTTTTTTTTCAGTACCTACTGACTTTTTTTTCAGTACCTACTGACTTTTTTTTCAGTACCTACTGACTTTTTCAGTACCTACTGACTTTTTTTTCAGTACCTACTGACTTTTTCAGTACCTACTGACTTTTTTTTTCAGTACCTACTGACTTTTTTTTCAGTACCTACTGACTTTTTTTTCAGTACCTACTGACTTTTTTTCAGTACCTACTGACTTTTTTTCAGTACCTACTGACTTTTTTTTCAGTACCTACTGACTTTTTTTTCAGTACCTACTGACTTTTTTTCAGTACCTACTGACTTTTTTTTCAGTACCTACTGACTTTTTTTTCAGTACCTACTGACTTTTTTTTCAGTACCTACTGACTTTTTTTTCAGTACCTACTGACTTTTTTTTCAGTACCTACTGACTTTTTTTTCAGTACCTACTGACTTTTTTTTCAGTACCTACTGACTTTTTTTTCAGTACCTACTGACTTTTTTTCAGTACCTACTGACTTTTTTTTCAGTACCTACTGACGTTTTCAGTACCTACTGACTTTTTCAGTACCTACTGACTTTTTCAGTACCTACTGACTTTTTCAGTACCTACTGACTTTTTTTTCAGTACCTACTGACTTTTTTTTCAGTACCTACTGACTTTTTTTCAGTACCTACTGACTTTTTTTTCAGTACCTACTGACTTTTTTTTCAGTACCTACTGACTTTTTTTTCAGTACCTACTGACTTTTTTTCAGTACCTACTGACTTTTTTTTCAGTACCTACTGACTTTTTTTTCAGTACCTACTGACTTTTTTTTCAGTACCTACTGACTTTTTTTCAGTACCTACTGACTTTTTTTTCAGTACCTACTGAATTTTTTTTCAGTACCTACTGACTTTTTTTTCAGTACCTACTGACTTTTTTTTCAGTACCTACTGACTTTTTTTTCAGTACCTACTGACTTTTTTTTCAGTACCTACTGACTTTTTTTTCAGTACCTACTGACTTTTTTTTCAGTACCTACTGACTTTTTTTTCAGTACCTACTGACTTTTTTTTCAGTACCTACTGACTTTTTTTTCAGTACCTACTGACTTTTTCAGTACCTACTGACTTTTTTTTCAGTACCTACTGACTTTTTCAGTACCTACTGACTTTTTCAGTACCTACTGACTTTTTCAGTACCTACTGACTTTTTTTTCAGTACCTACTGACTTTTTTTTCAGTACCTACTGACTTTTTCAGTACCTACTGACTTTTTTTTCAGTACCTACTGACTTTTTTTTCAGTACCTACTGACTTTTTTTTCAGTACCTACTGACTTTTTTTTCAGTACCTACTGACTTTTTTTTCAGTACCTACTGACTTTTTTTTCAGTACCTACTGACTTTTTTTTCAGTACCTACTGACTTTTTCAGTACCTACTGACTTTTTTTTCAGTACCTACTGACTTTTTTTTCAGTACCTACTGACTTTTTTTTCAGTACCTACTGACTTTTTTTTCAGTACCTACTGACTTTTTCAGTACCTACTGACTTTTTTTTCAGTACCTACTGACTTTTTCAGTACCTACTGACTTTTTCAGTACCTACTGACTTTTTCAGTACCTACTGACTTTTTTTTCAGTACCTACTGACTTTTTTTTCAGTACCTACTGACTTTTTCAGTACCTACTGACTTTTTCAGTACCTACTGACTTTCTCAGTACCTACTGACGTTTTCAGTACCTACTGACTTTTTCAGTACCTACTGACTTTTTCAGTACCTACTGACTTTTTCAGTACCTACTGACTTTTTTTTCAGTACCTACTGACTTTTTTTTCAGTACCTACTGACTTTTTTTTCAGTACCTACTGACTTTTTTTTCAGTACCTACTGACTTTTTTTTCAGTACCTACTGACTTTTTTTTCAGTACCTACTGACTTTTTTTTCAGTACCTACTGACTTTTTTTCAGTACCTACTGACTTTTTTTCAGTACCTACTGACTTTTTTTTCAGTACCTACTGACTTTTTTTTCAGTACCTACTGACTTTTTTTTCAGTACCTACTGACTTTTTTTTCAGTACCTACTGACTTTTTTTTCAGTACCTACTGACTTTTTTTTCAGTACCTACTGACTTTTTTTTCAGTACCTACTGACTTTTTTTTCAGTACCTACTGACTTTTTTTTCAGTACCTACTGACTTTTTTTTCAGTACCTACTGACTTTTTTTTCAGTACCTACTGACTTTTTTTTCAGTACCTACTGACTTTTTCAGTACCTACTGACTTTTTCAGTACCTACTGACTTTTTTTCAGTACCTACTGACTTTTTTTCAGTACCTACTGACTTTTTTTTAAGTACCTACTGACTTTTTTTTCAGTACCTACTGACTTTTTCAGTACCTACTGACTTTTTTTTCAGTACCTACTGACTTTTTTTTCAGTACCTACTGAATTTTTTTTCAATACCTACTGACTTTTTTTTTCAGTACCTACTGACTTTTTTTTCAGTACCTACTGACTTTTTTTTCAGTACCTACTGACTTTTTTTTCAGTACCTACTGACTTTTTTTTCAGTACCTACTGACTTTTTTTTCATTACCTACTGACTTTTTTTTCAGTACCTACTGACTTTTTTTTCAGTACCTACTGACTTTTTTTTCAGTACCTACTGACTTTTTTTTCAGTACCTACTGACTTTTTCAGTACCTACTGACTTTTTTTTCAGTACCTACTGACTTTTTCAGTACCTACTGACTTTTTTTTCAGTACCTACTGACCTTTTTTTCAGTACCTACTGACTTTTTTTTCAGTACCTACTGACTTTTTTTTCAGTACCTACTGACTTTTTTTTCAGTACCTACTGACTTTTTTTTCAGTACCTACTGACTTTTTTTTAAGTACCTACTGACTTTTTTTTCAGTACCTACTGACTTTTTCAGTACCTACTGACTTTTTTTTCAGTACCTACTGACTTTTTTTTCAGTACCTACTGACTTTTTTTTCAGTACCTACTGACTTTTTTTTTCAGTACCTACTGACTTTTTTTTCAGTACCTACTGACTTTTTTTTCAGTACCTACTGACTTTTTTTTCAGTACCTACTGACTTTTTTTTCAGTACCTACTGACTTTTTCAGTACCTACTGACTTTCTCAGTACCTACTGACGTTTTCAGTACCTACTGACTTTTTCAGTACCTACTGACTTTTTCAGTACCTACTGACTTTTTCAGTACCTACTGACTTTTTTTTCAGTACCTACTGACTTTTTTTTCAGTACCTACTGACTTTTTTTTCAGTACCTACTGACTTTTTTTTCAGTACCTACTGACTTTTTTTCAGTACCTACTGACTTTTTTTTCAGTACCTACTGACTTTTTTTTCAGTACCTACTGACTTTTTTTTCAGTACCTACTGACTTTTTTTTCAGTACCTACTGACTTTTTTTTCAGTACCTACTGACTTTTTTTTCAGTACCTACTGACTTTTTCAGTACCTACTGACTTTCTCAGTACCTACTGACTTTTTTTTCAGTACCTACTGACTTTTTTTTCAGTACCTACTGACTTTTTCAGTACCTACTGACTTTTTTTTCAGTACCTACTGACTTTTTTTTCAGTACCTACTGACTTTTTTTTCAGTACCTACTGACTTTTTTTTCAGTACCTACTGACTTTTTTTTCAGTACCTACTGACTTTTTTTCAGTACCTACTGACTTTTTTTTCAGTACCTACTGACTTTTTTTTCAGTACCTACTGACTTTTTTTTCAGTACCTACTGACTTTTTTTTCAGTACCTACTGACTTTTTTTTCAGTACCTACTGACTTTTTTTTCAGTACCTACTGACTTTTTTTTCAGTACCTACTGACTTTTTTTTCAGTACCTACTGACTTTTTTTTCAGTACCTACTGACTTTTTTTTCAGTACCTACTGACTTTTTTTTCAGTACCTACTGACTTTTTTTTCAGTACCTACTGACTTTTTCAGTACCTACTGACTTTTTCAGTACCTACTGACTTTCTCAGTACCTACTGACGTTTTCAGTACCTACTGACTTTTTCAGTACCTACTGACTTTTTCAGTACCTACTGACTTTTTCAGTACCTACTGACTTTTTTTTCAGTACCTACTGACTTTTTTTTCAGTACCTACTGACTTTTTTTTCAGTACCTACTGACTTTTTTTCAGTACCTACTGACTTTTTTTTCAGTACCTACTGACTTTTTTTCAGTACCTACTGACTTTTTTTTCAGTACCTACTGACTTTTTTTTCAGTACCTACTGACTTTTTTTTCAGTACCTACTGACTTTTTTTTCAGTACCTACTGACTTTTTTTTCAGTACCTACTGACTTTTTTTTCAGTACCTACTGACGTTTTCAGTACCTACTGACTTTTTCAGTACCTACTGACTTTTTCAGTACCTACTGACTTTTTCAGTACCTACTGAATTTTTTTTCAGTACCTACTGACTTTTTTTTCAGTACCTACTGACTTTTTTTTCAGTACCTACTGACTTTTTTTTCAGTACCTACTGACTTTTTTTCAGTACCTACTGACTTTTTTTTCAGTACCTACTGACTTTTTTTTCAGTACCTACTGACTTTTTTTTCAGTACCTACTGACTTTTTTTTCAGTACCTACTGACTTTTTTTTCAGTACCTACTGACTTTTTTTTCAGTACCTACTGACTTTTTTTTTCAGTACCTACTGACTTTTTTTTCAGTACCTACTGACTTTTTTTTCAGTACCTACTGACTTTTTTTTCAGTACCTACTGACTTTTTTTTCAGTACCTACTGACTTTTTCAGTACCTACTGACTTTCTCAGTACCTACTGACGTTTTCAGTACCTACTGACTTTTTCAGTACCTACTGACTTTTTCAGTACCTACTGACTTTTTCAGTACCTACTGACTTTTTTTTCAGTACCTACTGACTTTTTTTTCAGTACCTACTGACTTTTTTTTCAGTACCTACTGACTTTTTTTTCAGTACCTACTGACTTTTTTTCAGTACCTACTGACTTTTTTTTCAGTACCTACTGACTTTTTTTTCAGTACCTACTGACTTTTTTTTCAGTACCTACTGACTTTTTTTTCAGTACCTACTGACTTTTTTTTCAGTACCTACTGACTTTTTTTTCAGTACCTACTGACTTTTTCAGTACCTACTGACTTTCTCAGTACCTACTGACTTTTTTTTCAGTACCTACTGACTTTTTTTTCAGTACCTACTGACTTTTTCAGTACCTACTGACTTTTTTTTCAGTACCTACTGACTTTTTTTTCAGTACCTACTGACTTTTTTTTCAGTACCTACTGACTTTTTTTTCAGTACCTACTGACTTTTTTTTCAGTACCTACTGACTTTTTTTCAGTACCTACTGACTTTTTTTTCAGTACCTACTGACTTTTTTTTCAGTACCTACTGACTTTTTTTTCAGTACCTACTGACTTTTTTTTCAGAACCTACTGACTTTTTTTTCAGTACCTACTGACTTTTTTTTCAGTACCTACTGACTTTTTTTTCAGTACCTACTGACTTTTTTTTCAGTACCTACTGACTTTTTTTTCAGTACCTACTGACTTTTTTTTCAGTACCTACTGACTTTTTTTTCAGTACCTACTGACTTTTTTTTCAGTACCTACTGACTTTTTCAGTACCTACTGACTTTTTCAGTACCTACTGACTTTCTCAGTACCTACTGACGTTTTCAGTACCTACTGACTTTTTCAGTACCTACTGACTTTTTCAGTACCTACTGACTTTTTCAGTACCTACTGACTTTTTTTTCAGTACCTACTGACTTTTTTTTCAGTACCTACTGACTTTTTTTTCAGTACCTACTGACTTTTTTTCAGTACCTACTGACTTTTTTTTCAGTACCTACTGACTTTTTTTCAGTACCTACTGACTTTTTTTTCAGTACCTACTGACTTTTTTTTCAGTACCTACTGACTTTTTTTTCAGTACCTACTGACTTTTTTTTCAGTACCTACTGACTTTTTTTTCAGTACCTACTGACTTTTTTTTCAGTACCTACTGACGTTTTCAGTACCTACTGACTTTTTCAGTACCTACTGACTTTTTCAGTACCTACTGACTTTTTCAGTACCTACTGACTTTTTTTTCAGTACCTACTGACTTTTTTTTCAGTACCTACTGACTTTTTTTTCAGTACCTACTGACTTTTTTTTCAGTACCTACTGACTTTTTTTCAGTACCTACTGACTTTTTTTTCAGTACCTACTGACTTTTTTTTCAGTACCTACTGACTTTTTTTTCAGTACCTACTGACTTTTTTTCAGTACCTACTGATTTTTTCAGTACCTACTGACTTTTTTTTCAGTACCTACTGACTTTTTTTTCAGTACCTACTGACTTTTTTTTCAGTACCTACTGACTTTTTTTACAGTACCTACTGACTTTTTTTTCAGTACCTACTGACTTTTTTTTCAGTACCTACTGACTTTTTTTTCAGTACCTACTGACTTTTTTTTCAGTACCTACTGACTTTTTTTTCGGTACCTACTGACTTTTTTTCCAGTACCTACTGACTTTTTCAGTACCTACTGACTTTTTCAGTACCTACTGACTTTTTTTTCAGTACCTACTGACTTTTTTTCAGTACCTACTGACTTTTTTTTAAGTACCTACTGACTTTTTTTTCAGTACCTACTGACTTTTTCAGTACCTACTGACTTTTTTTTCAGTACCTACTGACTTTTTTTTCAGTACCTACTGAATTTTTTTTCAATACCTACTGACTTTTTTTTTCAGTACCTACTGACTTTTTTTTCAGTACCTACTGACTTTTTTTTCAGTACCTACTGACTTTTTTTTCAGTACCTACTGACTTTTTTTTCAGTACCTACTGACTTTTTTTTCAGTACCTACTGACTTTTTTTTCAGTACCTACTGACTTTTTTTTCAGTACCTACTGACTTTTTTTTCAGTACCTACTGACTTTTTTTTCAGTACCTACTGACTTTTTCAGTACCTACTGACTTTTTTTTCAGTACCTACTGACCTTTTTTTCAGTACCTACTGACTTTTTTTTCAGTACCTACTGACTTTTTTTTCAGTACCTACTGACTTTTTTTTCAGTACCTACTGACTTTTTTTTCAGTACCTACTGACTTTTTTTTAAGTACCTACTGACTTTTTTTTCAGTACCTACTGACTTTTTCAGTACCTACTGACTTTTTTTTCAGTACCTACTGACTTTTTTTTCAGTACCTACTGACTTTTTTTCAGTACCTACTGACTTTTTTTTTCAGTACCTACTGACTTTTTTTTCAGTACCTACTGACTTTTTTTTCAGTACCTACTGACTTTTTTTTCAGTACCTACTGACTTTTTTTTCAGTACCTACTGACTTTTTCAGTACCTACTGACTTTCTCAGTACCTACTGACGTTTTCAGTACCTACTGACTTTTTCAGTACCTACTGACTTTTTCAGTACCTACTGACTTTTTCAGTACCTACTGACTTTTTTTTCAGTACCTACTGACTTTTTTTTCAGTACCTACTGACTTTTTTTTCAGTACCTACTGACTTTTTTTTCAGTACCTACTGACTTTTTTTTCAGTACCTACTGACTTTTTTTCAGTACCTACTGACTTTTTTTTCAGTACCTACTGACTTTTTTTTCAGTACCTACTGACTTTTTTTTCAGTACCTACTGACTTTTTTTTCAGTACCTACTGACTTTTTTTTCAGTACCTACTGACTTTTTTTTCAGTACCTACTGACTTTTTTTTCAGTACCTACTGACTTTTTTTTCAGTACCTACTGACTTTTTTTTCAGTACCTACTGACTTTTTTTTCAGTACCTACTGACTTTTTCAGTACCTACTGACTTTTTTTTCAGTACCTACTGACTTTTTCAGTACCTACTGACTTTTTTTTCAGTACCTACTGACTTTTTTTTCAGTACCTACTGACTTTTTTTTCAGTACCTACTGACTTTTTTTTCAGTACCTACTGACTTTTTTTTCAGTACCTACTGTCTTTTTCAGTACCTACTGACTTTTTCAGTACCTACTGACTTTCTCAGTACCTACTGACGTTTTCAGTACCTACTGACTTTTTCAGTACCTACTGACTTTTTCAGTACCTACTGACTTTTTCAGTACCTACTGACTTTTTTTTCAGTACCTACTGACTTTTTTTTCAGTACCTACTGACTTTTTTTTCAGTACCTACTGACTTTTTTTTCAGTACCTACTGACTTTTTTTTCAGTACCTACTGACTTTTTTTTCAGTACCTACTGACTCTTTCAGTACCTACTGACTTTTTCAGTACCTACTGACTTTTTCAGTACCTACTGACTTTTTCAGTACCTACTGACTTTTTCAGTACCTACTGACTTTTTCAGTACCTACTGACTTTTTCAGTACCTACTGACTTTTTTTTCAGTACCTACTGACTTTTTTTTCAGTACCTACTGACTTTTTTTTCAGTACCTACTGACTTTTTTTCAGTACCTACTGACTTTTTTTTCAGTACCTACTGACTTTTTTTTAAGTACCTACTGACTTTTTCAGTACCTACTGACTTTTTCAGTACCTACTGACTTTTTCAGTACCTACTGACTTTTTCAGTACCTACTGACTTTCTCAGTACCTACTGACGTTTTCAGTACCTACTGACTTTTTCAGTACCTACTGACTTTTTCAGTACCTACTGACTTTTTCAGTACCTACTGACTTTCTCAGTACCTACTGACGTTTTCAGTACCTACTGACTTTTTCAGTACCTACTGACTTTTTTTTTAGTACCTACTGACTTTTTTTTCAGTACCTACTGACTTTTTTTTAAGTACCTACTGACTTTTTTTTAAGTACCTACTGACTTTTTTTTCAGTACCTACTGACTTTTTTTTCAGTACCTACTGACTTCTTTTCAGTACCTACTGACTTTTTTTTCAGTACCTACCGACTTTTTTTTCAGTACCTACTGACTTTTTTTTCAGTACCTACTGACTTTTTTTTCAGTACCTACTGACTTTTTTTTCAGTACCTACTGACTTTTTTTTCAGTACCTACTGACTCTTTCAGTACCTACTGACTTTTTCAGTACCTACTGACTTTTTCAGTACCTACTGACTTTTTCAGTACCTACTGACTTTTTCAGTACCTACTGACTTTTTCAGTACCTACTGACTTTTTCAGTACCTACTGACTTTTTCAGTACCTACTGACTTTTTTTTCAGTACCTACTGACTTTTTTTTCAGTACCTACTGACTTTTTTTTCAGTACCTACTGACTTTTTTTTCAGTACCTACTGACTTTTTTTTCAGTACCTACTGACTTTTTTTTCAGTACCTACTGACTTTTTTTTAAGTACCTACTGACTTTTTCAGTACCTACTGACTTTTTCAGTACCTACTGACTTTTTCAGTACCTACTGACTTTCTCAGTACCTACTGACGTTTTCAGTACCTACTGACTTTTTCAGTACCTACTGACTTTTTCAGTACCTACTGACTTTTTCAGTACCTACTGACTTTTTTTTCAGTACCTACTGACTTTTTTTTCAGTACCTACTGACTTTTTTTTAAGTACCTACTGACTTTTTTTCAGTACCTACTGACTTTTTTTTCAGTACCAACTGACTTTTTCAGTACCTACTGACTTTTTCAGTACCTACTGACTTTTTTTTCAGTACCTACTGACTTTTTTTTCAGTACCTACTGACTTTTTTTTCAGTACCTACTGACTTTTTTTTCAGTACCTACTGACTTTTTTTCAGTACCTACTGACTTTTTTTTCAGTACCTACTGACTTTTTTTTCAGTACCTACTGACTTTTTTTTCAGTACCTACTGACTTTTTTTTCAGTACCTACTGACTTTTTTTTCAGTACCTACTGACTTTTTTTTCAGTACCTACTGACTTTTTCAGTACCTACTGACTTTTTCAGTACCTACTGACTTTTTCAGTACCTACTGACTTTCTCAGTACCTACTGACGTTTTCAGTACCTACTGACTTTTTCAGTACCTACTGACTTTTTCAGTACCTACTGACTTTTTCAGTACCTACTGACTTTCTCAGTACCTACTGACGTTTTCAGTACCTACTGACTTTTTCAGTACCTACTGACTTTTTCAGTACCTACTGACTTTTTTTTTAGTACCTACTGACTTTTTTTTCAGTACCTACTGACTTTTTTTTCAGTACCTACTGACTTTTTTTCAGTACCTACTGACTTTTTTTTCAGTACCTACTGACTTTTTTTTCAGTACCTACTGACTTCTTTTCAGTACCTACTGACTTTTTTTTCAGTACCTACCGACTTTTTTTTCAGTACCTACTGACTTTTTTTTCAGTACCTACTGACGTTTTTTCAGTACCTACTGACTTTTTCAGTACCTACTGACTTTTTCAGTACCTACTGACTTTTTCAGTACCTACTGACTTTTTTTTCAGTACCTACTGACTTTTTTTTCAGTACCTACTGACTTTTTTTTCAGTACCTACTGACTTTTTTTCAGTACCTACTGACTTTTTTTTCAGTACCTACTGACTCTTTCAGTACCTACTGACTTTTTCAGTACCTACTGACTTTTTCAGTACCTACTGACTTTTTCAGTACCTACTGACTTTTTCAGTACCTACTGACTTTTTCAGTACCTACTGACTTTTTTTTCAGTACCTACTGACTTTTTTTTCAGTACCTACTGACTTTTTTTTCAGTACCTACTGACTTTTTTTTCAGTACCTACTGACTTTTTTTTAAGTACCTACTGACTTTTTTTTAAGTACCTACTGACTTTTTTTTCAGTACCTACTGACTTTTTCAGTACCTACTGACTTTTTCAGTACCTGCTGACTTTTTTTTCAGTACCTACTGACTTTTTCAGTACCTATGGATTTTTTTTTCAGTACCTACTGACTTTTTTTTCAGTACCTACTGACTTTTTTTTCAGTACCTACTGACTCTTTCAGTACCTACTGACTTTTTCAGTACCTACTGACTTTTTCAGTACCTACTGACTTTTTCAGTACCTACTGACTTTTTCAGTACCTACTGACTTTTTCAGTACCTACTGACTTTTTCAGTACCTACTGACTTTTTTTTCAGTACCTACTGACTTTTTTTTCAGTACCTACTGACTTTTTTTTAAGTACCTACTGAATTTTTTTTCAGTACCTACTGACTTTTTTTTCAGTACCTACTGACTTTTTTTTCAGTACCTACTGACGTTTTTTCAGTACCTACTGACTTTTTCAGTACCTACTGACTTTTTCAGTACCTACTGACTTTTTCAGTACCTACTGACTTTTTTTTCAGTACCTACTGACTTTTTTTTCAGTACCTACTGACTTTTTTTTCAGTACCTACTGACTTTTTTTCAGTACCTACTGACTTTTTTTTCAGTACCTACTGACTCTTTCAGTACCTACTGACTTTTTCAGTACCTACTGACTTTTTCAGTACCTACTGACTTTTTCAGTACCTACTGACTTTTTCAGTACCTACTGACTTTTTCAGTACCTACTGACTTTTTTTTCAGTACCTACTGACATTTTTTTCAGTACCTACTGACTTTTTCAGTACCTACTGACTTTCTCAGTACCTACTGACGTTTTCAGTACCTACTGACTTTTTCAGTACCTACTGACTTTTTCAGTACCTACTGACTTTTTTTTTAGTACCTACTGACTTTTTTTTCAGTACCTACTGACTTTTTTTTAAGTACCTACTGACTTTTTTTTAAGTACCTACTGACTTTTTTTTCAGTACCTACTGACTTTTTTTTCAGTACCTACTGACTTCTTTTCAGTACCTACTGACTTTTTTTTCAGTACCTACTGACTTTTTTTTCAGTACCTACTGACTTTTTTTTCAGTACCTACTGACTTTTTTTTCAGTACCTACTGACTTTTTTTTCAGTACCTACTGACTTTTTTTTCAGTACCTACTGACTTTTTTTTCAGTACCTACTGACTTTTTTTCAGTACCTACTGACTTTTTTTTCAGTACCTACTGACTTTTTTTTCAGTACCTACTGACTTTTTTTCAGTACCTACTGACTTTTTTTTCAGTACCTACTGACTTTTTCAGTACCTACTGACTTTTTCAGTACCTACTGACTTTTTCAGTACCTACTGACTTTTTCAGTACCTACTGACTTTTTTTTCAGTACCTACTGACTTTTTTTTCAGTACCTACTGACTTTTTTTTCAGTACCTACTGACTTTTTTTCAGTACCTACTGACTTTTTTTTCAGTACCTACTGACTTTTTTTTCAGTACCTACTGACTCTTTCAGTACCTACTGACTTTTTCAGTACCTACTGACTTTTTCAGTACCTACTGACTTTTTCAGTACCTACTGACTTTTTCAGTACCTACTGACTTTTTCAGTACCTACTGACTTTTTCAGTACCTACTGACTTTTTCAGTACCTACTGACTTTTTCAGTACCTACTGACTTTTTTTCAGTACCTACTGACTTTTTTTTCAGTACCTACTGACTTTTTTTTCAGTACCTACTGACTTTTTTTTCAGTACCTACTGACTTTTTTTTAAGTACCTACTGAATTTTTTTTCAGTACCTCCTGACTTTTTCAGTACCTACTGACTTTTTCAGTACCTACTGACTTTTTCAGTACCTACTGACTTTCTCAGTACCTACTGACGTTTTCAGTACCTACTGACTTTTTCAGTACCTACTGACTTTTTCAGTACCTACTGACTTTTTCAGTACCTACTGACTTTTTTTTCAGTACCTACTGACTTTTTTTTCAGTACCTACTGACTTTTTTTTAAGTACCTACTGACTTTTTTTCAGTACCTACTGACTTTTTTTTCAGTACCAACTGACTTTTTCAGTACCTACTGACTTTTTCAGTACCTACTGACTTTTTTTTCAGTACCTACTGACTTTTTTTTCAGTACCTACTGACTTTTTTTTCAGTACCTACTGACTTTTTTTTCAGTACCTACTGACTTTTTTTCAGTACCTACTGACTTTTTTTTCAGTACCTACTGACTTTTTTTTCAGTACCTACTGACTTTTTTTTCAGTACCTACTGACTTTTTTTTCAGTACCTACTGACTTTTTTTTCAGTACCTACTGACTTTTTTTTCAGTACCTACTGACTTTTTCAGTACCTACTGACTTTTTCAGTACCTACTGACTTTTTCAGTACCTACTGACTTTCTCAGTACCTACTGACGTTTTCAGTACCTACTGACTTTTTCAGTACCTACTGACTTTTTCAGTACCTACTGACTTTTTCAGTACCTACTGACTTTCTCAGTACCTACTGACGTTTTCAGTACCTACTGACTTTTTCAGTACCTACTGACTTTTTCAGTACCTACTGACTTTTTTTTTAGTACCTACTGACTTTTTTTTCAGTACCTACTGACTTTTTTTTAAGTACCTACTGACTTTTTTTTAAGTACCTACTGACTTTTTTTTCAGTACCTACTGACTTTTTTTTCAGTACCTACTGACTTCTTTTCAGTACCTACTGACTTTTTTTTCAGTACCTACCGACTTTTTTTTCAGTACCTACTGACTTTTTTTTCAGTACCTACTGACGTTTTTTCAGTACCTACTGACTTTTTCAGTACCTACTGACTTTTTCAGTACCTACTGACTTTTTTTTCAGTACCTACTGACTTTTTTTTCAGTACCTACTGACTTTTTTTTCAGTACCTACTGACTTTTTTTCAGTACCTACTGACTTTTTTTTCAGTACCTACTGACTCTTTCAGTACCTACTGACTTTTTCAGTACCTACTGACTTTTTTTTCAGTACCTACTGACTTTTTTTTCAGTACCTACTGACATTTTTTTCAGTACCTACTGACTTTTTCAGTACCTACTGACTTTCTCAGTACCTACTGACGTTTTCAGTACCTACTGACTTTTTCAGTACCTACTGACTTTTTCAGTACCTACTGACTTTTTTTTTAGTACCTACTGACTTTTTTTTCAGTACCTACTGACTTTTTTTTAAGTACCTACTGACTTTTTTTTAAGTACCTACTGACTTTTTTTTCAGTACCTACTGACTTTTTTTTCAGTACCTACTGACTTCTTTTCAGTACCTACTGACTTTTTTTTCAGTACCTACTGACTTTTTTTTCAGTACCTACTGACTTTTTTTTCAGTACCTACTGACTTTTTTTTCAGTACCTACTGACTTTTTTTTCAGTACCTACTGACTTTTTTTTCAGTACCTACTGACTTTTTTTTCAGTACCTACTGACTTTTTTTCAGTACCTACTGACTTTTTTTTCAGTACCTACTGACTTTTTTTTCAGTACCTACTGACTTTTTTTCAGTACCTACTGACTTTTTTTTCAGTACCTACTGACTTTTTCAGTACCTACTGACTTTTTCAGTACCTACTGACTTTTTCAGTACCTACTGACTTTTTCAGTACCTACTGACTTTTTTTTCAGTACCTACTGACTTTTTTTTCAGTACCTACTGACTTTTTTTCAGTACCTACTGACTTTTTTTTCAGTACCTACTGACTTTTTTTTCAGTACCTACTGACTCTTTCAGTACCTACTGACTTTTTCAGTACCTACTGACTTTTTCAGTACCTACTGACTTTTTCAGTACCTACTGACTTTTTCAGTACCTACTGACTTTCTCAGTACCTACTGACGTTTTCAGTACCTACTGACTTTTTCAGTACCTACTGACTTTTTCAGTACCTACTGACTTTTTCAGTACCTACTGACTTTCTCAGTACCTACTGACGTTTTCAGTACCTACTGACTTTTTCAGTACCTACTGACTTTTTCAGTACCTACTGACTTTTTTTTTAGTACCTACTGACTTTTTTTTCAGTACCTACTGACTTTTTTTTAAGTACCTACTGACTTTTTTTTAAGTACCTACTGACTTTTTTTTCAGTACCTACTGACTTTTTTTTCAGTACCTACTGACTTCTTTTCAGTACCTACTGACTTTTTTTTCAGTACCTACCGACTTTTTTTTCAGTACCTACTGACTTTTTTTTCAGTACCTACTGACGTTTTTTCAGTACCTACTGACTTTTTCAGTACCTACTGACTTTTTCAGTACCTACTGACTTTTTTTTCAGTACCTACTGACTTTTTTTTCAGTACCTACTGACTTTTTTTTCAGTACCTACTGACTTTTTTTCAGTACCTACTGACTTTTTTTTCAGTACCTACTGACTCTTTCAGTACCTACTGACTTTTTCAGTACCTACTGACTTTTTTTTCAGTACCTACTGACTTTTTTTTCAGTACCTACTGACATTTTTTTCAGTACCTACTGACTTTTTCAGTACCTACTGACTTTCTCAGTACCTACTGACGTTTTCAGTACCTACTGACTTTTTCAGTACCTACTGACTTTTTCAGTACCTACTGACTTTTTTTTTAGTACCTACTGACTTTTTTTTCAGTACCTACTGACTTTTTTTTAAGTACCTACTGACTTTTTTTTAAGTACCTACTGACTTTTTTTTCAGTACCTACTGACTTTTTTTTCAGTACCTACTGACTTCTTTTCAGTACCTACTGACTTTTTTTTCAGTACCTACTGACTTTTTTTTCAGTACCTACTGACTTTTTTTTCAGTACCTACTGACTTTTTTTTCAGTACCTACTGACTTTTTTTTCAGTACCTACTGACTTTTTTTTCAGTACCTACTGACTTTTTTTTCAGTACCTACTGACTTTTTTTCAGTACCTACTGACTTTTTTTTCAGTACCTACTGACTTTTTTTTCAGTACCTACTGACTTTTTTTCAGTACCTACTGACTTTTTTTTCAGTACCTACTGACTTTTTCAGTACCTACTGACTTTTTCAGTACCTACTGACTTTTTCAGTACCTACTGACTTTTTCAGTACCTACTGACTTTTTTTTCAGTACCTACTGACTTTTTTTTCAGTACCTACTGACTTTTTTTCAGTACCTACTGACTTTTTTTTCAGTACCTACTGACTTTTTTTTCAGTACCTACTGACTCTTTCAGTACCTACTGACTTTTTCAGTACCTACTGACTTTTTCAGTACCTACTGACTTTTTCAGTACCTACTGACTTTTTCAGTACCTACTGACTTTTTCAGTACCTACTGACTTTTTCAGTACCTACTGACTTTTTCAGTACCTACTGACTTTTTCAGTACCTACTGACTTTTTTTCAGTACCTACTGACTTTTTTTTCAGTACCTACTGACTTTTTTTTCAGTACCTACTGACTTTTTTTTCAGTACCTACTGACTTTTTTTTAAGTACCTACTGAATTTTTTTTCAGTACCTCCTGACTTTTTCAGTACCTACTGACTTTTTCAGTACCTACTGACTTTTTCAGTACCTACTGACTTTCTCAGTACCTACTGACGTTTTCAGTACCTACTGACTTTTTCAGTACCTACTGACTTTTTCAGTACCTACTGACTTTTTCAGTACCTACTGACTTTTTTTTCAGTACCTACTGACTTTTTTTTCAGTACCTACTGACTTTTTTTTAAGTACCTACTGACTTTTTTTCAGTACCTACTGACTTTTTTTTCAGTACCAACTGACTTTTTCAGTACCTACTGACTTTTTCAGTACCTACTGACTTTTTTTTCAGTACCTACTGACTTTTTTTTCAGTACCTACTGACTTTTTTTTCAGTACCTACTGACTTTTTTTTCAGTACCTACTGACTTTTTTTCAGTACCTACTGACTTTTTTTTCAGTACCTACTGACTTTTTTTTCAGTACCTACTGACTTTTTTTTCAGTACCTACTGACTTTTTTTTCAGTACCTACTGACTTTTTTTTCAGTACCTACTGACTTTTTTTTCAGTACCTACTGACTTTTTCAGTACCTACTGACTTTTTCAGTACCTACTGACTTTTTCAGTACCTACTGACTTTCTCAGTACCTACTGACGTTTTCAGTACCTACTGACTTTTTCAGTACCTACTGACTTTTTCAGTACCTACTGACTTTTTCAGTACCTACTGACTTTCTCAGTACCTACTGACGTTTTCAGTACCTACTGACTTTTTCAGTACCTACTGACTTTTTCAGTACCTACTGACTTTTTTTTTAGTACCTACTGACTTTTTTTTCAGTACCTACTGACTTTTTTTAAGTACCTACTGACTTTTTTTTAAGTACCTACTGACTTTTTTTTCAGTACCTACTGACTTTTTTTTCAGTACCTACTGACTTCTTTTCAGTACCTACTGACTTTTTTTTCAGTACCTACCGACTTTTTTTTCAGTACCTACTGACTTTTTTTTCAGTACCTACTGACGTTTTTTCAGTACCTACTGACTTTTTCAGTACCTACTGACTTTTTCAGTACCTACTGACTTTTTTTTCAGTACCTACTGACTTTTTTTTCAGTACCTACTGACTTTTTTTTCAGTACCTACTGACTTTTTTTCAGTACCTACTGACTTTTTTTTCAGTACCTACTGACTCTTTCAGTACCTACTGACTTTTTCAGTACCTACTGACTTTTTTTTCAGTACCTACTGACTTTTTTTTCAGTACCTACTGACTTTTTTTTCAGTACCTACTGACTTTTTTTTCAGTACCTACTGACTTTTTTTTAAGTACCTACTGACTTTTTTTTAAGTACCTACTGACTTTTTTTTCAGTACCTACTGACTTTTTCAGTACCTACTGACTTTTTCAGTACCTGCTGACTTTTTTTTCAGTACCTACTGACTTTTTCAGTACCTATGGATTTTTTTTTCAGTACCTACTGACTTTTTTTTCAGTACCTACTGACTTTTTTTTCAGTACCTACTGACTTTTTTTTCAGTACCTACTGACTTTTTTTTCAGTACCTACTGACTTTTTTTTCAGTACCTACTGACTTCTTTTCAGTACCTACTGACTTTTTTTTCAGTACCTACTGACTTTTTTTTCAGAACCTACTGACTTTTTTTTCAGTACCTACTGACGTTTTTTCAGTACCTACTGACTTTTTTTTCAGTACCTACTGACTTCTTTTCAGTACCTACTGACTTTTTTTTCAGTACCTACTGACTTTTTTTTCAGTACCTACTGACTTTTTTTTCAGTACCTACTGACGTTTTTTCAGTACCTACTGACTTTTTCAGTACCTACTGACTTTTTCAGTACCTACTGACTTTTTCAGTACCTACTGACTTTTTTTTCAGTACCTACTGACTTTTTTTTCAGTACCTACTGACTTTTTTTTCAGTACCTACTGACTTTTTTTCAGTACCTACTGACTTTTTTTTCAGTACCTACTGACTCTTTCAGTACCTACTGACTTTTTCAGTACCTACTGACTTTTTCAGTACCTACTGACTTTTTCAGTACCTACTGACTTTTTCAGTACCTACTGACTTTTTCAGTACCTACTGACTTTTTTTTCAGTACCTACTGACATTTTTTTCAGTACCTACTGACTTTTTCAGTACCTACTGACTTTCTCAGTACCTACTGACGTTTTCAGTACCTACTGACTTTTTCAGTACCTACTGACTTTTTCAGTACCTACTGACTTTTTTTTTAGTACCTACTGACTTTTTTTTCAGTACCTACTGACTTTTTTTTAAGTACCTACTGACTTTTTTTTAAGTACCTACTGACTTTTTTTCAGTACCTACTGACTTTTTTTTCAGTACCTACTGACTTCTTTTCAGTACCTACTGACTTTTTTTTCAGTACCTACTGACTTTTTTTTCAGTACCTACTGACTTTTTTTTCAGTACCTACTGACGTTTTTTCAGTACCTACTGACTTTTTTTTAAGTACCTACTGACTTTTTTTTCAGTACCTACTGACTTTTTTTTCAGTACCTACTGACTTCTTTTCAGTACCTACTGACTTTTTTTTCAGTACCTACTGACTTTTTTTTCAGTACCTACTGACTTTTTTTTCAGTACCTACTGACGTTTTTTCAGTACCTACTGACTTTTTCAGTACCTACTGACTTTTTCAGTACCTACTGACTTTTTCAGTACCTACTGACTTTTTTTTCAGTACCTACTGACTTTTTTTTCAGTACCTACTGACTTTTTTTTCAGTACCTACTGACTTTTTTTCAGTACCTACTGACTTTTTTTTCAGTACCTACTGACTCTTTCAGTACCTACTGACTTTTTCAGTACCTACTGACTTTTTTTTCAGTACCTACTGACTTTTTTTTCAGTACCTACTGACTTTTTTTTCAGTACCTACTGACTTTTTTTTCAGTACCTACTGACTTTTTTTTAAGTACCTACTGACTTTTTTTTAAGTACCTACTGACTTTTTTTTCAGTACCTACTGACTTTTTCAGTACCTACTGACTTTTTCAGTACCTGCTGACTTTTTTTTCAGTACCTACTGACTTTTTCAGTACCTATGGATTTTTTTTTCAGTACCTACTGACTTTTTTTTCAGTACCTACTGACTTTTTTTTCAGTACCTACTGACTTTTTTTTCAGTACCTACTGACTTTTTTTCAGTACCTACTGACTTTTTTTTCAGTACCTACTGACTTCTTTTCAGTACCTACTGACTTTTTTTTCAGTACCTACTGACTTTTTTTTCAGAACCTACTGACTTTTTTTTCAGTACCTACTGACGTTTTTTCAGTACCTACTGACTTTTTTTTCAGTACCTACTGACTTCTTTTCAGTACCTACTGACTTTTTTTTCAGTACCTACTGACTTTTTTTTCAGTACCTACTGACTTTTTTTTCAGTACCTACTGACGTTTTTTCAGTACCTACTGACTTTTTCAGTACCTACTGACTTTTTCAGTACCTACTGACTTTTTCAGTACCTACTGACTTTTTTTTCAGTACCTACTGACTTTTTTTTCAGTACCTACTGACTTTTTTTTCAGTACCTACTGACTTTTTTTCAGTACCTACTGACTTTTTTTTCAGTACCTACTGACTCTTTCAGTACCTACTGACTTTTTCAGTACCTACTGACTTTTTCAGTACCTACTGACTTTTTCAGTACCTACTGACTTTTTCAGTACCTACTGACTTTTTCAGTACCTACTGACTTTTTTTTCAGTACCTACTGACATTTTTTTCAGTACCTACTGACTTTTTCAGTACCTACTGACTTTCTCAGTACCTACTGACGTTTTCAGTACCTACTGACTTTTTCAGTACCTACTGACTTTTTCAGTACCTACTGACTTTTTTTTTAGTACCTACTGACTTTTTTTTCAGTACCTACTGACTTTTTTTTAAGTACCTACTGACTTTTTTTTAAGTACCTACTGACTTTTTTTCAGTACCTACTGACTTTTTTTTCAGTACCTACTGACTTCTTTTCAGTACCTACTGACTTTTTTTTCAGTACCTACTGACTTTTTTTTCAGTACCTACTGACTTTTTTTTCAGTACCTACTGACGTTTTTTCAGTACCTACTGACTTTTTTTTAAGTACCTACTGACTTTTTTTTCAGTACCTACTGACTTTTTTTTCAGTACCTACTGACTTCTTTTCAGTACCTACTGACTTTTTTTTCAGTACCTACTGACTTTTTTTTCAGTACCTACTGACTTTTTTTTCAGTACCTACTGACGTTTTTTCAGTACCTACTGACTTTTTCAGTACCTACTGACTTTTTCAGTACCTACTGACTTTTTCAGTACCTACTGACTTTTTTTCAGTACCTACTGACTTTTTTTTCAGTACCTACTGACTTTTTTTTCAGTACCTACTGACTTTTTTTCAGTACCTACTGACTTTTTTTTCAGTACCTACTGACTCTTTCAGTACCTACTGACTTTTTCAGTACCTACTGACTTTTTCAGTACCTACTGACTTTTTCAGTACCTACTGACTTTTTCAGTACCTACTGACTTTTTCAGTACCTACTGACTTTTTTTTCAGTACCTACTGACTTTTTTTTCAGTACCTACTGACTTTTTTTTCAGTACCTACTGACTTTTTTTTCAGTACCTACTGACTTTTTTTTAAGTACCTACTGACTTTTTTTTAAGTACCTACTGACTTTTTTTTCAGTACCTACTGACTTTTTCAGTACCTACTGACTTTTTCAGTACCTGCTGACTTTTTTTTCAGTACCTACTGACTTTTTCAGTACCTATGGATTTTTTTTTCAGTACCTACTGACTTTTTTTTCAGTACCTACTGACTTTTTTTTCAGTACCTACTGACTTTTTTTTCAGTACCTACTGACTTTTTTTCAGTACCTACTGACTTTTTTTTCAGTACCTACTGACTCTTTCAGTACCTACTGACTTTTTCAGTACCTACTGACTTTTTCAGTACCTACTGACTTTTTTTTCAGTACCTACTGACTTTTTTTTCAGTACCTACTGACTTTTTTTCAGTACCTACTGACTTTTTTTTCAGTACCTACTGACTTTTTTTTAAGTACCTACTGACTTTTTTTTCAGTACCTACTGACTTTTTTTTAAGTACCTACTGACTTTTTTTTCAGTACCTACTGACTTTTTCAGTACCTACTGACTTTTTCAGTACCTGCTGACTTTTTTTTCAGTACCTACTGACTTTTTCAGTACCTATGGATTTTTTTTTCAGTACCTACTGACTTTTTTTTCAGTACCTACTGACTTTTTTTTCAGTACCTACTGACTTTTTTTTCAGTACCTACTGACTTTTTTTTCAGTACCTACTGACTTCTTTTCAGTACCTACTGACTTTTTTTTCAGTACCTACTGACTTTTTTTTCAGTACCTACTGACTTTTTTTTCAGTACCTACTGACGTTTTTTCAGTACCTACTGACTTTTTTTTCAGTACCTACTGACTTCTTTTCAGTACCTACTGACTTTTTTTTCAGTACCTACTGACTTTTTTTTCAGTACCTACTGACTTTTTTTTCAGTACCTACTGACGTTTTTTCAGTACCTACTGACTTTTTCAGTACCTACTGACTTTTTCAGTACCTACTGACTTTTTCAGTACCTACTGACTTTTTTTTCAGTACCTACTGACTTTTTTTTCAGTACCTACTGACTTTTTTTTCAGTACCTACTGACTTTTTTTTCAGTACCTACTGACTTTTTTTTCAGTACCTACTGACTTTTTTTTCAGTACCTACTGACTTTTTTTCAGTACCTACTGACTTTTTTTTCAGTACCTACTGACTCTTTCAGTACCTACTGACTTTTTCAGTACCTACTGACTTTTTCAGTACCTACTGACTTTTTCAGTACCTACTGACTTTTTCAGTACCTACTGACTTTTTCAGTACCTACTGACTTTTTTTTCAGTACCTACTGACTTTTTTTTCAGTACCTACTGACTTTTTTTCAGTACCTACTGACTTTTTTTTCAGTACCTACTGACTTTTTTTTAAGTACCTACTGACTTTTTTTTCAGTACCTACTGACTTTTTTTTAAGTACCTACTGACTTTTTTTTCAGTACCTACTGACTTTTTCAGTACCTACTGACTTTTTCAGTACCTGCTGACTTTTTTTTCAGTACCTACTGACTTTTTCAGTACCTATGGATTTTTTTTTCAGTACCTACTGACTTTTTTTTCAGTACCTACTGACTTTTTTTTCAGTACCTACTGACTTTTTTTTCAGTACCTACTGACTTTTTTTTCAGTACCTACTGACTTTTTTTTCAGTACCTACTGACTTCTTTTCAGTACCTACTGACTTTTTTTTCAGTACCTACTGACTTTTTTTTCAGTACCTACTGACTTTTTTTTCAGTACCTACTGACTTTTTTTTCAGTACCTACTGACTTTTTTTTTCAGTACCTACTGACTTTTTTTTCAGTACCTACTGACTTTTTTTCAGTACCTACTGACTTTTTTTTCAGTACCTACTGACTCTTTCAGTACCTACTGACTTTTTCAGTACCTACTGACTTTTTCAGTACCTACTGACTTTTTCAGTACCTACTGACTTTTTCAGTACCTACTGACTTTTTTTTCAGTACCTACTGACATTTTTTTCAGTACCTACTGACTTTTTCAGTACCTACTGACTTTTTCAGTACCTACTGACTTTTTCAGTACCTACTGACTTTTTTTTTAGTACCTACTGACTTTTTTTTCAGTACCTACTGACTTTTTTTTAAGTACCTACTGACTTTTTTTTAAGTACCTACTGACTTTTTTTTCAGTACCTACTGACTTTTTTTTCAGTACCTACTGACTTCTTTTCAGTACCTACTGACTTTTTTTTCAGTACCTACTGACTTTTTTTTCAGTACCTACTGACTTTTTTTTCAGTACCTACTGACGTTTTTTCAGTGCCTACTGACTTTTTCAGTACCTACTGACTTTTTCAGTACCTACTGACTTTTTCAGTACCTACTGACTTTTTTTTCAGTACCTACTGACTTTTTTTTCAGTACCTACTGACTTTTTTTTCAGTACCTACTGACTTTTTTTCAGTACCTACTGACTTTTTTTTCAGTACCTACTGACTCTTTCAGTACCTACTGACTTTTTCAGTACCTACTGACTTTTTCAGTACCTACTGACTTTTTCAGTACCTACTGACTTTTTCAGTACCTACTGACTTTTTTTTCAGTACCTACTGACTTTTTTTTCAGTACCTACTGACTTTTTTTTCAGTACCTACTGACTTTTTTTTCAGTACCTACTGACTTTTTTTTAAGTACCTACTGACTTTTTTTTAAGTACCTACTGACTCTTTTTTCAGTACCTACTGACTTTTTCAGTACCTACTGACTTTTTCAGTACCTGCTGACTTTTTTTTCAGTACCTACTGACTTTTTCAGTACCTACTGACTTTTTTTTCAGTACCTACTGACTTTTTTTTCAGTACCTACTGACTTTTTTTTCAGTACCTACTGACTTTTTTTTCAGTACCTACTGACTTTTTTTCAGTACCTACTGACTTTTTTTTCAGTACCTACTGACTTTTTTTTCAGTACCTACTGACTTTTTTTCAGTACCTACTGACTTTTTTTTCAGTACCTACTGACTTTTTCAGTACCTACTGACTTTTTCAGTACCTACTGACTTTTTTTTCAGTACCTACTGACTTTTTTTTCAGTACCTACTGACTTTTTTTTCAGTACCTACTGACTTTTTTTTCAGTACCTACTGACTTTTTTTTCAGTACCTACTGACTTTTTTTTCAGTACCTACTGACTCTTTCAGTACCTACTGACTTTTTCAGTACCTACTGACTTTTTCAGTACCTACTGACTTTTTCAGTACCTACTGACTTTTTCAGTACCTACTGACTTTTTCAGTACCTACTGACTTTTTCAGTACCTACTGACTTTTTCAGTACCTACTGACTTTTTCAGTACCTACTGACTTTTTTTCAGTACCTACTGACTTTTTTTTCAGTACCTACTGACTTTTTTTTCAGTACCTACTGACTTTTTTTTCAGTACCTACTGACTTTTTTTTAAGTACCTACTGAATTTTTTTTCAGTACCTACTGAATTTTTCAGTACCTACTGACTTTTTTTTCAGTACCTACTGACTTTTTTTTCAGTACCTACTGACTTTTTTTTCAGTACCTACTGACTTTTTCAGTACCTACTGACTTTTTCAGTACCTACTGACTTTTTCAGTACCTACTGACTTTTTCAGTACCTACTGACTTTCTCAGTACCTACTGACGTTTTCAGTACCTACTGACTTTTTCAGTACCTACTGACTTTTTCAGTACCTACTGACTTTTTCAGTACCTACTGACTTTTTTTTCAGTACCTACTGACTTTTTTTTCAGTACCTACTGACTTTTTTTTAAGTACCTACTGACTTTTTTTCAGTACCTACTGACTTTTTTTTCAGTACCAACTGACTTTTTCAGTACCTACTGACTTTTTCAGTACCTACTGACTTTTTTTTCAGTACCTACTGACTTTTTTTTCAGTACCTACTGACTTTTTTTTCAGTACCTACTGACTTTTTTTTCAGTACCTACTGACTTTTTTTCAGTACCTACTGACTTTTTTTTTTCAGTACCTACTGACTTTTTTTTCAGTACCTACTGACTTTTTTTTCAGTACCTACTGACTTTTTTTTCAGTACCTACTGACTTTTTTTTCAGTACCTACTGACTTTTTTTTCAGTACCTACTGACTTTTTCAGTACCTACTGACTTTTTCAGTACCTACTGACTTTTTCAGTACCTACTGACTTTCTCAGTACCTACTGACGTTTTCAGTACCTACTGACTTTTTCAGTACCTACTGACTTTTTCAGTACCTACTGACTTTTTCAGTACCTACTGACTTTTTTTTCAGTACCTACTGACTTTTTTTTCAGTACCTACTGACTTTTTTTTAAGTACCTACTGACTTTTTTTTCAGTACCTACTGACTTTTTCAGTACCTACTGACTTTTTTTTCAGTACCTACTGACTTTTTTTTCAGTACCTACTGACTTTTTTTTCAGTACCTACTGACTTTTTTTTCAGTACCTACTGACTTTTTTTTCAGTACCTACTGACTTTTTTTTCAGTACCTACAGACTTTTTTCAGTACCTACTGACTTTTTTTTCAGTACCTACTGACTTTTTTTTCAGTACCTACTGACTTTTTTTTCAGTACCTACTGACTTTTTTTTCAGTACCTACTGACTTTTTTTTCAGTACCTACTGACTTTTTCAGTACCTACTGATTTTTCAGTACCTACTGACGTTTTCAGTACCTACTGACTTTTTCAGTACCTACTGACTTTTTCAGTACCTACTGACTTTTTCAGTACCTACTGACTTTTTTTTCAGTACCTACTGACTTTTTTTTCAGTACCTACTGACTTTTTTTTAAGTACCTACTGACTTTTTTTTCAGTACCTACTGACTTTTTCAGTACCTACTGACTTTTTTTTCAGTACCTACTGACTTTTTTTTCAGTACCTACTGACTTTTTTTCAGTACCTACTGACTTTTTTTTCAGTACCTACTGACTTTTTCAGTACCTACTGACTTTTTCAGTACCTACTGACTTTTTCAGTACCTACTGACTTTCTCAGTACCTACTGACGTTTTCAGTACCTACTGACTTTTTTTTCAGTACCTACTGACTTTTTTTTCAGTACCTACTGACTTTTTTTTAAGTACCTACTGACTTTTTTTTCAGTACCTACTGACTTTTTTTTCAGTACCTACTGACTTTTTTTTCAGTACCTACTGACTTTTTTTTCAGTACCTACTGACTTTTTTTTCAGTACCTACTGACTTTTTTTTCAGTACCTACTGACTTTTTTTTCAGTACCTACTGACTTTTTTTTCAGTACCTACAGACTTTTTTCAGTACCTACTGACTTTTTTTTCAGTACCTACTGACTTTTTTTTCAGTACCTACTGACTTTTTCAGTACCTACTGACTTTTTCAGTACCTACTGACTTTTTCAGTACCTACTGACTTTTTCAGTACCTACTGACTTTCTCAGTACCTACTGACGTTTTCAGTACCTACTGACTTTTTCAGTACCTACTGACTTTTTCAGTACCTACTGACTTTTTTTTCAGTACCTACTGACTTTTTCAGTACCTACTGACTTTTTTTTCAGTACCTACTGACTTTTTTTTCAGTACCTACTGACTTTTTCAGTACCTACTGACTTTTTTTTCAGTACCTACTGACTTTTTTTTTCAGTACCTACTGACTTTTTTTTCAGTACCTACTGACTTTTTTTCAGTACCTACTGACTTTTTTTCAGTACCTACTGACTTTTTTTTCAGTACCTACTGACTTTTTTTTCAGTACCTACTGACTTTTTTTTCAGTACCTACTGACTTTTTTTTCAGTACCTACTGACTTTTTTTTCAGTACCTACTGACTTTTTTTCAGTACCTACTGACTTTTTTTTTCAGTACCTACTGACTTTTTTTTCAGTACCTACTGACTTTTTTTTCAGTACCTACTGACTTTTTTTTCAGTACCTACTGACTTTTTTTTCAGTACCTACAGACTTTTTTCAGTACCTACTGACTTTTTTTTCAGTACCTACTGACTTTTTTTTCAGTACCTACTGACTTTTTCAGTACCTACTGACTTTTTCAGTACCTACTGACTTTTTCAGTACCTACTGACTTTTTCAGTACCTACTGACTTTCTCAGTACCTACTGACGTTTTCAGTACCTACTGACTTTTTTTTCAGTACCTACTGACTTTTTCAGTACCTACTGACTTTTTTTTCAGTACCTACTGACTTTTTTTTCAGTACCTACTGACTTTTTCAGTACCTACTGACTTTTTTTTCAGTACCTACTGACTTTTTTTTTCAGTACCTACTGACTTTTTTTTCAGTACCTACTGACTTTTTTTTCAGTACCTACTGACTTTTTTTCAGTACCTACTGACTTTTTTTTCAGTACCTACTGACTTTTTTTTCAGTACCTACTGACTTTTTTTTCAGTACCTACTGACTTTTTTTTCAGTACCTACTGACTTTTTTTTCAGTACCTACAGACTTTTTTCAGTACCTACTGACTTTTTTTTCAGTACCTACTGACTTTTTTTTCAGTACCTACTGACTTTTTCAGTACCTACTGACTTTTTCAGTACCTACTGACTTTTTCAGTACCTACTGACTTTTTCAGTACCTACTGACTTTCTCAGTACCTACTGACGTTTTCAGTACCTACTGACTTTTTCAGTACCTACTGACTTTTTCAGTACCTACTGACTTTTTTTTCAGTACCTACTGACTTTTTCAGTACCTACTGACTTTTTTTTCAGTACCTACTGACTTTTTTTTCAGTACCTACTGACTTTTTCAGTACCTACTGACTTTTTTTTCAGTACCTACTGACTTTTTTTTTCAGTACCTACTGACTTTTTTTTCAGTACCTACTGACTTTTTTTTCAGTACCTACTGACTTTTTTTCAGTACCTACTGACTTTTTTTTCAGTACCTACTGACTTTTTTTTCAGTACCTACTGACTTTTTTTTCAGTACCTACTGACTTTTTTTTCAGTACCTACTGACTTTTTTTTCAGTACCTACTGACTTTTTTTCAGTACCTACTGACTTTTTTTTTCAGTACCTACTGACTTTTTTTTCAGTACCTACTGACTTTTTTTTCAGTACCTACTGACTTTTTTTTCAGTACCTACTGACTTTTTTTTCAGTACCTACTGACTTTTTTTCAGTACCTACTGACTTTTTTTTCAGTACCTACTGACTTTTTTTTCAGTACCTACTGACTTTTTTTTAAGTACCTACTGACTTTTTTTTCAGTACCTACTGACTTTTTCAGTACCTACTGACTTTTTTTTCAGTACCTACTGACTTTTTTTTCAGTACCTACTGACTTTTTTTTCAGTACCTACTGACTTTTTTTTCAGTACCTACTGACTTTTTTTTCAGTACCTACAGACTTTTTTCAGTACCTACTGACTTTTTTTTCAGTACCTACTGACTTTTTTTTCAGTACCTACTGACTTTTTCAGTACCTACTGACTTTTTCAGTACCTACTGACTTTTTCAGTACCTACTGACTTTTTCAGTACCTACTGACTTTCTCAGTACCTACTGACGTTTTCAGTACCTACTGACTTTTTCAGTACCTACTGACTTTTTCAGTACCTACTGACTTTTTTTTCAGTACCTACTGACTTTTTCAGTACCTACTGACTTTTTTTTCAGTACCTACTGACTTTTTTTTCAGTACCTACTGACTTTTTCAGTACCTACTGACTTTTTTTTCAGTACCTACTGACTTTTTTTTTCAGTACCTACTGACTTTTTTTTCAGTACCTACTGACTTTTTTTTCAGTACCTACTGACTTTTTTTTCAGTACCTACTGACTTTTTTTTCAGTACCTACTGACTTTTTTTTCAGTACCTACTGACTTTTTTTCAGTACCTACTGACTTTTTTTTTTCAGTACCTACTGACTTTTTTTTCAGTACCTACTGACTTTTTTTTCAGTACCTACTGACTTTTTTTTCAGTACCTACTGACTTTTTTTTCAGTACCTACAGACTTTTTTCAGTACCTACTGACTTTTTTTTCAGTACCTACTGACTTTTTTTTCAGTACCTACTGACTTTTTCAGTACCTACTGACTTTTTCAGTACCTACTGACTTTTTCAGTACCTACTGACTTTTTCAGTACCTACTGACTTTCTCAGTACCTACTGACGTTTTCAGTACCTACTGACTTTTTCAGTACCTACTGACTTTTTCAGTACCTACTGACTTTTTTTTCAGTACCTACTGACTTTTTCAGTACCTACTGACTTTTTTTTCAGTACCTACTGACTTTTTTTCAGTACCTACTGACTTTTTCAGTACCTACTGACTTTTTTTTCAGTACCTACTGACTTTTTTTTTCAGTACCTACTGACTTTTTTTTCAGTACCTACTGACTTTTTTTTCAGTACCTACTGACTTTTTTTCAGTACCTACTGACTTTTTTTTCAGTACCTACTGACTTTTTTTTCAGTACCTACTGACTTTTTTTTCAGTACCTACTGACTTTTTTTTCAGTACCTACTGACTTTTTTTTCAGTACCTACTGACTTTTTTTTCAGTACCTACAGACTTTTTTCAGTACCTACTGACTTTTTTTTCAGTACCTACTGACTTTTTCAGTACCTACTGACTTTTTCAGTACCTACTGACTTTCTCAGTACCTACTGACGTTTTCAGTACCTACTGACTTTTTCAGTACCTACTGACTTTTTCAGTACCTACTGACTTTTTTTTCAGTACCTACTGACTTTTTCAGTACCTACTGACTTTTTTTTCAGTACCTACTGACTTTTTTTTCAGTACCTACTGACTTTTTCAGTACCTACTGACTTTTTTTTCAGTACCTACTGACTTTTTTTTTCAGTACCTACTGACTTTTTTTTCAGTACCTACTGACTTTTTTTTCAGTACCTACTGACTTTTTTTCAGTACCTACTGACTTTTTTTTCAGTACCTACTGACTTTTTTTTCAGTACCTACTGACTTTTTTTTCAGTACCTACTGACTTTTTTTTCAGTACCTACTGACTTTTTTTTCAGTACCTACTGACTTTTTTTCAGTACCTACTGACTTTTTTTTTTCAGTACCTACTGACTTTTTTTTCAGTACCTACTGACTTTTTTTTCAGTACCTACTGACTTTTTTTTCAGTACCTACTGACTTTTTTTTCAGTACCTACTGACTTTTTTTCAGTACCTACTGACTTTTTTTTCAGTACCTACTGACTTTTTTTTCAGTACCTACTGACTTTTTTTTAAGTACCTACTGACTTTTTTTTCAGTACCTACTGACTTTTTCAGTACCTACTGACTTTTTTTTCAGTACCTACTGACTTTTTTTTCAGTACCTACTGACTTTTTTTTCAGTACCTACTGACTTTTTTTTCAGTACCTACTGACTTTTTTTTCAGTACCTACTGACTTTTTTTTCAGTACCTACAGACTTTTTTCAGTACCTACTGACTTTTTTTTCAGTACCTACTGACTTTTTTTTCAGTACCTACTGACTTTTTCAGTACCTACTGACTTTTTCAGTACCTACTGACTTTTTCAGTACCTACTGACTTTTTCAGTACCTACTGACTTTTTTTTCAGTACCTACTGACTTTTTTTTCAGTACCTACTGACTTTTTCAGTACCTACTGACTTTTTTTTCAGTACCTACTGACTTTTTTTTTCAGTACCTACTGACTTTTTTTTCAGTACCTACTGACTTTTTTTTCAGTACCTACTGACTTTTTTTCAGTACCTACTGACTTTTTTTTCAGTACCTACTGACTTTTTTTTCAGTACCTACTGACTTTTTTTTCAGTACCTACTGACTTTTTTTTCAGTACCTACTGACTTTTTTTTTTCAGTACCTACTGACTTTTTTTTTTCAGTACCTACTGACTTTTTTTTCAGTACCTACTGACTTTTTTTTCAGTACCTACTGACTTTTTTTTCAGTACCTACTGACTTTTTTTTCAGTACCTACAGACTTTTTTCAGTACCTACTGACTTTTTTTTCAGTACCTACTGACTTTTTTTTCAGTACCTACTGACTTTTTCAGTACCTACTGACTTTTTCAGTACCTACTGACTTTTTCAGTACCTACTGACTTTTTCAGTACCTACTGACTTTCTCAGTACCTACTGACGTTTTCAGTACCTACTGACTTTTTCAGTACCTACTGACTTTTTCAGTACCTACTGACTTTTTTTTCAGTACCTACTGACTTTTTCAGTACCTACTGACTTTTTTTTCAGTACCTACTGACTTTTTTTTCAGTACCTACTGACTTTTTCAGTACCTACTGACTTTTTTTTCAGTACCTACTGACTTTTTTTTTCAGTACCTACTGACTTTTTTTTCAGTACCTACTGACTTTTTTTTCAGTACCTACTGACTTTTTTTCAGTACCTACTGACTTTTTTTTCAGTACCTACTGACTTTTTTTTCAGTACCTACTGACTTTTTTTTCAGTACCTACTGACTTTTTTTTCAGTACCTACTGACTTTTTTTTCAGTACCTACTGACTTTTTTTTCAGTACCTACAGACTTTTTTCAGTACCTACTGACTTTTTTTTCAGTACCTACTGACTTTTTTTTCAGTACCTACTGACTTTTTCAGTACCTACTGACTTTTTCAGTACCTACTGACTTTTTCAGTACCTACTGACTTTTTCAGTACCTACTGACTTTCTCAGTACCTACTGACGTTTTCAGTACCTACTGACTTTTTCAGTACCTACTGACTTTTTCAGTACCTACTGACTTTTTTTTCAGTACCTACTGACTTTTTCAGTACCTACTGACTTTTTTTTCAGTACCTACTGACTTTTTTTTTCAGTACCTACTGACTTTTTTTTCAGTACCTACTGACTTTTTTTTCAGTACCTACTGACTTTTTTTCAGTACCTACTGACTTTTTTTTCAGTACCTACTGACTTTTTTTTCAGTACCTACTGACTTTTTTTTCAGTACCTACTGACTTTTTTTTCAGTACCTACTGACTTTTTTTTCAGTACCTACTGACTTTTTTTCAGTACCTACTGACTTTTTTTTTTCAGTACCTACTGACTTTTTTTTCAGTACCTACTGACTTTTTTTTCAGTACCTACTGACTTTTTTTTCAGTACCTACTGACTTTTTTTTCAGTACCTACTGACTTTTTTTCAGTACCTACTGACTTTTTTTTCAGTACCTACTGACTTTTTTTTCAGTACCTACTGACTTTTTTTTCAGTACCTACTGACTTTTTTTTCAGTACCTACTGACTCTTTCAGTACCTACTGACTTATTCAGTACCTACTGACTTTTTCAGTACCTACTGACTTTTTCAGTACCTACTGACTTTTTCAGTACCTACTGACTTTTTCAGTACCTACTGACTTTTTCAGTACCCACTGACTTTTTCAGTACCTACTGACTTTCTCAGTACCTACTGACGTTTTCAGTACCTACTGACTTTTTCAGTACCTACTGACTTTTTCAGTACCTACTGACTTTTTCAGTACCTACTGACTTTTTTTTCAGTACCTACTGACTTTTTTTTCAGTACCTACTGACTTTTTTTTAAGTACCTACTGACTTTTTTTTCAGTACCTACTGACTTTTTTTTCAGTACCTACTGACTTTTTCAGTACCTACTGACTTTTTTTTCAGTACCTACTGACTTTTTTTTCAGTACCTACTGACTTTTTTTTCAGTACCTACTGACTTTTTTTCAGTACCTACTGACTTTTTTTTCAGTACCTACTGACTTTTTTTTCAGTACCTACTGACTTTTTTTTCAGTACCTACTGACTTTTTTTTCAGTACCTACTGACTTTTTTTTCAGTACCTACTGACTTTTTTTTCAGTACCTACTGACTTTTTTTTCAGTACCTACTGACTTTTTTTTCAGTACCTACTGACTTTTTTTTCAGTACCTACTGACTTTTTCAGTACCTATTGACTTTTTCAGTACCTACTGACTTCTTCAGTACCTACTGACTTTTTCAGTACCTACTGACTTTTTTTTCAGTACCTACTGACTTTTTCAGTACCTATTGACTTTTTCAGTACCTACTGACTTCTTCAGTACCTACTGACTTTTTCAGTACCTACTGACTTTTTCAGTACCTACTGACTTTTTCAGTACCTACTGACTTTTTCAGTACCTACTGACTTTTTCAGTACCTACTGACTTTCTCAGTACCTACTGACGTTTTCAGTACCTACTGACTTTTTCAGTACCTACTGACTTTTTCAGTACCTACTGACTTGTTTTTAAATACCCTGCTTTTAAGTACCCTACTTTTTAGTACCCTGCTTTTAAGTACCCTGCTTTTAAGTACCCTGCTTTTAAGTACCCTGCCTTTAAGTACCCTGCTTTTAAGTACCATGCTATTAAGTACCCTGCTTTTAAGTACCCTGCATTTAAGTACCCTGCTTTTAAGTACCCTACTTTTAAGTACCAAGCTTTTGAGTACCCTGCTTTTAAGTACCCCGCTTTAAGTACTCTGCTTTTAAGTACCCTGCTTTTGAGTACCCTGCATTTAAGTACCCTGCCTTTAAGTACCCTGCTTCTAAGTACCCTACTTTTAAGTACCAATCTTTTGAGTACCCTACTTTTAAGTACCCTGCTTTTAAGTACCCTCCTTTTAAGTACCCTGCTTTTAAGTACCCTGTTTTTAAGTACCCTGCTTTTAAGTACCCTGCTTTTAAGTACCCTGCTTTTAGGTACTCTGCTTTTAAGTACCCTGGTTTTAAGTACCCTGCTTTTAAGTACCCTGCTTTTTAGTACCCTTCTTTTAAGTACCCTGCTTTTAAGTAACCTGCTTTTAAGTACCCTGCTTTGACGTATCCTCCTTTTAAGTACCCTGCTTTTAAGTACCCTGCTTTTAAGTACAGTGCTTTTAAGTACCCTTGTTTTAAGTGCCCAGCTTTTACGTACCCTGCTTTTAAGTACCCTACTTTTAAGTACCTTGCCTTTAAGTACCCTGCTTTTAAGTACCCTGCTTTTTAAGTACCCTGCTTTTAAGTACCCTACTTTTAAGTACCCTGCTTTTAAGTACCCTGCTTTTAAGTACCCTGCTTTTAAGTACCCTGCTTTTAAGTACCCTTCTTTTAAGTACCCTGCTTTTAAGTACCCTGCTTTTAAGTACCCTACTTTTAAGTACCCTGCTTTTAAGTACTCTGCTTTTAAGTACCCTGTTTTTAAGTACCCTGCTTTTAAGTACCCTACTTTTTAGTACCCTGCTTTTAAGTACCCTGCTTTTAAGTACACTGCTTTTAAGTACCCTACTTTTTAGTACCCTGCTTTTAAGTACCCTGCTTTTAAGTACACTGCTTTTAAGTACCCTGCTTTTAAGTACCCTGCTTTTAAGTACCATGCTTTCAAGTACCCTGCTTTTAAGTACCTTACTTTTACGTACCCTTGTTTTAAGTACCCTGCTTTTAAGTACCCTGCTTTTAAGTACCCTGCTTTTAAGTACCCTGCATTTAAGTACCCAGCTTTTAAGTACCCTGCTTTTAAGTACCCTGCTTTTAAGTACCAAGCTTTTGAGTACCCTGCTTTTAAGTACCCTGCTTTTAAGTACCCTGCTTTTAAGTACCCTGCTTTTAAGTACCCTGCTTTTAATTTCCCTGCTTTTAAGTACCCTGCTTTTAAGTACAGTGCTTTTAAGTACCCTTGTTTTAAGTACCCTGCTTGTAAGTACCATGCTTTCAAGTACCCTGCTTTTAAGTACCTTACTTTTACGTACCCTTGTTTTAAGTACCCTGCTTTTAAGTACCCTGCTTTTAAGTACCCTGCATTTAAGTACCCAGCTTTTAAGTACCCTGCTTTTAAGTACCCTGCTTTTAAGTACCAAGCTTTTGAGTACCCTGCTTTTAAGTACCCTGCTTTTAAGTACCCTGCTTTTAAGTACCCTGCTTTTAAGTACCCTGCTTTTAATTTCCCTGCTTTTAAGTACCCTGCTTTTAAGTACCCTGCTTTTTAAGTACCCTGCTTTTAAGTACCCTACTTTTAAGTACCCTGCTTTTAAGTACCCTGCTTTTAAGTACCCTGCTTTTAAGTACCCTGCTTTTAAGTACCCTTCTTTTAAGTACCCTGCTTTTAAGTACCCTGCTTTTAAGTACCCTGCTTTTTAAGTACCCTGCTTTTAAGTACCCTACTTTTAAGTACCCTGCTTTTAAGTACCCTGCTTTTAAGTACCCTGCTTTGACATACCCTCCTTTTAAGTACCCTGCTTTTAAGTACCCTGCTTTTAAGTACCCTACTTTTAAGTACCCTGCTTTTAAGTACCCTGCTTTTAAGTACCCTGCTTTTAAGTACCCTGCTTTTAAGTACCCTTCTTTTAAGTACCCTGCTTTTAAGTACCCTGCTTTTAAGTACCCTACTTTTAAGTACCTTGCCTTTAAGTACCCTGCTTTTAAGTACCCTGCTTTAAGTACTCTGCTTTTAAGTACCCTGTTTTTAAGTACCCTGCTTTTAAGTACCCCGTTTTTAAGTACCCTGCTTTTAAGTACCCTGCTTTTACGTACCCTGCTTTTAAGTACCCTCGTTTTAAGTGCTCAGCTTTTACGTACCCTGCTTTTAAGTACCCTACTTTTAAGTACCTTGCCTTTAAGTACCCTGCTTATAAGTATCCTGCTTTAAGTACTCTGCTTTTAAGTACCCTGTTTTTAAGTACCCTGCTTTTAAGTTCCCTACTTCTTAGTACCCTGCTTTTAAGTACCCTGGTTTTAAGTACCCTGCTAAAAGTACCCTGCCTTTAAGTACCCTGCTTTTAAGTACCCTCCTTTTAAGTACCCTGCTTTTAAGTACCCTGCTTTTAAGTACAGTGCTTTTAAGTACCCTTGTTTTAAGTGCCCAGCTTTTACGTACCCTGCTTTTAAGTACCCTACTTTTAAGTACCTTGCCTTTAAGTACCCTGCTTTTAAGTACCCTGCTTTAAGTACTCTGCTTTTAAGTACCCTGCTTTTAAGTACCCTGCATTTAAGTACCCTGCCTTTAAGTACCCTGCTTTTATGTACCCTGCTTTAAAGTACCCTGCATTTAAGTATTCTGCTTTTAAGTACCCTGCTTTTAGGTACCCTGTTTTTAAGTACCCTTCTTTTAAGTACCCTGCTTTTAAGTACCCTGCTTTTAAGTACCCTGCTTTTAAGTACCCTGCTTTTAAGTACCCTGTTTTTAAGTACCCTGCTTTTAAGTACCCTGCTTTTAAGTACCCTGCTTTTAAGTACTCTGCTTTTAAGTACCCTGGTTTTAAGTACCCTGCTTTTAAGTACCCTGCTTTTTAGTACCCTTCTTTTAAGTACCCTGCTTTTAAGTAACCTGCTTTTAAGTACCCTGCTTTGACGTATCCTCCTTTTAAGTATCCTGCTTTTAAGTACCCTGCTTTTAAGTACAGTGCTTTTAAGTACCCTTGTTTTAAGTGCCCAGCTTTTACGTACCCTGCTTTTAAGTACCCTACTTTTAAGAACCTTGCCTTTAAGTACCCTGCTTTTAAGTACCCCGCTTTAAGTACTCTGCTTTTAAGTACCCTGCTTTTGAGTACCCTGCATTTAAGTACCCTGCCTTTAAGTACCCTGCTTCTAAGTACCCTACTTTTAAGTACCAATCTTTTGAGTACCCTACTTTTAAGTACCCTGCTTTTAAATACCCTCCTTTTAAGTACCCTGCTTTTAAGTACCCTGTTTTTAAGTACCCTGCTTTTAAGTACCCTGCTTTTAAGTACCCTGCTTTTAGGTACTCTGCTTTTAAGTACCCTGGTTTTAAGTACCCTGCTTTTAAGTACCCTGCTTTTTAGTACCCTTCTTTTAAGTACCCTGCTTTTAAGTAACCTGCTTTTAATTACCCTGCTTTGACGTATCCTCCTTTTAAGTACCCTGCTTTTAAGTACCCTGCTTTTAAGTACAGTGCTTTTAAGTACCCTTGTTTTAAGTGCCCAGCTTTTACGTACCCTGCTTTTAAGTACCCTACTTTTAAGTACCTTGCCTTTAAGTACCCTGCTTTTAAGTACCCTGCTTTTTAAGTACCCTGCTTTTAAGTACCCTACTTTTAAGTACCCTGCTTTTAAGTACCCTGCTTTTAAGTACCCTGCTTTTAAGTACCCTGCTATTAAGTACCCTTCTTTTAAGTACCCTGCTTTTAAGTACCCTGCTTTTAAGTACCCTGCTTTTTAAGTACCCTGCTTTTAAGTACCCTGCTTTTAAGTACTCTGCTTTTAAGTACCCTGGTTTTAAGTACCCTGCTTTTAAGTACCATGCTTTTAAGTACCCTGCTTTTAAGTACATTGCTTTTAAGTACCCTTGTTTTAAGTGCCCAGCTTTTACGTACCCTGCTTTTAAGTACCCTACTTTTAAGTACCTTGCCTTTAAGTACCCTGCCTTTAAGTACCCTGCTTTAAGTACTCTGCTTTTAAGTACCCTGCTTTTAAGTACCCTGCATTTAAGTACCCTGCCTTTAAGTACCCTGCTTTTATGTACCCTGCTTTAAAGTACCCTGCATTTAAGTACCCTGCTTTTAAGTACCCTGCTTTAAGTATCCTGCTTTTAAGTAGCCTACTCTTAAGTACCCTGCTTTTAAGTACCCTGCTTTTAAGTACCCTGCTTTTAACTACACTGCTTTTAAGTACCCTGCTTTTAACTACCCCGCATTTACGTACCCTGCTTTTAAGTACCCCGCTTTTAAGTACCCTTCTTTTAAGTACCCTGCTTTTAAGTACCCTGCTTTTAAGTACCCTGCTTTTGTATACCCTGCTTTTAAGTACCCTGCTTTTAGGTACCCTGTTTTTAAGTACCCTGCTTTTAAGTACCCTGCTTTTAAGTACCCTGCTTTTAAGTACCCTGCTTTTAAGTACTCTGCTTTTAAGTACCCTGTTTTTAAGTACCCTGCTTTTAAGTACCCTACTTTTTAGTACCCTGCTTTTAAGTACCCTGCTTTTAAGTACGCTGCTTTTAAGTACCCTGCTTTTAAGTACCCTGCTTTTAAGTACCCTGCTTTTAAGTACCATGCTTTCAAGTACCCTGCTTTTAAGTACCTTGCTTTTACGTACCCTTGTTTTAAGTACCCTGCTTTTAAGTACCCTGCTTTTAAGTACCCTGCATTTAAGTACCCTGCCTTTAAGTACCCTGCTTTTATGTACCCTGCTTTAAAGTACCCTGCATTTAATTACCCTGCTTTTAAGTACCCTGCTTTTAAGTACCCTGCTTTTAAGTACTCTGCTTTTAAGTACCCTGTTTTTAAGTACCCTGCGTTTAAGTACCCTGCTTTTAAGTACAGTGCTTTTAAGTACCTTTGTTTTAAGTACCCTGCTTGTAAGTACCCTGCTTATAAGTACCTTGCTTTTAAGTAGCATGCTTTCAAGTACCCTGCTTTTAAGTACCTTGCTTTTAAGTACCCTTGTTTTAAGTACCCTGCTTTTAGGTACCCTGCTTTTAAGTACCCTGCATTTAAGTACCCTGCTTTTAAGTACCCTGCTTTTAAGTACCCTGCTTTTAAGTACCCTGCTTTTAAGTACCCTTCTTTTAAGTACCCTGCTTTTAAGTACCCTGCTTTTAAGTACAATGCTTTTAAGTACCCTGCTTTTAAGTACCATGCTTTAAGTACCCTGCTTTAAAGTACCCTGCTTTTAAGTACTCTGCTTTTAAGTACCCTGGTTTTAAGTACCCTGCTTTTAAGTACCCTGCTTTTAAGTACCCTGCTTTTTAGTATCCTTTTTTTCAGAACCCTGCTTTTAAGTAACCTGCTTTTAAGTACCCTGCTTTGACGTAGCCTCCTTTTAAGTACCCTGCTTTTAAGTACCCTGCTTTTAAGTACAGTGCTTTTAAGTACCCTTGTTTTAAGTGCCCAGCTTTTACGTACCCTGCTTTTAAGTACCCTACTTTTAAGTACCTTGCCTTTAAGTACCCTGCTTTTAAGTACCCTGCTTTAAGTACTCTGCTTTTAAGTACCCTGTTTTTAAATACCCTGCTTTTAAGTACCCTACTTTTAAGTACCTTGCCTTTAAGTACTCTGCTTTTAAGTACCCTGGTTTTAAGTACCCTGCTTTTAAGTACCCTGCTTTTTAGTACCCAAATTTTAAGTACCCTGCTTTTAAGTAACCTTCTTTTAAGTACCCTGTTTTGACGTATCCTCCTTTTAAGTACCATGCTTTTAAGTACCCTGCTTTTAAGTACATTGCTTTTAAGTACCCTTGTTTTAAGTGCCCAGCTTTTACGTACCCTGCTTTTAAGTACCCTACTTTTAAGTACCTTGCCTTTAAGTACCCTGCTTTTAAGTACCCTGCTTTAAGTACTCTGCTTTTAAGTACCCTGCTTTTAAGTACCATGCTTTTAAGTACCCTGCTTTTAAGTACATTGCTTTTAAGTACCCTTGTTTTAAGTGCCCAGCTTTTACGTACCCTGCTTTTAAGTACCCTACTTTTAAGTACCTTGCCTTTAAGTACCCTGCCTTTAAGTACCCTGCTTTAAGTACTCTGCTTTTAAGTACCCTGCTTTTAAGTACCCTGCATTTAAGTACCCTGCCTTTAAGTACCCTGCTTTTATGTACCCTGCTTTAAAGTACCCTGCATTTAAGTACCCTGCTTTTAAGTACCCTGCTTTAAGTATCCTGCTTTTAAGTAGCCTACTCTTAAGTACCCTGCTTTTAAGTACCCTGCTTTTAAGTACCCTGCTTTTAACTACACTGCTTTTAAGTACCCTGCTTTTAACTACCCCGCATTTACGTACCCTGCTTTTAAGTACCCCGCTTTTAAGTACCCTTCTTTTAAGTACCCTGCTTTTAAGTACCCTGCTTTTAAGTACCCTGCTTTTGTATACCCTGCTTTTAAGTACCCTGCTTTTAGGTACCCTGTTTTTAAGTACCCTGCTTTTAAGTACCCTGCTTTTAAGTACCCTGCTTTTAAGTACCCTGCTTTTAAGTACTCTGCTTTTAAGTACCCTGTTTTTAAGTACCCTGCTTTTAAGTACCCTACTTTTTAGTACCCTGCTTTTAAGTACCCTGCTTTTAAGTACGCTGCTTTTAAGTACCCTGCTTTTAAGTACCCTGCTTTTAAGTACCCTGCTTTTAAGTACCATGCTTTCAAGTACCCTGCTTTTAAGTACCTTGCTTTTACGTACCCTTGTTTTAAGTACCCTGCTTTTAAGTACCCTGCTTTTAAGTACCCTGCATTTAAGTACCCTGCCTTTAAGTACCCTGCTTTTATGTACCCTGCTTTAAAGTACCCTGCATTTAATTACCCTGCTTTTAAGTACCCTGCTTTTAAGTACCCTGCTTTTAAGTACTCTGCTTTTAAGTACCCTGTTTTTAAGTACCCTGCGTTTAAGTACCCTGCTTTTAAGTACAGTGCTTTTAAGTACCTTTGTTTTAAGTACCCTGCTTGTAAGTACCCTGCTTATAAGTACCTTGCTTTTAAGTAGCATGCTTTCAAGTACCCTGCTTTTAAGTACCTTGCTTTTAAGTACCCTTGTTTTAAGTACCCTGCTTTTAGGTACCCTGCTTTTAAGTACCCTGCATTTAAGTACCCTGCTTTTAAGTACCCTGCTTTTAAGTACCCTGCTTTTAAGTACCCTGCTTTTAAGTACCCTTCTTTTAAGTACCCTGCTTTTAAGTACCCTGCTTTTAAGTACAATGCTTTTAAGTACCCTGCTTTTAAGTACCATGCTTTAAGTACCCTGCTTTAAAGTACCCTGCTTTTAAGTACTCTGCTTTTAAGTACCCTGGTTTTAAGTACCCTGCTTTTAAGTACCCTGCTTTTAAGTACCCTGCTTTTTAGTATCCTTTTTTTCAGAACCCTGCTTTTAAGTAACCTGCTTTTAAGTACCCTGCTTTGACGTAGCCTCCTTTTAAGTACCCTGCTTTTAAGTACCCTGCTTTTAAGTACAGTGCTTTTAAGTACCCTTGTTTTAAGTGCCCAGCTTTTACGTACCCTGCTTTTAAGTACCCTACTTTTAAGTACCTTGCCTTTAAGTACCCTGCTTTTAAGTACCCTGCTTTAAGTACTCTGCTTTTAAGTACCCTGTTTTTAAATACCCTGCTATTAAGTACCCTACTTTTAAGTACCTTGCCTTTAAGTACTCTGCTTTTAAGTACCCTGGTTTTAAGTACCCTGCTTTTAAGTACCCTGCTTTTTAGTACCCAAATTTTAAGTACCCTGCTTTTAAGTAACCTTCTTTTAAGTACCCTGTTTTGACGTATCCTCCTTTTAAGTACCATGCTTTTAAGTACCCTGCTTTTAAGTACATTGCTTTTAAGTACCCTTGTTTTAAGTGCCCAGCTTTTACGTACCCTGCTTTTAAGTACCCTACTTTTAAGTACCTTGCCTTTAAGTACCCTGCTTTTAAGTACCCTGCTTTAAGTACTCTGCTTTTAAGTACCCTGCTTTTAAGTACCCTGCATTTAAGTACCCTGCCTTTAAGTACCCTGCTTTTATGTACCCTGCTTTAAAGTACCCTGCATTTAAGTACCCTGCTTTTAAGTACCCTGCTTTAAGTATCCTGCTTTTAAGTAGCCTACTCTTAAGTACCCTGCTTTTAAGTACCCTGCTTTTAAGTACCCTGCTTTTAACTACACTGCTTTTAAGTACCCTGCTTTTAACTACCCCGCATTTACGTACCCTGCTTTTAAGTACCCCGCTTTTAAGTACCCTTCTTTTAAGTACCCTGCTTTTAAGTACCCTGCTTTTAAGTACCCTGCTTTTGTATACCCTGCTTTTAAGTACCCTGCTTTTAGGTACCCTGTTTTTAAGTACCCTGCTTTTAAGTACCCTGCTTTTAAGTACCCTGCTTTTAAGTACCCTGCTTTTAAGTACTCTGCTTTTAAGTACCCTGTTTTTAAGTACCCTGCTTTTAAGTACCCTACTTTTTAGTACCCTGCTTTTAAGTACCCTGCTTTTAAGTACGCTGCTTTTAAGTACCCTGCTTTTAAGTACCCTGCTTTTAAGTACCCTGCTTTTAAGTACCATGCTTTCAAGTACCCTGCTTTTAAGTACCTTGCTTTTACGTACCCTTGTTTTAAGTACCCTGCTTTTAAGTACCCTGCTTTTAAGTACCCTGCATTTAAGTACCCTGCCTTTAAGTACCCTGCTTTTATGTACCCTGCTTTAAAGTACCCTGCATTTAATTACCCTGCTTTTAAGTACCCTGCTTTTAAGTACCCTGCTTTTAAGTACTCTGCTTTTAAGTACCCTGTTTTTAAGTACCCTGCGTTTAAGTACCCTGCTTTTAAGTACAGTGCTTTTAAGTACCTTTGTTTTAAGTACCCTGCTTGTAAGTACCCTGCTTATAAGTACCTTGCTTTTAAGTAGCATGCTTTCAAGTACCCTGCTTTTAAGTACCTTGCTTTTAAGTACCCTTGTTTTAAGTACCCTGCTTTTAGGTACCCTGCTTTTAAGTACCCTGCATTTAAGTACCCTGCTTTTAAGTACCCTGCTTTTAAGTACCCTGCTTTTAAGTACCCTGCTTTTAAGTACCCTTCTTTTAAGTACCCTGCTTTTAAGTACCCTGCTTTTAAGTACAATGCTTTTAAGTACCCTGCTTTTAAGTACCATGCTTTTAAGTACCCTGCTTTAAAGTACCCTGCTTTTAAGTACTCTGCTTTTAAGTACCCTGGTTTTAAGTACCCTGCTTTTAAGTACCCTGCTTTTAAGTACCCTGCTTTTTAGTACCCTTTTTTTAAGAACCCTGCTTTTAAGTAACCTGCTTTTAAGTACCCTGCTTTGACGTAGCCTCCTTTTAAGTACCCTGCTTTTAAGTACCCTGCTTTTAAGTACAGTGCTTTTAAGTACCCTTGTTTTAAGTGCCCAGCTTTTACGTACCCTGCTTTTAAGTACCCTACTTTTAAGTACCTTGCCTTTAAGTACCCTGCTTTTAAGTACCCTGCTTTAAGTACTCTGCTTTTAAGTACCCTGTTTTTAAATACCCTGCTTTTAAGTACCCTACTTTTTAGTACCCTGCTTTTAAGTACCCTGCTTTTAAGTACCCTGCTTTTAAGTACCCTGCCTTTAAGTACCCTGCTTTTAAGTACCCTGCTATTAAGTACCCTGCTTTTAAGTACCCTGCATTTAAGTACCCTGCTTTTAAGTACCCTACTTTTAAGTACCAAGCTTTTGAGTACCCTGCTTTTAAGTACCCTGCTTTTAAGTACCCTCCTTTTAAGTACCCTGCTTTTAAGTACCCTGTTTTTAAGTACCCTGCTTTTAAGTACCCTGCTTTTAAGTACCCTGCTATTAAGTACTCTGCTTTTAAGTACCCTGGTTTTAAGTACCCTGCTTTTAAGTACCCTGCTTTTTAGTACCCTTCTTTTAAGTACCCTGCTTTTAAGTAACCTGCTTTTAAGTACCCTGCTTTGACGTATCCTCCTTTTAAGTACCATGCTTTTAAGTACCCTGCTTTTAAGTACATTGCTTTTAAGTACCCTTGTTTTAAGTACCCTGCTTTTAAGTACCCTGCTTTTAAGTACCCTGCCTTTAAGTACCCTGCTTTTAAGTACCCTGCTATTAAGTACCCTGCTTTTAAGTACCCTGCATTTAAGTACCCTGCTTTTAAGTACCCTACTTTTAAGTACCAAGCTTTTGAGTACCCTGCTTTTAAGTACCCTGCTTTTAAGTACCCTCCTTTTAAGTACCCTGCTTTTAAGTACCCTGTTTTTAAGTACTCTGCTTTTAAGTACCCTGTTTTTAAATACCCTGCTTTTAAGTACCCTACTTTTTAGTACCCTGCTTTTAAGTACCCTGCTTTTAAGTACCCTGCTTTTAAGTACCCTGCCTTTAAGTACCCTGCTTTTAAGTACCCTGCTATTAAGTACCCTGCTTTTAAGTACCCTGCATTTAAGTACCCTGCTTTTAAGTACCCTACTTTTAAGTACCAAGCTTTTGAGTACCCTGCTTTTAAGTACCCTGCTTTTAAGTACCCTCCTTTTAAGTACCCTGCTTTTAAGTACCCTGTTTTTAAGTACCCTGCTTTTAAGTACCCTGCTTTTAAGTACCCTGCTATTAAGTACTCTGCTTTTAAGTACCCTGGTTTTAAGTACCCTGCTTTTAAGTACCCTGCTTTTTAGTACCCTTCTTTTAAGTACCCTGCTTTTAAGTAACCTGCTTTTAAGTACCCTGCTTTGACGTATCCTCCTTTTAAGTACCATGCTTTTAAGTACCCTGCTTTTAAGTACATTGCTTTTAAGTACCCTTGTTTTAAGTGCCCAGCTTTTACGTACCCTGCTTTTAAGTACCCTACTTTTAAGTACCTTGCCTTTAAGTACTCTGCTTTTAAGTACCCTGGTTTTAAGTACCCTGCTTTTAAGTACCCTGCTTTTTAGTACCCTGCTTTTAAGTACATTGCTTTTAAGTACCCTTGTTTTAAGTGCCCAGCTTTTACGTACCCTGCTTTTAAGTACCCTACTTTTAAGTACCTTGCCTTTAAGTACCCTGCTTTTAAGTACCCTGCTTTAAGTACCCTGCATTTAAGTACCCTGCCTTTAAGTACCCTGCTTTTATGTACCCTGCTTTAAAGTACCCTGCATTTAAGTACCCTGCTTTTAAGTACCCTGCTTTAAGTACCCTGCTTTTAAGTAGCCTACTCTTAAGTGCCCTGCTTTTAAGTACCTTGCTTTTAAGTACCCTGCTTTTAACTACACTGCTTTTAAGTACCCTGCTTTTAACTACCCCGCATTTAAGTACCCTGCTTTTAAGTACCCCGCTTTTAAGTACCCTTCTTTTAAGTACCCTGCTTTTAAGTACCCTGCTTTTAAGTACCCTGCTTTTGTATACCCTGCTTTTAAGTACCCTGCTTTTAGGTACCCTGTTTTTAAGTACCCTGCTTTTAAGTACCCTGCTTTTAAGTACCCTGCTTTTAAGCACCCTGCTTTTAAGTACTCTGCTTTTAAGTACCCTGTTTTTAAGTACCCTGCTTTTAAGTACCCTACTTTTTAGTACCCTGCTTTTAAGTACCCTGCTTTTAATTACCAAGCTTTTGAGTACTCTGCTTTTAAGTACCCTGCTTTTAAGTACCCTGCTTTTAAGTACCCTCCTTTTAAGTACCCTGCTTTTAAGTACCCTGCTTTTAAGTACTCTGCTTTTAAGTACCCTGGTTTTAAGTACCCTGCTTTTAAGTACCCTGCTTTTTAGTACCCTTCTTTTAAGAACCCTGCTTTTAAGTAACCTGCTTTTAAGTACACTGCTTTGACGTATCCTCCTTTTAAGTACCCTGCTTTTAAGTACCCTGCTTTTAAGTACAGTGCTTTTAAGTACCCTCGTTTTAAGTGCCCAGCTTTTACGTACCCTGCTTTTAAGTACCCTACTTTTAAGTACCTTGCCTTTAAGTACCCTGCTTTTTAGTACCCTGCTTTAAGTACTCTGCTTTTAAGTACCCTGTTTTTAAATACCCTGCTTTTAAGTACCCTACTTTTTAGTACCCTGCTTTTAAGTACCCTGCTTTTAAGTACCCTGCTTTTAAGTACCCTGCCTTTAAGTACCCTGCTTTTAAGTACCATGCTATTAAGTACCCTGCTTTTAAGTACCCTGCATTTAAGTACCCTGCTTTTAAGTACCCTACTTTTAAGTACCAAGCTTTTGAGTACCCTGCTTTTAAGTACCCCGCTTTAAGTACTCTGCTTTTAAGTACCCTGCTTTTGAGTACCCTGCATTTAAGTACCCTGCCTTTAAGTACCCTGCTTCTAAGTACCCTACTTTTAAGTACCAATCTTTTGAGTACCCTACTTTTAAGTACCCTGCTTTTAAGTACCCTGTTTTTAAGTACCCTGCTTTTAAGTACCCTGCTTTTAAGTACCCTGCTTTTAGGTACTCTGCTTTTAAGTACCCTGCTTTTAAGTACCCTGCTTTTAAGTACCCTGCTTTTTAGTACCCTTCTTTTAAGTACCCTGCTTATAAGTAACCTGCTTTTAAGTACCCTGCTTTGACGTATCCTCCCTTTAAGTACCCTGCTTTTAAGTACCCTGCTTTTAAGTACAGTGCTTTTAAGTACCCTTGTTTTAAGTGCCCAGCTTTTACGTACCCTGCTTTTAAGTACCCTACTTTTAAGTACCTTGCCTTTAAGTACCCTGCTTTTAAGTACCCTGCTTTTTAAGTACCCTGCTTTTAAGTACCCTACTTTTAAGTACCCTGCTTTTAAGTACCCTGCTTTTAAGTACCCTGCTTTTAAGTACCCTGCTTTTAAGTACCCTTCTTTTAAGTACCCTGCTTTTAAGTACCCTGCTTTTAAGTACCCTGCTTTTGTATACCCTGCTTTTAAGTACCCTGCTTTTAGGTACCCTGTTTTTAAGTACCCTGCTTTTAAGTACCCTGCTTTTAAGTACCCTGCTTTTAAGTACCCTGCTTTTAAGTACTCTGCTTTTAAGTACCCTGTTTTTAAGTACCCTGCTTTTAAGTACCCTACTTTTTAGTACCCTGCTTTTAAGTACCCTGCTTTTAATTACCAAGCTTTTGAGTACTCTGCTTTTAAGTACCCTGCTTTTAAGTACCCTGCTTTTAAGTACCCTCCTTTTAAGTACCCTGCTTTTAAGTACCCTGCTTTTAAGTACTCTGCTTTTAAGTACCCTGGTTTTAAGTACCCTGCTTTTAAGTACCCTGCTTTTTAGTACCCTTCTTTTAAGAACCCTGCTTTTAAGTAACCTGCTTTTAAGTACACTGCTTTGACGTATCCTCCTTTTAAGTACCCTGCTTTTAAGTACCCTGCTTTTAAGTACAGTGCTTTTAAGTACCCTCGTTTTAAGTGCCCAGCTTTTACGTACCCTGCTTTTAAGTACCCTACTTTTAAGTACCTTGCCTTTAAGTACCCTGCTTTTTAGTACCCTGCTTTAAGTACTCTGCTTTTAAGTACCCTGTTTTTAAATACCCTGCTTTTAAGTACCCTACTTTTTAGTACCCTGCTTTTAAGTACCCTGCTTTTAAGTACCCTGCTTTTAAGTACCCTGCCTTTAAGTACCCTGCTTTTAAGTACCATGCTATTAAGTACCCTGCTTTTAAGTACCCTGCATTTAAGTACCCTGCTTTTAAGTACCCTACTTTTAAGTACCAAGCTTTTGAGTACCCTGCTTTTAAGTACCCCGCTTTAAGTACTCTGCTTTTAAGTACCCTGCTTTTGAGTACCCTGCATTTAAGTACCCTGCCTTTAAGTACCCTGCTTCTAAGTACCCTACTTTTAAGTACCAATCTTTTGAGTACCCTACTTTTAAGTACCCTGCTTTTAAGTACCCTCCTTTTAAGTACCCTGCTTTTAGGTACCCTGTTTTTAAGTACCCTGCTTTTAAGTACCCTGCTTTTAAGTACCCTGCTTTTAGGTACTCTGCTTTTAAGTACCCTGGTTTTAAGTACCCTGCTTTTAAGTACCCTGCTTTTTAGTACCCTTCTTTTAAGTACCCTGCTTTTAAGTAACCTGCTTTTAAGTACCCTGCTTTGACGTATCCTCCTTTTAAGTACCCTGCTTTTAAGTACCCTGCTTTTAAGTACAGTGCTTTTAAGTACCCTTGTTTTAAGTGCCCAGCTTTTACGTACCCTGCTTTTAAGTACCCTACTTTTAAGTACCTTGCCTTTAAGTACCCTGCTTTTAAGTACCCTGCTTTTTAAGTACCCTGCTTTTAAGTACCCTACTTTTAAGTACCCTGCTTTTAAGTACCCTGCTTTTAAGTACCCTGCTTTTAAGTACCCTGCTTTTAAGTACCCTTCTTTTAAGTACCCTGCTTTTAAGTACCCTGCTTTTAAGTACCCTGCTTTTTAAGTACCCTGCTTTTAAGTACAAAACTTTTAAGTACCCTGCTTTTAAGTACTCTGCTTTTAAGTACCCTGTTTTTAAGTACCCTGCTTTTAAGTACCCTACTTTTTAGTACCCTGCTTTTAAGTACCCTGCTTTTAAGTACACTGCTTTTAAGTACCCTACTTTTTAGTACCCTGCTTTTAAGTACCCTGCTTTTAAGTACACTGCTTTTAAGTACCCTGCTTTTAAGTACCCTGCTTTTAAGTACCATGCTTTCAAGTACCCTGCTTTTATGTACCTTACTTTTACGTACCCTTGTTTTAAGTACCCTGCTTTTAAGTACCCTGCTTTTAAGTACCCTGCTTTTAAGTACCCTGCATTTAAGTACCCAGCTTTTAAGTACCCTGCTTTTAAGTACCCTGCTTTTAAGTACCAAGCTTTTGAGTACCCTGCTTTTAAGTACCCTGCTTTTAAGTACCCTGCTTTTAAGTACCCTGCTTTTAAGTACCCTGCTTTTAAGTACCCTGCTTTTAATTTCCCTGCTTTTAAGTACCCTGCTTTTAAGTACAGTGCTTTTAAGTACCCTTGTTTTAAGTACCCTGCTTGTAAGTACCATGCTTTCAAGTACCCTGCTTTTAAGTACCTTACTTTTACGTACCCTTGTTTTAAGTACCCTGCTTTTAAGTACCCTGCTTTTAAGTACCCTGCTTTTAAGTACCCTGCATTTAAGTACCCAGCTTTTAAGTACCCTGCTTTTAAGTACCCTGCTTTTAAGTACCAAGCTTTTGAGTACCCTGCTTTTAAGTACCCTGCTTTTAAGTACCCTGCTTTTAAGTACCCTGCTTTTAAGTACCCTGCTTTTAAGTACCCTGCTTTTTAAGTACCCTGCTTTTAAGTACCCTACTTTTAAGTACCCTGCTTTTAAGTACCCTGCTTTTAAGTACCCTGCTTTTAAGTACCCTGCTTTTAAGTACCCTTCTTTTAAGTACCCTGCTTTTAAGTACCCTGCTTTTAAGTACCCTGCTTTTTAAGTACCCTGCTTTTAAGTACCCTACTTTTAAGTACCCTGCTTTTAAGTACCCTGCTTTTAAGTACCCTGCTTTGACATACCATCCTTTTAAGTACCCTGCTTTTAAGTACCCTGCTTTTAAGTACCCTGCTTTTAAGTACCCTGCATTTAAGTACCCTTCTTTTAAGTACCCTGCTTTTAAGTACCCTGCTTTTAAGTACCCTGCTTTTTAAGTACCCTGCTTTTAAGTACCCTACTTTTAAGTACCCTGCTTTTAAGTACCCTGCTTTTAAGTACCCTGCTTTGACATACCCTCCTTTTAAGTACCCTGCTTTTAAGTACCCTGCTTTAAGTACTCTGCTTTTAAGTACCCTGTTTTTAAGTACCCTGCTTTTAAGTACCCCGTTTTTAAGTACCCTGCTTTTAAGTACCCTGCTTTTACGTACCCTGCTTTTAAGTACCCTCGTTTTAAGTGCTCAGCTTTTACGTACCCTGCTTTTAAGTACCCTACTTTTAAGTACCTTGCCTTTAAGTACCCTGCTTATAAGTATCCTGCTTTAAGTACTCTGCTTTTAAGTACCCTGTTTTTAAGTACCCTGCTTTTAAGGTCCCTACTTCTTAGTACCCTGCTTTTAAGTACCCTGCTTTTAAGTACCCTGCTAAAAGTACCCTGCCTTTAAGTACCCTGCTTTTAAGTACCCTCCTTTTAAGTACCCTGCTTTTAAGTACCCTGCTTTTAAGTACAGTGCTTTTAAGTACCCTTGTTTTAAGTGCCCAGCTTTTACGTACCCTGCTTTTAAGTACCCTACTTTTAAGTACCTTGCCTTTAAGTACCCTGCTTTTAAGTACCCTGCTTTAAGTACTCTGCTTTTAAGTACCCTGCTTTTAAGTACCCTGCATTTAAGTACCCTGCCTTTAAGTACCCTGCTTTTATGTACCCTGCTTTAAAGTACCCTGCATTTAAGTACACTGCTTTTAAGTACCCTGCTTTTAAGTACCCTGCTTTTAAGTACCCTGCTTCTAAGTACTCTGCTTTTAAGTACCCTGTTTTTAAGTACCCTGCTTTTAAGTTCCCTACTTCTTAGTACCCTGCTTTTAAGTACCCTGCTTTTAAGTACCCTGCTAAAAGTACCCTGCCTTTAAGTACCCTGCTTTTAAGTACCCTCCTTTTAAGTACCCTGCTTTTAAGTACCCTGCTTTTAAATACAGTGCTTTTAAGTACCCTTGTTTTAAGTGCCCAGCTTTTACGTACCCTGCTTTTAAGTACCCTACTTTTAAGTACCTTGCCTTTAAGTACCCTGCTTTTAAGTACCCTGCTTTAAGTACTCTGCTTTTAAGTACCCTGCTTTTAAGTACCCTGCATTTAAGTACCCTGCCTTTAAGTACCCTGCTTTTATGTACCCTGCTTTAAAGTACCCTGCATTTAAGTACCCTGCTTTTAAGTACCCTGCTTTTAAGTACCCTGCTTTTAAGTACCCTGCTTCTAAGTACCCTGCTTTTAAGTACTCTGCTTTTAAGTACCCTGCTTTTAAGTACCATGCTTTCAAGTACCCTGCTTTTAAGTACCTTGCTTTTAAGTACCCTGCTTTTAATTTCCCTGCTTTTAAGTACCCTGCTAATAAGTACAGTGCTTTTAAGTACCCTTGTTTTAAGTACCCTGCTTGTAAGTACCCTGCTTATAAGTACCCTGCTTTTAAGTACCATGCTTTCAAGTACCCTGCTTTTAAGTACCTTGCTTTTAAGTACCCTTCTTTTAAGTACCCTGCTTTTAAGTACCCTGCTTTTAAGTACCCTACTTTTAAGTACCCTGCTTTTAAGTACCCTTGTTTTAAGTACCCTGCTTTTAAGTACCCTGCTTTTAAGTACCCTGCTTTGACGTACTCTGCTTTTAAGTACCCTGCTTTTAAGTACCCTGCTTTTAAGTACCCTGCTTTTAAGTACCCTGCTTTTAAGTACCCTCGTTTTAAGTGCCCAGTCTTACGTACCCTGCTTTTAAGTACCCTACTTTTAAGTACCATGCTTTTAAGTACCATGCTTTGAATTACGCTGGTTTTAAGTACATTGCTTTTAAGAACCCACCTTTTAAGTACCTTTCCTTTAAGTACCTTTCAATTAAGTACCCTGCTTTTAAGTACTCTGCTTTTAAGTACCCTGGTTTTAAGTACCCTGCTTTTAAGTACCCTGCTTTTTAGTACCCTTCTTTTAAGTACCCTGCTTTTAAGTAACCTGCTTTTAGTACCCTGCTTTGACGTATCCTCCTTTTAAGTATCCTGCTTTTAAGTACCCTGCTTTTAAGTACAGTGCTTTTAAGTACCCTTGTTTTAAGTGCCCAGCTTTTACGTACCCTGCTTTTAAGTACCCTACTTTTAAGAACCTTGCCTTTAAGTACCCTGCTTTTAAGTACCCCGCTTTAAGTACTCTGCTTTTAAGTACCCTGCTTTTGAGTACCCTGCATTTAAGTACCCTGCCTTTAAGTACCCTGCTTCTAAGTACCCTACTTTTAAGTACCAATCTTTTGAGTACCCTACTTTTAAGTACCCTGCTTTTAAGTACCCTTCTTTTAAGTACCCTGCTTTTAAGTACCCTGTTTTTAAGTACCCTGCTTTTAAGTACCCTGCTTTTAAGTACCCTGCTTTTAGGTACTCTGCTTTTAAGTACCCTGGTTTTAAGTACCCTGCTTTTAAGTACCCTGCTTTTTAGTAACCTTCTTTTAAGTACCCTGCTTTTAAGTAACCTGCTTTTAAGTACCCTGCTTTGACGTATCCTCCTTTTAAGTACCCTGCTTTTAAGTACCCTGCTTTTAAGTACAGTGCTTTTAAGTACCCTTGTTTTAAGTGCCAAGCTTTTACGTACCCTGCTTTTAAGTACCCTACTTTTAAGTACCTTGCCTTTAAGTACCCTGCTTTTAAGTACCCTGCTTTTTAAGTACCCTGCTTTTAAGTACCCTACTTTTAAGTACCCTGCTTTTAAGTACCCTGCTTTTAAGTACCCTGCTTTTAAGTACCCTGCTTTTAAGTACCCTTCTTTTAAGTACCCTGCTTTTAAGTACCCTGCTTTTAAGTACCCTGCTTTTTAAGTACCCTGCTTTTAAGTACCCTACTTTTAAGTACCCTGCTTTTAAGTACCCTGCTTTTAAGTACACTGCTTTTAAGTACCCTACTTTTTAGTACCCTGCTTTTAAGTACCCTGCTTTTAAGTACACTGCTTTTAAGTACCCTGCTTTTAAGTACCCTGCTTTTAAGTACCATGCTTTCAAGTACCCTGCTTTTAAGTACCTTACTTTTACGTACCCTTGTTTTAAGTACCCTGCTTTTTAAGTACCCTGCTTTTAAGTACCCTACTTTTAAGTACCCTGCTTTTAAGTACCCTGCTTTTAAGTACCCTGCTTTTAAGTACCCTGCTTTTAAGTACCCTTCTTTTAAGTACCCTGCTTTTAAGTACCCTGCTTTTAAGTACCCTGCTTTTTAAGTACCCTGCTTTTAAGTACCCTACTTTTAAGAACCTTGCCTTTAAGTACCCTGCTTTTAAGTACCCCGCTTTAAGTACTCTGCTTTTAAGTACCCTGCTTTTGAGTACCCTGCATTTAAGTACCCTGCCTTTAAGTACCCTGCTTCTAAGTACCCTACTTTTAAGTACCAATCTTTTGAGTACCCTACTTTTAAGTACCCTGCTTTTAAGTACCCTTCTTTTAAGTACCCTGCTTTTAAGTACCCTGTTTTTAAGTACCCTGTTTTTAAATACCCCGCTTTTAAGTACCCTACTTTTTAGTACCCTGCTTTTAAGTACCCTGCTTTTAAGTACCCTGCTTTTAAGTACCCTGCCTTTAAGTACCCTGCTTTTAAGTACCATGCTATTAAGTACCCTACTTTTAAGTACCAAGCTTTTGAGTACCCTGCTTTTAAGTACCCCGCTTTAAGTACTCTGCTTTTAAGTACCCTGCTTTTGAGTACCCTGCATTTAAGTACCCTGCCTTTAAGTACCCTGCTTCTAAGTACCCTACTTTTAAGTACCAATCTTTTGAGTACCCTACTTTTAAGTACCCTGCTTTTAAGTACCCTCCTTTTAAGTACCCTGCTTTTAGGTACCCTGTTTTTAAGTACCCTGCTTTTAAGTACCCTGCTTTTAAGTACCCTGCTTTTAGGTACTCTGCTTTTAAGTACCCTGGTTTTAAGTACCCTGCTTTTAAGTACCCTGCTTTTTAGTACCCTTCTTTTAAGTACCCTGCTTTTAAGTAACCTGCTTTTAAGTACCCTGCTTTGACGTATCCTCCTTTTAAGTACCCTGCTTTTAAGTACCCTGCTTTTAAGTACAGTGCTTTTAAGTACCCTTGTTTTAAGTGCCCAGCTTTTACGTACCCTGTTTTTAAGTACCCTACTTTTAAGTACCTTGCCTTTAAGTACCCTGCTTTTAAGTGCCCTGCTTTTTAAGTACCCTGCTTTTAAGTACCCTACTTTTAAGTACCCTGCTTTTAAGTACCCTGCTTTTAAGTACCCTGCTTTTAAGTACCCTGCTTTTAAGTACCCTTCTTTTAAGTACCCTGCTTTTAAGTACCCTGCTTTTAAGTACCCTGCTTTTTAAGTACCCTGCTTTTAAGTACAAAACTTTTAAGTACCCTGCTTTTAAGTACTCTGCTTTTAAGTACCCTGTTTTTAAGTACCCTGCTTTTAAGTACCCTACTTTTTAGTACCCTGCTTTTAAGTACCCTGCTTTTAAGTACCCTGCTTTTAAGTACCCTGCTTTTAAGTACCCTGCTTTTAAGTACCCTGCTTTTAAGTACCCTGCTTTTAAGTACCCTGCTTTTAATTTCCCTGCTTTTAAGTACCCTGCTTTTAAGTACAGTGCTTTTAAGTACCCTTGTTTTAAGTACCCTGCTTGTAAGTACCATGCTTTCAAGTACCCTGCTTTTAAGTACCTTACTTTTACGTACCCTTGTTTTAAGTACCCTGCTTTTAAGTACCCTGCTTTTAAGTACCCTGCTTTTAAGTACCCTGCATTTAAGTACCCAGCTTTTAAGTACCCTGCTTTTAAGTACCCTGCTTTTAAGTACCAAGCTTTTGAGTACCCTGCTTTTAAGTACCCTGCTTTTAAGTACCCTGCTTTTAAGTACCCTGCTTTTAATTTCCCTGCTTTTAAGTACCCTGCTTTTAAGTACAGTGCTTTTAAGTACCCTTGTTTTAAGTACCCTGCTTGTAAGTACCCTGCTTATAAGTACCCTGCTTTTAAGTACCCTGCTTTTAAGTACCCTGCTTTTAAGTACCCTGCTTTTAATTTCCCTGCTTTTAAGTACCCTGCTTTTAAGTACAGTGCTTTTAAGTACCCTTGTTTTAAGTACCCTGCTTGTAAGTACCATGCTTTCAAGTACCCTGCTTTTAAGTACCCTGCTTTTTAAGTACCCTGCTTTTAAGTACCCTACTTTTAAGTACCCTGCTTTTAAGTACCCTGCTTTTAAGTACCCTGCTTTTAAGTACCCTGCTTTTAAGTACCCTTCTTTTAAGTACCCTGCTTTTAAGTACCCTGCTTTTAAGTACCCTGCTTTTTAAGTACCCTGCTTTTAAGTACCCTACTTTTAAGTACCCTGCTTTTAAGTACCCTGCTTTTAAGTACCCTGCTTTGACATACCATCCTTTTAAGTACCCTGCTTTTAAGTACCCTGCTTTTAAGTACCCTGCTTTTAAGTACCCTGCATTTAAGTACCCTTCTTTTAAGTACCCTGCTTTTAAGTACCCTGCTTTTAAGTACCCTGCTTTTTAAGTACCCTGCTTTTAAGTACCCTACTTTTAAGTACCCTGCTTTTAAGTACCCTGCTTTTAAGTACCCTGCTTTGACATACCCTCCTTTTAAGTACCCTGCTTTTAAGTACCCTGCTTTAAGTACTCTGCTTTTAAGTACCCTGTTTTTAAGTACCCTGCTTTTAAGTACCCCGTTTTTAAGTACCCTGCTTTTAAGTACCCTGCTTTTACGTACCCTGCTTTTAAGTACCCTCGTTTTAAGTGCTCAGCTTTTACGTACCCTGCTTTTAAGTACCCTACTTTTAAGTACCTTGCCTTTAAGTACCCTGCTTATAAGTATCCTGCTTTAAGTACTCTGCTTTTAAGTACCCTGTTTTTAAGTACCCTGCTTTTAAGGTCCCTACTTCTTAGTACCCTGCTTTTAAGTACCCTGCTTTTAAGTACCCTGCTAAAAGTACCCTGCCTTTAAGTACCCTGCTTTTAAGTACCCTCCTTTTAAGTACCCTGCTTTTAAGTACCCTGCTTTTAAGTACAGTGCTTTTAAGTACCCTTGTTTTAAGTGCCCAGCTTTTACGTACCCTGCTTTTAAGTACCCTACTTTTAAGTACCTTGCCTTTAAGTACCCTGCTTTTAAGTACCCTGCTTTAAGTACTCTGCTTTTAAGTACCCTGCTTTTAAGTACCCTGCATTTAAGTACCCTGCCTTTAAGTACCCTGCTTTTATGTACCCTGCTTTAAAGTACCCTGCATTTAAGTACACTGCTTTTAAGTACCCTGCTTTTAAGTACCCTGCTTTTAAGTACCCTGCTTCTAAGTACTCTGCTTTTAAGTACCCTGTTTTTAAGTACCCTGCTTTTAAGTTCCCTACTTCTTAGTACCCTGCTTTTAAGTACCCTGCTTTTAAGTACCCTGCTAAAAGTACCCTGCCTTTAAGTACCCTGCTTTTAAGTACCCTCCTTTTAAGTACCCTGCTTTTAAGTACCCTGCTTTTAAATACAGTGCTTTTAAGTACCCTTGTTTTAAGTGCCCAGCTTTTACGTACCCTGCTTTTAAGTACCCTACTTTTAAGTACCTTGCCTTTAAGTACCCTGCTTTTAAGTACCCTGCTTTAAGTACTCTGCTTTTAAGTACCCTGCTTTTAAGTACCCTGCATTTAAGTACCCTGCCTTTAAGTACCCTGCTTTTATGTACCCTGCTTTAAAGTACCCTGCATTTAAGTACCCTGCTTTTAAGTACCCTGCTTTTAAGTACCCTGCTTTTAAGTACCCTGCTTCTAAGTACCCTGCTTTTAAGTACTCTGCTTTTAAGTACCCTGCTTTTAAGTACCATGCTTTCAAGTACCCTGCTTTTAAGTACCTTGCTTTTAAGTACCCTGCTTTTAATTTCCCTGCTTTTAAGTACCCTGCTAATAAGTACAGTGCTTTTAAGTACCCTTGTTTTAAGTACCCTGCTTGTAAGTACCCTGCTTATAAGTACCCTGCTTTTAAGTACCATGCTTTCAAGTACCCTGCTTTTAAGTACCTTGCTTTTAAGTACCCTTCTTTTAAGTACCCTGCTTTTAAGTACCCTGCTTTTAAGTACCCTACTTTTAAGTACCCTGCTTTTAAGTACCCCGCTTTAAGTACTCTGCTTTTAAGTACCCTGCTTTTGAGTACCCTGCATTTAAGTACCCTGCCTTTAAGTACCCTGCTTCTAAGTACCCTACTTTTAAGTACCAATCTTTTGAGTACCCTACTTTTAAGTACCCTGCTTTTAAGTACCCTTCTTTTAAGTACCCTGCTTTTAAGTACCCTGTTTTTAAGTACCCTGCTTTTATGTACCCTGCTTTTAAGTACCCTGCTTTTAGGTACTCTGCTTTTAAGTACCCTGGTTTTAAGTACCCTGCTTTTAAGTACCCTGCTTTTTAGTAACCTTCTTTTAAGTACCCTGCTTTTAAGTAACCTGCTTTTAAGTACCCTGCTTTGACGTATCCTCCTTTTAAGTACCCTGCTTTTAAGTACCCTGCTTTTAAGTACAGTGCTTTTAAGTACCCTTGTTTTAAGTGCCAAGCTTTTACGTACCCTGCTTTTAAGTACCCTACTTTTAAGTACCTTGCCTTTAAGTACCCTGCTTTTAAGTACCCTGCTTTTTAAGTACCCTGCTTTTAAGTACCCTACTTTTAAGTACCCTGCTTTTAAGTACCCTGCTTTTAAGTACCCTGCTTTCAAGTACCCTGCTTTTAAGTACCCTTCTTTTAAGTACCCTGCTTTTAAGTACCCTGCTTTTAAGTACCCTGCTTTTTAAGTACCCTGCTTTTAAGTACCCTACTTTTAAGTACCCTGCTTTTAAGTACCCTGCTTTTAAGTACACTGCTTTTAAGTACCCTACTTTTTAGTACCCTGCTTTTAAGTACCCTGCTTTTAAGTACACTGCTTTTAAGTACCCTGCTTTTAAGTACCCTGCTTTTAAGTACCATGCTTTCAAGTACCCTGCTTTTAAGTACCTTACTTTTACGTACCCTTGTTTTAAGTACCCTGCTTTTTAAGTACCCTGCTTTTAAGTACCCTACTTTTAAGTACCCTGCTTTTAAGTACCCTGCTTTTAAGTACCCTGCTTTTAAGTACCCTGCTTTTAAGTACCCTTCTTTTAAGTACCCTGCTTTTAAGTACCCTGCTTTTAAGTACCCTGCTTTTTAAGTACCCTGCTTTTAAGTACCCTACTTTTAAGAACCTTGCCTTTAAGTACCCTGCTTTTAAGTACCCCGCTTTAAGTACTCTGCTTTTAAGTACCCTGCTTTTGAGTACCCTGCATTTAAGTACCCTGCCTTTAAGTACCCTGCTTCTAAGTACCCTACTTTTAAGTACCAATCTTTTGAGTACCCTACTTTTAAGTACCCTGCTTTTAAGTACCCTTCTTTTAAGTACCCTGCTTTTAAGTACCCTGTTTTTAAGTACCCTGTTTTTAAATACCCCGCTTTTAAGTACCCTACTTTTTAGTACCCTGCTTTTAAGTACCCTGCTTTTAAGTACCCTGCTTTTAAGTACCCTGCCTTTAAGTACCCTGCTTTTAAGTACCATGCTATTAAGTACCCTGCTTTTAAGTACCCTGCATTTAAGTACCCTGCTTTTAAGTACCCTACTTTTAAGTACCAAGCTTTTGAGTACCCTGCTTTTAAGTACCCCGCTTTAAGTACTCTGCTTTTAAGTACCCTGCTTTTGAGTACCCTGCATTTAAGTACCCTGCCTTTAAGTACCCTGCTTCTAAGTACCCTACTTTTAAGTACCAATCTTTTGAGTACCCTACTTTTAAGTACCCTGCTTTTAAGTACCCTCCTTTTAAGTACCCTGCTTTTAGGTACCCTGTTTTTAAGTACCCTGCTTTTAAGTACCCTGCTTTTAAGTACCCTGCTTTTAGGTACTCTGCTTTTAAGTACCCTGGTTTTAAGTACCCTGCTTGTAAGTACCATGCTTTCAAGTACCCTGCTTTTAAGTACCTTACTTTTACGTACCCTTGTTTTAAGTACCCTGCTTTTAAGTACCCTGCTTTTAAGTACCCTGCTTTTAAGTACCCTGCATTTAAGTACCCAGCTTTTAAGTACCCTGCTTTTAAGTACCCTGCTTTTAAGTACCAAGCTTTTGAGTACCCTGCTTTTAAGTACCCTGCTTTTAAGTACCCTGCTTTTAAGTACCCTGCTTTTAATTTCCCTGCTTTTAAGTACCCTGCTTTTAAGTACAGTGCTTTTAAGTACCCTTGTTTTAAGTACCCTGCTTGTAAGTACCCTGCTTTTAAGTACCCTGCTTTTAAGTACCCTGCTTTTAATTTCCCTGCTTTTAAGTACCCTGCTTTTAATTTCCCTGCTTTTAAGTACCCTGCTTTTAAGTACAGTGCTTTTAAGTACCCTTGTTTTAAGTACCCTGCTTTTAAGTACCCTGCTTTTAAGTACCCTGCTTTTAAGTACCCTGCTTTTAATTTCCCTGCTTTTAAGTACCCTGCTTTTAAGTACAGTGCTTTTAAGTACCCTTGTTTTAAGTACCCTGCTTGTAAGTACCATGCTTTCAAGTACCCTGCTTTTAAGTACCCTGCTTTTTAAGTACCCTGCTTTTAAGTACCCTACTTTTAAGTACCCTGCTTTTAAGTACCCTGCTTTTAAGTACCCTGCTTTTAAGTACCCTGCTTTTAAGTACCCTTCTTTTAAGTACCCTGCTTTTAAGTACCCTGCTTTTAAGTACCCTGCTTTTTAAGTACCCTGCTTTTAAGTACCCTACTTTTAAGTACCCTGCTTTTAAGTACCCTGCTTTTAAGTACCCTGCTTTGACATACCATCCTTTTAAGTACCCTGCTTTTAAGTACCCTGCTTTTAAGTACCCTGCATTTAAGTACCCTTCTTTTAAGTACCCTGCTTTTAAGTACCCTGCTTTTAAGTACCCTGCTTTTTAAGTACCCTGCTTTTAAGTACCCTACTTTTAAGTACCCTGCTTTTAAGTACCCTGCTTTTAAGTACCCTGCTTTGACATACCCTCCTTTTAAGTACCCTGCTTTTAAGTACCCTGCTTTAAGTACTCTGCTTTTAAGTACCCTGTTTTTAAGTACCCTGCTTTTAAGTACCCCGTTTTTAAGTACCCTGCTTTTAAGTACCCTGCTTTTACGTACCCTGCTTTTAAGTACCCTCGTTTTAAGTGCTCAGCATTTACGTACCCTGCTTTTAAGTACCCTACTTTTAAGTACCTTGCCTTTAAGTACCCTGCTTATAAGTATCCTGCTTTAAGTACTCTGCTTTTAAGTACCCTGTTTTTAAGTACCCTGCTTTTAAGGTCCCTACTTCTTAGTACCCTGCTTTTAAGTACCCTGCTTTTAAGTACCCTGCTAAAAGTACCCTGCCTTTAAGTACCCTGCTTTTAAGTACCCTCCTTTTAAGTACCCTGCTTTTAAGTACCCTGCTTTTAAGTACAGTGCTTTTAAGTACCCTTGTTTTAAGTGCCCAGCTTTTACGTACCCTGCTTTTAAGTACCCTACTTTTAAGTACCTTGCCTTTAAGTACCCTGCTTTTAAGTACCCTGCTTTAAGTACTCTGCTTTTAAGTACCCTGCTTTTAAGTACCCTGCATTTAAGTACCCTGCCTTTAAGTACCCTGCTTTTATGTACCCTGCTTTAAAGTACCCTGCATTTAAGTACACTGCTTTTAAGTACCCTGCTTTTAAGTACCCTGCTTTTAAGTACCCTGCTTCTAAGTACTCTGCTTTTAAGTACCCTGTTTTTAAGTACCCTGCTTTTAAGTTCCCTACTTCTTAGTACCCTGCTTTTAAGTACCCTGCTTTTAAGTACCCTGCTAAAAGTACCCTGCCTTTAAGTACCCTGCTTTTAAGTACCCTCCTTTTAAGTACCCTGCTTTTAAGTACCCTGCTTTTAAATACAGTGCTTTTAAGTACCCTTGTTTTAAGTGCCCAGCTTTTACGTACCCTGCTTTTAAGTACCCTACTTTTAAGTACCTTGCCTTTAAGTACCCTGCTTTTAAGTACCCTGCTTTAAGTACTCTGCTTTTAAGTACCCTGCTTTTAAGTACCCTGCATTTAAGTACCCTGCCTTTAAGTACCCTGCTTTTATGTACCCTGCTTTAAAGTACCCTGCATTTAAGTACCCTGCTTTTAAGTACCCTGCTTTTAAGTACCCTGCTTTTAAGTACCCTGCTTCTAAGTACCCTGCTTTTAAGTACTCTGCTTTTAAGTACCCTGCTTTTAAGTACCATGCTTTCAAGTACCCTGCTTTTAAGTACCTTGCTTTTAAGTACCCTGCTTTTAATTTCCCTGCTTTTAAGTACCCTGCTAATAAGTACAGTGCTTTTAAGTACCCTTGTTTTAAGTACCCTGCTTGTAAGTACCCTGCTTATAAGTACCCTGCTTTTAAGTACCATGCTTTCAAGTACCCTGCTTTTAAGTACCTTGCTTTTAAGTACCCTTCTTTTAAGTACCCTGCTTTTAAGTACCCTGCTTTTAAGTACCCTACTTTTAAGTACCCTGCTTTTAAGTACCCCGCTTTAAGTACTCTGCTTTTAAGTACCCTGCTTTTGAGTACCCTGCATTTAAGTACCCTGCCTTTAAGTACCCTGCTTCTAAGTACCCTACTTTTAAGTACCAATCTTTTGAGTACCCTACTTTTAAGTACCCTGCTTTTAAGTACCCTTCTTTTAAGTACCCTGCTTTTAAGTACCCTGTTTTTAAGTACCCTGCTTTTAAGTACCCTGCTTTTAAGTACCCTGCTTTTAGGTACTCTGCTTTTAAGTACCCTGGTTTTAAGTACCCTGCTTTTAAGTACCCTGCTTTTTAGTAACCTTCTTTTAAGTACCCTGCTTTTAAGTAACCTGCTTTTAAGTACCCTGCTTTGACGTATCCTCCTTTTAAGTACCCTGCTTTTAAGTACCCTGCTTTTAAGTACAGTGCTTTTAAGTACCCTTGTTTTAAGTGCCAAGCTTTTACGTACCCTGCTTTTAAGTACCCTACTTTTAAGTACCTTGCCTTTAAGTACCCTGCTTTTAAGTACCCTGCTTTTTAAGTACCCTGCTTTTAAGTACCCTACTTTTAAGTACCCTGCTTTTAAGTACCCTGCTTTTAAGTACCCTGCTTTTAAGTACCCTGCTTTTAAGTACCCTTCTTTTAAGTACCCTGCTTTTAAGTACCCTGCTTTTAAGTACCCTGCTTTAAGTACTCTGCTTTTAAGTACCCTGCTTTTAAGTACCCTGCATTTAAGTACCCTGCCTTTAAGTACCCTGCTTTTATGTACCCTGCTTTAAAGTACCCTGCATTTAAGTACACTGCTTTTAAGTACCCTGCTTTTAAGTACCCTGCTTTTAAGTACCCTGCTTCTAAGTACTCTGCTTTTAAGTACCCTGTTTTTAAGTACCCTGCTTTTAAGTTCCCTACTTCTTAGTACCCTGCTTTTAAGTACCCTGCTTTTAAGTACCCTGCTAAAAGTACCCTGCCTTTAAGTACCCTGCTTTTAAGTACCCTCCTTTTAAGTACCCTGCTTTTAAGTACCCTGCTTTTAAATACAGTGCTTTTAAGTACCCTTGTTTTAAGTGCCCAGCTTTTACGTACCCTGCTTTTAAGTACCCTACTTTTAAGTACCTTGCCTTTAAGTACCCTGCTTTTAAGTACCCTGCTTTAAGTACTCTGCTTTTAAGTACCCTGCTTTTAAGTACCCTGCATTTAAGTACCCTGCCTTTAAGTACCCTGCTTTTATGTACCCTGCTTTAAAGTACCCTGCATTTAAGTACCCTGCTTTTAAGTACCCTGCTTTTAAGTACCCTGCTTTTAAGTACCCTGCTTCTAAGTACCCTGCTTTTAAGTACTCTGCTTTTAAGTACCCTGCTTTTAAGTACCATGCTTTCAAGTACCCTGCTTTTAAGTACCTTGCTTTTAAGTACCCTGCTTTTAATTTCCCTGCTTTTAAGTACCCTGCTAATAAGTACAGTGCTTTTAAGTACCCTTGTTTTAAGTACCCTGCTTTTTAAGTACCCTGCTTTTAAGTACCCTACTTTTAAGTACCCTGCTTTTAAGTACCCTGCTTTTAAGTACACTGCTTTTAAGTACCCTACTTTTTAGTACCCTGCTTTTAAGTACCCTGCTTTTAAGTACACTGCTTTTAAGTACCCTGCTTTTAAGTACCCTGCTTTTAAGTACCATGCTTTCAAGTACCCTGCTTTTAAGTACCTTACTTTTACGTACCCTTGTTTTAAGTACCCTGCTTTTTAAGTACCCTGCTTTTAAGTACCCTACTTTTAAGTACCCTGCTTTTAAGTACCCTGCTTTTAAGTACCCTACTTTTAAGTACCAATCTTTTGAGTACCCTACTTTTAAGTACCCTGCTTTTAAGTACCCTTCTTTTAAGTACCCTGCTTTTAAGTACCCTGTTTTTAAGTACCCTGCTTTTAAGTACCCTGCTTTTAAGTACCCTGCTTTTAGGTACTCTGCTTTTAAGTACCCTGGTTTTAAGTACCCTGCTTTTAAGTACCCTGCTTTTTAGTAACCTTCTTTTAAGTACCCTGCTTTTAAGTAACCTGCTTTTAAGTACCCTGCTTTGACGTATCCTCCTTTTAAGTACCCTGCTTTTAAGTACCCTGCTTTTAAGTACAGTGCTTTTAAGTACCCTTGTTTTAAGTGCCAAGCTTTTACGTACCCTGCTTTTAAGTACCCTACTTTTAAGTACCTTGCCTTTAAGTACCCTGCTTTTAAGTACCCTGCTTTTTAAGTACCCTGCTTTTAAGTACCCTACTTTTAAGTACCCTGCTTTTAAGTACCCTGCTTTTAAGTACCCTGCTTTTAAGTACCCTGCTTTTAAGTACCCTTCTTTTAAGTACCCTGCTTTTAAGTACCCTGCTTTTAAGTACCCTGCTTTAAGTACTCTGCTTTTAAGTACCCTGCTTTTAAGTACCCTGCATTTAAGTACCCTGCCTTTAAGTACCCTGCTTTTATGTACCCTGCTTTAAAGTACCCTGCATTTAAGTACACTGCTTTTAAGTACCCTGCTTTTAAGTACCCTGCTTTTAAGTACCCTGCTTCTAAGTACTCTGCTTTTAAGTACCCTGTTTTTAAGTACCCTGCTTTTAAGTTCCCTACTTCTTAGTACCCTGCTTTTAAGTACCCTGCTTTTAAGTACCCTGCTAAAAGTACCCTGCCTTTAAGTACCCTGCTTTTAAGTACCCTCCTTTTAAGTACCCTGCTTTTAAGTACCCTGCTTTTAAATACAGTGCTTTTAAGTACCCTTGTTTTAAGTGCCCAGCTTTTACGTACCCTGCTTTTAAGTACCCTACTTTTAAGTACCTTGCCTTTAAGTACCCTGCTTTTAAGTACCCTGCTTTAAGTACTCTGCTTTTAAGTACCCTGCTTTTAAGTACCCTGCATTTAAGTACCCTGCCTTTAAGTACCCTGCTTTTATGTACCCTGCTTTAAAGTACCCTGCATTTAAGTACCCTGCTTTTAAGTACCCTGCTTTTAAGTACCCTGCTTTTAAGTACCCTGCTTCTAAGTACCCTGCTTTTAAGTACTCTGCTTTTAAGTACCCTGCTTTTAAGTACCATGCTTTCAAGTACCCTGCTTTTAAGTACCTTGCTTTTAAGTACCCTGCTTTTAATTTCCCTGCTTTTAAGTACCCTGCTAATAAGTACAGTGCTTTTAAGTACCCTTGTTTTAAGTACCCTGCTTTTTAAGTACCCTGCTTTTAAGTACCCTACTTTTAAGTACCCTGCTTTTAAGTACCCTGCTTTTAAGTACACTGCTTTTAAGTACCCTACTTTTTAGTACCCTGCTTTTAAGTACCCTGCTTTTAAGTACACTGCTTTTAAGTACCCTGCTTTTAAGTACCCTGCTTTTAAGTACCATGCTTTCAAGTACCCTGCTTTTAAGTACCTTACTTTTACGTACCCTTGTTTTAAGTACCCTGCTTTTTAAGTACCCTGCTTTTAAGTACCCTACTTTTAAGTACCCTGCTTTTAAGTACCCTGCTTTTAAGTACCCTGCTTTTAAGTACCCTGCTTTTAAGTACCCTTCTTTTAAGTACCCTGCTTTTAAGTACCCTGCTTTTAAGTACCCTGCTTTTTAAGTACCCTGCTTTTAAGTACCCTACTTTTAAGAACCTTGCCTTTAAGTACCCTGCTTTTAAGTACCCCGCTTTAAGTACTCTGCTTTTAAGTACCCTGCTTTTGAGTACCCTGCATTTAAGTACCCTGCCTTTAAGTACCCTGCTTCTAAGTACCCTACTTTTAAGTACCAATCTTTTGAGTACCCTACTTTTAAGTACCCTGCTTTTAAGTACCCTTCTTTTAAGTACCCTGCTTTTAAGTACCCTGTTTTTAAGTACCCTGTTTTTAAATACCCCGCTTTTAAGTACCCTACTTTTTAGTACCCTGCTTTTAAGTACCCTGCTTTTAAGTACCCTGCTTTTAAGTACCCTGCCTTTAAGTACCCTGCTTTTAAGTACCATGCTATTAAGTACCCTGCTTTTAAGTACCCTGCATTTAAGTACCCTGCTTTTAAGTACCCTACTTTTAAGTACCAAGCTTTTGAGTACCCTGCTTTTAAGTACCCCGCTTTAAGTACTCTGCTTTTAAGTACCCTGCTTTTGAGTACCCTGCATTTAAGTACCCTGCCTTTAAGTACCCTGCTTCTAAGTACCCTACTTTTAAGTACCAATCTTTTGAGTACCCTACTTTTAAGTACCCTGCTTTTAAGTACCCTCCTTTTAAGTACCCTGCTTTTAGGTACCCTGTTTTTAAGTACCCTGCTTTTAAGTACCCTGCTTTTAAGTACCCTGCTTTTAGGTACTCTGCTTTTAAGTACCCTGGTTTTAAGTACCCTGCTTTTAAGTACCCTGCTTTTTAGTACCCTTCTTTTAAGTACCCTGCTTTTAAGTAACCTGCTTTTAAGTACCCTGCTTTGACGTATCCTCCTTTTAAGTACCCTGCTTTTAAGTACCCTGCTTTTAAGTACAGTGCTTTTAAGTACCCTTGTTTTAAGTGCCCAGCTTTTACGTACCCTGCTTTTAAGTACCCTACTTTTAAGTACCTTGCCTTTAAGTACCCTGCTTTTAAGTACCCTGCTTTTTAAGTACCCTGCTTTTAAGTACCCTACTTTTAAGTACCCTGCTTTTAAGTACCCTGCTTTTAAGTACCCTGCTTTTAAGTACCCTGCTTTTAAGTACCCTTCTTTTAAGTACCCTGCTTTTAAGTACCCTGCTTTTAAGTACCCTGCTTTTTAAGTACCCTGCTTTTAAGTACAAAACTTTTAAGTACCCTGCTTTTAAGTACTCTGCTTTTAAGTACCCTGTTTTTAAGTACCCTGCTTTTAAGTACCCTACTTTTTAGTACCCTGCTTTTAAGTACCCTGCTTTTAAGTACCCTGCTTTTAAGTACCCTGCTTTTAAGTACCCTGCTTTTAAGTACCCTGCTTTTAAGTACCCTGCTTTTAAGTACCCTGCTTTTAATTTCCCTGCTTTTAAGTACCCTGCTTTTAAGTACAGTGCTTTTAAGTACCCTTGTTTTAAGTACCCTGCTTGTAAGTACCATGCTTTCAAGTACCCTGCTTTTAAGTACCTTACTTTTACGTACCCTTGTTTTAAGTACCCTGCTTTTAAGTACCCTGCTTTTAAGTACCCTGCTTTTAAGTACCCTGCATTTAAGTACCCAGCTTTTAAGTACCCTGCTTTTAAGTACCCTGCTTTTAAGTACCAAGCTTTTGAGTACCCTGCTTTTAAGTACCCTGCTTTTAAGTACCCTGCTTTTAAGTACCCTGCTTTTAATTTCCCTGCTTTTAAGTACCCTGCTTTTAAGTACAGTGCTTTTAAGTACCCTTGTTTTAAGTACCCTGCTTGTAAGTACCCTGCTTATAAGTACCCTGCTTTTAAGTACCCTGCTTTTAAGTACCCTGCTTTTAAGTACCCTGCTTTTAATTTCCCTGCTTTTAAGTACCCTGCTTTTAAGTACAGTGCTTTTAAGTACCCTTGTTTTAAGTACCCTGCTTGTAAGTACCATGCTTTCAAGTACCCTGCTTTTAAGTACCCTGCTTTTTAAGTACCCTGCTTTTAAGTACCCTACTTTTAAGTACCCTGCTTTTAAGTACCCTGCTTTTAAGTACCCTGCTTTTAAGTACCCTGCTTTTAAGTACCCTTCTTTTAAGTACCCTGCTTTTAAGTACCCTGCTTTTAAGTACCCTGCTTTTTAAGTACCCTGCTTTTAAGTACCCTACTTTTAAGTACCCTGCTTTTAAGTACCCTGCTTTTAAGTACCCTGCTTTGACATACCATCCTTTTAAGTACCCTGCTTTTAAGTACCCTGCTTTTAAGTACCCTGCTTTTAAGTACCCTGCATTTAAGTACCCTTCTTTTAAGTACCCTGCTTTTAAGTACCCTGCTTTTAAGTACCCTGCTTTTTAAGTACCCTGCTTTTAAGTACCCTACTTTTAAGTACCCTGCTTTTAAGTACCCTGCTTTTAAGTACCCTGCTTTGACATACCCTCCTTTTAAGTACCCTGCTTTTAAGTACCCTGCTTTAAGTACTCTGCTTTTAAGTACCCTGTTTTTAAGTACCCTGCTTTTAAGTACCCCGTTTTTAAGTACCCTGCTTTTAAGTACCCTGCTTTTACGTACCCTGCTTTTAAGTACCCTCGTTTTAAGTGCTCAGCTTTTACGTACCCTGCTTTTAAGTACCCTACTTTTAAGTACCTTGCCTTTAAGTACCCTGCTTATAAGTATCCTGCTTTAAGTACTCTGCTTTTAAGTACCCTGTTTTTAAGTACCCTGCTTTTAAGGTCCCTACTTCTTAGTACCCTGCTTTTAAGTACCCTGCTTTTAAGTACCCTGCTAAAAGTACCCTGCCTTTAAGTACCCTGCTTTTAAGTACCCTCCTTTTAAGTACCCTGCTTTTAAGTACCCTGCTTTTAAGTACAGTGCTTTTAAGTACCCTTGTTTTAAGTGCCCAGCTTTTACGTACCCTGCTTTTAAGTACCCTACTTTTAAGTACCTTGCCTTTAAGTACCCTGCTTTTAAGTACCCTGCTTTAAGTACTCTGCTTTTAAGTACCCTGCTTTTAAGTACCCTGCATTTAAGTACCCTGCCTTTAAGTACCCTGCTTTTATGTACCCTGCTTTAAAGTACCCTGCATTTAAGTACACTGCTTTTAAGTACCCTGCTTTTAAGTACCCTGCTTTTAAGTACCCTGCTTCTAAGTACTCTGCTTTTAAGTACCCTGTTTTTAAGTACCCTGCTTTTAAGTTCCCTACTTCTTAGTACCCTGCTTTTAAGTACCCTGCTTTTAAGTACCCTGCTAAAAGTACCCTGCCTTTAAGTACCCTGCATTTAAGTACCCTCCTTTTAAGTACCCTGCTTTTAAGTACCCTGCTTTTAAATACAGTGCTTTTAAGTACCCTTGTTTTAAGTGCCCAGCTTTTACGTACCCTGCTTTTAAGTACCCTACTTTTAAGTACCTTGCCTTTAAGTACCCTGCTTTTAAGTACCCTGCTTTAAGTACTCTGCTTTTAAGTACCCTGCTTTTAAGTACCCTGCATTTAAGTACCCTGCCTTTAAGTACCCTGCTTTTATGTACCCTGCTTTAAAGTACCCTGCATTTAAGTACCCTGCTTTTAAGTACCCTGCTTTTAAGTACCCTGCTTTTAAGTACCCTGCTTCTAAGTACCCTGCTTTTAAGTACTCTGCTTTTAAGTACCCTGCTTTTAAGTACCATGCTTTCAAGTACCCTGCTTTTAAGTACCTTGCTTTTAAGTACCCTGCTTTTAATTTCCCTGCTTTTAAGTACCCTGCTAATAAGTACAGTGCTTTTAAGTACCCTTGTTTTAAGTACCCTGCTTGTAAGTACCCTGCTTATAAGTACCCTGCTTTTAAGTACCATGCTTTCAAGTACCCTGCTTTTAAGTACCTTGCTTTTAAGTACCCTTCTTTTAAGTACCCTGCTTTTAAGTACCCTGCTTTTAAGTACCCTACTTTTAAGTACCCTGCTTTTAAGTACCCTTGTTTTAAGTACCCTGCTTTTAAGTACCCTGCTTTTAAGTACCCTGCTTTGACGTACTCTGCTTTTAAGTACCCTGCTTTTAAGTACCCTGCTTTTAAGTACCCTGCTTTTAAGTACCCTGCTTTTAAGTACCCTCGTTTTAAGTGCCCAGTCTTACGTACCCTGCTTTTAAGTACCCTACTTTTAAGTACCATGCTTTTAAGTACCATGCTTTGAATTACGCTGGTTTTAAGTACATTGCTTTTAAGAACCCACCTTTTAAGTACCTTTCCTTTAAGTACCTTTCAATTAAGTACCCTGCTTTTAAGTACTCTGCTTTTAAGTACCCTGGTTTTAAGTACCCTGCTTTTAAGTACCCTGCTTTTTAGTACCCTTCTTTTAAGTACCCTGCTTTTAAGTAACCTGCTTTTAGTACCCTGCTTTGACGTATCCTCCTTTTAAGTATCCTGCTTTTAAGTACCCTGCTTTTAAGTACAGTGCTTTTAAGTACCCTTGTTTTAAGTGCCCAGCTTTTACGTACCCTGCTTTTAAGTACCCTACTTTTAAGAACCTTGCCTTTAAGTACCCTGCTTTTAAGTACCCCGCTTTAAGTACTCTGCTTTTAAGTACCCTGCTTTTGAGTACCCTGCATTTAAGTACCCTGCCTTTAAGTACCCTGCTTCTAAGTACCCTACTTTTAAGTACCAATCTTTTGAGTACCCTACTTTTAAGTACCCTGCTTTTAAGTACCCTTCTTTTAAGTACCCTGCTTTTAAGTACCCTGTTTTTAAGTACCCTGCTTTTAAGTACCCTGCTTTTAAGTACCCTGCTTTTAGGTACTCTGCTTTTAAGTACCCTGGTTTTAAGTACCCTGCTTTTAAGTACCCTGCTTTTTAGTAACCTTCTTTTAAGTACCCTGCTTTTAAGTAACCTGCTTTTAAGTACCCTGCTTTGACGTATCCTCCTTTTAAGTACCCTGCTTTTAAGTACCCTGCTTTTAAGTACAGTGCTTTTAAGTACCCTTGTTTTAAGTGCCAAGCTTTTACGTACCCTGCTTTTAAGTACCCTACTTTTAAGTACCTTGCCTTTAAGTACCCTGCTTTTAAGTACCCTGCTTTTTAAGTACCCTGCTTTTAAGTACCCTACTTTTAAGTACCCTGCTTTTAAGTACCCTGCTTTTAAGTACCCTGCTTTTAAGTACCCTGCTTTTAAGTACCCTTCTTTTAAGTACCCTGCTTTTAAGTACCCTGCTTTTAAGTACCCTGCTTTTTAAGTACCCTGCTTTTAAGTACCCTACTTTTAAGTACCCTGCTTTTAAGTACCCTGCTTTTAAGTACACTGCTTTTAAGTACCCTACTTTTTAGTACCCTGCTTTTAAGTACCCTGCTTTTAAGTACACTGCTTTTAAGTACCCTGCTTTTAAGTACCCTGCTTTTAAGTACCATGCTTTCAAGTACCCTGCTTTTAAGTACCTTACTTTTACGTACCCTTGTTTTAAGTACCCTGCTTTTAAGTACCCTGCTTTTAAGTACCCTGCTTTTAAGTACCCTGCATTTAAGTACCCAGCTTTTAAGTACCCTGCTTTTAAGTACCCTGCTTTTAAGTACCAAGCTTTTGAGTACCCTGCTTTTAAGTACCCTGCTTTTAAGTACCCTGCTTTTAAGTACCCTGCTTTTAATTTCCCTGCTTTTAAGTACCCTGCTTTTAAGTACAGTGCTTTTAAGTACCCTTGTTTTAAGTACCCTTCTTGTAAGTACCCTGCTTATAAGTACCCTGCTTTTAAGTACCAAGCTTTCAAGTACCCTGCTTTTAAGTACCCTGCTTTTAAGTACCCTGCTTTTAAGTACCCTGCTTTTTAAGTACCCTGCTTTTAAGTACCCTACTATTAAGTACCCTGCTTTTAAGTACCCTGCTTTTAAGTACCCTGCTTTTAAGTACCCTGCTTTTAAGTACCCTTCTTTTAAGTACCCTGCTTTTAAGTACCCTGCTTTTAAGTACCCTGCTTTTTAAGTACCCTGCTTTTAAGTACCCTACTTTTAAGTACCCTGCTTTTAAGTACCCTTGTTTTAAGTACCCTGCTTTTAAGTACCCTGCTTTTAAGTACCCTGCTTTGACATACCCTCCTTTTAAGTACCCTGCTTTTAAGTACCCTGCTTTTAAGTACCCTGCTTTTAAGTACCCTGCTTTTAAGTACCCTCGTTTTAAGTGCCCAGTCTTACGTACCCTGCTTTTAAGTACCCAACTTTTAAGTACCTTGCCTTTAAGTACCCTGCTTTTAAGTACCCTGCTTTAAGTACTCTGCTTTTAAGTACCCTGTTTTTAAGTACCCTGCTTTTAAGTACCCCGTTTTTAAGTACCCTGCTTTTAAATACCCTGCTTTAAGTACTCTGCTTTTAAGTACCCTGTTTTTAAGTACCCTGCTTTTAAGTACCCCGTTTTCAAGTACCCTGCTTTTAAGTACCTTACTTTTACGTACCCTTGTTTTAAGTACCCTGCTTTTAAGTACCCTGCTTTTAAGTACCCTGCTTTTAAGTACCCTGCATTTAAGTACCCAGCTTTTAAGTACCCTGCTTTTAAGTACCCTGCTTTTAAGTACCCTGCTTTTAAGTACCCTGCTTTTAATTTCCCTGCTTTTAAGTACCCTGCTTTTAAGTACAGTGCTTTTAAGTGCCCTTGTTTTAAGTACCCTGCTTGTAAGTACCATGCTTTCAAATACTCTGCTTTTAAGTACCCTGTTTTTAAGTACCCTGCTTTTAAGTACCCCGTTTTTAAGTACCCTGCTTTTAAGTACCCTGCATTTAAGTACCCAGCTTTTAAGTACCCTGCTTTTAAGTACCCTGCTTTTAAGTACCAAGCTTTTGAGTACCCTGCTTTTAAGTACCCTGCTTTTAAGTACCCTGCTTTTAAGTACCCTGCTTTTAAGTACCCTGCTTTTAATTTCCCTGCTTTTAAGTACCCTGCTTTTAAGTACAGTGCTTTTAAGTACCCTTGTTTTAAGTACCCTGCTTGTAAGTACCCTGCTTATAAGTACCCTGCTTTTAAGTACCAAGCTTTCAAGTACCCTGCTTTTAAGTACCCTGCTTTTAAGTACCCTGCTTTTAAGTACCCTGCTTTTTAAGTACCCTGCTATTAAGTACCCTACTTTTAAGTACCCTGCTTTTAAGTACCCTGCTTTTAAGTACCCTGCTTTTAAGTACCCTGCTTTTAAGTACCCTTCTTTTAAGTACCCTGCTTTTAAGTACCCTGCTTTTAAGTACCCTGCTTTTTAAGTACCCTGCTTTTAAGTACCCTACTTTTAAGTACCCTGCTTTTAAGTACCCTGCTTTTAAGTACTCTGCTTTGACATACCCTCCTTTTAAGTACCCTGCTTTTAAGTACCCTGCTTTTAAGTACCCTACTTTTAAGTACCCTGCTTTTAAGTACCCTGCTTTTAAGTACCCTGCTTTTAAGTACCCTGCTTTTAAGTACCCTTCTTTTAAGTACCCTGCTTTTAAGTACCCTGCTTTTAAGTACCCTACTTTTAAGTACCTTGCCTTTAAGTACCCTGCTTTTAAGTACCCTGCTTTAAGTACTCTGCTTTTAAGTACCCTGTTTTTAAGTACCCTGCTTTTAAGTACCCCGTTTTTAAGTACCCTGCTTTTAAGTACCCTGCTTTTACGTACCCTGCTTTTAAGTACCCTCGTTTTAAGTGCTCAGCTTTTACGTACCCTGCTTTTAAGTACCCTACTTTTAAGTACCTTGCCTTTAAGTACCCTGCTTATAAGTATCCTGCTTTAAGTACTCTGCTTTTAAGTACCCTGTTTTCAAGTACCCTGCTTTTAAATTCCCTACTTCTTAGTACCCTGCTTTTAAGTACCCTGGTTTTAAGTACCCTACTAAAAGTACCCTGCCTTTAAGTACCCTGCTTTTAAGTACCCTCCTTTTAAGTACCCTGCTTTTAAGTACCCTGCTTTTAAGTACAGTGCTTTTAAGTACCCTTGTTTTAAGTGCCCAGCTTTTACGTACCCTGCTTTTAAGTACCCTACTTTTAAGTACCTTGCCTTTAAGTACCCTGCTTTTAAGTACCCTGCTTTAAGTACTCTGCTTTTAAGTACCCTGCTTTTAAGTACCCTGCATTTAAGTACCCTGGCTTTAAGTACCCTGCTTTTATGTACCCTGCTTTAAAGTACCCTGCATTTAAGTACCCTGCTTTTAAGTACCCTGCTTTTAGGTACCCTGTTTTTAAGTACCCTGCTTTTAAGTACCCTGCTTTTAAGTACCCTGCTTTTAAGTACCCTGCTTTTAAGTACCCTGCTTTTAAGTACCCTGTTTTTAAGTACCCTGCTTTTAAGTACCCTGCTTTTAAGTACCCTGCTTTTAAGTACTCTGCTTTTAAGTACCCTGGTTTTAAGTACCCTGCTTTTAAGTACCCTGCTTTTTAGTACCCTTCTTTTAAGTACCCTGCTTTTAAGTAACCTGCTTTTAAGTACCCTGCTTTGACGTATCCTCCTTTTAAGTATCCTGCTTTTAAGTACCCTGCTTTTAAGTACAGTGCTTTTAAGTACCCTTGTTTTAAGTGCCCAGCTTTTACGTACCCTGCTTTTAAGTACCCTACTTTTAAGAACCTTGCCTTTAAGTACCCTGCTTTTAAGTACCCCGCTTTAAGTACTCTGCTTTTAAGTACCCTGCTTTTGAGTACCCTGCATTTAAGTACCCTGCCTTTAAGTACCCTGCTTCTAAGTACCCTACTTTTAAGTACCAATCTTTTGAGTACCCTACTTTTAAGTACCCTGCTTTTAAATACCCTCCTTTTAAGTACCCTGCTTTTAAGTACCCTGTTTTTAAGTACCCTGCTTTTAAGTACCCTGCTTTTAAGTACCCTGCTTTTAGGTACTCTGCTTTTAAGTACCCTGGTTTTAAGTACCCTGCTTTTAAGTACCCTGCTTTTTAGTACCCTTCCTTTAAGTACCCTGCTTTTAAGTAACCTGCTTTTAAGTACCCTGCTTTGACGTATCCTCCTTTTAAGTACCCTGCTTTTAAGTACCCTGCTTTTAAGTACAGTGCTTTTAAGTACCCTTGTTTTAAGTGCCCAGCTTTTACGTACCCTGCTTTTAAGTACCCTACTTTTAAGTACCTTGCCTTTAAGTACCCTGCTTTTAAGTACCCTGCTTTTTAAGTACCCTGCTTTTAAGTACCCTACTTTTAAGTACCCTGCTTTTAAGTACCCTGCTTTTAAGTACCCTGCTTTTAAGTACCCTGCTATTAAGTACCCTTCTTTTAAGTACCCTGCTTTTAAGTACCCTGCTTTTAAGTACCCTGCTTTTTAAGTACCCTGCTTTTAAGTACCCTGCTTTTAAGTACTCTGCTTTTAAGTACCCTGCTTTTAAGTACCCTGCTTTTAAGTACCCTGCTTTTTAGTACCCTTCTTTTAAGTACCCTGCTTTTAAGTAACCTGCTTTTAAGTACCCTGCTTTGACGTATCCTCCTTTTAAGTACCACGCTTTTAAGTACCCTGCTTTTAAGTACATTGCTTTTAAGTACCCTTGTTTTAAGTGCCCAGCTTTTACGTACCCTGCTATTAAGTACCCTACTTTTAAGTACCTTGCCTTTAAGTACTCTGCTTTTAAGTACCCTGGTTTTAAGTACCCTGCTTTTAAGTACCCTGCTTTTTAGTACCCAAATTTTAAGTACCCTGCTTTTAAGTAACCTTCTTTTAAGTACCCTGTTTTGACGTATCCTCCTTTTAAGTACCATGCTTTTAAGTACCCTGCTTTTAAGTACATTGCTTTTAAGTACCCTTGTTTTAAGTGCCCAGCTTTTACGTACCCTGCTTTTAAGTACCCTACTTTTAAGTACCTTGCCTTTAAGTACCCTGCTTTTAAGTACCCTGCTTTAAGTACTCTGCTTTTAAGTACCCTGCTTTTAAGTACCCTGCACTTAAGTACCCTGCCTTTAAGTACCCTGCTTTTATGTACCCTGCTTTAAAGTACCCTGCATTTAAGTACCCTGCTTTTAAGTACCCTGCTTTAAGTATCCTGCTTTTAAGTAGCCTACTCTTAAGTACCCTGCTTTTAAGTACCCTGCTTTTAAGTACCCTGCTTTTAACTACACTGCTTTTAAGTACCCTGCTTTTAACTACCCCGCATTTACGTACCCTGCTTTTAAGTACCCCGCTTTTAAGTACCCTTCTTTTAAGTACCCTGCTTTTAAGTACCCTGCTTTTAAGTACCCTGCTTTTGTATACCCTGCTTTTAAGTACCCTGCTTTTAGGTACCCTGTTTTTAAGTACCCTGCTTTTAAGTACCCTGCTTTTAAGTACCCTGCTTTTAAGTACCCTGCTTTTAAGTACTCTGCTTTTAAGTACCCTGTTTTTAAGTACCCTGCTTTTAAGTACCCTACTTTTTAGTACCCTGCTTTTAAGTACCCTGCTTTTAAGTACGCTGCTTTTAAGTACCCTGCTTTTAAGTACCCTGCTTTTAAGTACCCTGCTTTTAAGTACCATGCTTTCAAGTACCCTGCTTTTAAGTACCTTGCTTTTACGTACCCTTGTTTTAAGTACCCTGCTTTTAAGTACCCTGCTTTTAAGTACCCTGCATTTAAGTACCCTGCCTTTAAGTACCCTGCTTTTATGTACCCTGCTTTAAAGTACCCTGCATTTAATTACCCTGCTTTTAAGTACCCTGCTTTTAAGTACCCTGCTTTTAAGTACACTGCTTTTAAGTACCCTGCTTTTTAAGTACTCTGCTTTTAAGTACCCTGTTTTTAAGTACCCTGCGTTTAAGTACCCTGCTTTTAAGTACAGTGCTTTTAAGTACCTTTGTTTTAAGTACCCTGCTTGTAAGTACCCTGCTTATAAGTACCTTGCTTTTAAGTAGCATGCTTTCAAGTACCCTGCTTTTAAGTACCTTGCTTTTAAGTACCCTTGTTTTAAGTACCCTGCTTTTAGGTACCCTGCTTTTAAGTACCTTACTTTTACGTACCCTTGTTTTAAGTACCCTGCTTTTAAGTACCCTGCTTTTAAGTACCCTGCTTTTAAGTACCCTGCATTTAAGTACCCAGCTTTTAGGTACCCTGCTTTTAAGTACCCTGCTTTTAAGTACCAAGCTTTTGAGTACCCTGCTTTTAAGTACCCTGCTTTTAAGTACCCTGCTTTTAAGTACCCTGCTTTTAAGTACCCTGCTTTTAATTTCCCTGCTTTTAAGTACCCTTCTTTTAAGTACAGTGCTTTTAAGTGCCCTTGTTTTAAGTACCCTGCTTGTAAGTACCATGCTTTCAAATACTCTGCTTTTAAGTACCCTGTTTTTAAGTACCCTGCTTTTAAGTACCCCGTTTTTAAGTACCCTGCTTTTAAGTACCCTGCATTTAAGTACCCAGCTTTTAAGTACCCTGCTTTTAAGTACCCTGCTTTTAAGTACCAAGCTTTTGAGTACCCTGCTTTTAAGTACCCTGCTTTTAAGTACCCTGCTTTTAAGTACCCTGCTTTTAAGTACCCTGCTTTTAATTTCCCTGCTTTTAAGTACCCTGCTTTTAAGTACAGTGCTTTTAAGTACCCTTGTTTTAAGTACCCTGCTTGTAAGTACCCTGCTTATAAGTACCCTACTTTTAAGTACCAAGCTTTCAAGTACCCTGCTTTTAAGTACCCTGCTTTTAAGTACCCTGCTTTTAAGTACCCTGCTTTTTAAGTACCCTGCTATTAAGTACCCTACTTTTAAGTACCCTGCTTTTAAGTACCCTGCTTTTAAGTACCCTGCTTTTAAGTACCCTGCTTTTAAGTACCCTTCTTTTAAGTACCCTGCTTTTAAGTACCCTGCTTTTAAGTACCCTGCTTTTTAAGTACCCTGCTTTTTAGTACCCTACTTTTAAGTACCCTGCTTTTAAGTACCCTGCTTTTAAGTACCCTGCTTTTAAGTACCCTGCTTTTAAGTACCCTGCTTTTAAGTACCCTGCTTTTAAGTACCCTTCTTTTAAGTACCCTGCTTTTAAGTACCCTGCTTTTAAGTACCCTACTTTTAAGTACCTTGCCTTTAAGTACCCTGCTTTTAAGTACCCTGCTTTAAGTACTCTGCTTTTAAGTACCCTGTTTTTAAGTACCCTGCTTTTAAGTACCCCGTTTTTAAGTACCCTGCTTTTAAGTACCCTGCTTTTACGTACCCTGCTTTTAAGTACCCTCGTTTTAAGTGCTCAGCTTTTACGTACCCTGCTTTTAAGTACCCTACTTTTAAGTACCTTGCCTTTAAGTACCCTGCTTATAAGTATCCTGCTTTAAGTACTCTGCTTTTAAGTACCCTGTTTTTAAGTACCCTGCTTTTAAGTTCCCTACTTCTTAGTACCCTGCTTTTAAGTACCCTGGTTTTAAGTACCCTACTAAAAGTACCCTGCCTTTAAGTACCCTGCTTTTAAGTACCCTCCTTTTAAGTACCCTGCTTTTAAGTACCCTGCTTTTAAGTACAGTGCTTTTAAGTACCCTTGTTTTAAGTGCCCAGCTTTTACGTACCCTGCTTTTAAGTACCCTACTTTTAAGTACCTTGCCTTTAAGTACCCTGCTTTTAAGTACCCTGCTTTAAGTACTCTGCTTTTAAGTACCCTGCTTTTAAGTACCCTGCATTTAAGTACCCTGGCTTTAAGTACCCTGCTTTTATGTACCCTGCTTTAAAGTACCCTGCATTTAAGTACCCTGCTTTTAAGTACCCTGCTTTTAGGTACCCTGTTTTTAAGTACCCTGCTTTTAAGTACCCTGCTTTTAAGTACCCTGCTTTTAAGTACCCTGCTTTTAAGTACCCTGCTTTTAAGTACCCTGTTTTTAAGTACCCTGCTTTTAAGTACCCTGCTTTTAAGTACCCTGCTTTTAAGTACTCTGCTTTTAAGTACCCTGGTTTTAAGTACCCTGCTTTTAAGTACCCTGCTTTTTAGTACCCTTCTTTTAAGTACCCTGCTTTTAAGTAACCTGCTTTTAAGTACCCTGCTTTGACGTACCCTACTTTTAAGTACCTTGCCTTTAAGTACCCTGCTTTTAAGTACCCTGCTTTAAGTACTCTGCTTTTAAGTACCCTGTTTTTAAGTACCCTGCTTTTAAGTACCCCGTTTTTAAGTACCCTGCTTTTAAGTACCCTGCTTTTACGTACCCTGCTTTTAAGTACCCTCGTTTTAAGTGCTCAGCTTTTACGTACCCTGCTTTTAAGTACCCTACTTTTAAGTACCTTGCCTTTAAGTACCCTGCTTATAAGTATCCTGCTTTAAGTACTCTGCTTTTAAGTACCCTGTTTTTAAGTACCCTGCTTTTAAGTTCCCTACTTCTTAGTACCCTGCTTTTAAGTACCCTGGTTTTAAGTACCCTACTAAAAGTACCCTGCCTTTAAGTACCCTGCTTTTAAGTACCCTCCTTTTAAGTACCCTGCTTTTAAGTACCCTGCTTTTAAGTACAGTGCTTTTAAGTACCCTTGTTTTAAGTGCCCAGCTTTTACGTACCCTGCTTTTAAGTACCCTACTTTTAAGTACCTTGCCTTTAAGTACCCTGCTTTTAAGTACCCTGCTTTAAGTACTCTGCTTTTAAGTACCCTGCTTTTAAGTACCCTGCATTTAAGTACCCTGCTTTTAAGTACCCTGCTTTTAAGTACCCTGCTTTTAAGTACCCTGCTTTTAAGTACCCTTCTTTTAAGTACCCTGCTTTTAAGTACCCTGCTTTTAAGTACCCTGCTTTTTAAGTACCCTGCTTTTAAGTACCCTACTTTTAAGTACCCTGCTTTTAAGTACCCTGCTTTTAAGTACCCTGCTTTGACATACCCTCCTTTTAAGTACCCTGCTTTTAAGTACCCTGCTTTTAAGTACCCTACTTTTAAGTACCCTGCTTTTAAGTACCCTGCTTTTAAGTACCCTGCTTTTAAGTACCCTGCTTTTAAGTACCCTTCTTTTAAGTACCCTGCTTTTAAGTACCCTGCTTTTAAGTACCCTTCTTTTAAGTACCTTGCCTTTAAGTACCCTGCTTTTAAGTACCCTGCTTTAAGTACTCTGCTTTTAAGTACCCTGTTTTTAAGTACCCTGCTTTTAAGTACCCCGTTTTTAAGTACCCTGCTTTTAAGTACCCTGCTTTTACGTACCCTGCTTTTAAGTACCCTCGTTTTAAGTGCTCAGCTTTTACGTACCCTGCTTTTAAGTACCCTACTTTTAAGTACCTTGCCTTTAAGTACCCTGCTTATAAGTATCCTGCTTTAAGTACTCTGCTTTTAAGTACCCTGCTTTTAAGTATCCTGCTTTAAGTACTCTGCTTTTAAGTACCCTGTTTTTAAGTACCCTGCTTTTAAGTTCCCTACTTCTTAGTACCCTGCTTTTAAGTACCCTGGTTTTAAGTACCCTACTAAAAGTACCCTGCCTTTAAGTACCCTGCTTTTAAGTACCCTCCTTTTAAGTACCCTGCTTTTAAGTACCCTGCTTTTAAGTACAGTGCTTTTAAGTACCCTTGTTTTAAGTGCCCAGCTTTTACGTACCCTGCTTTTAAGTACCCTACTTTTAAGTACCTTGCCTTTAAGTACCCTGCTTTTAAGTACCCTGCTTTAAGTACTCTGCTTTTAAGTACCCTGCTTTTAAGTACCCTGCATTTAAGTACCCTGGCTTTAAGTACCCTGCTTTTATGTACCCTGCTTTAAAGTACCCTGCATTTAAGTACCCTGCTTTTAAGTACCCTGCTTTTAGGTACCCTGTTTTTAAGTACCCTGCTTTTAAGTACCCTGCTTTTAAGTACCCTGCTTTTAAGTACCCTGCTTTTAAGTACCCTGCTTTTAAGTACCCTGTTTTTAAGTACCCTGCTTTTAAGTACCCTGCTTTTAAGTACCCTGCTTTTAAGTACTCTGCTTTTAAGTACCCTGGTTTTAAGTACCCTGCTTTTAAGTACCCTGCTTTTTAGTACCCTTCTTTTAAGTACCCTGCTTTTAAGTAACCTGCTTTTAAGTACCCTGCTTTGACGTACCCTACTTTTAAGTACCTTGCCTTTAAGTACCCTGCTTTTAAGTACCCTGCTTTAAGTACTCTGCTTTTAAGTACCCTGTTTTTAAGTACCCTGCTTTTAAGTACCCCGTTTTTAAGTACCCTGCTTTTAAGTACCCTGCTTTTACGTACCCTGCTTTTAAGTACCCTCGTTTTAAGTGCTCAGCTTTTACGTACCCTGCTTTTAAGTACCCTACTTTTAAGTACCTTGCCTTTAAGTACCCTGCTTATAAGTATCCTGCTTTAAGTACTCTGCTTTTAAGTACCCTGTTTTTAAGTACCCTGCTTTTAAGTCCCTACTTCTTAGTACCCTGCTTTTAAGTACCCTGGTTTTAAGTACCCTACTAAAAGTACCCTGCCTTTAAGTACCCTGCTTTTAAGTACCCTCCTTTTAAGTACCCTGCTTTTAAGTACCCTGCTTTTAAGTACAGTGCTTTTAAGTACCCTTGTTTTAAGTGCCCAGCTTTTACGTACCCTGCTTTTAAGTACCCTACTTTTAAGTACCTTGCCTTTAAGTACCCTGCTTTTAAGTACCCTGCTTTAAGTACTCTGCTTTTAAGTACCCTGCTTTTAAGTACCCTGCATTTAAGTACCCTGCTTTTAAGTACCCTGCTTTTAAGTACCCTGCTTTTAAGTACCCTGCTTTTAAGTACCCTTCTTTTAAGTACCCTGCTTTTAAGTACCCTGCTTTTAAGTACCCTGCTTTTTAAGTACCCTGCTTTTAAGTACCCTACTTTTAAGTACCCTGCTTTTAAGTACCCTGCTTTTAAGTACCCTGCTTTGACATACCCTCCTTTTAAGTACCCTGCTTTTAAGTACCCTGCTTTTAAGTACCCTACTTTTAAGTACCCTGCTTTTAAGTACCCTGCTTTTAAGTACCCTGCTTTTAAGTACCCTGCTTTTAAGTACCCTTCTTTTAAGTACCCTGCTTTTAAGTACCCTGCTTTTAAGTACCCTTCTTTTAAGTACCTTGCCTTTAAGTACCCTGCTTTTAAGTACCCTGCTTTAAGTACTCTGCTTTTAAGTACCCTGTTTTTAAGTACCCTGCTTTTAAGTACCCCGTTTTTAAGTACCCTGCTTTTAAGTACCCTGCTTTTACGTACCCTGCTTTTAAGTACCCTCGTTTTAAGTGCTCAGCTTTTACGTACCCTGCTTTTAAGTACCCTACTTTTAAGTACCTTGCCTTTAAGTACCCTGCTTATAAGTATCCTGCTTTAAGTACTCTGCTTTTAAGTACCCTGTTTTTAAGTACCCTGCTTTTAAGTTCCCTACTTCTTAGTACCCTGCTTTTAAGTACCCTGGTTTTAAGTACCCTACTAAAAGTACCCTGCCTTTAAGTACCCTGCTTTTAAGTACCCTCCTTTTAAGTACCCTGCTTTTAAGTACCCTGCTTTTAAGTACAGTGCTTTTAAGTACCCTTGTTTTAAGTGCCCAGTTTTTACGTACCCTGCTTTTAAGTACCCTACTTTTAAGTACCTTGCCTTTAAGTACCCTGCTTTTAAGTACCCTGCTTTAAGTACTCTGCTTTTAAGTACCCTGCTTTTAAGTACCCTGCATTTAAGTACCCTGGCTTTAAGTACCCTGCTTTTATGTACCCTGCTTTAAAGTACCCTGCATTTAAGTACCCTGCTTTTAAGTACCCTGCTTTTAGGTACCCTGTTTTTAAGTACCCTGCTTTTAAGTACCCTGCTTTTAAGTACCCTGCTTTTAAGTACCCTGCTTTTAAGTACCCTGCTTTTAAGTACCCTGTTTTTAAGTACCCTGCTTTTAAGTACCCTGCTTTTAAGTACCCTGCTTTTAAGTACTCTGCTTTTAAGTACCCTGGTTTTAAGTACCCTGCTTTTAAGTACCCTGCTTTTTAGTACCCTTCTTTTAAGTACCCTGCTTTTAAGTAACCTGCTTTTAAGTACCCTGCTTTGACGTATCCTCCTTTTAAGTATCCTGCTTTTAAGTACCCTGCTTTTAAGTACAGTGCTTTTAAGTACCCTTGTTTTAAGTGCCCAGCTTTTACGTACCCTGCTTTTAAGTACCCTACTTTTAAGAACCTTGCCTTTAAGTACCCTGCTTTTAAGTACCCCGCTTTAAGTACTCTGCTTTTAAGTACCCTGCTTTTGAGTACCCTGCATTTAAGTACCCTGCCTTTAAGTACCCTGCTTCTAAGTACCCTACTTTTAAGTACCAATCTTTTGAGTACCCTACTTTTAAGTACCCTGCTTTTAAATACCCTCCTTTTAAGTACCCTGCTTTTAAGTACCCTGTTTTTAAGTACCCTGCTTTTAAGTACCCTGCTTTTAAGTACCCTGCTTTTAGGTACTCTGCTTTTAAGTACCCTGGTTTTAAGTACCCTGCTTTTAAGTACCCTGCTTTTTAGTACCCTTCTTTTAAGTACCCTGCTTTTAAGTAACCTGCTTTTAAGTACCCTGCTTTGACGTATCCTCCTTTTAAGTACCCTGCTTTTAAGTACCCTGCTTTTAAGTACAGTGCTTTTAAGTACCCTTGTTTTAAGTGCCCAGCTTTTACGTACCCTGCTTTTAAGTACCCTACTTTTAAGTACCTTGCCTTTAAGTACCCTGCTTTTAAGTACCCTGCTTTTTAAGTACCCTGCTTTTAAGTACCCTACTTTTAAGTACCCTGCTTTTAAGTACCCTGCTTTTAAGTACCCTGCTTTTAAGTACCCTGCTATTAAGTACCCTTCTTTTAAGTACCCTGCTTTTAAGTACCCTGCTTTTAAGTACCCTGCTTTTTAAGTACCCTGCTTTTAAGTACCCTGCTTTTAAGTACTCTGCTTTTAAGTACCCTGGTTTTAAGTACCCTGCTTTTAAGTACCCTGCTTTTTAGTACCCTTCTTTTAAGTACCCTGCTTTTAAGTAACCTGCTTTTAAGTACCCTGCTTTGACGTATCCTCCTTTTAAGTACCACGCTTTTAAGTACCCTGCTTTTAAGTACATTGCTTTTAAGTACCCTTGTTTTAAGTGCCCAGCTTTTACGTACCCTGCTATTAAGTACCCTACTTTTAAGTACCTTGCCTTTAAGTACTCTGCTTTTAAGTACCCTGGTTTTAAGTACCCTGCTTTTAAGTACCCTGCTTTTTAGTACCCAAATTTTAAGTACCCTGCTTTTAAGTAACCTTCTTTTAAGTACCCTGTTTTGACGTATCCTCCTTTTAAGTACCATGCTTTTAAGTACCCTGCTTTTAAGTACATTGCTTTTAAGTACCCTTGTTTTAAGTGCCCAGCTTTTACGTACCCTGCTTTTAAGTACCCTACTTTTAAGTACCTTGCCTTTAAGTACCCTGCTTTTAAGTACCCTGCTTTAAGTACTCTGCTTTTAAGTACCCTGCTTTTAAGTACCCTGCATTTAAGTACCCTGCCTTTAAGTACCCTGCTTTTATGTACCCTGCTTTAAAGTACCCTGCATTTAAGTACCCTGCTTTTAAGTACCCTGCTTTAAGTATCCTGCTTTTAAGTAGCCTACTCTTAAGTACCCTGCTTTTAAGTACCCTGCTTTTAAGTACCCTGCTTTTAACTACACTGCTTTTAAGTACCCTGCTTTTAACTACCCCGCATTTACGTACCCTGCTTTTAAGTACCCCGCTTTTAAGTACCCTTCTTTTAAGTACCCTGCTTTTAAGTACCCTGCTTTTAAGTACCCTGCTTTTGTATACCCTGCTTTTAAGTACCCTGCTTTTAGGTACCCTGTTTTTAAGTACCCTGCTTTTAAGTACCCTGCTTTTAAGTACCCTGCTTTTAAGTACCCTGCTTTTAAGTACTCTGCTTTTAAGTACCCTGTTTTTAAGTACCCTGCTTTTAAGTACCCTACTTTTTAGTACCCTGCTTTTAAGTACCCTGCTTTTAAGTACGCTGCTTTTAAGTACGCTGCTTTTAAGTACCCTGCTTTTAAGTACCCTGCTTTTAAGTACCATGCTTTCAAGTACCCTGCTTTTAAGTACCTTGCTTTTACGTACCCTTGTTTTAAGTACCCTGCTTTTAAGTACCCTGCTTTTAAGTACCCTGCATTTAAGTACCCTGCCTTTAAGTACCCTGCTTTTATGTACCCTGCTTTAAAGTACCCTGCATTTAATTACCCTGCTTTTAAGTACCCTGCTTTTAAGTACCCTGCTTTTAAGTACACTGCTTTTAAGTACCCTGCTTTTTAAGTACTCTGCTTTTAAGTACCCTGTCTTTAAGTACCCTGCGTTTAAGTACCCTGCTTTTAAGTACAGTGCTTTTAAGTACCTTTGTTTTAAGTACCCTGCTTGTAAGTACCCTGCTTATAAGTACCTTGCTTTTAAGTAGCATGCTTTCAAGTACCCTGCTTTTAAGTACCTTGCTTTTAAGTACCCTTGTTTTAAGTACCCTGCTTTTAGGTACCCTGCTTTTAAGTACCCTGCATTTAAGTACCCTGCTTTTAAGTACCCTGCTTTTAAGTACCCTGCTTTTAAGTACCCTGCTTTTAAGTACCCTTCTTTTAAGTACCCTGCTTTTAAGTACCCTGCTTTTAAGTACAATGCTTTTAAGTACCCTGCTTTTAAGTACCATGCTTTTAAGTACCCTGCTTTAAAGTACCCTGCTTTTAAGTACTCTGCTTTTAAGTACCCTGGTTTTAAGTACCCTGCTTTTAAGTACCCTGCTTTTAAGTACCCTGCTTTTTAGTACCCTTTTTTTAAGAACCCTGCTTTTAAGTAACCTGCTTTTAAGTACCCTGCTTTGACGTAGCCTCCTTTTAAGTACCCTGCTTTTAAGTACCCTGCTTTTAAGTACAGTGCTTTTAAGTACCCTTGTTTTAAGTGCCCAGCTTTTACGTACCCTGCTTTTAAGTACCCTACTTTTAAGTACCTTGCCTTTAAGTACCCTGCTTTTAAGTACCCTGCTTTAAGTACTCTGCTTTTAAGTACCCTGTTTTTAAATACCCTGCTTTTAAGTACCCTACTTTTTAGTACCCTGCTTTTAAGTACCCTGCTTTTAAGTACCCTGCTTTTAAGTACCCTGCCTTTAAGTACCCTGCTTTTAAGTACCCTGCTATTAAGTACCCTGCTTTTAAGTACCCTGCATTTAAGTACCCTGCTTTTAAGTACCCTACTTTTAAGTACCAAGCTTTTGAGTACCCTGCTTTTAAGTACCCTGCTTTTAAGTACCCTCCTTTTAAGTACCCTGCTTTTAAGTACCCTGTTTTTAAGTACCCTGCTTTTAAGTACCCTGCTTTTAAGTACCCTGCTATTAAGTACTCTGCTTTTAAGTACCCTGGTTTTAAGTACCCTGCTTTTAAGTACCCTGCTTTTTAGTACCCTTCTTTTAAGTACCCTGCTTTTAAGTAACCTGCTTTTAAGTACCCTGCTTTGACGTATCCTCCTTTTAAGTACCATGCTTTTAAGTACCCTGCTTTTAAGTACATTGCTTTTAAGTACCCTTGTTTTAAGTGCCCAGCTTTTACGTACCCTGCTTTTAAGTACCCTACTTTTAAGTACCTTGCCTTTAAGTACTCTGCTTTTAAGTACCCTGGTTTTAAGTACCCTGCTTTTAAGTACCCTGCTTTTTAGTACCCTGCTTTTAAGTACATTGCTTTTAAGTACCCTTGTTTTAAGTGCCCAGCTTTTACGTACCCTGCTTTTAAGTACCCTACTTTTAAGTACCTTGCCTTTAAGTACCCTGCTTTTAAGTACCCTGCTTTAAGTACTCTGCTTTTAAGTACCCTGCTTTTAAGTACCCTGCATTTAAGTACCCTGCCTTTAAGTACCCTGCTTTTATGTACCCTGCTTTAAAGTACAATGCATTTAAGTACCCTGCTTTTAAGTACCCTGCTTTAAGTACCCTGCTTTTAAGTAGCCTACTCTTAAGTACCCTGCTTTTAAGTACCCTGCTTTTAAGTACCCTGCTTTTAACTACACTGCTTTTAAGTACCCTGCTTTTAACTACCCCGCATTTAAGTACCCTGCTTTTAAGTACCCCGCTTTTAAGTACCCTTCTTTTAAGTACCCTGCTTTTAAGTACCCTGCTTTTAAGTACCCTCGTTTTAAGTGCTCAGCTTTTACGTACCCTGCTTTTAAGTACCCTACTTTTAAGTACCTTGCCTTTAAGTACCCTGCTTATAAGTATCCTGCTTTAAGTACTCTGCTTTTAAGTACCCTGCTTTTAAGTATCCTGCTTTAAGTACTCTGCTTTTAAGTACCCTGTTTTTAAGTACCCTGCTTTTAAGTTCCCTACTTCTTAGTACCCTGCTTTTAAGTACCCTGGTTTTAAGTACCCTACTAAAAGTACCCTGCCTTTAAGTACCCTGCTTTTAAGTACCCTCCTTTTAAGTACCCTGCTTTTAAGTACCCTGCTTTTAAGTACAGTGCTTTTAAGTACCCTTGTTTTAAGTGCCCAGCTTTTACGTACCCTGCTTTTAAGTACCCTACTTTTAAGTACCTTGCCTTTAAGTACCCTGCTTTTAAGTACCCTGCTTTAAGTACTCTGCTTTTAAGTACCCTGCTTTTAAGTACCCTGCATTTAAGTACCCTGGCTTTAAGTACCCTGCTTTTATGTACCCTGCTTTAAAGTACCCTGCATTTAAGTACCCTGCTTTTAAGTACCCTGCTTTTAGGTACCCTGTTTTTAAGTACCCTGCTTTTAAGTACCCTGCTTTTAAGTACCCTGCTTTTAAGTACCCTGCTTTTAAGTACCCTGCTTTTAAGTACCCTGTTTTTAAGTACCCTGCTTTTAAGTACCCTGCTTTTAAGTACCCTGCTTTTAAGTACTCTGCTTTTAAGTACCCTGGTTTTAAGTACCCTGCTTTTAAGTACCCTGCTTTTTAGTACCCTTCTTTTAAGTACCCTGCTTTTAAGTAACCTGCTTTTAAGTACCCTGCTTTGACGTACCCTACTTTTAAGTACCTTGCCTTTAAGTACCCTGCTTTTAAGTACCCTGCTTTAAGTACTCTGCTTTTAAGTACCCTGTTTTTAAGTACCCTGCTTTTAAGTACCCCGTTTTTAAGTACCCTGCTTTTAAGTACCCTGCTTTTACGTACCCTGCTTTTAAGTACCCTCGTTTTAAGTGCTCAGCTTTTACGTACCCTGCTTTTAAGTACCCTACTTTTAAGTACCTTGCCTTTAAGTACCCTGCTTATAAGTATCCTGCTTTAAGTACTCTGCTTTTAAGTACCCTGTTTTTAAGTACCCTGCTTTTAAGTCCCTACTTCTTAGTACCCTGCTTTTAAGTACCCTGGTTTTAAGTACCCTACTAAAAGTACCCTGCCTTTAAGTACCCTGCTTTTAAGTACCCTCCTTTTAAGTACCCTGCTTTTAAGTACCCTGCTTTTAAGTACAGTGCTTTTAAGTACCCTTGTTTTAAGTGCCCAGCTTTTACGTACCCTGCTTTTAAGTACCCTACTTTTAAGTACCTTGCCTTTAAGTACCCTGCTTTTAAGTACCCTGCTTTAAGTACTCTGCTTTTAAGTACCCTGCTTTTAAGTACCCTGCATTTAAGTACCCTGCTTTTAAGTACCCTGCTTTTAAGTACCCTGCTTTTAAGTACCCTGCTTTTAAGTACCCTTCTTTTAAGTACCCTGCTTTTAAGTACCCTGCTTTTAAGTACCCTGCTTTTTAAGTACCCTGCTTTTAAGTACCCTACTTTTAAGTACCCTGCTTTTAAGTACCCTGCTTTTAAGTACCCTGCTTTGACATACCCTCCTTTTAAGTACCCTGCTTTTAAGTACCCTGCTTTTAAGTACCCTACTTTTAAGTACCCTGCTTTTAAGTACCCTGCTTTTAAGTACCCTGCTTTTAAGTACCCTGCTTTTAAGTACCCTTCTTTTAAGTACCCTGCTTTTAAGTACCCTGCTTTTAAGTACCCTTCTTTTAAGTACCTTGCCTTTAAGTACCCTGCTTTTAAGTACCCTGCTTTAAGTACTCTGCTTTTAAGTACCCTGTTTTTAAGTACCCTGCTTTTAAGTACCCCGTTTTTAAGTACCCTGCTTTTAAGTACCCTGCTTTTACGTACCCTGCTTTTAAGTACCCTCGTTTTAAGTGCTCAGCTTTTACGTACCCTGCTTTTAAGTACCCTACTTTTAAGTACCTTGCCTTTAAGTACCCTGCTTATAAGTATCCTGCTTTAAGTACTCTGCTTTTAAGTACCCTGTTTTTAAGTACCCTGCTTTTAAGTTCCCTACTTCTTAGTACCCTGCTTTTAAGTACCCTGGTTTTAAGTACCCTACTAAAAGTACCCTGCCTTTAAGTACCCTGCTTTTAAGTACCCTCCTTTTAAGTACCCTGCTTTTAAGTACCCTGCTTTTAAGTACAGTGCTTTTAAGTACCCTTGTTTTAAGTGCCCAGTTTTTACGTACCCTGCTTTTAAGTACCCTACTTTTAAGTACCTTGCCTTTAAGTACCCTGCTTTTAAGTACCCTGCTTTAAGTACTCTGCTTTTAAGTACCCTGCTTTTAAGTACCCTGCATTTAAGTACCCTGGCTTTAAGTACCCTGCTTTTATGTACCCTGCTTTAAAGTACCCTGCATTTAAGTACCCTGCTTTTAAGTACCCTGCTTTTAGGTACCCTGTTTTTAAGTACCCTGCTTTTAAGTACCCTGCTTTTAAGTACCCTGCTTTTAAGTACCCTGCTTTTAAGTACCCTGCTTTTAAGTACCCTGTTTTTAAGTACCCTGCTTTTAAGTACCCTGCTTTTAAGTACCCTGCTTTTAAGTACTCTGCTTTTAAGTACCCTGGTTTTAAGTACCCTGCTTTTAAGTACCCTGCTTTTTAGTACCCTTCTTTTAAGTACCCTGCTTTTAAGTAACCTGCTTTTAAGTACCCTGCTTTGACGTATCCTCCTTTTAAGTATCCTGCTTTTAAGTACCCTGCTTTTAAGTACAGTGCTTTTAAGTACCCTTGTTTTAAGTGCCCAGCTTTTACGTACCCTGCTTTTAAGTACCCTACTTTTAAGAACCTTGCCTTTAAGTACCCTGCTTTTAAGTACCCCGCTTTAAGTACTCTGCTTTTAAGTACCCTGCTTTTGAGTACCCTGCATTTAAGTACCCTGCCTTTAAGTACCCTGCTTCTAAGTACCCTACTTTTAAGTACCAATCTTTTGAGTACCCTACTTTTAAGTACCCTGCTTTTAAATACCCTCCTTTTAAGTACCCTGCTTTTAAGTACCCTGTTTTTAAGTACCCTGCTTTTAAGTACCCTGCTTTTAAGTACCCTGCTTTTAGGTACTCTGCTTTTAAGTACCCTGGTTTTAAGTACCCTGCTTTTAAGTACCCTGCTTTTTAGTACCCTTCTTTTAAGTACCCTGCTTTTAAGTAACCTGCTTTTAAGTACCCTGCTTTGACGTATCCTCCTTTTAAGTACCCTGCTTTTAAGTACCCTGCTTTTAAGTACAGTGCTTTTAAGTACCCTTGTTTTAAGTGCCCAGCTTTTACGTACCCTGCTTTTAAGTACCCTACTTTTAAGTACCTTGCCTTTAAGTACCCTGCTTTTAAGTACCCTGCTTTTTAAGTACCCTGCTTTTAAGTACCCTACTTTTAAGTACCCTGCTTTTAAGTACCCTGCTTTTAAGTACCCTGCTTTTAAGTACCCTGCTATTAAGTACCCTTCTTTTAAGTACCCTGCTTTTAAGTACCCTGCTTTTAAGTACCCTGCTTTTTAAGTACCCTGCTTTTAAGTACCCTGCTTTTAAGTACTCTGCTTTTAAGTACCCTGGTTTTAAGTACCCTGCTTTTAAGTACCCTGCTTTTTAGTACCCTTCTTTTAAGTACCCTGCTTTTAAGTAACCTGCTTTTAAGTACCCTGCTTTGACGTATCCTCCTTTTAAGTACCACGCTTTTAAGTACCCTGCTTTTAAGTACATTGCTTTTAAGTACCCTTGTTTTAAGTGCCCAGCTTTTACGTACCCTGCTATTAAGTACCCTACTTTTAAGTACCTTGCCTTTAAGTACTCTGCTTTTAAGTACCCTGGTTTTAAGTACCCTGCTTTTAAGTACCCTGCTTTTTAGTACCCAAATTTTAAGTACCCTGCTTTTAAGTAACCTTCTTTTAAGTACCCTGTTTTGACGTATCCTCCTTTTAAGTACCATGCTTTTAAGTACCCTGCTTTTAAGTACATTGCTTTTAAGTACCCTTGTTTTAAGTGCCCAGCTTTTACGTACCCTGCTTTTAAGTACCCTACTTTTAAGTACCTTGCCTTTAAGTACCCTGCTTTTAAGTACCCTGCTTTAAGTACTCTGCTTTTAAGTACCCTGCTTTTAAGTACCCTGCATTTAAGTACCCTGCCTTTAAGTACCCTGCTTTTATGTACCCTGCTTTAAAGTACCCTGCATTTAAGTACCCTGCTTTTAAGTACCCTGCTTTAAGTATCCTGCTTTTAAGTAGCCTACTCTTAAGTACCCTGCTTTTAAGTACCCTGCTTTTAAGTACCCTGCTTTTAACTACACTGCTTTTAAGTACCCTGCTTTTAACTACCCCGCATTTACGTACCCTGCTTTTAAGTACCCCGCTTTTAAGTACCCTTCTTTTAAGTACCCTGCTTTTAAGTACCCTGCTTTTAAGTACCCTGCTTTTGTATACCCTGCTTTTAAGTACCCTGCTTTTAGGTACCCTGTTTTTAAGTACCCTGCTTTTAAGTACCCTGCTTTTAAGTACCCTGCTTTTAAGTACCCTGCTTTTAAGTACTCTGCTTTTAAGTACCCTGTTTTTAAGTACCCTGCTTTTAAGTACCCTACTTTTTAGTACCCTGCTTTTAAGTACCCTGCTTTTAAGTACGCTGCTTTTAAGTACGCTGCTTTTAAGTACCCTGCTTTTAAGTACCCTGCTTTTAAGTACCATGCTTTCAAGTACCCTGCTTTTAAGTACCTTGCTTTTACGTACCCTTGTTTTAAGTACCCTGCTTTTAAGTACCCTGCTTTTAAGTACCCTGCATTTAAGTACCCTGCCTTTAAGTACCCTGCTTTTATGTACCCTGCTTTAAAGTACCCTGCATTTAATTACCCTGCTTTTAAGTACCCTGCTTTTAAGTACCCTGCTTTTAAGTACACTGCTTTTAAGTACCCTGCTTTTTAAGTACTCTGCTTTTAAGTACCCTGTCTTTAAGTACCCTGCGTTTAAGTACCCTGCTTTTAAGTACAGTGCTTTTAAGTACCTTTGTTTTAAGTACCCTGCTTGTAAGTACCCTGCTTATAAGTACCTTGCTTTTAAGTAGCATGCTTTCAAGTACCCTGCTTTTAAGTACCTTGCTTTTAAGTACCCTTGTTTTAAGTACCCTGCTTTTAGGTACCCTGCTTTTAAGTACCCTGCATTTAAGTACCCTGCTTTTAAGTACCCTGCTTTTAAGTACCCTGCTTTTAAGTACCCTGCTTTTAAGTACCCTTCTTTTAAGTACCCTGCTTTTAAGTACCCTGCTTTTAAGTACAATGCTTTTAAGTACCCTGCTTTTAAGTACCATGCTTTTAAGTACCCTGCTTTAAAGTACCCTGCTTTTAAGTACTCTGCTTTTAAGTACCCTGGTTTTAAGTACCCTGCTTTTAAGTACCCTGCTTTTAAGTACCCTGCTTTTTAGTACCCTTTTTTTAAGAACCCTGCTTTTAAGTAACCTGCTTTTAAGTACCCTGCTTTGACGTAGCCTCCTTTTAAGTACCCTGCTTTTAAGTACCCTGCTTTTAAGTACAGTGCTTTTAAGTACCCTTGTTTTAAGTGCCCAGCTTTTACGTACCCTGCTTTTAAGTACCCTACTTTTAAGTACCTTGCCTTTAAGTACCCTGCTTTTAAGTACCCTGCTTTAAGTACTCTGCTTTTAAGTACCCTGTTTTTAAATACCCTGCTTTTAAGTACCCTACTTTTTAGTACCCTGCTTTTAAGTACCCTGCTTTTAAGTACCCTGCTTTTAAGTACCCTGCCTTTAAGTACCCTGCTTTTAAGTACCCTGCTATTAAGTACCCTGCTTTTAAGTACCCTGCATTTAAGTACCCTGCTTTTAAGTACCCTACTTTTAAGTACCAAGCTTTTGAGTACCCTGCTTTTAAGTACCCTGCTTTTAAGTACCCTCCTTTTAAGTACCCTGCTTTTAAGTACCCTGTTTTTAAGTACCCTGCTTTTAAGTACCCTGCTTTTAAGTACCCTGCTATTAAGTACTCTGCTTTTAAGTACCCTGGTTTTAAGTACCCTGCTTTTAAGTACCCTGCTTTTTAGTACCCTTCTTTTAAGTACCCTGCTTTTAAGTAACCTGCTTTTAAGTACCCTGCTTTGACGTATCCTCCTTTTAAGTACCATGCTTTTAAGTACCCTGCTTTTAAGTACATTGCTTTTAAGTACCCTTGTTTTAAGTGCCCAGCTTTTACGTACCCTGCTTTTAAGTACCCTACTTTTAAGTACCTTGCCTTTAAGTACTCTGCTTTTAAGTACCCTGGTTTTAAGTACCCTGCTTTTAAGTACCCTGCTTTTTAGTACCCTGCTTTTAAGTACATTGCTTTTAAGTACCCTTGTTTTAAGTGCCCAGCTTTTACGTACCCTGCTTTTAAGTACCCTACTTTTAAGTACCTTGCCTTTAAGTACCCTGCTTTTAAGTACCCTGCTTTAAGTACTCTGCTTTTAAGTACCCTGCTTTTAAGTACCCTGCATTTAAGTACCCTGCCTTTAAGTACCCTGCTTTTATGTACCCTGCTTTAAAGTACAATGCATTTAAGTACCCTGCTTTTAAGTACCCTGCTTTAAGTACCCTGCTTTTAAGTAGCCTACTCTTAAGTACCCTGCTTTTAAGTACCCTGCTTTTAAGTACCCTGCTTTTAACTACACTGCTTTTAAGTACCCTGCTTTTAACTACCCCGCATTTAAGTACCCTGCTTTTAAGTACCCCGCTTTTAAGTACCCTTCTTTTAAGTACCCTGCTTTTAAGTACCCTGCTTTTAAGTACCCTGCTTTTGTATACCCTGCTTTTAAGTACCCTGCTTTTAGGTACCCTGTTTTTAAGTACCCTGCTTTTAAGTACCCTGCTTTTAAGTACCCTGCTTTTAAGTACCCTGCTTTTAAGTACTCTGCTTTTAAGTACCCTGTTTTTAAGTACCCTGCTTTTAAGTACCCTACTTTTTAGTACCCTGCTTTTAAGTACCCTGCTTTTAATTACCAAGCTTTTGAGTACTCTGCTTTTAAGTACCCTGCTTTTAAGTACCCTGCTTTTAAGTACCCTCCTTTTAAGTACCCTGCTTTTAAGTACCCTGCTTTTAAGTACTCTGCTTTTAAGTACCCTGGTTTTAAGTACCCTGCTTTTAAGTACCCTGCTTTTTAGTACCCTTCTTTTAAGAACCCTGCTTTTAAGTAACCTGCTTTTAAGTACACTGCTTTGACGTATCCTCCTTTTAAGTACCCTGCTTTTAAGTACCCTGCTTTTAAGTACAGTGCTTTTAAGTACCCTCGTTTTAAGTGCCCAGCTTTTACGTACCCTGCTTTTAAGTACCCTACTTTTAAGTACCTTGCCTTTAAGTACCCTGCTTTTTAGTACCCTGCTTTAAGTACTCTGCTTTTAAGTACCCTGTTTTTAAATACCCTGCTTTTAAGTACCCTACTTTTTAGTACCCTGCTTTTAAGTACCCTGCTTTTAAGTACCCAGCTTTTAAGTACCCTGCCTTTAAGTACCCTGCTTTTAAGTACCATGCTATTAAGTACCCTGCTTTTAAGTACCCTGCATTTAAGTACCCTGCTTTTAAGTACCCTACTTTTAAGTACCAAGCTTTTGAGTACCCTGCTTTTAAGTACCCCGCTTTAAGTACTCTGCTTTTAAGTACCCTGCTTTTGAGTACCCTGCATTTAAGTACCCTGCCTTTAAGTACCCTGCTTCTAAGTACCCTACTTTTAAGTACCAATCTTTTGAGTACCCTACTTTTAAGTACCCTGCTTTTAAGTACCCTGTTTTTAAGTACCCTGCTTTTAAGTACCCTGCTTTTAAGTACCCTGCTTTTAGGTACTCTGCTTTTAAGTACCCTGCTTTTAAGTACCCTGCTTTTAAGTACCCTGCTTTTTAGTACCCTTCTTTTAAGTACCCTGCTTTTAAGTAACCTGCTTTTAAGTACCCTGCTTTGACGTATCCTCCTTTTAAGTACCCTGCTTTTAAGTACCCTGCTTTTAAGTACAGTGCTTTTAAGTACCCTTGTTTTAAGTGCCCAGCTTTTACGTACCCTGCTTTTAAGTACCCTACTTTTAAGTACCTTGCCTTTAAGTACCCTGCTTTTAAGTACCCTGCTTTTAAGTACCCTCCTTTTAAGTACCCTGCTTTTAAGTACCCTGCTTTTAAGTACTCTGCTTTTAAGTACCCTGGTTTTAAGTACCCTGCTTTTAAGTACCCTGCTTTTTAGTACCCTTCTTTTAAGAACCCTGCTTTTAAGTAACCTGCTTTTAAGTACACTGCTTTGACGTATCCTCCTTTTAAGTACCCTGCTTTTAAGTACCCTGCTTTTAAGTACAGTGCTTTTAAGTACCCTCGTTTTAAGTGCCCAGCTTTTACGTACCCTGCTTTTAAGTACCCTACTTTTAAGTACCTTGCCTTTAAGTACCCTGCTTTTTAGTACCCTGCTTTAAGTACTCTGCTTTTAAGTACCCTGTTTTTAAATACCCTGCTTTTAAGTACCCTACTTTTTAGTACCCTGCTTTTAAGTACCCTGCTTTTAAGTACCCTGCTTTTAAGTACCCTGCCTTTAAGTACCCTGCTTTTAAGTACCATGCTATTAAGTACCCTGCTTTTAAGTACCCTGCATTTAAGTACCCTGCTTTTAAGTACCCTACTTTTAAGTACCAAGCTTTTGAGTACCCTGCTTTTAAGTACCCCGCTTTAAGTACTCTGCTTTTAAGTACCCTGCTTTTGAGTACCCTGCATTTAAGTACCCTGCCTTTAAGTACCCTGCTTCTAAGTACCCTACTTTTAAGTACCAATCTTTTGAGTACCCTACTTTTAAGTACCCTGCTTTTAAGTACCCTCCTTTTAAGTACCCTGCTTTTAAGTACCCTGTTTTTAAGTACCCTGCTTTTAAGTACCCTGCTTTTAAGTACCCTGCTTTTAGGTACTCTGCTTTTAAGTACCCTGGTTTTAAGTACCCTGCTTTTAAGTACCCTGCTTTTTAGTACCCTTCTTTTAAGTACCCTGCTTTTAAGTAACCTGCTTTTAAGTACCCTGCTTTGACGTATCCTCCTTTTAAGTACCCTGCTTTTAAGTACCCTGCTTTTAAGTACAGTGCTTTTAAGTACCCTTGTTTTAAGTGCCCAGCTTTTACGTACCCTGCTTTTAAGTACCCTACTTTTAAGTACCTTGCCTTTAAGTACCCTGCTTTTAAGTACCCTGCTTTTTAAGTACCCTGCTTTTAAGTACCCTACTTTTAAGTACCCTGCTTTTAAGTACCCTGCTTTTAAGTACCCTGCTTTTAAGTACCCTGCTTTTAAGTACCCTTCTTTTAAGTACCCTGCTTTTAAGTACCCTGCTTTTAAGTACCCTGCTTTTTAAGTACCCTGCTTTTAAGTACCCTACTTTTAAGTACCCTGCTTTTAAGTACTCTGCTTTTAAGTACCCTGTTTTTAAGTACCCTGCTTTTAAGTACCCTACTTTTTAGTACCCTGCTTTTAAGTACCCTGCTTTTAAGTACACTGCTTTTAAGTACCCTGCTTTTAAGTACCCTGCTTTTAAGTACCCTTCTTTTAAGTACCCTGCTTTTAAGTACCCTGCTTTTAAGTACCCTACTTTTAAGTACCTTGCCTTTAAGTACCCTGCTTTTAAGTACCCTGCTTTAAGTACCCTGCTTTTAAGTACCCCGTTTTTAAGTACCCTGCTTTTAAGTACCCTGCTTTTACGTACCCTGCTTTTAAGTACCCTCGTTTTAAGTGCTCAGCTTTTACGTACCCTGCTTTTAAGTACCCTACTTTTAAGTACCTTGCCTTTAAGTACCCTGCTTATAAGTATCCTGCTTTAAGTACTCTGCTTTTAAGTACCCTGTTTTTAAGTACCCTGCTTTTAAGTACCCTGCTTTTAAGTACCCTGCTTTTTAAGTACCCTGCTTTTAAGTACCCTACTTTTAAGTACCCTGCTTTTAAGTACCCTGCTTTTAAGTACCCTGCTTTTTAAGTACCCTGCTTTTAAGTACCCTACTTTTAAGTACCCTGCTTTTAAGTACCCTGCTTTTAAGTACCCTGCTTTGACATACCCTCCTTTTAAGTACCCTGCTTTTAAGTACCAAGCTTTTGAGTACCCTGCTTTTAAGTACCCTGCTTTTAAGTACCCTGCTTTTAAGTACCCTGCTTTTAAGTACCCTGCTTTTAATTTCCCTGCTTTTAAGTACCCTGCTTTTAAGTACAGTGCTTTTAAGTACCCTTGTTTTAAGTACCCTGCTTGTAAGTACCCTGCTTATAAGAACCCTGCTTTTAAGTACCAAGCTTTCAAGTACCCTGCTTTTAAGTACCCTGCTTTTAAGTACCCTGCTTTTAAGTACCCTGCTTTTTAAGTACCCTGCTTTTAAGTACCCTACTTTTAAGTACCCTGCTTTTAAGTACCCTGCTTTTAAGTACCCTGCTTTTTAAGTACCCTGCTTTTAAGTACCCTACTTTTAAGTACCCTGCTTTTAAGTACCCTGCTTTTAAGTACCCTGCTTTGACATACCCTCCTTTTAAGTACCCTGCTTTTAAGTACCCTGCTTTTAAGTACCCTACTTTTAAGTACCCTGCTTTTAAGTACCCTGCTTTTAAGTACCCTGCTTTTAAGTACCCTGCTTTTAAGTACCCTTCTTTTAAGTACCCTGCTTTTAAGTACCCTGCTTTTAAGTACCCTACTTTTAAGTACCTTGCCTTTAAGTACCCTGCTTTTAAGTACCCTGCTTTAAGTACCCTGCTTTTAAGTACCCCGTTTTTAAGTACCCTGCTTTTAAGTACCCTGCTTTTACGTACCCTGCTTTTAAGTACCCTCGTTTTAAGTGCTCAGCTTTTACGTACCCTGCTTTTAAGTACCCTACTTTTAAGTACCTTGCCTTTAAGTACCCTGCTTATAAGTATCCTGCTTTAAGTACTCTGCTTTTAAGTACCCTGTTTTTAAGTACCCTGCTTTTAAGTACCCTGCTTTTAAGTACCCTGCTTTTTAAGTACCCTGCTTTTAAGTACCCTACTTTTAAGTACCCTGCTTTTAAGTACCCTGCTTTTAAGTACCCTGCTTTTTAAGTACCCTGCTTTTAAGTACCCTACTTTTAAGTACCCTGCTTTTAAGTACCCTGCTTTTAAGTACCCTGCTTTGACATACCCTCCTTTTAAGTACCCTGCTTTTAAGTACCCTGCTTTTAAGTACCCTACTTTTAAGTACCCTGCTTTTAAGTACCCTGCTTTTAAGTACCCTGCTTTTAAGTACCCTGCTTTTAAGTACCCTTCTTTTAAGTACCCTGCTTTTAAGTACCCTGCTTTTAAGTACCCTACTTTTAAGTACCTTGCCTTTAAGTACCCTGCTTTTAAGTACCCTGCTTTAAGTACCCTGCTTTTAAGTACCCCGTTTTTAAGTACCCTGCTTTTAAGTACCCTGCTTTTACGTACCCTGCTTTTAAGTACCCTCGTTTTAAGTGCTCAGCTTTTACGTACCCTGCTTTTAAGTACCCTACTTTTAAGTACCTTGCCTTTAAGTACCCTGCTTATAAGTATCCTGCTTTAAGTACTCTGCTTTTAAGTACCCTGTTTTTAAGTACCCTGCTTTTAAGTTCCCTACTTCTTAGTACCCTGCTTTTAAGTACCCTGGTTTTAAGTACCCTGCTAAAAGTACCCTGCCTTTAAGTACCCTGCTTTTAAGTACCCTCCTTTTAAGTACCCTGCTTTTAAGTACCCTGCTTTTAAGTACAGTGCTTTTAAGTACCCTTGTTTTAAGTGCCCAGCTTTTACGTACCCTGCTTTTAAGTACCCTACTTTTAAGTACCTTGCCTTTAAGTACCCTGCTTTTAAGTACCCTGCTTTAAGTACTCTGCTTTTAAGTACCCTGCTTTTAAGTACCCTGCATTTAAGTACCCTGCCTTTAAGTACCCTGCTTTTATGTACCCTGCTTTAAAGTACCCTGCATTTAAGTACCCTGCTTTTAAGTACCCTGCTTTTAGGTACCCTGTTTTTAAGTACCCTGCTTTTAAGTACCCTGCTTTTAAGTACCCTGCTTTTAAGTACCCTGCTTTTAAGTACCCTGCTTTTAAGTACCCTGTTTTTAAGTACCCTGCTTTTAAGTACCCTGCTTTTAAGTACCCTGCTTTTAAGTACTCTGCTTTTAAGTACCCTGGTTTTAAGTACCCTGCTTTTAAGTACCCTGCTTTTTAGTACCCTTCTTTTAAGTACCCTGCTTTTAAGTAACCTGCTTTTAAGTACCCTGCTTTGACGTATCCTCCTTTTAAGTATCCTGCTTTTAAGTACCCTGCTTTTAAGTACAGTGCTTTTAAGTACCCTTGTTTTAAGTGCCCAGCTTTTACGTACCCTGCTTTTAAGTACCCTACTTTTAAGAACCTTGCCTTTAAGTACCCTGCTTTTAAGTACCCCGCTTTAAGTACTCTGCTTTTAAGTACCCTGCTTTTGAGTACCCTGCATTTAAGTACCCTGCCTTTAAGTACCCTGCTTCTAAGTACCCTACTTTTAAGTACCAATCTTTTGAGTACCCTACTTTTAAGTACCCTGCTTTTAAATACCCTCCTTTTAAGTACCCTGCTTTTAAGTACCCTGTTTTTAAGTACCCTGCTTTTAAACACCCTGCTTTTAAGTACCCTGCTTTTAGGTACTCTGCTTTTAAGTACCCTGCTTTTAAGTACCCTGCTTTGACATACCCTCCTTTTAAGTACCCTGCTTTTAAGTACCAAGCTTTTGAGTACCCTGCTTTTAAGTACCCTGCTTTTAAGTACCCTGCTTTTAAGTACCCTGCTTTTAAGTACCCTGCTTTTAATTTCCCTGCTTTTAAGTACCCTGCTTTTAAGTACAGTGCTTTTAAGTACCCTTGTTTTAAGTACCCTGCTTGTAAGTACCCTGCTTATAAGAACCCTGCTTTTAAGTACCAAGCTTTCAAGTACCCTGCTTTTAAGTACCCTGCTTTTAAGTACCCTGCTTTTAAGTACCCTGCTTTTTAAGTACCCTGCTTTTAAGTACCCTACTTTTAAGTACCCTGCTTTTAAGTACCCTGCTTTTAAGTACCCTGCTTTTTAAGTACCCTGCTTTTAAGTACCCTACTTTTAAGTACCCTGCTTTTAAGTACCCTGCTTTTAAGTACCCTGCTTTGACATACCCTCCTTTTAAGTACCCTGCTTTTAAGTACCCTGCTTTTAAGTACCCTACTTTTAAGTACCCTGCTTTTAAGTACCCTGCTTTTAAGTACCCTGCTTTTAAGTACCCTGCTTTTAAGTACCCTTCTTTTAAGTACCCTGCTTTTAAGTACCCTGCTTTTAAGTACCCTACTTTTAAGTACCTTGCCTTTAAGTACCCTGCTTTTAAGTACCCTGCTTTAAGTACCCTGCTTTTAAGTACCCCGTTTTTAAGTACCCTGCTTTTAAGTACCCTGCTTTTACGTACCCTGCTTTTAAGTACCCTCGTTTTAAGTGCTCAGCTTTTACGTACCCTGCTTTTAAGTACCCTACTTTTAAGTACCTTGCCTTTAAGTACCCTGCTTATAAGTATCCTGCTTTAAGTACTCTGCTTTTAAGTACCCTGTTTTTAAGTACCCTGCTTTTAAGTACCCTGCTTTTAAGTACCCTGCTTTTTAAGTACCCTGCTTTTAAGTACCCTACTTTTAAGTACCCTGCTTTTAAGTACCCTGCTTTTAAGTACCCTGCTTTTTAAGTACCCTGCTTTTAAGTACCCTACTTTTAAGTACCCTGCTTTTAAGTACCCTGCTTTTAAGTACCCTGCTTTGACATACCCTCCTTTTAAGTACCCTGCTTTTAAGTACCCTGCTTTTAAGTACCCTACTTTTAAGTACCCTGCTTTTAAGTACCCTGCTTTTAAGTACCCTGCTTTTAAGTACCCTGCTTTTAAGTACCCTTCTTTTAAGTACCCTGCTTTTAAGTACCCTGCTTTTAAGTACCCTACTTTTAAGTACCTTGCCTTTAAGTACCCTGCTTTTAAGTACCCTGCTTTAAGTACCCTGCTTTTAAGTACCCCGTTTTTAAGTACCCTGCTTTTAAGTACCCTGCTTTTACGTACCCTGCTTTTAAGTACCCTCGTTTTAAGTGCTCAGCTTTTACGTACCCTGCTTTTAAGTACCCTACTTTTAAGTACCTTGCCTTTAAGTACCCTGCTTATAAGTATCCTGCTTTAAGTACTCTGCTTTTAAGTACCCTGTTTTTAAGTACCCTGCTTTTAAGTTCCCTACTTCTTAGTACCCTGCTTTTAAGTACCCTGGTTTTAAGTACCCTGCTAAAAGTACCCTGCCTTTAAGTACCCTGCTTTTAAGTACCCTCCTTTTAAGTACCCTGCTTTTAAGTACCCTGCTTTTAAGTACAGTGCTTTTAAGTACCCTTGTTTTAAGTGCCCAGCTTTTACGTACCCTGCTTTTAAGTACCCTACTTTTAAGTACCTTGCCTTTAAGTACCCTGCTTTTAAGTACCCTGCTTTAAGTACTCTGCTTTTAAGTACCCTGCTTTTAAGTACCCTGCATTTAAGTACCCTGCCTTTAAGTACCCTGCTTTTATGTACCCTGCTTTAAAGTACCCTGCATTTAAGTACCCTGCTTTTAAGTACCCTGCTTTTAGGTACCCTGTTTTTAAGTACCCTGCTTTTAAGTACCCTGCTTTTAAGTACCCTGCTTTTAAGTACCCTGCTTTTAAGTACCCTGCTTTTAAGTACCCTGTTTTTAAGTACCCTGCTTTTAAGTACCCTGCTTTTAAGTACCCTGCTTTTAAGTACTCTGCTTTTAAGTACCCTGGTTTTAAGTACCCTGCTTTTAAGTACCCTGCTTTTTAGTACCCTTCTTTTAAGTACCCTGCTTTTAAGTAACCTGCTTTTAAGTACCCTGCTTTGACGTATCCTCCTTTTAAGTATCCTGCTTTTAAGTACCCTGCTTTTAAGTACAGTGCTTTTAAGTACCCTTGTTTTAAGTGCCCAGCTTTTACGTACCCTGCTTTTAAGTACCCTACTTTTAAGAACCTTGCCTTTAAGTACCCTGCTTTTAAGTACCCCGCTTTAAGTACTCTGCTTTTAAGTACCCTGCTTTTGAGTACCCTGCATTTAAGTACCCTGCCTTTAAGTACCCTGCTTCTAAGTACCCTACTTTTAAGTACCAATCTTTTGAGTACCCTACTTTTAAGTACCCTGCTTTTAAATACCCTCCTTTTAAGTACCCTGCTTTTAAGTACCCTGTTTTTAAGTACCCTGCTTTTAAACACCCTGCTTTTAAGTACCCTGCTTTTAGGTACTCTGCTTTTAAGTACCCTGGTTTTAAGTACCCTGCTTTTAAGTACCCTGCTTTTTAGTACCCTTCTTTTAAGTACCCTGCTTTTAAGTAACCTGCTTTTAAGTACCCTGCTTTGACGTATCCTCCTTTTAAGTACCCTGCTTTTAAGTACCCTGCTTTTAAGTACAGTGCTTTTAAGTACCCTTGTTTTAAGTGCCCAGCTTTTACGTACCCTGCTTTTAAGTACCCTACTTTTAAGTACCTAGCCTTTAAGTACCCTGCTTTTAAGTACCCTGCTTTTTAAGTACCCTGCTTTTAAGTACCCTACTTTTAAGTACCCTGCTTTTAAGTACCCTGCTTTTTAAGTACCCTGCTTTTAAGTACCCTGCTTTTAAGTACTCTGCTTTTAAGTACCCTGGTTTTAAGTACCCTGCTTTTAAGTACCCTGCTTTTAAGTACCATGCTTTCAAGTACCCTGCTTTTATGTACCTTACTTTTACGTACCCTTGTTTTAAGTACCCTGCTTTTAAGTACCCTGCTTTTAAGTACCCTGCTTTTAAGTACCCTGCATTTAAGTACCCAGCTTTTAAGTACCCTGCTTTTAAGTACCCTGCTTTTAAGTACCAAGCTTTTGAGTACCCTGCTTTTAAGTACCCTGCTTTTAAGTACCCTGCTTTTAAGTACCCTGCTTTTAAGTACCCTGCTTTTAAGTACCCTGCTTTTAATTTCCCTGCTTTTAAGTACCCTGCTTTTAAGTACAGTGCTTTTAAGTACCCTTGTTTTAAGTACCCTGCTTGTAAGTACCATGCTTTCAAGTACCCTGCTTTTAAGTACCTTACTTTTACGTACCCTTGTTTTAAGTACCCTGCTTTTAAGTACCCTGCTTTTAAGTACCCTGCTTTTAAGTACCCTGCATTTAAGTACCCAGCTTTTAAGTACCCTGCTTTTAAGTACCCTGCTTTTAAGTACCAAGCTTTTGAGTACCCTGCTTTTAAGTACCCTGCTTTTAAGTACCCTGCTTTTAAGTACCCTGCTTTTAATTTCCCTGCTTTTAAGTACCCTGCTTTTAAGTACAGTGCTTTTAAGTACCCTTGTTTTAAGTACCCTGCTTGTAAGTACCCTGCTTATAAGTACCCTGCTTTTAAGTACCAAGCTTTCAAGTACCCTGCTTTTAAGTACCCTGCTTTTAAGTACCCTGCTTTTAAGTACCCTGCTTTTTAAGTACCCTGCTTTTAAGTACCCTACTTTTAAGTACCCTGCTTTTAAGTACCCTGCTTTTAAGTACCCTGCTTTTAAGTACCCTGCTTTTAAGTACCCTTCTTTTAAGTACCCTGCTTTTAAGTACCCTGCTTTTAAGTACCCTGCTTTTTAAGTACCCTGCTTTTAAGTACCCTACTTTTAAGTACCCTGCTTTTAAGTACCCTGCTTTTAAGTACCCTGCTTTGACATACCCTCCTTTTAAGTACCCTGCTTTTAAGTACCCTGCTTTTAAGTACCCTGCTTTTAAGTACCCTGCATTTAAGTACCCTTCTTTTAAGTACCCTGCTTTTAAGTACCCTGCTTTTAAGTACCCTGCTTTTTAAGTACCCTGCTTTTAAGTACCCTACTTTTAAGTACCCTGCTTTTAAGTACCCTGCTTTTAAGTACCCTGCTTTGACATACCCTCCTTTTAAGTACCCTGCTTTTAAGTACCTTGCTTTAAGTACTCTGCTTTTAAGTACCCTGTTTTTAAGTACCCTGCTTTTAAGTACCCCGTTTTTAAGTACCCTGCTTTTAAGTACCCTGCTTTTACGTACCCTGCTTTTAAGTACCCTCGTTTTAAGTGCTCAGCTTTTACGTACCCTGCTTTTAAGTACCCTACTTTTAAGTACCTTGCCTTTAAGTACCCTGCTTATAAGTATCCTGCTTTAAGTACTCTGCTTTTAAGTACCCTGTTTTTAAGTACCCTGCTTTTAAGGTCCCTACTTCTTAGTACCCTGCTTTTAAGTACCCTGCTTTTAAGTACCCTGCTAAAAGTACCCTGCCTTTAAGTACCCTGCTTTTAAGTACCCTCCTTTTAAGTACCCTGCTTTTAAGTACCCTGCTTTTAAGTACAGTGCTTTTAAGTACCCTTGTTTTAAGTGCCCAGCTTTTACGTACCCTGCTTTTAAGTACCCTACTTTTAAGTACCTTGCCTTTAAGTACCCTGCTTTTAAGTACCCTGCTTTAAGTACTCTGCTTTTAAGTACCCTGCTTTTAAGTACCCTGCATTTAAGTACCCTGCCTTTAAGTACCCTGCTTTTATGTACCCTGCTTTAAAGTACCCTGCATTTAAGTACCCTGCTTTTAAGTACCCTGCTTTTAAGTACCCTGCTTTTAAGTACCCTGCTTTTAAGTACTCTGCTTTTAAGTACCCTGTTTTTAAGTACCCTGCTTTTAAGTTCCCTACTTCTTAGTACCCTGCTTTTAAGTACCCTGCTTTTAAGTACCCTGCTAAAAGTACCCTGCCTTTAAGTACCCTGCTTTTAAGTACCCTCCTTTTAAGTACCCTGCTTTTAAGTACCCTGCTTTTAAATACAGTGCTTTTAAGTACCCTTGTTTTAAGTGCCCAGCTTTTACGTACCCTGCTTTTAAGTACCCTACTTTTAAGTACCTTGCCTTTAAGTACCCTGCTTTTAAGTACCCTGCTTTAAGTACTCTGCTTTTAAGTACCCTGCTTTTAAGTACCCTGCATTTAAGTACCCTGCCTTTAAGTACCCTGCTTTTATGTACCCTGCTTTAAAGTACCCTGCATTTAAGTACCCTGCTTTTAAGTACCCTGCTTTTAAGTACCCTGCTTTTAAGTACCCTGCTTCTAAGTACCCTGCTTTTAAGTACTCTGCTTTTAAGTACCCTGCTTTTAAGTACCATGCTTTCAAGTACCCTGCTTTTAAGTACCTTGCTTTTAAGTACCCTGCTTTTAATTTCCCTGCTTTTAAGTACCCTGCTAATAAGTACAGTGCTTTTAAGTACCCTTGTTTTAAGTACCCTGCTTGTAAGTACCCTGCTTATAAGTACCCTGCTTTTAAGTACCATGCTTTCAAGTACCCTGCTTTTAAGTACCTTGCTTTTAAGTACCCTTCTTTTAAGTACCCTGCTTTTAAGTACCCTGCTTTTAAGTACCCTACTTTTAAGTACCCTGCTTTTAAGTACCCTTGTTTTAAGTACCCTGCTTTTAAGTACCCTGCTTTTAAGTACCCTGCTTTGACGTACTCTGCTTTTAAGTACCCTGCTTTTAAGTACCCTGCTTTTAAGTACCCTGCTTTTAAGTACCCTGCTTTTAAGTACCCTCGTTTTAAGTGCCCAGTCTTACGTACCCTGCTTTTAAGTACCCTACTTTTAAGTACCATGCTTTTAAGTACCATGCTTTGAATTACGCTGGTTTTAAGTACATTGCTTTTAAGAACCCACCTTTTAAGTACCTTTCCTTTAAGTACCTTTCAATTAAGTACCCTGCTTTTAAGTACTCTGCTTTTAAGTACCCTGGTTTTAAGTACCCTGCTTTTAAGTACCCTGCTTTTTAGTACCCTTCTTTTAAGTACCCTGCTTTTAAGTAACCTGCTTTTAGTACCCTGCTTTGACGTATCCTCCTTTTAAGTATCCTGCTTTTAAGTACCCTGCTTTTAAGTACAGTGCTTTTAAGTACCCTTGTTTTAAGTGCCCAGCTTTTACGTACCCTGCTTTTAAGTACCCTACTTTTAAGAACCTTGCCTTTAAGTACCCTGCTTTTAAGTACCCCGCTTTAAGTACTCTGCTTTTAAGTACCCTGCTTTTGAGTACCCTGCATTTAAGTACCCTGCCTTTAAGTACCCTGCTTCTAAGTACCCTACTTTTAAGTACCAATCTTTTGAGTACCCTACTTTTAAGTACCCTGCTTTTAAGTACCCTTCTTTTAAGTACCCTGCTTTTAAGTACCCTGTTTTTAAGTACCCTGCTTTTAAGTACCCTGCTTTTAAGTACCCTTCTTTTAGGTACTCTGCTTTTAAGTACCCTGGTTTTAAGTACCCTGCTTTTAAGTACCCTGCTTTTTAGTAACCTTCTTTTAAGTACCCTGCTTTTAAGTAACCTGCTTTTAAGTACCCTGCTTTGACGTATCCTCCTTTTAAGTACCCTGCTTTTAAGTACCCTGCTTTTAAGTACAGTGCTTTTAAGTACCCTTGTTTTAAGTGCCAAGCTTTTACGTACCCTGCTTTTAAGTACCCTACTTTTAAGTACCTTGCCTTTAAGTACCCTGCTTTTAAGTACCCTGCTTTTTAAGTACCCTGCTTTTAAGTACCCTACTTTTAAGTACCCTGCTTTTAAGTACCCTGCTTTTAAGTACCCTGCTTTTAAGTACCCTGCTTTTAAGTACCCTTCTTTTAAGTACCCTGCTTTTAAGTACCCTGCTTTTAAGTACCCTGCTTTTTAAGTACCCTGCTTTTAAGTACCCTACTTTTAAGTACCCTGCTTTTAAGTACTCTGCTTTTAAGTACCCTGTTTTTAAGTACCCTGCTTTTAAGTACCCTACTTTTTAGTACCCTGCTTTTAAGTACCCTGCTTTTAAGTACACTGCTTTTAAGTACCCTACTTTTTAGTACCCTGCTTTTAAGTACCCTGCTTTTAAGTACACTGCTTTTAAGTACCCTGCTTTTAAGTACCCTGCTTTTAAGTACCATGCTTTCAAGTACCCTGCTTTTAAGTACCTTACTTTTACGTACCCTTGTTTTAAGTACCCTGCTTTTAAGTACCCTGCTTTTAAGTACCCTGCTTTTAAGTACCCTGCATTTAAGTACCCAGCTTTTAAGTACCCTGCTTTTAAGTACCCTGCTTTTAAGTACCAAGCTTTTGAGTACCCTGCTTTTAAGTACCCTGCTTTTAAGTGCCCTGCTTTTAAGTACCCTGCTTTTAATTTCCCTGCTTTTAAGTACCCTGCTTTTAAGTACAGTGCTTTTAAGTACCCTTGTTTTAAGTACCCTGCTTGTAAGTACCCTGCTTATAAGTACCCTGCTTTTAAGTACCAAGCTTTCAAGTACCCTGCTTTTAAGTACCCTGCTTTTAAGTACCCTGCTTTTAAGTACCCTGCTTTTTAAGTACCCTGCTTTTAAGTACCCTACTTTTAAGTACCCTGCTTTTAAGTACCCTGCTTTTAAGTACCCTGCTTTTAAGTACCCTGCTTTTAAGTACCCTTCTTTTAAGTACCCTGCTTTTAAGTACCCTGCTTTTAAGTACCCTGCTTTTTAAGTACCCTGCTTTTAAGTACCCTACTTTTAAGTACCCTGCTTTTAAGTACCCTTGTTTTAAGTACCCTGCTTTTAAGTACCCTGCTTTTAAGTACCCTGCTTTGACATACCCTCCTTTTAAGTACCCTGCTTTTAAGTACCCTGCTTTTAAGTACCCTGCTTTTAAGTACCCTGCTTTTAAGTACCCTCGTTTTAAGTGCCCAGTCTTACGTACCCTGCTTTTAAGTACCCAACTTTTAAGTACCTTGCCTTTAAGTACCCTGCTTTTAAGTACCCTGCTTTAAGTACTCTGCTTTTAAGTACCCTGTTTTTAAGTACCCTGCTTTTAAGTACCCCGTTTTTAAGTACCCTGCTTTTAAATACCCTGCTTTTACGTACCCTGCTTTTAAGTACCCTCGTTTTAAGTGCTCAGCTTTTACGTACCCTGCTTTTAAGTACCCTACTTTTAAGTACCTTGCCTTTAAGTACCCTGCTTATAAGTATCCTGCTTTAAGTACTCTGCTTTTAAGTACCCTGTTTTTAAGTACCCTGCTTTTAAGTTCCCTACTTCTTAGTACCCTGCTTTTAAGTACCCTGCTTTTAAGTACCCTGCTAAAAGTACCCTGCCTTTAAGTACCCTGCTTTTAAGTACCCTCCTTTTAAGTGCCCTGCTTTTAAGTACCCTGCTTTTAAGTACAGTGCTTTTAAGTACCCTTGTTTTTAGTGCCCAGCTTTTACGTACCCTGCTTTTAAGTACCCTACTGTTAAGTACCTTGCCTTTAAGTACCCTGCTTTTAAGTACCCTGCTTTAAGTACTCTGCTTTTAAGTACCCTGCTTTTAAGTACCCTGCATTTAAGTACCCTGCCTTTAAGTACCCTGCTTTTATGTACCCTGCTTTAAAGTACCCTGCATTTAAGTACCCTGCTTTTAAGTACCCTGCTTTTAAGTACCCTGCTTTTAATTATTCTGCTTCTAAGTACCCTGCTTTTAAGTACTCTGCTTTTAAGTACCCTGCTTTTAAGTACCATGCTTTCAAGTACCCTGCTTTTAAGTACCTTGCTTTTAAGTACCCTGCTTTTAATTTCCCTGCTTTTAAGTACCCTGCTTTTAAGTACAGTGCTTTTAAGTACCCTTGTTTTAAGTACCCTGCTTGTAAGTACCCTGCTTATAAGTACCCTGCTTTTAAGTACCATGCTTTCAAGTACCCTGCTTTTAAGTACCTTGCTTTTAAGTACCCTTCTTTTAAGTACCCTGCTTTTAAGTACCCTGCTTTTAAGTACCCTACTTTTAAGTACCCTGCTTTTAAGTACCCTTGTTTTAAGTACCCTGCTTTTAAGTACCCTGCTTTTAAGTACCCTGCTTTGACGTACTCTGCTTTTAAGTACCCTGCTTTTAAGTACCCTGCTTTTAAGTACCCTGCTTTTAAGTACCCTGCTTTTAAGTACCCTGCTTTTAAGTACCCTCGTTTTAAGTGCCCAGTCTTACGTACCCTGCTTTTAAGTACCCTACTTTTAAGTACCATGCTTTTAAGTACCATGCTTTGAATTACGCTGGTTTTAAGTACATTGCTTTTAAGAACCCACCTTTTAAGTACCTTTCCTTTAAGTACCTTTCAATTAAGTACCCTGCTTTTAAGTACCCTGCTTTTAAGTACCCTGCTTTTAAGTACCTTGCAGTTAAGTACTTTGTTTTTAAGTACCCTGCTTTTAAGTACCCTGCTTTTAAGTACCCTACTTTTAAGTACTCTGCTTTTAAGTACCTTGCTTTTAAGTACCCTTGTTGTAAGTACCCTAATTTTAAGTATCCTGCTTTTAAGTACCTTGCAATTAAGTACTTTGTTTTTAAGTACCCTGCTTTTAAGTACCCTGCTTTTAAGTACCATACTTTTAAGTACTCTGCATTTAAGTACCTTGCTTTTAAGTACCCTTGTTTTAAGTACCCTACTTTTAAGTACCCTGCTTTTAAGTACCCTCCTTTTAAGTACCCTGCTTTTAAGTACCCTGCTTTTAATTTCCCTTCTTTTAAGTACCATGCTTTTAAGTACCATGCTTTTAAGTACCCTGCTTTTAAGTACCCTGCTTTTAAGTACTCTGCTTTTAAGTACCCTGGTTTTAAGTACCCTGCTTTTAAGTACCCTGCTTTTAAGTACCCTGCTTTAAGTACTCTGCTTTTAAGTACCCTGCTTTTAAGTACCCTGCATTTAAGTACCCTGCCTTTAAGTACCCTGCTTTTATGTACCCTGCTTTAAAGTACCCTGCATTTAAGTACCCTGCTTTTAAGTACCCTGCTTTTAAGTACCCTGCTTTTAATTATTCTGCTTCTAAGTACCCTGCTTTTAAGTACTCTGCTTTTAAGTACCCTGCTTTTAAGTACCATGCTTTCAAGTACCCTGCTTTTAAGTACCTTGCTTTTAAGTACCCTGCTTTAAATTTCCCTGCTTTTAAGTACCCTGCTTTTAAGTACAGTGCTTTTAAGTACCCTTGTTTTAAGTACCCTGCTTGTAAGTACCCTGCTTATAAGTACCCTGCTTTTAAGTACCATGCTTTCAAGTACCCTGCTTTTAAGTACCTTGCTTTTAAGTACCCTTCTTTTAAGTACCCTGCTTTTAAGTACCCTGCTTTTAAGTACCCTACTTTTAAGTACCCTGCTTTTAAGTACCCTTGTTTTAAGTACCCTGCTTTTAAGTACCCTGCTTTTAAGTACCCTGCTTTGACGTACTCTGCTTTTAAGTACCCTGCTTTTAAGTACCCTGCTTTTAAGTACCCTGCTTTTAAGTACCCTGCTTTTAAGTACCCTGCTTTTAAGTACCCTCGTTTTAAGTGCCCAGTCTTACGTACCCTGCTTTTAAGTACCCTACTTTTAAGTACCATGCTTTTAAGTACCATGCTTTGAATTACGCTGGTTTTAAGTACATTGCTTTTAAGAACCCACCTTTTAATTACCTTTCCCTTAAGTACCTTTCAATTAAGTACCCTGCTTTTAAGTACCCTGCTTTTAAGTACCCTGCTTTTAAGTACCTTGCAGTTAAGTACTTTGTTTTTAAGTACCCTGCTTTTAAGTACCCTGCTTTTAAGTACCCTACTTTTAAGTACTCTGCTTTTAAGTACCTTGCTTTTAAGTACCCTTGTTGTAAGTACCCTAATTTTAAGTATCCTGCTTTTAAGTACCTTGCAATTAAGTACTTTGTTTTTAAGTACCCTGCTTTTAAGTACCCTGCTTTTAAGTACCATACTTTTAAGTACTCTGCATTTAAGTACCTTGCTTTTAAGTACCCTTGTTTTAAGTACCCTACTTTTAAGTACCCTGCTTTTAAGTACCCTCCTTTTAAGTACCCTGCTTTTAAGTACCCTGCTTTTAATTTCCCTGCTTTTAAGTACCATGCTTTTAAGTACCATGCTTTTAAGTACCCTGCTTTTAAGTACCCTGCTTTTAAGTACTCTTCTTTTAAGTACCCTGGTTTTAAGTACCCTGCTTTTAAGTACCCTGCTTTTTAGTACCCTTCTTTTAAGAACCCTGCTTTTAAGTAACCTGCTTTTAAGTACCCTGCTTTGACGTATCCTTCTTTTAAGTACCCTGCTTTTAAGTACCCTGCTTTTAAGTACAGTGCTTTTAAGTACCCTCGTTTTAAGTGCCCAGCTTTTACGTACCCTGCTTTTAAGTACCCTACTTTTAAGTACCTTGCCTTTAAGTACCCTGCTTTTTAGTACCCTGCTTTAAGTACTCTGCTTTTAAGTACCCTGTTTTTAAATACCCTGCTTTTAAGTACCCTACTTTTTAGTACCCTGCTTTTAAGTACCCTGCTTTTAAGTACCCTGCTTTTAAGTACCCTGCCTTTAAGTACCCTGCTTTTAAGTACCCTGCTATTAAGTACCCTGCTTTTAAGTACCCTGCATTTAAGTACCCTGCTTTTAAGTACCCTACTTTTAAGTACCAAGCTTTTGAGTACCCTGCTTTTAAGTACCCTGCTTTTAAGTACCCTCCTTTTAAGTACCCTGCTTTTAAGTACCTTGCCTTTAAGTACCCTGCTTTTAAGTACCCCGCTTTAAGTACTCTGCTTTTAAGTACCCTGCTTTTGAGTACCCTGCATTTAAGTACCCTGCCTTTAAGTACCCTGCTTCTAAGTACCCTACTTTTAAGTACCAATCTTTTGAGTACCCTACTTTTAAGTACCCTGCTTTTAAGTACCCTCCTTTTAAGTACCCTGCTTTTAAGTACCCTGTTTTTAAGTACCCTGCTTTTAAGTACCCTGCTTTTAAGTACCCTGCTTTTAGGTACTCTGCTTTTAAGTACCCTGGTTTTAAGTACCCTGCTTTTAAGTACCCTGCTTTTTAAGTACCCTGCTTTTAAGTACAGTGCTTTTAAGTACCCTTGTTTTAAGTGCCCAGCTTTTACGTACCCTGCTTTTAAGTACCCTACTTTTAAGTACCTTGCCTTTAAGTACCCTGCTTTTAAGTACCCTGCTTTTTAAGTACCCTGCTTTTAAGTACCCTACTTTTAAGTATCCTGCTTTTAAGTACCCTGCTTTTAAGTACCCTGCTTTTAAGTACCCTGCTTTTAAGTACCCTTCTTTTAAGTACCCTGCTTTTAAGTACCCTGCTTTTAAGTACCCTGCTTTTTAAGTACCCTGCTTTTAAGTACCCTACTTTTAAGTACCCTGCTTTTAAGTACTCTGCTTTTAAGTACCCTGTTTTTAAGTACCCTGCTTTTAAGTACCCTACTTTTTAGTACCCTGCTTTTAAGTACCCTGCTTTTAAGTACCCTGCTTTTAAGTACCCTCGTTTTAAGTGCCCAGTCTTACGTACCCTGCTTTTAAGTACCCTACTTTTAAGTACCATGCTTTTAAGTACCATGCTTTGAATTACGCTGGTTTTAAGTACATTGCTTTTAAGAACCCACCTTTTAAGTACCTTTCCTTTAAGTACCTTTCAATTAAGTACCCTGCTTTTAAGTACCCTGCTTTTAAGTACCCTACTTTTAAGTACCCTGCTTTTAAGTACCCTGCTTTTAAGTACCCTGCATTCTTCTTTTTTAAGTACCCTCGTTTTAAGTGCCCAGTCTTACGTACCCTGCTTTTAAGTACCCTACTTTTAAGTACCATGCTTTTAAGTACCATGCTTTGAATTACGCTGGTTTTAAGTACATTGCTTTTAAGAACCCACCTTTTAAGTACCTTTCCTTTAAGTACCTTTCAATTAAGTACCCTGCTTTTAAGTACCCTGCTTTTAAGTACCCTGCTTTTAAGTACCTTGCAGTTAAGTACTTTGTATTTAAGTACCCTGCTTTTAAGTACCCTGCTTTTAAGTACCCTACTTTTAAGTACTCTGCTTTTAAGTACCTTGCTTTTAAGTACCCTTGTTGTAAGTACCCTAATTTTAAGTATCCTGCTTTTAAGTACCTTGCAATTAAGTACTTTGTTTTTAAGTACCCTGCTTTTAAGTACCCTGCTTTTAAGTACCAAGCTTTCAAGTACCCTGCTTTTAAGTACCCTGCTTTTAAGTACCCTGCTTTTAAGTACCCTGCTTTTTAAGTACCCTGCTTTTAAGTACCCTACTTTTAAGTACCCTGCTTTTAAGTACCCTGCTTTTAAGTACCCTGCTTTTAAGTACCCTGCTTTTAAGTACCCTTCTTTTAAGTACCCTGCTTTTAAGTACCCTGCTTTTAAGTACCCTGCTTTTTAAGTACCCTGCTTTTAAGTACCCTACTTTTAAGTACCCTGCTTTTAAGTACCCTGCTTTTAAGTACCCTGCTTTGACATACCCTCCTTTTAAGTACCCTGCTTTTAAGTACCCTGCTTTTAAGTACCCTGCTTTTAAGTACCCTGCATTTAAGTACCCTTCTTTTAAGTACCCTGCTTTTAAGTACCCTGCTTTTAAGTACCCTGCTTTTTAAGTACCCTGCTTTTAAGTACCCTACTTTTAAGTACCCTGCTTTTAAGTACCCTGCTTTTAAGTACCCTGCTTTGACATACCCTCCTTTTAAGTACCCTGCTTTTAAGTACCCTGCTTTAAGTACTCTGCTTTTAAGTACCCTGTTTTTAAGTACCCTGCTTTTAAGTACCCCGTTTTTAAGTACCCTGCTTTTAAGTACCCTGCTTTTACGTACCCTGCTTTTAAGTACCCTCGTTTTAAGTGCTCAGCTTTTACGTACCCTGCTTTTAAGTACCCTACTTTTAAGTACCTTGCCTTTAAGTACCCTGCTTATAAGTATCCTGCTTTAAGTACTCTGCTTTTAAGTACCCTGTTTTTAAGTACCCTGCTTTTAAGGTCCCTACTTCTTAGTACCCTGCTTTTAAGTACCCTGCTTTTAAGTACCCTGCTAAAAGTACCCTGCCTTTAAGTACCCTGCTTTTAAGTACCCTCCTTTTAAGTACCCTGCTTTTAAGTACCCTGCTTTTAAGTACAGTGCTTTTAAGTACCCTTGTTTTAAGTGCCCAGCTTTTACGTACCCTGCTTTTAAGTACCCTACTTTTAAGTACCTTGCCTTTAAGTACCCTGCTTTTAAGTACCCTGCTTTAAGTACTCTGCTTTTAAGTACCCTGCTTTTAAGTACCCTGCATTTAAGTACCCTGCCTTTAAGTACCCTGCTTTTATGTACCCTGCTTTAAAGTACCCTGCATTTAAGTACCCTGCTTTTAAGTACCCTGCTTTTAAGTACCCTGCTTTTAAGTACCCTGCTTTTAAGTACTCTGCTTTTAAGTACCCTGTTTTTAAGTACCCTGCTTTTAAGTTCCCTACTTCTTAGTACCCTGCTTTTAAGTACCCTGCTTTTAAGTACCCTGCTAAAAGTACCCTGCCTTTAAGTACCCTGCTTTTAAGTACCCTCCTTTTAAGTACCCTGCTTTTAAGTACCCTGCTTTTAAATACAGTGCTTTTAAGTACCCTTGTTTTAAGTGCCCAGCTTTTACGTACCCTGCTTTTAAGTACCCTACTTTTAAGTACCTTGCCTTTAAGTACCCTGCTTTTAAGTACCCTGCTTTAAGTACTCTGCTTTTAAGTACCCTGCTTTTAAGTACCCTGCATTTAAGTACCCTGCCTTTAAGTACCCTGCTTTTATGTACCCTGCTTTAAAGTACCCTGCATTTAAGTACCCTGCTTTTAAGTACCCTGCTTTTAAGTACCCTGCTTTTAAGTACCCTGCTTCTAAGTACCCTGCTTTTAAGTACTCTGCTTTTAAGTACCCTGCTTTTAAGTACCATGCTTTCAAGTACCCTGCTTTTAAGTACCTTGCTTTTAAGTACCCTGCTTTTAATTTCCCTGCTTTTAAGTACCCTGCTAATAAGTACAGTGCTTTTAAGTACCCTTGTTTTAAGTACCCTGCTTGTAAGTACCCTGCTTATAAGTACCCTGCTTTTAAGTACCATGCTTTCAAGTACCCTGCTTTTAAGTACCTTGCTTTTAAGTACCCTTCTTTTAAGTACCCTGCTTTTAAGTACCCTGCTTTTAAGTACCCTACTTTTAAGTACCCTGCTTTTAAGTACCCTTGTTTTAAGTACCCTGCTTTTAAGTACCCTGCTTTTAAGTACCCTGCTTTGACGTACTCTGCTTTTAAGTACCCTGCTTTTAAGTACCCTGCTTTTAAGTACCCTGCTTTTAAGTACCCTGCTTTTAAGTACCCTCGTTTTAAGTGCCCAGTCTTACGTACCCTGCTTTTAAGTACCCTACTTTTAAGTACCATGCTTTTAAGTACCATGCTTTGAATTACGCTGGTTTTAAGTACATTGCTTTTAAGAACCCACCTTTTAAGTACCTTTCCTTTAAGTACCTTTCAATTAAGTACCCTGCTTTTAAGTACTCTGCTTTTAAGTACCCTGGTTTTAAGTACCCTGCTTTTAAGTACCCTGCTTTTTAGTACCCTTCTTTTAAGTACCCTGCTTTTAAGTAACCTGCTTTTAGTACCCTGCTTTGACGTATCCTCCTTTTAAGTATCCTGCTTTTAAGTACCCTGCTTTTAAGTACAGTGCTTTTAAGTACCCTTGTTTTAAGTGCCCAGCTTTTACGTACCCTGCTTTTAAGTACCCTACTTTTAAGAACCTTGCCTTTAAGTACCCTGCTTTTAAGTACCCCGCTTTAAGTACTCTGCTTTTAAGTACCCTGCTTTTGAGTACCCTGCATTTAAGTACCCTGCCTTTAAGTACCCTGCTTCTAAGTACCCTACTTTTAAGTACCAATCTTTTGAGTACCCTACTTTTAAGTACCCTGCTTTTAAGTACCCTTCTTTTAAGTACCCTGCTTTTAAGTACCCTGTTTTTAAGTACCCTGCTTTTAAGTACCCTGCTTTTAAGTACCCTGCTTTTAGGTACTCTGCTTTTAAGTACCCTGGTTTTAAGTACCCTGCTTTTAAGTACCCTGCTTTTTAGTAACCTTCTTTTAAGTACCCTGCTTTTAAGTAACCTGCTTTTAAGTACCCTGCTTTGACGTATCCTCCTTTTAAGTACCCTGCTTTTAAGTACCCTGCTTTTAAGTACAGTGCTTTTAAGTACCCTTGTTTTAAGTGCCAAGCTTTTACGTACCCTGCTTTTAAGTACCCTACTTTTAAGTACCTTGCCTTTAAGTACCCTGCTTTTAAGTACCCTGCTTTTTAAGTACCCTGCTTTTAAGTACCCTACTTTTAAGTACCCTGCTTTTAAGTACCCTGCTTTTAAGTACCCTGCTTTTAAGTACCCTGCTTTTAAGTACCCTTCTTTTAAGTACCCTGCTTTTAAGTACCCTGCTTTTAAGTACCCTGCTTTTTAAGTACCCTGCTTTTAAGTACCCTACTTTTAAGTACCCTGCTTTTAAGTACTCTGCTTTTAAGTACCCTGTTTTTAAGTACCCTGCTTTTAAGTACCCTACTTTTTAGTACCCTGCTTTTAAGTACCCTGCTTTTAAGTACACTGCTTTTAAGTACCCTACTTTTTAGTACCCTGCTTTTAAGTACCCTGCTTTTAAGTACACTGCTTTTAAGTACCCTGCTTTTAAGTACCCTGCTTTTAAGTACCATGCTTTCAAGTACCCTGCTTTTAAGTACCTTACTTTTACGTACCCTTGTTTTAAGTACCCTGCTTTTAAGTACCCTGCTTTTAAGTACCCTGCTTTTAAGTACCCTGCATTTAAGTACCCAGCTTTTAAGTACCCTGCTTTTAAGTACCCTGCTTTTAAGTACCAAGCTTTTGAGTACCCTGCTTTTAAGTACCCTGCTAATAAGTACAGTGCTTTTAAGTACCCTTGTTTTAAGTACCCTGCTTGTAAGTACCCTGCTTATAAGTACCCTGCTTTTAAGTACCATGCTTTCAAGTACCCTGCTTTTAAGTACCTTGCTTTTAAGTACCCTTCTTTTAAGTACCCTGCTTTTAAGTACCCTGCTTTTAAGTACCCTACTTTTAAGTACCCTGCTTTTAAGTACCCTTGTTTTAAGTACCCTGCTTTTAAGTACCCTGCTTTTAAGTACCCTGCTTTGACGTACTCTGCTTTTAAGTACCCTGCTTTTAAGTACCCTGCTTTTAAGTACCCTGCTTTTAAGTACCCTGCTTTTAAGTACCCTCGTTTTAAGTGCCCAGTCTTACGTACCCTGCTTTTAAGTACCCTACTTTTAAGTACCATGCTTTTAAGTACCATGCTTTGAATTACGCTGGTTTTAAGTACATTGCTTTTAAGAACCCACCTTTTAAGTACCTTTCCTTTAAGTACCTTTCAATTAAGTACCCTGCTTTTAAGTACTCTGCTTTTAAGTACCCTGGTTTTAAGTACCCTGCTTTTAAGTACCCTGCTTTTTAGTACCCTTCTTTTAAGTACCCTGCTTTTAAGTAACCTGCTTTTAGTACCCTGCTTTGACGTATCCTCCTTTTAAGTATCCTGCTTTTAAGTACCCTGCTTTTAAGTACAGTGCTTTTAAGTACCCTTGTTTTAAGTGCCCAGCTTTTACGTACCCTGCTTTTAAGTACCCTACTTTTAAGAACCTTGCCTTTAAGTACCCTGCTTTTAAGTACCCCGCTTTAAGTACTCTGCTTTTAAGTACCCTGCTTTTGAGTACCCTGCATTTAAGTACCCTGCCTTTAAGTACCCTGCTTCTAAGTACCCTACTTTTAAGTACCAATCTTTTGAGTACCCTACTTTTAAGTACCCTGCTTTTAAGTACCCTTCTTTTAAGTACCCTGCTTTTAAGTACCCTGTTTTTAAGTACCCTGCTTTTAAGTACCCTGCTTTTAAGTACCCTGCTTTTAGGTACTCTGCTTTTAAGTACCCTGGTTTTAAGTACCCTGCTTTTAAGTACCCTGCTTTTTAGTAACCTTCTTTTAAGTACCCTGCTTTTAAGTAACCTGCTTTTAAGTACCCTGCTTTGACGTATCCTCCTTTTAAGTACCCTGCTTTTAAGTACCCTGCTTTTAAGTACAGTGCTTTTAAGTACCCTTGTTTTAAGTGCCAAGCTTTTACGTACCCTGCTTTTAAGTACCCTACTTTTAAGTACCTTGCCTTTAAGTACCCTGCTTTTAAGTACCCTGCTTTTTAAGTACCCTGCTTTTAAGTACCCTACTTTTAAGTACCCTGCTTTTAAGTACCCTGCTTTTAAGTACCCTGCTTTTAAGTACCCTGCTTTTAAGTACCCTTCTTTTAAGTACCCTGCTTTTAAGTACCCTGCTTTTAAGTACCCTGCTTTTTAAGTACCCTGCTTTTAAGTACCCTACTTTTAAGTACCCTGCTTTTAAGTACTCTGCTTTTAAGTACCCTGTTTTTAAGTACCCTGCTTTTAAGTACCCTACTTTTTAGTACCCTGCTTTTAAGTACCCTGCTTTTAAGTACACTGCTTTTAAGTACCCTACTTTTTAGTACCCTGCTTTTAAGTACCCTGCTTTTAAGTACACTGCTTTTAAGTACCCTGCTTTTAAGTACCCTGCTTTTAAGTACCATGCTTTCAAGTACCCTGCTTTTAAGTACCTTACTTTTACGTACCCTTGTTTTAAGTACCCTGCTTTTAAGTACCCTGCTTTTAAGTACCCTGCTTTTAAGTACCCTGCATTTAAGTACCCAGCTTTTAAGTACCCTGCTTTTAAGTACCCTGCTTTTAAGTACCAAGCTTTCGAGTACCCTGCTTTTAAGTACCCTGCTTTTAAGTGCCCTGCTTTTAAGTACCCTGCTTTTAATTTCCCTGCTTTTAAGTACCCTGCTTTTAAGTACAGTGCTTTTAAGTACCCTTGTTTTAAGTACCCTGCTTGTAAGTACCCTGCTTATAAGTACCCTGCTTTTAAGTACCAAGCTTTCAAGTACCCTGCTTTTAAGTACCCTGCTTTTAAGTACCCTGCTTTTAAGTACCCTGCTTTTTAAGTACCCTGCTTTTAAGTACCCTACTTTTAAGTACCCTGCTTTTAAGTACCCTGCTTTTAAGTACCCTGCTTTTAAGTACCCTGCTTTTAAGTACCCTTCTTTTAAGTACCCTGCTTTTAAGTACCCTGCTTTTAAGTACCCTGCTTTTTAAGTACCCTGCTTTTAAGTACCCTACTTTTAAGTACCCTGCTTTTAAGTACCCTTGTTTTAAGTACCCTGCTTTTAAGTACCCTGCTTTTAAGTACCCTGCTTTGACATACCCTCCTTTTAAGTACCCTGCTTTTAAGTACCCTGCTTTTAAGTACCCTGCTTTTAAGTACCCTGCTTTTAAGTACCCTCGTTTTAAGTGCCCAGTCTTACGTACCCTGCTTTTAAGTACCCAACTTTTAAGTACCTTGCCTTTAAGTACCCTGCTTTTAAGTACCCTGCTTTAAGTACTCTGCTTTTAAGTACCCTGTTTTTAAGTACCCTGCTTTTAAGTACCCCGTTTTTAAGTACCCTGCTTTTAAATACCCTGCTTTTACGTACCCTGCTTTTAAGTACCCTCGTTTTAAGTGCTCAGCTTTTACGTACCCTGCTTTTAAGTACCCTACTTTTAAGTACCTTGCCTTTAAGTACCCTGCTTATAAGTATCCTGCTTTAAGTACTCTGCTTTTAAGTACCCTGTTTTTAAGTACCCTGCTTTTAAGTTCCCTACTTCTTAGTACCCTGCTTTTAAGTACCCTGCTTTTAAGTACCCTGCTAAAAGTACCCTGCCTTTAAGTACCCTGCTTTTAAGTACCCTCCTTTTAAGTGCCCTGCTTTTAAGTACCCTGCTTTTAAGTACAGTGCTTTTAAGTACCCTTGTTTTTAGTGCCCAGCTTTTACGTACCCTGCTTTTAAGTACCCTACTGTTAAGTACCTTGCCTTTAAGTACCCTGCTTTTAAGTACCCTGCTTTAAGTACTCTGCTTTTAAGTACCCTGCTTTTAAGTACCCTGCATTTAAGTACCCTGCCTTTAAGTACCCTGCTTTTATGTACCCTGCTTTAAAGTACCCTGCATTTAAGTACCCTGCTTTTAAGTACCCTGCTTTTAAGTACCCTGCTTTTAATTATTCTGCTTCTAAGTACCCTGCTTTTAAGTACTCTGCTTTTAAGTACCCTGCTTTTAAGTACCATGCTTTCAAGTACCCTGCTTTTAAGTACCTTGCTTTTAAGTACCCTGCTTTTAATTTCCCTGCTTTTAAGTACCCTGCTTTTAAGTACAGTGCTTTTAAGTACCCTTGTTTTAAGTACCCTGCTTGTAAGTACCCTGCTTATAAGTACCCTGCTTTTAAGTACCATGCTTTCAAGTACCCTGCTTTTAAGTACCTTGCTTTTAAGTACCCTTCTTTTAAGTACCCTGCTTTTAAGTACCCTGCTTTTAAGTACCCTACTTTTAAGTACCCTGCTTTTAAGTACCCTTGTTTTAAGTACCCTGCTTTTAAGTACCCTGCTTTTAAGTACCCTGCTTTGACGTACTCTGCTTTTAAGTACCCTGCTTTTAAGTACCCTGCTTTTAAGTACCCTGCTTTTAAGTACCCTGCTTTTAAGTACCCTGCTTTTAAGTACCCTCGTTTTAAGTGCCCAGTCTTACGTACCCTGCTTTTAAGTACCCTACTTTTAAGTACCATGCTTTTAAGTACCATGCTTTGAATTACGCTGGTTTTAAGTACATTGCTTTTAAGAACCCACCTTTTAAGTACCTTTCCTTTAAGTACCTTTCAATTAAGTACCCTGCTTTTAAGTACCCTGCTTTTAAGTACCCTGCTTTTAAGTACCTTGCAGTTAAGTACTTTGTTTTTAAGTACCCTGCTTTTAAGTACCCTGCTTTTAAGTACCCTACTTTTAAGTACTCTGCTTTTAAGTACCTTGCTTTTAAGTACCCTTGTTGTAAGTACCCTAATTTTAAGTATCCTGCTTTTAAGTACCTTGCAATTAAGTACTTTGTTTTTAAGTACCCTGCTTTTAAGTACCCTGCTTTTAAGTACCATACTTTTAAGTACTCTGCATTTAAGTACCTTGCTTTTAAGTACCCTTGTTTTAAGTACCCTACTTTTAAGTACCCTGCTTTTAAGTACCCTCCTTTTAAGTACCCTGCTTTTAAGTACCCTGCTTTTAATTTCCCTTCTTTTAAGTACCATGCTTTTAAGTACCATGCTTTTAAGTACCCTGCTTTTAAGTACCCTGCTTTTAAGTACTCTGCTTTTAAGTACCCTGGTTTTAAGTACCCTGCTTTTAAGTACCCTGCTTTTAAGTACCCTGCTTTAAGTACTCTGCTTTTAAGTACCCTGCTTTTAAGTACCCTGCATTTAAGTACCCTGCCTTTAAGTACCCTGCTTTTATGTACCCTGCTTTAAAGTACCCTGCATTTAAGTACCCTGCTTTTAAGTACCCTGCTTTTAAGTACCCTGCTTTTAATTATTCTGCTTCTAAGTACCCTGCTTTTAAGTACTCTGCTTTTAAGTACCCTGCTTTTAAGTACCATGCTTTCAAGTACCCTGCTTTTAAGTACCTTGCTTTTAAGTACCCTGCTTTAAATTTCCCTGCTTTTAAGTACCCTGCTTTTAAGTACAGTGCTTTTAAGTACCCTTGTTTTAAGTACCCTGCTTGTAAGTACCCTGCTTATAAGTACCCTGCTTTTAAGTACCATGCTTTCAAGTACCCTGCTTTTAAGTACCTTGCTTTTAAGTACCCTTCTTTTAAGTACCCTGCTTTTAAGTACCCTGCTTTTAAGTACCCTACTTTTAAGTACCCTGCTTTTAAGTACCCTTGTTTTAAGTACCCTGCTTTTAAGTACCCTGCTTTTAAGTACCCTGCTTTGACGTACTCTGCTTTTAAGTACCCTGCTTTTAAGTACCCTGCTTTTAAGTACCCTGCTTTTAAGTACCCTGCTTTTAAGTACCCTGCTTTTAAGTACCCTCGTTTTAAGTGCCCAGTCTTACGTACCCTGCTTTTAAGTACCCTACTTTTAAGTACCATGCTTTTAAGTACCATGCTTTGAATTACGCTGGTTTTAAGTACATTGCTTTTAAGAACCCACCTTTTAATTACCTTTCCCTTAAGTACCTTTCAATTAAGTACCCTGCTTTTAAGTACCCTGCTTTTAAGTACCCTGCTTTTAAGTACCTTGCAGTTAAGTACTTTGTTTTTAAGTACCCTGCTTTTAAGTACCCTGCTTTTAAGTACCCTACTTTTAAGTACTCTGCTTTTAAGTACCTTGCTTTTAAGTACCCTTGTTGTAAGTACCCTAATTTTAAGTATCCTGCTTTTAAGTACCTTGCAATTAAGTACTTTGTTTTTAAGTACCCTGCTTTTAAGTACCCTGCTTTTAAGTACCATACTTTTAAGTACTCTGCATTTAAGTACCTTGCTTTTAAGTACCCTTGTTTTAAGTACCCTACTTTTAAGTACCCTGCTTTTAAGTACCCTCCTTTTAAGTACCCTGCTTTTAAGTACCCTGCTTTTAATTTCCCTGCTTTTAAGTACCATGCTTTTAAGTACCATGCTTTTAAGTACCCTGCTTTTAAGTACCCTGCTTTTAAGTACTCTGCTTTTAAGTACCCTGGTTTTAAGTACCCTGCTTTTAAGTACCCTGCTTTTTAGTACCCTTCTTTTAAGAACCCTGCTTTTAAGTAACCTGCTTTTAAGTACCCTGCTTTGACGTATCCTTCTTTTAAGTACCCTGCTTTTAAGTACCCTGCTTTTAAGTACAGTGCTTTTAAGTACCCTCGTTTTAAGTGCCCAGCTTTTACGTACCCTGCTTTTAAGTACCCTACTTTTAAGTACCCTGCCTTTAAGTACCCTGCTTTTAAGTACCCTGCTATTAAGTACCCTGCTTTTAAGTACCCTGCATTTAAGTACCCTGCTTTTAAGTACCCTACTTTTAAGTACCAAGCTTTTGAGTACCCTGCTTTTAAGTACCCTGCTTTTAAGTACCCTCCTTTTAAGTACCCTGCTTTTAAGTACCTTGCCTTTAAGTACCCTGCTTTTAAGTACCCCGCTTTAAGTACTCTGCTTTTAAGTACCCTGCTTTTGAGTACCCTGCATTTAAGTACCCTGCCTTTAAGTACCCTGCTTCTAAGTACCCTACTTTTAAGTACCAATCTTTTGAGTACCCTACTTTTAAGTACCCTGCTTTTAAGTACCCTCCTTTTAAGTACCCTGCTTTTAAGTACCCTGTTTTTAAGTACCCTGCTTTTAAGTACCCTGCTTTTAAGTACCCTGCTTTTAGGTACTCTGCTTTTAAGTACCCTGGTTTTAAGTACCCTGCTTTTAAGTACCCTGCTTTTTAAGTACCCTGCTTTTAAGTACAGTGCTTTTAAGTACCCTTGTTTTAAGTGCCCAGCTTTTACGTACCCTGCTTTTAAGTACCCTACTTTTAAGTACCTTGCCTTTAAGTACCCTGCTTTTAAGTACCCTGCTTTTTAAGTACCCTGCTTTTAAGTACCCTACTTTTAAGTATCCTGCTTTTAAGTACCCTGCTTTTTAAGTACCCTGCTTTTAAGTACCCTTCTTTTAAGTACCCTGCTTTTAAGTACCCTGCTTTTAAGTACCCTGCTTTTTAAGTACCCTGCTTTTAAGTACCCTACTTTTAAGTACCCTGCTTTTAAGTACTCTGCTTTTAAGTACCCTGTTTTTAAGTACCCTGCTTTTAAGTACCCTACTTTTTAGTACCCTGCTTTTAAGTACCCTGCTTTTAAGTACCCTGCTTTTAAGTACCCTCGTTTTAAGTGCCCAGTCTTACGTACCCTGCTTTTAAGTACCCTACTTTTAAGTACCATGCTTTTAAGTACCATGCTTTGAATTACGCTGGTTTTAAGTACATTGCTTTTAAGAACCCACCTTTTAAGTACCTTTCCTTTAAGTACCTTTCAATTAAGTACCCTGCTTTTAAGTACCCTGCTTTTAAGTACCCTACTTTTAAGTACCCTGCTTTTAAGTACCCTGCTTTTAAGTACCCTGCATTCTTCTTTTTTAAGTACCCTCGTTTTAAGTGCCCAGTCTTACGTACCCTGCTTTTAAGTACCCTACTTTTAAGTACCATGCTTTTAAGTACCATGCTTTGAATTACGCTGGTTTTAAGTACATTGCTTTTAAGAACCCACCTTTTAAGTACCTTTCCTTTAAGTACCTTTCAATTAAGTACCCTGCTTTTAAGTACCCTGCTTTTAAGTACCCTGCTTTTAAGTACCTTGCAGTTAAGTACTTTGTATTTAAGTACCCTGCTTTTAAGTACCCTGCTTTTAAGTACCCTACTTTTAAGTACTCTGCTTTTAAGTACCTTGCTTTTAAGTACCCTTGTTTTAAGTACCCTACTTTTAAGTACCCTGCTTTTAAGTACCCTCCTTTTAAGTACCCTGCTTTTAAGTACCCTGCTTTTAATTTCCCTGCTTTTAAGTACCCTGCTTTTAAGTACCCTGCTTTTAGGTACTCTGCTTTTAAGTACCCTGGTTTTAAGTACCCTGCTTTTAAGTACCCTGCTTTTTAAGTACCCTGCTTTTAAGTACAGTGCTTTTAAGTACCCTTGTTTTAAGTGCCCAGCTTTTACGTACCCTGCTTTTAAGTACCCTACTTTTAAGTACCTTGCCTTTAAGTACCCTGCTTTTAAGTACCCTGCTTTTTAAGTACCCTGCTTTTAAGTACCCTACTTTTAAGTATCCTGCTTTTAAGTACCCTGCTTTTAAGTACCCTGCTTTTAAGTACCCTGCTTTTAAGTACCCTTCTTTTAAGTACCCTGCTTTTAAGTACCCTGCTTTTAAGTACCCTGCTTTTTAAGTACCCTGCTTTTAAGTACCCTACTTTTAAGTACCCTGCTTTTAAGTACTCTGCTTTTAAGTACCCTGTTTTTAAGTACCCTGCTTTTAAGTACCCTACTTTTTAGTACCCTGCTTTTAAGTACCCTGCTTTTAAGTACCCTGCTTTTAAGTACCCTCGTTTTAAGTGCCCAGTCTTACGTACCCTGCTTTTAAGTACCCTACTTTTAAGTACCATGCTTTTAAGTACCATGCTTTGAATTACGCTGGTTTTAAGTACATTGCTTTTAAGAACCCACCTTTTAAGTACCTTTCCTTTAAGTACCTTTCAATTAAGTACCCTGCTTTTAAGTACCCTGCTTTTAAGTACCCTACTTTTAAGTACCCTGCTTTTAAGTACCCTGCTTTTAAGTACCCTGCATTCTTCTTTTTTAAGTACCCTCGTTTTAAGTGCCCAGTCTTACGTACCCTGCTTTTAAGTACCCTACTTTTAAGTACCATGCTTTTAAGTACCATGCTTTGAATTACGCTGGTTTTAAGTACATTGCTTTTAAGAACCCACCTTTTAAGTACCTTTCCTTTAAGTACCTTTCAATTAAGTACCCTGCTTTTAAGTACCCTGCTTTTAAGTACCCTGCTTTTAAGTACCTTGCAGTTAAGTACTTTGTATTTAAGTACCCTGCTTTTAAGTACCCTGCTTTTAAGTACCCTACTTTTAAGTACTCTGCTTTTAAGTACCTTGCTTTTAAGTACCCTTGTTTTAAGTACCCTACTTTTAAGTACCCTGCTTTTAAGTACCCTCCTTTTAAGTACCCTGCTTTTAAGTACCCTGCTTTTAATTTCCCTGCTTTTAAGTACCCTGCTTTTAAGTACCATGCTTTTAAGTACCCTGCTTTTAAGTACCCTGCTTTTAAGTACTCTGCTTTTAAGTACCCTGGTTTTAAGTACCCTGCTTTTAAGTACCCTGCTTTTTAGTACCCTTCTTTTAAGAACCCTGCTTTTAAGTAACCTGCTTTTAAGTACCCTGCTTTGACGTATCCTCCTTTTAAGTACCCTGCTTTTAAGTACCCTGCTTTTAAGTACAGTGCTTTTAAGTACCCTCTTTTTAAGTGCCCAGCTTTTACGTACCCTGCTTTTAAGTACCCTACTTTTAAGTACCTTGCCTTTAAGTACCCTGCTTTTTAGTACCCTGCTTTAAGTACTCTGCTTTTAAGTACCCTGTTTTTAAATACCCTGCTTTTAAGTACCCTACTTTTTAGTACCCTGCTTTTAAGTACCCTGCTTTTAAGTACCCTGCTTTTAAGTACCCTGCCTTTAAGTACCCTGCTTTTAAGTACCCTGCTTTTAAGTACCCTACTTTTAAGTACCAAGCTTTTGAGTACCCTGCTTTTAAGTACCCTGCTTTTAAGTACCCTCCTTTTAAGTACCCTGCTTTTAAGTACCCTGTTTTTAAGTACCCTGCTTTTAAGTACCCTGCTTTTAACAGGGTAAAATGACATCTATTTGATACATGTGACAATTCAAGAGAATATTAAGAATGTTTAAAAAATAATCCATCCAAATGCGCCTTCAACAGAGACTATTATTCGCAACTAAACATGTATTAAGTAGATGTGAGAATTCATCACAGAATCTGTGATGTTCAAAAACATCTACTTCACAGACATATAAAACTAAACGAAAAGGTTATTGACAACTATTTGATACATGTGACAATTCAACAGAATATTAAGAATGTTTCAGAAAAACTAATCCATCCAAGTGCGCCTTCAACAGAGACTATTATTTGCAACAAAACATGTATTAAGTAGATGTGAGAATTCATCACAGAATCTGTGATGTTCAAAAACATCTACTTCACACACATATAAAACTGAACGAAAAGGTTATTAACAACTAATTCATACATGTGACAATTTAACAGAATATTAAGAATGTTTCAAAAAACTAATCCATCCAAGTGCGCCTTCAATAGAGACTATCATTCGCAACAAAACATGTATTAAGTAGATGTGAGAAATCATCACAGAATCTGTGATGTTCAAAAACATCTACATCACAAACGTGTAAAGCTAAAGGATAAGGTTATTAACAACTATTTGAAACGTGTGACAATTCAACAGAATATTAAGAATGTTTAAAACAACCAATCCATCCAAGTGCACCTTCAACAGAGACTATTATTCGCAACTAAACATGTATTAAGTAGATGTGAGAATTCATCACAGAATCTGTGATGTTCAAAAACATCTACTTCACAAACATGTAAAGCTGAAGGAAAAGGTTATTAACAACTAATTCATACATGTGACAATTCAACAGAATATTAAGAATGTTTCAAAAAACTCATCCAACCAAGTGCGCGTTCAGCAGAGACTATTATTTGCAACTAAACATGTATTAAGTAGATGTGAGAATTCATCACAGAATCTGTGATGTTCAAAAACATCTACTTTACACACATGTAAAGCTGAAGGAAAAGGTTATTAACAACTAATTCATACATGTGACAATTCAACAGAATATTAAGAATGTTTCAAAAAACTAATCCATCCAAGTGCGCGTTCAACAGAGACTATTATTTGCAACTAAACATATATTAAGTAGATGTGAGAATTCATCACAGAATCTGTGATGCTCAAAAACATCTACTTCACACAAATATAAAAGTGAACAAAAATGTTATTGACAACTATTTGATACATATGACAATTCAACAGAATATTAAGAATGTTTCAAAAAACTAATCCATCCAAATGCTACTTCAACAGAGACTATCATTCGCAATAAAACATGTATTAAGTAGATTTGAGAAATCATCACAGAATCTGTGATGTTCAAAAACATCTACATCACACACGTGTAAAGCTGAAGGATAAGGTTATTAACAACTATTTGAAACATGTGACAATTCAACAGAATGTTAAGAATGTTTAAAACAACTAATCCATCCAAGTGCACCTTCAACAGAGACTATTATTCGCAACTAAACATGTATTAAGTAGATGTGAGAATTCATCACAGATTCCGTTATGTTCAAAAACATCTACATCACACACATATAAAACTGAACGAAAAGGTTATTGACAACTATTTGATACATGTGACAATTCAACAGAATATTAAGAATGTTTCAGAAAAACTAATCCATCCAAGTGCGCCTTCAACAGAGGCTATTATTCGCAACAAAACATGTATTAAGTAGATGTGAGAATTCATCACAGAATCTGTGATGTTCAAAAACATCTACTTCACACACATATAAAACTGAACGAAAAGGTTATTAACAACTTATTCATACATGTGACAATTTAACAGAATATTAAGAATGTTTCAAAAAACTAATCCATCCAAGTGCGCCTTCAATAGAGACTATCATTCGCAACAAAACATGTATTAAGTAGATGTGAGAAATCATCACAGAATCTGTGATGTTCAAAAACATCTACATCACAAACGTGTAAAGCTGAAGGATAAGGTTATTAACAACTATTTGAAACGTGTGACAATTCAACAGAATATTAAGAATGTTTAAAACAACCAATCCATCCAAGTGCACCTTCAACAGAGACTATTATTCGCAACTAAACATGTATTAAGTAGATGTGAGAATTCATCACAGAATCTGTGATGTTCAAAAACATCTTCTTCACACACATGTAAAGCTGAAGGAAAAGGATATTAACAACTAAATGATACATGTGACAATTCAACAGAATATTAAGAATGTTTCAAAAAACTCATCCAACCAAGTGCGCCTTCAATAGAGACTATCAATCGCAACAAAACATGTATTAAGTAGATGTGAGAATTCATCACAGAATCTGTGATGTTCAAAAACATCTACTTCACACACATATAAAACTGAACGAAAAGGTTAATGACAACTTTTTGATACATGAGACAATTCAACAGAATATTAAGAATGTTAAAAAAACTAATCCATCCAAATGCGCCTTCAACAGAGACTATTATTCGCAACTAAACATGTATTAAGTAGATGTGAGAATTCATCACAGAATCTGTGATGTTCAAAAACATCTACTTCACACACATATAAAACTGAACGAAAAGGTTATTAACAACTATTTGATACATGTGACAATTCAACAGAATATTAAGAATGTTTCAGAAAAACTAATCCATCCAAGTGCGCCTTCAACAGAGACTATTATTCGCAACAAAACATGTATTAAGTAGATGTGAGAATTCATCACAGAATCTGTGATGTTCAAAAACATCTACTTCACACACATATAAAACTGAACGAAAAGGTTATTAACAACTAATTCATACATGTGACAATTTAACAGAATATTAAGAATGTTTCAAAAAACTAATCCATCCAAGTGCGCCTTCAATAGAGACTATCATTCGCAACAAAACATGTATTAAGTAGATGTGAGAAATCATCACAGAATCTGTGATGTTCAAAAACATCTACATCACACACGTGTAAAGCTAAAGGATAAGGTTATTAACAACTATTTGAAACGTGTGACAATTCAACAGAATATTAAGAATGTTTAAAACAACCAATCCATCCAAGTGCACCTTCAACAGAGACTATTATTCGCAACTAAACATGTATTAAGTAGATGTGAGAATTCATCACAGAATCTGTGATGCTCAAAAACATCTACTTCACACACATGTAAAACTGAAGGATAAGGTTATTAACAACTATTTGAAACATATGACAATTCAACAAAATATTAAGAATGTTTCAAAAAAACTAATCCATCAAAGTGCGCCTTCAACAGAGACTATTATTCGCAACAAAACATGTATTAAGTAGATGTGAGAATTCATATCAGAATCTGTGATGTTCAAAAACATCTACTTCACACACATATAAAACTGAACGAAAAGGTTATTGACAACTATTTGATACATGTGACAATTCAAGAAAATATTAAGAATGTTTTAAAAAATATTCCATCCAAATGCGCCTTCAACGGAGACTATTATTCGCAACTAAACATGTATTAAGTAGATGTGAGAATTCATCACAGAATCTGTGATGCTCAAAAACATCTACTTCACACACATATAAAACTGAGCGAAAAGGTTATTGACAACTATTTGATACATGTGACAATTCAACAGAATAAAAACTAATCCATCCAAGTGCGCCTTTAACAGACACTATTATTCGCAACTAAACATGTATTAAGTAAATGTGAGTATTCATCACAAAATCTGCGATGTTGAAAAACATCTACTTCACACACATATAAAACTGAACGAAAAGGTTATTGACAACCATTTGATACATGTGACAATTCAACAGAATATTAAGAATGTTTCAAAAAACTAATCCATCCAAGTGCGCCTTCAACAGAGACTATTATTCGGAACTAAACATGTATTAATTAGATATGAGAATTCATCACAGAATCTGTGATACTCAAAAACATCTACTTCACACACATATAAAACTGAACGAAAAGGTTATTGACAACTATTTGATACATGTGACAATTCAACAGAATATTAAAATTGTTGAAGGGAACTAATCCATGCAAGTGCGCCTTCAACATAGACTATTATTCGCAACAAAACATGTATTAAGTAGATGTGAGAATTCATCACAGAATCTGTGATGTTCAAAAACATCTACTTCACACACATGTAAAGCTGAAGGAAAAGGTTATCGACAACTATTTGATACATGTGACAATTCAACAGAATATTAAGAATGTTTCAAAAAACTAATCAATCCAAGTGCGCCTTCAACAGAGACTATTATTCGCAACTAAACATGTATTAAGTAGATGTGAGAATTCATCACAGAATCTGTGATGTTCAAAAACATCTACTTCACACACATGTAAAGCTGAAGGAAAAGGTTATTAACAACTAATTCATACATGTGACAATTCAACGGAATATTAAGAATATTTCAAAAAACTAATCCATCCAAGTGCGCCTTCAACAGAGACTATTATTCGCAACTAAACATGAATTAAGTAGACGTGAGAAATCATCACGGAATCTGTGATGCTCAAAAACATCTACTTCACACACATATAAAACTGAACGAATAGGTTATTGACAACTATTTGATACATGTGACAATTCAACAGAATGTTAAGAATGTTTCAAAAAACTAATCCATCCAAGTGCGCCTTCAACAGAGACTATTATTCGAAACTAAACATGTATTAAGTAGATGTGAGAATTCATCACAGAATCTGTGATGTTCAAAAACATCTACTTGACAAACATGTAAAGCTGAAGGAAAAGGTTATTAACAACTAATTCATACATGTGACAATTCAACAGAATATTAAGAATGTTTCAAAAAACTAATCCATCCAAGTGCGCGTTCAACAGAGACTATTATTTGCAACTAAACATGTATTAAGTAGATGTGAGAATTCATCACAGAATCTGTGATGTTCAAAAACATCTACTTCACACACATGTAAAGCTGAAGGATAAGGTTATTAACAACTAATTCATACATGTGACAATTCAACAGAATATTAAGAATGTTTCAAAAAACTCATCCAACAAAGTGCGCCTTCAATAGAGACTATCATTCGCAACAAAACATGTATTAAGTAGATGTGAGAAATCATCACAGAATCTGTGATGTTCAAAAACATCTACTTGACACACATGTAAAGCTGAAGGAAAAGGTTATTAACAACTAATTCATACATGTGACAATTCAACAGAATATTAAGAATGTTTCAAAAAACTAATCCATCCAAGTGCGCGTTCAACAGAGACTATTATTTGCAACTAAACATGTATTAACTAGATGTGAGAATTCATCACAGAATCTTTGATGTTCAAAAACATCTACTTCACACACATGTAAAGCTGAAGGATAAGGTTATTAACAACTAATTCATACATGTGACAATTCAACAGAATATTAAGAATGTTTCAAAAAACTCATCCAACCAAGTGCGCCTTCAATAGAGACTATCATTCGCAACAAAACATGTATTAAGTAGATGTGAGAAATCATCACAGAATCTGTGATGCTCAAAAACATCTTCTTCACACACATATAAAAGTGAGCAAAAATGTTATTGACAACTATTTGATACATGTGACAATTTAACAGAATATTAAGAATGTTTCAAAAAACTAATCCATCCAAGTGCGCCTTCAATAGAGACTATCATTCGCAACAAAACATGTATTAAGTAGATGTGAGAAATCATCACAGAATCTGTGATGTTCAAAAACATCTACATCACACACGTGTAAAGCTAAAGGATAAGGTTATTAACAACTATTTGAAACGTGTGACGATTCAACAGAATATTAAAATGTTTAAAACAACCAATCCATCCAAGTGCACCTTCAACAGAGACTATTATTCGCAACTAAACATGTATTAAGTAGATGTGAGAATTCATCACAGAATCTGTGATGCTCAAAAACATCTACTTCACACACATGTAAAACTGAAGGATAAGGTTATTAACAACTATTTGAAACATATGACAATTCAACAGAATATTAAGAATGTTTCAAAAAAACTAATCCATCAAAGTGCGCCTTCAACAGAGACTATTATTCGCAACAAAACATGTATTAAGTAGATGTGAGAATTCATCACAGAATCTGTGATGTTCAAAAACATCTACTTCACACACATATAAAACTGAACGAAGAGGTTATTGACAACTATTTGATACATGTGACAATTCAAGAAAATATTAAGAATGTTTTAAAAAATATTCCATCCAAATGCGCCTTCAACGGAGACTATTATTCGCAACTAAACATGTATTAAGTAGATGTGAGAATTCATCACAGAATCTGTGATGCTCAAAAACATCTACTTCACACACATTTAAAACTGAGCGAAAAGGTTATTGACAACTATTTGATACATGTGACAATTCAACAGAATAAAAACTAATCCATCCAAGTGCGCCTTTAACAGACACTATTATTTGCAACTAAACATGTATTAAGTAGATGTGAGAATTCATCACAAAATCTGCGATGTTGAAAAACATCTACTTCACACACATATAAAACTGAACGAAAAGGTTATTGACAACTATTTGATACATGTGACAATTCAACAGAACATTAAGAATGTTTCAAAAAACTAATCCATCCCAGTGCGCCTTCAACAGAGACTATTATTCGCAACTAAACATGTATTAAGTAGATGTGAGAATTCATCACAGAATATGTGATGTTCAAAAACATCTACTTCACACACATATAAAACTGAACGAAAAGGTTATTTACAACTATTTGATACATGTGACAATTCAACAGAATATTAAGAATGTTTCAAAAAAACTAATCCATCCAAGTGCGCCTTCAACAGAGACTATTATTCGAAACAAAACATGTATTAAGTAGATGTGAGAATTCATCACAGAATCTGTGATGTTCAAAAACATCTACTTCACACACATGTAAAGCTGAAGGAAAAGGTTATCGACAACTATTTGATACATGTGACAATTCAACAGAATATTAAGAATGTTTCAAAAAACTAATCAATCCAAGTGCGCCTTCAACAGAGACTATTATTCGCAACTAAACATGTATTAAGTAGATGTGAGAATTCATCACAGAATCTGTGATGTTCAAAAACATCTACTTCACACACATGTAAAGCTGAAGGAAAAGGTTATTAACAACTAATTCATACATGTGACAATTCAACGGAATATTAAGAATATTTCAAAAAACTAATCCATCCAAGTGCGCCTTCAACAGAGACTATTATTCGCAACTAAACATGAATTAAGTAGACGTGAGAAATCATCACGGAATCTGTGATGCTCAAAAACATCTACTTCACACACATATAAAACTGAACGAATAGGTTATTGACAACTATTTGATACATGTGACAATTCAACAGAATGTTAAGAATGTTTCAAAAAACTAATCCTTCCAAGTGCGCCTTCAACAGAGACTATTAGTCGCAACTAAACATGTATTAAGTACATGTGAGAATTCATCACAGAATCTGTGATGTTCAAAAACATCTACTTCACACACATATAAAACTGAACGAAAAGGTTATCGACAACTATTTGATATATGTGACAATTCAACAGAATGTTAAGAATGTTTCAAAAAACTAATCCATCCAAGTGCGCCTTCAACAGAGACTATTATTCGAAACTAAACATGTATTAAGTAGATGTGAGAATTCATCACAGAATCTGTGATGTTCAAAAACATCTACTTGACAAACATGTAAAGCTGAAGGAAAAGGTTATTAACAACTAATTCATACATGTGACAATTCAACAGAATATTAAGAATGTTTCAAAAAACTAATCCATCCAAGTGCGCGTTCAACAGAGACTATTATTTGCAACTAAACATGTATTAAGTAGATGTGAGAATTCATCACAGAATCTGTGATGTTCAAAAACATCTACTTCACACACATGTAAAGCTGAAGGATAAGGTTATTAACAACTAATTGATACATGTGACAATTCAACAGAATATTAAGAATGTTTCAAAAAACTCATCCAACCAAGTGCGCCTTCAATAGAGACTATCATTCGCAACAAAACATGTATTAAGTAGATGTGAGAAATCATCACAGAATCTGTGATGTTCAAAAACATCTACTTGACACACATGTAAAGCTGAAGGAAAAGGTTATTAACAACTAATTCATACATGTGACAATTCAACAGAATATTAAGAATGTTTCAAAAAACTAATCCATCCAAGTGCGCGTTCAACAGAGACTATTATTTGCAACTAAACATGTATTAAGTAGATGTGAGAATTCATCACAGAATCTTTGATGTTCAAAAACATCTACTTCACACACATGTAAAGCTGAAGGATAAGATTATTAACAACTAATTCATACATGTGACAATTCAACAGAATATTAAGAATGTTTCAAAAAACTCATCCAACCAAGTGCGCCTTCAATAGAGACTATCATTCGCAACAAAACATGTATTAAGTAGATGTGAGAAATCATCACAGAATCTGTGATGCTCAAAAACATCTACTTCACACACATATAAAAGTGAACAAAAATGTTATTGACAACTATTTGATACATGTGACAATTCAACAGAATATTAAGAATGTTTCAAAAAACTAATCCATCCAAGTGCTACTTCAACAGAGACTATTATTCGCAACTAAACATGTGTTAAGTAGATGTGAGAATTCATCACAGAATCCATTATGTTCAAAAACATCTACATCACACACATATAAAACTGAACGACAAGGTTATTGACAACTATTTGATACATGTGACAATTCAACAGAATATTAAGAATGTTTCAAAAAACTCATCCAACCAAGTGCGCCTTCAACATAGACTATTATTCGCAACTAAACATGTATTAAGTAGATGTGAGAATTCATCACAGAATCTGTGATGTTCAAAAACATCTACTTCACACACATGTAAAGCTGAAGGAAAAGGTTATTAACAACTAATTCATACATGTGACAATTCAACGGAATATTAAGAATATTTCAAAAAACTAATCCATCCAAGTGCGCCTTCAACAGAGACTATTATTCGCAACTAAACATGAATTAAGTAGACGTGAGAAATCATCACGGAATCTGTGATGCTCAAAAACATCTACTTCACACACATATAAAACTGAACGAATAGGTTATTGACAACTATTTGATACATGTGACAATTCAACAGAATGTTAAGAATGTTTCAAAAAACTCATCCAACCAAGTGCGCCTTCAATAGAGACTATCATTCGCAACAAAACATGTATTAAGTAGATGTGAGAAATCATCACAGAATCTGTGATGTTCAAAAACATCTACTTGACACACATGTAAAGCTGAAGGAAAAGGTTATTAACAACTAATTCATACATGTGACAATTCAACAGAATATTAAGAATGTTTCAAAAAACTAATCCATCCAAGTGCGCGTTCAACAGAGACTATTATTTGCAACTAAACATGTATTAAGTAGATGTGAGAATTCATCACAGAATCTTTGATGTTCAAAAACATCTACTTCACACACATGTAAAGCTGAAGGATAAGATTATTAACAACTAATTCATACATGTGACAATTCAACAGAATATTAAGAATGTTTCAAAAAACTCATCCAACCAAGTGCGCCTTCAATAGAGACTATCATTCGAAACAAAACATGTATTAAGTAGATTTGAGGAATCATCACAGAATCTGTGATGTTCAAAAACATCTACATCACACACGTGTAAAGCTGAAGGATAAGGTTATTAACAACTATTTTATACATGTGACAATTCAACAGAATGTTAAGAATGTTTAAGACAACTAATCCATCCAAGTGCACCTTCAACAGAGACTATTATTCGCAACTAAACATGTGTTAAGTAGATGTGAGAATTCATCACAGAATCCATTATGTTCAAAAACATCTACATCACACACATATAAAACTGAACGACAAGGTTATTGACAACTATTTGATACATGTGACAATTCAACAGAATATTAAGAATGTTTCAAAAAACTCATCCAACCAAGTGCGCCTTCAACATAGACTATTATTCGCAACTAAACATATATTAAGTAGATGTGAGAATTCATCACAGAATCTGTGATGTTCAAAAACATCTACTTCACACACATATAAAACTGAACGAAAAGGTTAATGACAACTATTTGATACATGTGACAATTCAAGAGAATATTAAGAATGTTTTAAAAAATAATCCATCCAAATGCGCCTTCAACAGAGACTATTATTCGCAACTAAACATGTATTAAGTAGATGTGAGAATTCATCACAGAATATGTGATGTTCAAAAACATCTACTTCACACACATATAAAACTGAACGAAAAGGTTATTTACAACTATTTGATACATGTGACAATTCAACAGAATATTAAGAATGTTTCAAAAAAACTAATCCATCCAAGTGCGCCTTCAACAGAGACTATTATTCGAAACAAAACATGTATTAAGTAGATGTGAGAATTCATCACAGAATCTGTGATGTTCAAAAACATCTACTTCACACACATATAAAACTGAACGAAAAGGTTATTAACAACTAATTCATACATGTGACAATTCAACAGAATATTAAGAATGTTTCAAAAAACTAATCCATCCAAGTGCGCCTTCAATAGAGACTATCAATCGCAACAAAACATGTATTAAGTAGATGTGAGAATTCATCACAGAATCTGTGATGCTCAAAAACATCTACTTCACACACATATAAAAGTGAACAAAAATGTTATTGACAACTATTTGATACATGTGACAATTCAACAGAATATTAAGAATGTTTCAAAAAACTAATCCATCCAAGTGCTACTTCAACAGAGACTATCATTCGCAACAAAACATGTATTAAGTAGATTTGAGGAATCATCACAGAATCTGTGATGTTCAAAAACATCTACATCACACACGTGTAAAGCTGAATGATAAGGTTATTAACAACTATTTTATACATGTGACAAATCAACAGAATGTTAAGAATGTTTAAACCAACTAATCCATCCAAGTGCACCTTCAACAGAGACTATTATTCGCAACTAAACATGTATTAAGTAGATGTGAGAATTCATCACAGAATCCGTTATGTTCAAAAACATCTACATCACACACATATAAAACTGAACGACAAGGTTATTGACAACTATTTGATACATGTGACAATTCAACAGAATATTAAGAATGTTTCAAAAAACTCATCCAACCAAGTGCGCCTTCAACATAGACTATTATTCGCAACTAAACATATATTAAGTAGATGTGAGATTTCATCACAGAATCTGTGATGTTCAAAAACATCTACTTCACACACATATAAAACTGAACGAAAAGGTTAATGACAACTATTTGATACATGTGACAATTCAAGAGAATATTAAGAATGTTTTAAAAAATAATCCATCCAAATGCGCCTTCAACAGAGACTATTATTCGCAACTAAACATGTATTAAGTAGATGTGAGAATTCATCACAGAATATGTGATGTTCAAAAACATCTACTTCACAGACATATAAAACTGAACGAAAAGGTTATTTACAACTATTTGATACATGTGACAATTCAACAGAATATTAAGAATGTTTCAAAAAAAATAATCCATCCAAGTGCGCCTTCAACAGAGACTATTATTCGCAACAAAACATGTATTAAGTAGATGTGAGAATTCATCACAGAATCTGTGATGTTCAAAAACATCTACTTCACAAACATATAAAACTGAACGAAAAGGTTATTAACAACTAATTCATACATGTGACAATTCAACAGAATATTAAGAATGTTTCAAAAAACTAATCCATCCAAGTGCGCCTTCAATAGAGACTATCAATCGAAACAAAACATGTATTAAGTAGATGTGAGAATTCATCACAGAATCTGTGATGTTCAAAAACATCTACTTCACACACATATAAAACTGAACGAAAAGCTTAATGACAACTATTTGATACATGTGACAATTCAACAGAATATTAAGAATGTTTCAAAAAACTAATCCATCCATGTGCGCCTTCAACAGAGACTATTATTCGCAACTAAACATGTATTAAGTAGATGTGAGAATTCATCACAGAATCTGTGATGTTCAAAAACATCTACTTCACACACATGTAAAGCTGAAGGAAAAGGTTATTAACAACTAATTCATACATGTGACAATTCAACAGAATATTAAGAATATTTCAAAAAACTAATCCATCCAAGTGCGCCTTCAACAGAGACTATTATTCGCAACTAAACATGTATTAAGTAGACGTGAGAAATCATCACGGAATCTGTGATGCTCAAAAACATCTACTTCACACACATATAAAACTGAACGAAAAGGTTATTAACAACTAATTCATACATGTGACAATTCAACAGAATATTAAGAATGTTTCAAAAAACTAATCCATCCAAGTGCGCCTTCAATAGAGACTATCATTCGCAACAAAACATGTATTAAGTAGATGAGAGAAATCATCACAGAATCTGTGATGTTCAAAAACATCTACATCACACTCGTGTAAAGCTAAAGGATAAGGTTATTAACAACTATTTGAAACATATGACAATTCAACAGAATATTAAGAATGTTTCAAAAAAACTAATCCATCCAAGTGCGCCTTCAACAGAGACTATTATTCGCAACAAAACATGTATTAAGTAGATGTGAGAATTCATCACAGAATCTGTGATGCTCAAAAACATCTACTTCACCCACATGTAAAACTGAAGGATAAGGTTATTAACAACTATTTGAAACATATGACAATTCAACAGAATATTAAGAATGTTTCAAAAAAACTAATCCATCCAAGTGCGCCTTCAACAGAGATTATTATTCGCAACAAAACATGTATTAAGTAGATGTGAGAATTCATCACAGAATCTGTGATGTTCAAAAACATCTACTTCACACACATATAAAACTGAACGAAAAGGTTATTGACAACTATTTGATACATGTGACAATTCAAGAGAATATTAAGAATGTTTTAAAAAATATTCCATCCAAATGCGCCTTCAACAGAGACTATTATTCGCAACTAAACATGTATTAAGTAGATGTGAGAATTCATCACAGAATCTGTGATGTTCAAAAACATCTACTCCACAGACATATAAAACTGAACGAAAAGGTTATTGACAACTATTTGATACATGTAACAATTCAACAGAATATTAAGAATGTTTCAAAAAAACTAATCCATCCAAGTGCGCCTTCAACAGAGACTATTATTCGCAACAAAACATGTATTAAGTAGATGTGAGAATTCATCACAGAATCTGTGATGTTCAAAAACATCTACTTCACACACATATAAAACTGAACGAAAAGGTTATTAACAACTAATTCATACATGTGACAATTCAACGGAATATTAAGAATATTTCAAAAAACTAATCCATCCAAGTGCGCCTTCAACAGAGACTATTATTCGCAACTAAACATGAATTAAGTAGACGTGAGAAATCATCACGGAATCTGTGATGCTCAAAAACATCTACTTCACACACATATAAAACTGAACGAATAGGTTATTGACAACTATTTGATACATGTGACAATTCAACAGAATGTTAAGAATGTTTCAAAAAACTAATCCTTCCAAGTGCGCCTTCAACAGAGACTATTAGTCGCAACTAAACATGTATTAAGTACATGTGAGAATTCATCACAGAATCTGTGATGTTCAAAAACATCTACTTCACACACATATAAAACTGAACGAAAAGGTTATCGACAACTATTTGATATATGTGACAATTCAACAGAATGTTAAGAATGTTTCAAAAAACTAATCCATCCAAGTGCGCCTTCAACAGAGACTATTATTCGAAACTAAACATGTATTAAGTAGATGTGAGAATTCATCACAGAATCTGTGATGTTCAAAAACATCTACTTGACAAACATGTAAAGCTGAAGGAAAAGGTTATTAACAACTAATTCATACATGTGACAATTCAACAGAATATTAAGAATGTTTCAAAAAACTAATCCATCCAAGTGCGCGTTCAACAGAGACTATTATTTGCAACTAAACATGTATTAAGTAGATGTGAGAATTCATCACAGAATCTGTGATGTTCAAAAACATCTACTTCACACACATGTAAAGCTGAAGGATAAGGTTATTAACAACTAATTGATACATGTGACAATTCAACAGAATATTAAGAATGTTTCAAAAAACTCATCCAACCAAGTGCGCCTTCAATAGAGACTATCATTCGCAACAAAACATGTATTAAGTAGATGTGAGAAATCATCACAGAATCTGTGATGTTCAAAAACATCTACTTGACACACATGTAAAGCTGAAGGAAAAGGTTATTAACAACTAATTCATACATGTGACAATTCAACAGAATATTAAGAATGTTTCAAAAAACTAATCCATCCAAGTGCGCGTTCAACAGAGACTATTATTTGCAACTAAACATGTATTAAGTAGATGTGAGAATTCATCACAGAATCTTTGATGTTCAAAAACATCTACTTCACACACATGTAAAGCTGAAGGATAAGATTATTAACAACTAATTCATACATGTGACAATTCAACAGAATATTAAGAATGTTTCAAAAAACTCATCCAACCAAGTGCGCCTTCAATAGAGACTATCATTCGCAACAAAACATGTATTAAGTAGATGTGAGAAATCATCACAGAATCTGTGATGCTCAAAAACATCTACTTCACACACATATAAAAGTGAACAAAAATGTTATTGACAACTATTTGATACATGTGACAATTCAACAGAATATTAAGAATGTTTCAAAAAACTAATCCATCCAAGTGCTACTTCAACAGAGACTATCATTCGAAACAAAACATGTATTAAGTAGATTTGAGGAATCATCACAGAATCTGTGATGTTCAAAAACATCTACATCACACACGTGTAAAGCTGAAGGATAAGGTTATTAACAACTATTTTATACATGTGACAATTCAACAGAATGTTAAGAATGTTTAAGACAACTAATCCATCCAAGTGCACCTTCAACAGAGACTATTATTCGCAACTAAACATGTGTTAAGTAGATGTGAGAATTCATCACAGAATCCATTATGTTCAAAAACATCTACATCACACACATATAAAACTGAACGACAAGGTTATTGACAACTATTTGATACATGTGACAATTCAACAGAATATTAAGAATGTTTCAAAAAACTCATCCAACCAAGTGCGCCTTCAACATAGACTATTATTCGCAACTAAACATATATTAAGTAGATGTGAGAATTCATCACAGAATCTGTGATGTTCAAAAACATCTACTTCACACACATATAAAACTGAACGAAAAGGTTAATGACAACTATTTGATACATGTGACAATTCAAGAGAATATTAAGAATGTTTTAAAAAATAATCCATCCAAATGCGCCTTCAACAGAGACTATTATTCGCAACTAAACATGTATTAAGTAGATGTGAGAATTCATCACAGAATATGTGATGTTCAAAAACATCTACTTCACACACATATAAAACTGAACGAAAAGGTTATTTACAACTATTTGATACATGTGACAATTCAACAGAATATTAAGAATGTTTCAAAAAAACTAATCCATCCAAGTGCGCCTTCAACAGAGACTATTATTCGAAACAAAACATGTATTAAGTAGATGTGAGAATTCATCACAGAATCTGTGATGTTCAAAAACATCTACTTCACACACATATAAAACTGAACGAAAAGGTTATTAACAACTAATTCATACATGTGACAATTCAACAGAATATTAAGAATGTTTCAAAAAACTAATCCATCCAAGTGCGCCTTCAATAGAGACTATCAATCGCAACAAAACATGTATTAAGTAGATGTGAGAATTCATCACAGAATCTGTGATGCTCAAAAACATCTACTTCACACACATATAAAAGTGAACAAAAATGTTATTGACAACTATTTGATACATGTGACAATTCAACAGAATATTAAGAATGTTTCAAAAAACTAATCCATCCAAGTGCTACTTCAACAGAGACTATCATTCGCAACAAAACATGTATTAAGTAGATTTGAGGAATCATCACAGAATCTGTGATGTTCAAAAACATCTACATCACACACGTGTAAAGCTGAATGATAAGGTTATTAACAACTATTTTATACATGTGACAAATCAACAGAATGTTAAGAATGTTTAAACCAACTAATCCATCCAAGTGCACCTTCAACAGAGACTATTATTCGCAACTAAACATGTATTAAGTAGATGTGAGAATTCATCACAGAATCCGTTATGTTCAAAAACATCTACATCACACACATATAAAACTGAACGACAAGGTTATTGACAACTATTTGATACATGTGACAATTCAACAGAATATTAAGAATGTTTCAAAAAACTCATCCAACCAAGTGCGCCTTCAACATAGACTATTATTCGCAACTAAACATATATTAAGTAGATGTGAGATTTCATCACAGAATCTGTGATGTTCAAAAACATCTACTTCACACACATATAAAACTGAACGAAAAGGTTAATGACAACTATTTGATACATGTGACAATTCAAGAGAATATTAAGAATGTTTTAAAAAATAATCCATCCAAATGCGCCTTCAACAGAGACTATTATTCGCAACTAAACATGTATTAAGTAGATGTGAGAATTCATCACAGAATATGTGATGTTCAAAAACATCTACTTCACAGACATATAAAACTGAACGAAAAGGTTATTTACAACTATTTGATACATGTGACAATTCAACAGAATATTAAGAATGTTTCAAAAAAAATAATCCATCCAAGTGCGCCTTCAACAGAGACTATTATTCGCAACAAAACATGTATTAAGTAGATGTGAGAATTCATCACAGAATCTGTGATGTTCAAAAACATCTACTTCACAAACATATAAAACTGAACGAAAAGGTTATTAACAACTAATTCATACATGTGACAATTCAACAGAATATTAAGAATGTTTCAAAAAACTAATCCATCCAAGTGCGCCTTCAATAGAGACTATCAATCGAAACAAAACATGTATTAAGTAGATGTGAGAATTCATCACAGAATCTGTGATGTTCAAAAACATCTACTTCACACACATATAAAACTGAACGAAAAGCTTAATGACAACTATTTGATACATGTGACAATTCAACAGAATATTAAGAATGTTTCAAAAAACTAATCCATCCATGTGCGCCTTCAACAGAGACTATTATTCGCAACTAAACATGTATTAAGTAGATGTGAGAATTCATCACAGAATCTGTGATGTTCAAAAACATCTACTTCACACACATGTAAAGCTGAAGGAAAAGGTTATTAACAACTAATTCATACATGTGACAATTCAACAGAATATTAAGAATATTTCAAAAAACTAATCCATCCACGTGCGCCTTCAACAGAGACTATTATTCGCAACTAAACATGTATTAAGTAGACGTGAGAAATCATCACGGAATCTGTGATGCTCAAAAACATCTACTTCACACACATATAAAACTGAACGAAAAGGTTATTAACAACTAATTCATACATGTGACAATTCAACAGAATATTAAGAATGTTTCAAAAAACTAATCCATCCAAGTGCGCCTTCAATAGAGACTATCATTCGCAACAAAACATGTATTAAGTAGATGAGAGAAATCATCACAGAATCTGTGATGTTCAAAAACATCTACATCACACTCGTGTAAAGCTAAAGGATAAGGTTATTAACAACTATTTGAAACATATGACAATTCAACAGAATATTAAGAATGTTTCAAAAAAACTAATCCATCCAAGTGCGCCTTCAACAGAGACTATTATTCGCAACAAAACATGTATTAAGTAGATGTGAGAATTCATCACAGAATCTGTGATGCTCAAAAACATCTACTTCACCCACATGTAAAACTGAAGGATAAGGTTATTAACAACTATTTGAAACATATGACAATTCAACAGAATATTAAGAATGTTTCAAAAAAACTAATCCATCCAAGTGCGCCTTCAACAGAGATTATTATTCGCAACAAAACATGTATTAAGTAGATGTGAGAATTCATCACAGAATCTGTGATGTTCAAAAACATCTACTTCACACACATATAAAACTGAACGAAAAGGTTATTGACAACTATTTGATACATGTGACAATTCAAGAGAATATTAAGAATGTTTTAAAAAATATTCCATCCAAATGCGCCTTCAACAGAGACTATTATTCGCAACTAAACATGTATTAAGTAGATGTGAGAATTCATCACAGAATCTGTGATGTTCAAAAACATCTACTCCACAGACATATAAAACTGAACGAAAAGGTTATTGACAACTATTTGATACATGTAACAATTCAACAGAATATTAAGAATGTTTCAAAAAAACTAATCCATCCAAGTGCGCCTTCAACAGAGACTATTATTCGCAACAAAACATGTATTAAGTAGATGTGAGAATTCATCACAGAATCTGTGATGTTCAAAAACATCTACTTCACACACATATAAAACTGAACGAAAAGGTTATTAACAACTAATTCATACATGTGACAATTCAACAGAATATTAAGAATGTTTCAAAAAACTAATCCATCCAAGTGCGCCTTCAATAGAGACTATCATTCGCAAAAAAACATGTATTAAGTAGATGTGAGAAATCATCACAGAATCTGTGATGTTCAAAAACATCTACATCACACACATATAAAACTGAACGAAAAGGTTATTGACAACTATTTGATACATGTGACAATTCAACAGAATGTTAAGAATGTTTCAAAAAACTAATCCATCCAAGTGCGCCTTCAATAGAGACTATCATTCGCAACAAAACATGTATTAAGTAGATGAGAGAAATCATCACAGAATCTGTGATGTTCAAAAACATCTACATCACACTCGTGTAAAGCTAAAGGATAAGGTTATTAACAACTATTTGAAACATATGACAATTCAACAGAATATTAAGAATGTTTCAAAAAAACTAATCCATCCAAGTGCGCCTTCAACAGAGACTATTATTCGCAACAAAACATGTATTAAGTAGATGTGAGAATTCATCACAGAATCTGTGATGCTCAAAAACATCTACTTCACACACATGTAAAACTGAAGGATAAGGTTATTAACAACTATTTGAAACATATGACAATTCAACAGAATATTAAGAAT